>OU015501.1:54281482-54962739 GCA_907164885.2 Dolomedes plantarius | reverse complement strand
AGCACCTGAAGCACTGCTATGGACATCATTACTTGTTACATTGAAAGGAATTTCGTTTGCGTCTGATGTTTTAATTAGTGAAGTGAGTTGTAATTGTGATATAAGTTTTTTGAACCTACTTCCGTGTAGAAAGAGAAAATGTATTATTTATTTTTCTGTTAGTTGAAAATCCAGAGGGAATAATGCACGCGCCTCTTGGTGCATATGAATGAGTGATTAAACAGTTTATATATGTAAATAGTTTATATATGTAATCGATGCTTTCATTAACTTAATTTTGAAATATTTACAATTATTGCAAATTACTATTGTACTGTAGTGTTTGATCGATTGATTGACTTTTTATCCTCAGGTAATGTTACATATTTATATATACATAAGTAACTTACATACCAAATTTCCGACTTATATATTTCCCTGGTTAAATATTACACAAAAGTTGAAGAAGTTAGCATGAATATTTTGAGTTTGATATTCATATATAACTGCTAAAATAATTAAGTTACTCTTTAATACGGCCTGATTTTTTTAAACATAACTGTCATACTGTGATAAAGAACATCTAAGATGTTATAATTCTTAGAGTTTCTGTGAATGTAAACCAGTTTACAGAAAGCAGTAAAATCAATGGCTAAAATTATCCTGACAAAAAAGAAACAAATAAATAAAATGGTAAAATATTTAGTTCCCATAAAAATTACCCATACTTGTTAAAATTTCCCCCATTTTGGTACTAAAATGAATTAGGACAACTTTGTGCGTAATATACACATGAACAGTGGCATATAAAGGACAATGTACGTTTTATGTAAAAAAAGTTTATGTATATTACACGTGGCTTGTTGTTATTGAAAAGCTGATGATCTGTGACTTCAAAAAAGGTCGTATTGGCTCCATCCAAATCGAACTGACTATAAATTTACTTCTATTTTAATCACTTTGGTGCACTTTTGCTTAATGTAATATGTTTTTAGTTCTAGTTGATTTTATATCTCTATTCGGATATAACATGGGGGGAAAATTTCAAAATTTCAAGTTAACAAACATAGTTCACTATTTTAAACGGAGGTACATTTATTCAAATATGAATGATATCCCTTTATTTCTTCTGTTATGCCGAAATAATGTTCGACTTGACAAAATAAAGATGCCTTCTAGAGTTTATCCTAACAGTAAGATCAATAGGAAAATGCTAGGAAAAAATTGTATAATATTTGTAAAAGGTAGCTTCCAGAAACTTTTAATTGTTTTTGTATAGATTAGAGGGCATGTTTAGTTCCCCTTTCTCTCTCCCAGTATCACTCATTGCAATTATCATTGCTCTTGAAAGAAAATTCGCCAGACGGGCGTTTTTTTTTATAACTTAATTTGGAAGTTTGCCATGTTATTGGATTTCGTTGATCATACCAATTAACGGCTGTATAGTGCGTGCTTTCTGAATGTAACTAGAAAGTACATGCGAAATATTTTACCTCCAACAATGTACATAAATTTGCAATTAGGGAAATATATTAATTACGAAGTATCTTCGTTTCGGGAACAGCGTTTTATCTGAACTTGTAGCAATATAAATATACTTATTTGACATTCAAAAATTCAGTTTTCTAAAAGAATTTTTTATTTGTTTCTAATTATTATAATTTTTTGGCACTATTAGAGTTCGACAGCATCGAATAAAACCGATTACGTTCAAAGGAAATGAAAAACATCACGTAAAATAACACAAAACTTGCTGAGAAGCGCAAACGGTAATTTTATTTACTGAAAGTACATGATTTTAACCGATAATAAATTAATATTCAGTTAGCAAAATAACAAAAACGTAGAAAAATCACCATCTCAGTGGGAAAGTGAACCTTGCTTTTGTGACTTTCGAGAAAGGTGCTTAAAAATGAAATTTGTAAATGACAATGCTGAAAGAGCTATAAGCCTAATACAAAAATATAATGAAACCCATACAAAAGACGAAGAACAAAAACAATTCCTGCTTCGTCTTTTAGCAAACCACCAAAATAGCTTTCCCACTACTTCCAAGAAATCTTTGTTAATGTGATCCTTTTAAGTCTGAGCTTCAACGACCTGTAATATTATTATTTTGGAGAAAAAAAATTGTGCGCATTATTTATATATAAAATAATAAAATAAACCTTCTGGAGCATTATATTTCGAAAGTTAATTTTTTTGGATCACCCTAATGTCACATACACAAAAAATTCGGTTATTAAACTGTTTTCAGAGAAATATATGATATGCTAAAAAATATTGATGAAATGATGCTTCGACACGCAATTATCAAAATATATGGAGAAGAATATTACTTTTTTTTAATAAAAGATGAATTTATCAAAAATTTTTCTCTGATACAAAATGTTTTAGATAGCTTTTCCTTAGCACTGTTACCGATTAGCTTTCATGAAGATTTACCAAATGATCTTATTAAAAATCTTGCCGATTACGACCCTGTGCCATCCTTGCTTGTAACTATTAATTGTTTGTCTTTTTCATTTTGTCTCTGTTTTCCCCATGTTTTACCTTTACTTGCGCTATCGAAGCTTTCCGTTTTCCCCACCTTCTATTTTCCTTCCTACTTTCGTTTTTTACTGATTACTGAAGTTTTTTTCATTGCGATATCATTCTATAGTGGAGGGCCCGGCCCATCTACTGTAGTTACCACTATTCTTCCTTAAGCACCTGAAGCACTGCTATGGACATCATTGCTTGTTACATTGAAAGGAATTTCGTTTGCGTCTGATGTTTTTAATTAGTGAAGTGAGTTGTAATTGTGATATAAGTTTTTTGAACCTACTTCCGTGTAGAAAGAGAAAATGTATTATTTATTTTTCTGTTAGTTGAAAATCCAGAGGGAATAATGCACGCGCCTCTTGGTGCATATGAATGAGTGATTAAACAGTTTATATATGTAAATAGTTTATATATGTAATCGATGCTTTCATTAACTTAATTTTGAAATATTTACAATTATTGCAAATTACTATTGTACTGTAGTGTTTGATCGATTGATTGACTTTTTATCCTCAGGTAATGTTACATATTTATATATACATAAGTAACTTACATACCAAATTTCCGACTTATATATTTCCCTGGTTAAATATTACACAAAAGTTGAAGAAGTTAGCATGAATATTTTGAGTTTGATATTCATATATAACTGCTAAAATAATTAAGTTACTCTTTAATACGGCCTGATTTTTTTAAACATAACTGTCATACTGTGATAAAGAACATCTAAGATGTTATAATTATTAGAGTTTCTGTGAATGTAAACCAGTTTACAGAAAGCAGTAAAATCAATGGCTAAAATTATCCTGACAAAAAAGAAACAAATAAATAAAATGGTAAAATATTTAGTTCCCATAAAAATTACCCATACTTGTTAAAATTTCCCCCATTTTGGTACTAAAATGAATTAGGACAACTTTGTGTGTAATATACACATGAACATTGGCATATAAAGGACAATGTACGTTTTATGTAAAAAAAGTTTATGTATATTACACGTGGCTTGTTGTTATTGAAAAGCTGATGATCGGTGACTTCAAAAAAGGTCGTATTGGCTCCATCCAAATCGAACTGACTATAAATTTACTTCTATTTTAATCACTTTGGTGCACTTTTGCTTAATGTAATATGTTTTTAGTTCTAGTTGATTTTATATCTCTATTCGGATATAACATGGGGGGAAAATTTCAAAATTTCAAGTTAACAAACATAGTTCACTATTTTAAACGGAGGTACATTTATTCAAATATGAATGATATCCCTTTATTTCTTCTGTTATGCCGAAATAATGTTCGACTTGACAAAATAAAGATGCCTTCTAGAGTTTATCCTAACAGTAAGATCAATAGGAAAATGCTAGGAAAAAATTGTATAATATTTGTAAAAGGTAGCTTCCAGAAACTTTTAATTGTTTTTGTATAGATTAGAGGGCATGTTTAGTTCCCGTTTCTCTCTCCCAGTATCACTCATTGCAATTATCATTGCTCTTGAAAGAAAATTCGCCAGACGGGCGTTTTTTTTTATAACTTAATTTTGGAAGTTTGCCATGTTATTGGATTTCGTTGATCATACCAATTAACGGCTGTATAGTGCGTGCTTTCTGAATGTAACTAGAAAGTACATGCGAAATATTTTACCTCCAACAATGTACATAAATTTGCAATTAGGGAAATATATTAATTACGAAGTATCTTCGTTTCGGGAACAGCGTTTTATCTGAACTTGTAGCAATATAAATATACTTATTTGACATTCAAAAATTCAGTTTTCTAAAAGAATTTTTTATTTGTTTCTAATTATTATAATTTTTGGCACTATTAGAGTTCGACAGCATCGAATAAAACCGATTACGTTCAAAGGAAATGAAAAAAATCACGTAAAATAACACAAAACTTGCTGAGAAGCGCAAACGGTAATTTTATTTACTGAAAGTACATGATTTTAACCGATAATAAATTAATATTCAGTTAGCAAAATAACAAAAACGTAGAAAAATCACCATCTCAGTGGGAAAGTGAACCTTGCTTTTGTGACTTTCGAGAGAGGTGCTTGAAAATGAAATTTGTAAATGACAATGCTGAAAGAGCTATAAGCCAAATACAAAAATATAATGAAACCCATACAAAAGACGAAGAACAAAAACAATTCCTGCTTCGTCTTTTAGCAAACCACCAAAAGAGCTTTCCCACTACTTCCAAGAAATCTTTGTTAATGTGATCCTTTTAAGTCTGAGCTTCAACGACCTGTAAATATTATTATTTTGGAGAAAAAAAAATTGTGCGCATTATTTATATATAAAATAATAAAATAAACCTTCTGGAGCAATATATTTCGAAAGTTAATTTTTTTGGATCACCCTAATGTCACATACACAAAAAATTCGGTTATTAAACTGTTTTCAGAGAAATATATGATATGCTAAAAAATATTGATGAAATGATGCTTCGACACGCAATTATCAAAATATATGGAGAAGAATATTACTTTTTTTTTAATAAAAGATGAATTTACCAAAAATTTTTCTCTGATACAAAATGTTTTAGATAGCTTTTCCTTAGCACTGTTACCGATTAGCTTTCATAAAGATTTACCAAATGATCTTATTTAAAATCTTGCCGATTACGACCCTGTGCCATCCTTGCTTGTAACTATTAATTGTTTGTCTTTTTCATTTTGTCTCTGTTTTCCCCATGTTTTACCTTTACTTGCGCTATCGAAGCTTTCCGTTTTCCCCACCTTCTATTTTCCTTCCTACTTTCGTTTTTTACTGATTACTGAAGTTTTTTTCATTGCGATATCATTCTATAGTGGAGGGCCCGGCCCATCTACTGTAGTTACCACTATTCTTCCTTAAGCTCCTGAAGCACCTGAAGGCACTGCTATGGACATCATTGCTTGTTACATTGAAAGGAATTTCGTTTGCGTCTGATGTTTTTAATTAGTGAAGTGAGTTGTAATTGTGATATAAGTTTTTTGAACCTACTTCCGTGTAGAAAGAGAAAATGTATTATTTATTTTTCTGTTAGTTGAAAATCCAGAGGGAATAATGCACGCGCCTCTTGGTGCATATGAATGAGTGATTAAACAGTTTATATATGTAAATAGTTTATATATGTAATCGATGCTTTCATTAACTTAATTTTGAAATATTTACAATTATTGCAAATTACTATTGTACTGTAGTGTTTGATCGATTGATTGACTTTTTATCCTCAGGTAATGTTACATATTTATATATACATAAGTAACTTACATACCAAATTTCCGACTTATATATTTCCCTGGTTAAATATTACACAAAAGTTGAAGAAGTTAGCATGAATATTTTGAGTTTGATATTCATATATAACTGCTAAAATAATTAAGTTACTCTTTAATACGGCCTGATTTTTTTAAACATAACTGTCATACTGTGATAAAGAACATCTAAGATGTTATAATTATTAGAGTTTCTGTGAATGTAAACCAGTTTACAGAAAGCAGTAAAATCAACGGCTAAAATTATCCTGACAAAAAAGAAACAAATAAATAAAATGGTAAAATATTTAGTTCCCATAAAAATTACCCATACTTGCTAAAATTTCCCCCATTTTGGTACTAAAATGAATTAGGACAACTTTGTGTGTAATATACACATGAACATTGGCATATAAAGGACAATGTACGTTTTATGTAAAAAAAGTTTATGTATATTACACGTGGCTTGTTGTTATTGAAAAGCTGATGATCGGTGACTTCAAAAAAGGTCGTATTGGCTCCATCCAAATCGAACTGACTATAAATTTACTTCTATTTTAATCACTTTGGTGCACTTTTGCTTAATGTAATATGTTTTTAGTTCTAGTTGATTTTATATCTCTATTCGGATATAACATGGGGGGAAAATTTCAAAATTTCAAGTTAACAAACATAGTTCACTATTTTAAACGGAGGTACATTTATTCAAATATGAATGATATCCCTTTATTTCTTCTGTTATGCCGAAATAATGTTCGACTTGACAAAATAAAGATGCCTTCTAGAGTTTATCCTAACAGTAAGATCAATAGGAAAATGCTAGGAAAAAATTGTATAATATTTGTAAAAGGTAGCTTCCAGAAACTTTTAATTGTTTTTGTATAGATTAGAGGGCATGTTTAGTTCCCGTTTCTCTCTCCCAGTATCACTCATTGCAATTATCATTGCTCTTGAAAGAAAATTCGCCAGACGGGCGTTTTTTTTTATAACTTAATTTTGGAAGTTTGCCATGTTATTGGATTTCGTTGATCATACCAATTAACGGCTGTATAGTGCGTGCTTTCTGAATGTAACTAGAAAGTACATGCGAAATATTTTACCTCCAACAATGTACATAAATTTGCAATTAGGGAAATATATTAATTACGAAGTATCTTCGTTTCGGGAACAGCGTTTTATCTGAACTTGTAGCAATATAAATATACTTATTTGACATTCAAAAATTCAGTTTTCTAAAAGAATTTTTTATTTGTTTCTAATTATTATAATTTTTTGGCACTATTAGAGTTCGACAGCATCGAATAAAACCGATTACGTTCAAAGGAAATGAAAAACATCACGTAAAATAACACAAAACTTGCTGAGAAGCGCAAACGGTAATTTTATTTACTGAAAGTACATGATTTTAACCGATAATAAATTAATATTCAGTTAGCAAAATAACAAAAACGTAGAAAAATCACCATCTCAGTGGGAAAGTGAACCTTGCTTTTGTGACTTTCGAGAAAGGTGCTTAAAAATGAAATTTGTAAATGACAATGCTGAAAGAGCTATAAGCCTAATACAAAAATATAATGAAACCCATACAAAAGACGAAGAACAAAAACAATTCCTGCTTCGTCTTTTAGCAAACCACCAAAATAGCTTTCCCACTACTTCCAAGAAATCTTTGTTAATGTGATCCTTTTAAGTCTGAGCTTCAACGACCTGTAAATATTATTATTTTGGAGAAAAAAAAATTGTGCGCATTATTTATATATAAAATAATAAAATAAACCTTCTGGAGCAATATATTTCGAAAGTTAATTTTTTTGGATCACCCTAATGTCACATACACAAAAAATTCGGTTATTAAACTATTTTCAGAGAAATATATGATATGCTAAAAAATATTGATGAAATGATGCTTCGACACGCAATTATCAAAATATATGGAGAAGAATATTACTTTTTTTTTAATAAAAGATGAATTTATCAAAAATTTTTCTCTGATACAAAATGTTTTAGATAGCTTTTCCTTAGCACTGTTACCGATTAGCTTTCATGAAGATTTACCAAATGATCTTATTAAAAATCTTGCCGATTACGACCCTGTGCCATCCTTGCTTGTAACTATTAATTGTTTGTCTTTTTTCATTTTGTCTCTGTTTTCCCCATGTTTTACCTTTACTTGCGCTATCGAAGCTTTCCGTTTTCCCCACCTTCTATTTTCCTTCCTACTTTCGTTTTTTACTGATTACTGAAGTTTTTTTCATTGCGATATCATTCTATAGTGGAGGGCCCGGCCCATCTACTGTAGTTACCACTATTCTTCCTTAAGCACCTGAAGCACTGCTATGGACATCATTGCTTGTTACATTGAAAGGAATTTCGTTTGCGTCTGATGTTTTTAATTAGTGAAGTGAGTTGTAATTGTGATATAAGTTTTTTGAACCTACTTCCGTGTAGAAAGAGAAAATGTATTATTTATTTTTCTGTTAGTTGAAAATCCAGAGGGAATAATGCACGCGCCTCTTGGTGCATATGAATGAGTGATTAAACAGTTTATATATGTAAATAGTTTATATATGTAATCGATGCTTTCATTAACTTAATTTTGAAATATTTACAATTATTGCAAATTACTATTGTACTGTAGTGTTTGATCGATTGATTGACTTTTTATCCTCAGGTAATGTTACATATTTATATATACATAAGTAACTTACATACCAAATTTCCGACTTATATATTTCCCTGGTTAAATATTACACAAAAGTTGAAGAAGTTAGCATGAATATTTTGAGTTTGATATTCATATATAACTGCTAAAATAATTAAGTTACTCTTTAATACGGCCTGATTTTTTTAAACATAACTGTCATACTGTGATAAAGAACATCTAAGATGTTATAATTATTAGAGTTTCTGTGAATGTAAACCAGTTTACAGAAAGCAGTAAAATCAACGGCTAAAATTATCCTGACAAAAAAGAAACAAATAAATAAAATGGTAAAATATTTAGTTCCCATAAAAATTACCCATACTTGTTAAAATTTCCCCCATTTTGGTACTAAAATGAATTAGGACAACTTTGTGTGTAATATACACATGAACATTGGCATATAAAGGACAATGTACGTTTTATGTAAAAAAAGTTTATGTATATTACACGTGGCTTGTTGTTATTGAAAAGCTGATGATCGGTGACTTCAAAAAAGGTCGTATTGGCTCCATCCAAATCGAACTGACTATAAATTTACTTCTATTTTAATCACTTTGGTGCACTTTTGCTTAATGTAATATGTTTTTAGTTCTAGTTGATTTTATATCTCTATTCGGATATAACATGGGGGGAAAATTTCAAAATTTCAAGTTAACAAACATAGTTCACTATTTTAAACGGAGGTACATTTATTCAAATATGAATGATATCCCTTTATTTCTTCTGTTATGCCGAAATAATGTTCGACTTGACAAAATAAAGATGCCTTCTAGAGTTTATCCTAACAGTAAGATCAATAGGAAAATGCTAGGAAAAAATTGTATAATATTTGTAAAAGGTAGCTTCCAGAAACTTTTAATTGTTTTTGTATAGATTAGAGGGCATGTTTAGTTCTCCTTTCTCTCTCCCAGTATCACTCATTGCAATTATCATTGCTCTTGAAAGAAAATTCGCCAGACGGGCGTTTTTTTTTATAACTTAATTTGGAAGTTTGCCATGTTATTGGATTTCGTTGATCATACCAATTAACGGCTGTATAGTGCGTGCTTTCTGAATGTAACTAGAAAGTACATGCGAAATATTTTACCTCCAACAATGTACATAAATTTGCAATTAGGGAAATATATTAATTACGAAGTATCTTCGTTTCGGGAACAGCGTTTTATCTGAACTTGTAGCAATATAAATATACTTATTTGACATTCAAAAATTCAGTTTTCTAAAAGAATTTTTTATTTGTTTCTAATTATTATAATTTTTTGGCACTATTAGAGTTCGACAGCATCGAATAAAACCGATTACGTTCAAAGGAAATGAAAAACATCACGTAAAATAACACAAAACTTGCTGAGAAGCGCAAACGGTAATTTTATTTACTGAAAGTACATGATTTTAACCGATAATAAATTAATATTCAGTTAGCAAAATAACAAAAACGTAGAAAAATCACCATCTCAGTGGGAAAGTGAACCTTGCTTTTGTGACTTTCGAGAAAGGTGCTTAAAAATGAAATTTGTAAATGACAATGCTGAAAGAGCTATAAGCCTAATACAAAAATATAATGAAACCCATACAAAAGACGAAGAACAAAAACAATTCCTGCTTCGTCTTTTAGCAAACCACCAAAATAGCTTTCCCACTACTTCCAAGAAATCTTTGTTAATGTGATCCTTTTAAGTCTGAGCTTCAACGACCTGTAAATATTATTATTTTGGAGAAAAAAGAATTGTGCGCATTATTTATATATAAAATAATAAAATAAACCTTCTGGAGCAATATATTTCAAAAGTTAATTTTTTTGGATCACCCTAATGTCACATACACAAAAAATTCGGTTATTAAACTGTTTTCAGAGAAATATATGATATGCTAAAAAATATTGATGAAATGATGCTTCGACACGCAATTATCAAAATATATGGAGAAGAATATTACTTTTTTTTTAATAAAAGATGAATTTATCAAAAATTTTTCTCTGATACAAAATGTTTTAGATAGCTTTTCCTTAGCACTGTTACCGATTAGCTTTCATGAAGATTTACCAAATGATCTTATTAAAAATCTTGCCGATTACGACCCTGTGCCATCCTTGCTTGTAACTATTAATTGTTTGTCTTTTTCATTTTGTCTCTGTTTTCCCCATGTTTTACCTTTACTTGCGCTATCGAAGCTTTCCGTTTTCCCCACCTTCTATTTTCCTTCCTACTTTCGTTTTTTACTGATTACTGAAGTTTTTTTCATTGCGATATCATTCTATAGTGGAGGGCCCGGCCCATCTACTGTAGTTACCACTATTCTTCCTTAAGCACCTGAAGCACTGCTATGGACATCATTGCTTGTTACATTGAAAGGAATTTCGTTTGCGTCTGATGCTTTTAATTAGTGAAGTGAGTTGTAATTGTGATATAAGTTTTTTGAACCTACTTCCGTGTAGAAAGAGAAAATGTATTATTTATTTTTCTGTTAGTTGAAAATCCAGAGGGAATAATGCACGCGCCTCTTGGTGCATATGAATGAGTGATTAAACAGTTTATATATGTAAATAGTTTATATATGTAATCGATGCTTTCATTAACTTAATTTTGAAATATTTACAATTATTGCAAATTACTATTGTACTGTAGTGTTTGATCGATTGATTGACTTTTTATCCTCAGGTAATGTTACATATTTATATATACATAAGTAACTTACATACCAAATTTCCGACTTATATATTTCCCTGGTTAAATATTACACAAAAGTTGAAGAAGTTAGCATGAATATTTTGAGTTTGATATTCATATATAACTGCTAAAATAATTAAGTTACTCTTTAATACGGCCTGATTTTTTTAAACATAACTGTCATACTGTGATAAAGAACATCTAAGATGTTATAATTATTAGAGTTTCTGTGAATGTAAACCAGTTTACAGAAAGCAGTAAAATCAATGGCTAAAATTATCCTGACAAAAAAGAAACAAATAAATAAAATGGTAAAATATTTAGTTCCCATAAAAATTACCCATACTTGTTAAAATTTCCCCCATTTTGGTACTAAAATGAATTAGGACAACTTTGTGTGTAATATACACATGAACATTGGCATATAAAGGACAATGTACGTTTTATGTAAAAAAAGTTTATGTATATTACACGTGGCTTGTTGTTATTGAAAAGCTGATGATCGGTGACTTCAAAAAAGGTCGTATTGGCTCCATCCAAATCGAACTGACTATAAATTTACTTCTATTTTAATCACTTTGGTGCACTTTTGCTTAATGTAATATGTTTTTAGTTCTAGTTGATTTTATATCTCTATTCGGATATAACATGGGGGGAAAATTTCAAAATTTCAAGTTAACAAACATAGTTCACTATTTTAAACGGAGGTACATTTATTCAAATATGAATGATATCCCTTTATTTCTTCTGTTATGCCGAAATAATGTTCGACTTGACAAAATAAAGATGCCTTCTAGAGTTTATCCTAACAGTAAGATCAATAGGAAAATGCTAGGAAAAAATTGTATAATATTTGTAAAAGGTAGCTTCCAGAAACTTTTAATTGTTTTTGTATAGATTAGAGGGCATGTTTAGTTCCCGTTTCTCTCTCCCAGTATCACTCATTGCAATTATCATTGCTCTTGAAAGAAAATTCGCCAGACGGGCGTTTTTTTTTATAACTTAATTTTGGAAGTTTGCCATGTTATTGGATTTCGTTGATCATACCAATTAACGGCTGTATAGTGCGTGCTTTCTGAATGTAACTAGAAAGTACATGCGAAATATTTTACCTCCAACAATGTACATAAATTTGCAATTAGGGAAATATATTAATTACGAAGTATCTTCGTTTCGGGAACAGCGTTTTATCTGAACTTGTAGCAATATAAATATACTTATTTGACATTCAAAAATTCAGTTTTCTAAAAGAATTTTTTATTTGTTTCTAATTATTATAATTTTTTGGCACTATTAGAGTTCGACAGCATCGAATAAAACCGATTACGTTCAAAGGAAATGAAAAAAATCACGTAAAATAACACAAAACTTGCTGAGAAGCGCAAACGGTAATTTTATTTACTGAAAGTACATGATTTTAACCGATAATAAATTAATATTCAGTTAGCAAAATAACAAAAACGTAGAAAAATCACCATCTCAGTGGGAAAGTGAACCTTGCTTTTGTGACTTTCGAGAAAGGTGCTTGAAAATGAAATTTGTAAATGACAATGCTGAAAGAGCTATAAGCCAAATACAAAAATATAATGAAACCCATACAAAAGACGAAGAACAAAAACAATTCCTGCTTCGTCTTTTAGCAAACCACCAAAAGAGCTTTCCCACTACTTCCAAGAAATCTTTGTTAATGTGATCCTTTTAAGTCTGAGATTCAACGACCTGTAAATATTATTATTTTGGAGAAAAAAAAATTGTGCGCATTATTTATATATAAAATAATAAAATAAACCTTCTGGAGCAATATATTTCGAAAGTTAACTTTTTTGGATCACCCTAATGTCACATACACAAAAAATTCGGTTATTAAACTGTTTTCAGAGAAATATATGATATGCTAAAAAATATTGATGAAATGATGCTTCGACACGCAATTATCAAAATATATGGAGAAGAATATTACTTTTTTTTTAATAAAAGATGAATTTACCAAAAATTTTTCTCTGATACAAAATGTTTTAGATAGCTTTTCCTTAGCACTGTTACCGATTAGCTTTCATGAAGATTTACCAAATGATCTTATTAAAAATCTTGCCGATTACGACCCTGTGCCATCCTTGCTTGTAACTATTAATTGTTTGTCTTTTTCATTTTGTCTCTGTTTTCCCCATGTTTTACCTTTACTTGCGCTATCGAAGCTTTCCGTTTTCCCCACCTTCTATTTTCCTTCCTACTTTCGTTTTTTACTGATTACTGAAGTTTTTTTCATTGCGATATCATTCTATAGTGGAGGGCCCGGCCCATCTACTGTAGTTACCACTATTCTTCCTTAAGCTCCTGAAGCACCTGAAGCACTGCTATGGACATCATTACTTGTTACATTGAAAGGAATTTCGTTTGCGTCTGATGTTTTTAATTAGTGAAGTGAGTTGTAATTGTGATATAAGTTTTTTGAACCTACTTCCGTGTAGAAAGAGAAAATGTATTATTTATTTTTCTGTTAGTTGAAAATCCAGAGGGAATAATGCACGCGCCTCTTGGTGCATATGAATGAGTGATTAAACAGTTTATATATGTAAATAGTTTATATATGTAATCGATGCTTTCATTAACTTAATTTTGAAATATTTACAATTATTGCAAATTACTATTGTACTGTAGTGTTTGATCGATTGATTGACTTTTTATCCTCAGGTAATGTTACATATTTATATATACATAAGTAACTTACATACCAAATTTCCGACTTATATATTTCCCTGGTTAAATATTACACAAAAGTTGAAGAAGTTAGCATGAATATTTTGAGTTTGATATTCATATATAACTGCTAAAATAATTAAGTTACTCTTTAATACGGCCTGATTTTTTTAAACATAACTGTCATACTGTGATAAAGAACATCTAAGATGTTATAGTTATTAGAGTTTCTGTGAATGTAAACCAGTTTACAGAAAGCAGTAAAATCAATGGCTAAAATTATCCTGACAAAAAAGAAACAAATAAATAAAATGGTAAAATATTTAGTTCCCATAAAAATTACCCATACTTGTTAAAATTTCCCCCATTTTGGTACTAAAATGAATTAGGACAACTTTGTGCGTAATATACACATGAACAGTGGCATATAAAGGACAATGTACGTTTTATGTAAAAAAAGTTTATGTATATTACACGTGGCTTGTTGTTATTGAAAAGCTGATGATCTGTGACTTCAAAAAAGGTCGTATTGGCTCCATCCAAATCGAACTGACTATAAATTTACTTCTATTTTAATCACTTTGGTGCACTTTTGCTTAATGTAATATGTTTTTAGTTCTAGTTGATTTTATATCTCTATTCGGATATAACATGGGGGAAAAATTTCAAAATTTCAAGTTAACAAACATAGTTCACTATTTTAAACGGAGGTACATTTATTCAAATATGAATGATATCCCTTTATTTCTTCTGTTATGCCGAAATAATGTTCGACTTGACAAAATAAAGATGCCTTCTAGAGTTTATCCTAACAGTAAGATCAATAGGAAAATGCTAGGAAAAAATTGTATAATATTTGTAAAAGGTAGCTTCCAGAAACTTTTAATTGTTTTTGTATAGATTAGAGGGCATGTTTAGTTCCCCTTTCTCTCTCCCAGTATCACTCATTGCAATTATCATTGCTCTTGAAAGAAAATTCGCCAGACGGGCGTTTTTTTTTATAACTTAATTTGGAAGTTTGCCATGTTATTGGATTTCGTTGATCATACCAATTAACGGCTGTATAGTGCGTGCTTTCTGAATGTAACTAGAAAGTACATGCGAAATATTTTACCTCCAACAATGTACATAAATTTGCAATTAGGGAAATATATTAATTACGAAGTATCTTCGTTTCGGGAACAGCGTTTTATCTGAACTTGTAGCAATATAAATATACTTATTTGACATTCAAAAATTCAGTTTTCTAAAAGAATTTTTTATTTGTTTCTAATTATTATAATTTTTTGGCACTATTAGAGTTCGACAGCATCGAATAAAACCGATTACGTTCAAAGGAAATGAAAAAAATCACGTAAAATAACACAAAACTTGCTGAGAAGCGCAAACGGTAATTTTATTTACTGAAAGTACATGATTTTAACCGATAATAAATTAATATTCAGTTAGCAAAATAACAAAAACGTAGAAAAATCACCATCTCAGTGGGAAAGTGAACCTTGCTTTTGTGACTTTCGAGAAAGGTGCTTAAAAATGAAATTTGTAAATGACAATGCTGAAAGAGCTATAAGCCTAATACAAAAATATAATGAAACCCATACAAAAGACGAAGAACAAAAACAATTCCTGCTTCGTCGTTTAGCAAACCACCAAAAGAGCTTTCCCACTACTTCCAAGAAATCTTTGTTAATGTGATCCTTTTAAGTCTGAGCTTCAACGACCTGTAAATATTATTATTTTGGAGAAAAAAAAAATTGTGCGCATTATTTATATATAAAATAATAAAATAAACCTTCTGGAGCAATATATTTCGAAAGTTAATTTTTTTGGATCACCCTAATGTCACATACACAAAAAATTCGGTTATTAAACTGTTTTCAGAGAAATATATGATATGCTAAAAAATATTGATGAGATGATGCTTCGACACGCAATTATCAAAATATATGGAGAAGAATATTACTTTTTTTTTAATAAAAGATGAATTTACCAAAAATTTTTCTCTGATACAAAATGTTTTAGATAGCTTTTCCTTAGCACTGTTACCGATTAGCTTTCATAAAGATTTACCAAATGATCTTATTTAAAATCTTGCCGATTACGACCCTGTGCCATCCTTGCTTGTAACTATTAATTGTTTGTCTTTTTCATTTTGTCTCTGTTTTCCCCATGTTTTACCTTTACTTGCGCTATCGAAGCTTTCCGTTTTCCCCACCTTCTATTTTCCTTCCTACTTTCGTTTTTTACTGATTACTGAAGTTTTTTTCATTGCGATATCATTCTATAGTGGAGGGCCCGGCCCATCTACTGTAGTTACCACTATTCTTCCTTAAGCACCTGAAGCACTGCTATGGACATCATTGCTTGTTACATTGAAAGGAATTTCGTTTGCGTCTGATGTTTTTAATTAGTGAAGTGAGTTGTAATTGTGATATAAGTTTTTTGAACCTACTTCCGTGTAGAAAGAGAAAATGTATTATTTATTTTTCTGTTAGTTGAAAATCCAGAGGGAATAATGCACGCGCCTCTTGGTGCATATGAATGAGTGATTAAACAGTTTATATATGTAAATAGTTTATATATGTAATCGATGCTTTCATTAACTTAATTTTGAAATATTTACAATTATTGCAAATTACTATTGTACTGTAGTGTTTGATCGATTGATTGACTTTTTATCCTCAGGTAATGTTACATATTTATATATACATAAGTAACTTACATACCAAATTTCCGACTTATATATTTCCCTGGTTAAATATTACACAAAAGTTGAAGAAGTTAGCATGAATATTTTGAGTTTGATATTCATATATAACTGCTAAAATAATTAAGTTACTCTTTAATACGGCCTGATTTTTTTAAATATAACTGTCATACTGTGATAAAGAACATCTAAGATGTTATAATTATTAGAGTTTCTGTGAATGTAAACCAGTTTACAGAAAGCAGTAAAATCAATGGCTAAAATTATCCTGACAAAAAAGAAACAAATAAATAAAATGGTAAAATATTTAGTTCCCATAAAAATTACCCATACTTGTTAAAATTTCCCCCATTTTGGTACTAAAATGAATTAGGACAACTTTGTGTGTAATATACACATGAACATTGGCATATAAAGGACAATGTACGTTTTATGTAAAAAAAGTTTATGTATATTACACGTGGCTTGTTGTTATTGAAAAGCTGATGATCGGTGACTTCAAAAAAGGTCGTATTGGCTCCATCCAAATCGAACTGACTATAAATTTACTTCTATTTTAATCACTTTGGTGCACTTTTGCTTAATGTAATATGTTTTTAGTTCTAGTTGATTTTATATCTCTATTCGGATATAACATGGGGGAAAAATTTCAAAATTTCAAGTTAACAAACATAGTTCACTATTTTAAACGGAGGTACATTTATTCAAATATGAATGATATCCCTTTATTTCTTCTGTTATGCCGAAATAATGTTCGACTTGACAAAATAAAGATGCCTTCTAGAGTTTATCCTAAAAGTAAGATCAATAGGAAAATGCTAGGAAAAAATTGTATAATATTTGTAAAAGGTAGCTTCCAGAAACTTTTAATCGTTTTTGTATAGATTAGAGGGCATGTTTAGTTCCCCTTTCTGTCTCCCAGTATCACTCATTGCAATTATCATTGCTCTTGAAAGACAATTCGCCAGACGGGCGTTTTTTTTTATAACTTATTTTTGGAAGTTTGCCATGTTATTGGAATTCGTTGATCATACTAATTAACGGCTGTATAGTGCGTGCTTTTTGAATGTAATTAGAAAGTACATGCGAAATATTTCACCTACAACAATGTACAAAAATTTGCAATTAGGGAAATATATTAATTACGAAGTCTCTTCGTTTCGGTAACAGCGTTTTATCTGAACTTGTAGCAATATAAATATACTTATTTGACAATAAAAAATTCTATTTTCTAAAAGAATTTTTTATTTGTTTCTAATTATTATAATTTTTTGGCATTATTAGAGTTCGACAGCATCGAATAAAACCGATTACGGTCAAAGGAAATGAAAAAAACCACGTAAAATACCACAAAACGTGCTGAGAAGCGCAAACGGTAATTTTATTAACTGAAAGTACATGATTTTAACCGATAATAAATTAATATTCAGTTAGCAAAATAACAAAAACGTAGAATCTAGGTATCTTTATATGCGAAATATTTTGTATGCTTCTAATGCAAAGGAAGATTAATTTTTGTATTCCTCTATGATTAAATCTCTTAACTGCTACTTTTATGATTTTAATCTATAAAAAATGTATATATTACCTGTAGATTTAATTAAAAATTATGGGATTATAGAATATGGGGCCTTACGTTTGATATTATACAAGGTAGGAAGTACATAAATAATTTCTGATTCTAACATGATAGTTTCCTTATAGCGCTTTCATTTGTTTGTATAAGTCAAAAGTTTTCAAGTGGGAGAATACTATTCAACCCTTTTGCAACAACAGAGCGATTCAGTTTATTGATTTTTAGCCTAACATGGTGTTTAAAGCTATGTCATGAAAAAAAATCTTTCTATATACCTACCACTAAGTTTTTATCAGAAGAGAAAATAACAATTTAAAAAAATGCAATTTTTATTATGGTAATAGTGCTCCCTATATGTGACAAGATATCAAGCTATTCTCAGGTGGCTAATATTGGAGTCCTGTGTATCTTCTGGAAGTCGAGTATGAAAGAAATCCGTAGTTGCGAATCATTTGTATTCGAAAGTGATAGATATAAAATCAAATTACCCAAATAATCGAGTTAGTTGTTTTCATTGAGAATCGAGCATTAAATTAATATTACGTGCACTGTAGTGGAATCTCTTCGTTTATTTTCTGTTAATATGTTTTATGCATCTGGCAACAACTTTCTTTTGTTTTCCATTGTAATTTACGTAAACAGTAAGACGTACTATTTTTCCCTTCTTACTTTCTACTCATGGAAATCCCGAATTCAATTAGCTATCACTTTATTTCGTTAATATTGCAACAGGTTATGGGTCCTAGTGACGTTTAAGTGCTCAGATGATGTAAAGATGGCTATGGTGATGTATTTGAATAAAGGATTTTAACTTGGATTTCGGATTTTGACTTTTGATTTTACCATTTCTACTGGACTGTGGGTAGGTAGACGACTGTGTATCAATAGGTTTTTTCGCCCACTTTGGTGAATGGCGACGTAATATGGAAGCTAAAAATTTTGTTCAGTGTACCAAGTTGGAAGGTTCATCTAAGTGGACTGACTGGAAATTTGAAGTAAACTCTCTGTTCGTGCTCAACGATTGTGCGGGCATCTTCGATGAGTCCTTTGTCGAGCCAGTAGCACCGGCAGCAGACGCAAATGAAAAGTCGATACGCGAGTACAACCAAGTGGCATAAACGTGTGCAAAGGCGAAAGCTGCTGTGATCACACGCACAAATGCAACAGCGAATGTGTTTAATTTGATCCGCATGAATGGTGTGTGTGTGTGTGTGTGTGTGTGTGGCTAATATCCCTGGGGGATGACGACATTACACCCCAGTCCGGTGTACATATGAATACAAGACATAGAAACAGACAAATGACACAATCACAGAAGAATTTTATTCACAAACGATGACACCGGCGATGGACGATGGGTTGCAGCTTCCCTTTCTAGACGGGGCTCCATTTGCAGGCGGAAGACTGACCGGTTCCCCATAATACAGCCAAGTCTTATGCGGGAATCGAACCCGCACCCCCGGCGTGGCAGGCTGATACCTTTAGCCACTTAGCCACTGGGCGACGCATGAATGGTATTCTGCACGAGCGATATGGACCGAGTTGTTAAACAATTTTGAAAAAGTGTCAAGGGTCAAATTGGACACTCTTCTGCAAGAATTTTTTCATTTTCCGGATCGAGAAAGACGAAGATGTAATGATTTCACTAGCACGTTTAAGTACACTAGTGGGTGGATCTTCAACGTGAGCAAGAGTTCAGAAGCGAAGGGAAGTTGACGCAGAACCTGCTAGCCCCACGCGCCTTGTCTATTCTTCCTGATTGATGATGAATATCGGGAGTTCAAGTCACAGTGGGACTCAACGCCAAGGACAGAAAAGTCACCTTGAACCCGCAAGAATGTGCGACGGGCCTCTAAAGCCCGACCGCAAAATGGAATGACCATAAAAACACCCCTGTATTTCAGAAAGGAGCAATTGCTTGTGTACCTGCCCCTTAAGTCACATTCTTTCAGATTCTGGAATTTTAAACATTTTTATACCCCTCTTCCGGCCGAAAAGTGGTACCTCGGGCCTGTCAGGCCCGGCGCACGTGCTGGTGTTATAAGTTCGTCGCAACACCATAGTGGATATATTTGCTGTCATGTCGTTATATTTAAGTTTCGAGGAAGAGAGAAAGCACTTACGGACTATGTTGCTGAAGTTTCAACGGATGAGGAGTCTTTAGCTGAAGAATCTGAAGAAATAGATGACAATGAACAACACAGTGACCATCAATCGTCATCTGAAGAACAAACTGATCCCAGTGATGATGACAATTCCCCCCAAGAATATTTCCTTCGTAAAGATGGGCTCGCAAAATGGAATAACCAAAATTTCCGACAAAATGTAAGAGCCCCATCTTGCAATATTATCACCAAGCTTCCAGGAAATGTTCGTAGAGCCAAAATTCTGTCTTCTCCACTAGTTTCTTGGCAGATTTTAGTTGATGATACAATTTTGCGCAAGGTTGTAAATTGCACGAGTATCTAAGTTCATAGCATAGCCAGTCATTTTTTAAGAGATCACGATGCTAAAAATCTACTCTGGCTGAAATCAAAGATAGAAAATCAAAAACCATTTGTGCCAAATGTGAAAAAAATGTCTGCAATGAACATGCTTTTACCGAATGTAAATTATGCTATTAAATGATTAGTCGATATTTTTTTCTGAAATTCTTGTCTAAAATTTTATTATTTCTATACATTTTCATTTCTTCAAAACCTAAGGAAAATCATTTTTAATGATAAAACGTTCCAAATTGATTGACCGGGCCTCTTCGACCCGAAGCACGTCTTCGCGTCAGCGTTGTCTGTGCGCGTCCTGGCGGTTAAAACTGATCGAACAGATCAACATGCGAGTGCAGAGACGAAATCAAGAGCTTAGAGACGATACTACGACAGCATTCATGGCAAATGCCAAATATAGTGCAAAACATAATGGAAAGAAATGGAAGAAGCGAGGAAATATTTCCCAGATGGTGAGCCACCCCCAACTCTTGACAACAAATAATGTCAAAAGGACGAATAGACGTAGTAGAACCAGTGATGGAGTGAAAGGTTTCAACGGCATCAGTTTTCGTTGTCATAAGCCTGGTCACATTGGAAATTTTTATCCAGACTTCGCTGACAAGCCAACCACGACGTGTGGCAGAACAGAAACCTTCTGTCCAAATACTCAATGCAGTTCATTTGCTTGTCATGTAGATGATAGAGCCCAAAATTTGTGGTTGAGGATTATGGAGCTACAACACCCATTAGGAATTCAGTAAAGTACTTCAAGACGTACCGTCACTTTGACTAACAAGCAGAAATCACAGTCGGTAACAAGCAGACAAGACCGGCATATGGCTGCGGGGTAATTGATATGTGCGCAACGTTTGGAACCGTACAAAAATCTATTGAGCTCAGTGATGTTTTGTATGCACTTGACATCGGTAAGAATTTGTTATCAGTTTCAAAGGCAATGAAGTGAGGAATCTCGAACTTCGGAGATTCAGCTGACATGATTTGTAGTTTCTTGCGCAAGGAGATCTCAGATAATATACTTTTAGAGACTCCATGGTCATCAAATGAAGTATTTGAACTATGTGCAAAACCGATCAAATAAGGAGTTTCTGCTGCTTCAGTCTACTTGGTTGACAAAGAAATGGCAACGAAGGGTGGAAAAGAAACGACTCCTTTTCTTGAACCGGCAATGACGACGACAGGAAAGTTGCCATTATCAATTTGGCATCGACGGTTTGGGGACCAGGGAGTGCAATATGTGAAGCAGTACCTGCGTCAGAATGGTATCGATTTCAATCCCGATGGACTGTTTTGCAAGCCATGTACATACGGTAAACAAAGTCGACGAACATTAAAATCAAAATGATTAAAAGCGAAAATGTCTGGTGAGATTGTACACGCAAACTTCCTCGAATCTCTAGTCTTGTCAAGAGGTGGAAAGAAGTACATGTTAGTGCCTAAGGACAATTACTCAAAGTTTCGAAGTGTAAAATTTTTTAGGCATAAAGACAAGGCTATGGATAAAACCAAGCAGGTTCTTGCTCGGGACAACAAGGATGGTATACATGTAAAAGAACTGGTCACAGACGAGGGTCGTGAGTTCGACAATGCTCAATTGGTAAAACTGACTGATGATACAGGAATCAGGTTGCAAATCATTTTGCCGTATATGCCAGAGAAAAACGGTTTGGTTGAAAGAGAGAATCGTACAATAATGGATGCAGTTAGCACTATGCTCAAGGATAGAGACATACCACAGTTCCTATGTGCAGAAGCAGCATCTACAGCTGTCTGCATTCTGAATTGGACTGGGCTAAGTAAGACCAGAGGAAAATTTCCAGTTGAGGAATGGTTTGGACGCAAGCCGGCTATACACAGGATTCGAGATTTTGGATCAACTACATTTGTACATGTATCAGATGTCAACTGAATTAGACTGGATGATAAGGCTATAAAGGGCTATTTGGTTGGTCATTGAGATTACGATGGGTATCGTGTTTTCATTCCATCAAAGAATGACACGATAAACAATGCCAACGTAGTGTTCAATAAACAGCAGATTGGTCCTTCTTACCAGCCTTTAGAAGCGACATCTAATACCGGACCATCAAGCGGCATGGGGTTTGAAATTTTTGATACTCCCGATGATGCAGACACTCAGGAAGCTGGTGATCTTTGCACTAATGAAGACGAACCACCACTGATGACGGCGCATGCATCGCGTGACCGTTCGACTATTCAACGCCCTTTCAGATTTAATGATAACAAAGTGTACAGCAGCATTCTGAAGTTGAATGAGCCCAAAACATATGACGAAGCAACGAAGTCTCCTGAATAGGCCGTCTCGAAACGAGCCATGGACGACGAAATGGTTTCCCATGCCAAGGATAGAACGTGGCAGCTTGTTGAGCAACCTTATGGGCGAAAAATTCCCGACAATTGCGGGTTTACAGGGTGAAGACAAATCCAGATGGCTCAATCGAGAGATTCAAGGCTCGTGTAGTAGCAAAGGGGTATACGCAGACAGCGGATATCGACTTCAGGGAAACATTTAGCCCGGTGTGCCACTACTACACTATTCTAGCTGTAATTGCAA
Organism: Dolomedes plantarius; assembly: GCA_907164885.2. Classification (NCBI taxonomy): domain Eukaryota; kingdom Metazoa; phylum Arthropoda; class Arachnida; order Araneae; family Dolomedidae; genus Dolomedes; species Dolomedes plantarius. The sequence continues at coordinate 54,939,550 of OU015501.1, read as the reverse complement.
CGGCAACCAAGGGTAATGCAAAGTTATTTCAAACTTACGTGGAGACAGCTCTCCTTTATGGTGACCTGACTGAAGAGATCTACATGCATCAGCCCGAAGGATACGATGATGGAAGTGGGCGTATATGCAAGATGCTACGACCTTTATACGGATTGAAACAAGCTGGATGATGTTGGAATGCCAAGTTTACTGACGTGCTAAAGAAACATGGCATGATCCAAAGTAAATCTGACCACTGCCTGTTCATACGCAATGATTACGGACACAAGATGCTGATGGCGATTTATGTTGATGATGGCATTGTCGCTGTTCAGAACGAAGCGGCATTCTTTACATTTATGGACGAGCTCATGCAACATTTGAACATTAAAGTGACGACGTTGAATTGTTTTCTTGGTCTGAAAGTTGAAATTTTGAAAGACGGCTCCCTCATCTTGCACCAAGAAGCATTTACAAGAAAGATGTTGGCGATTTGGAGATGTCAAGACATCACGCATCTCAGTAAAGAAGTAGAGTCGCAAAGTCAACTATGATCAGCCAGTTGACGATGGCATGATCAAGTTCAAGGAGGTGAAGCCTCACAGCAGTGAAATTCCCTACCCATCAGCAGTCGACAGTTTGCTTTATTTGGAGATGGGGACTCGACCAGATATTGCTTACGCAGTGAGTTTAGTGTCTCGCAAGTTGGACAATCCCACAGAGACTGATTAGGAAATTGTACAGACAACATTAAGATACCTTTGCAGTACCATTGGATATGACATTTTGTACATAATGAATATGGCAGACGCCTGATTTTGTTAAGAAATATCACCGCCGTTCACACCCAAAGGGTATACGGTCCTTCAATTATGAAACCTAATCATCCCGACGGCAATCCAGCCCAGCCGGGTTCCGCAGGCTCCGGGGCGAGGGCTTTACGTCCCCACTTCCAAGCCGAAAAACAACCATTTCAACTGAAATTAATACAAATTTTCAAATATCTCTGGCAACACCGGGAATCAAAGGAAGCAACATTTTTTACAAAATACAGCTTATGCTAAAATACAACATATACTATTTCTACATATGCAACTTATACAATACCATACTCTATATCATAACCATATACCACCTACAGCGGCACACACAATATGCAATTAACGTTAGATATAATATGTACAAAAACTTTATATACAGCTTATGCCTCTAAGTCTTTATACTTACAACAGATTCGTTTCATAATACACCCTACGCTTTCTTGTACCTTATACAACCTATTACTTATACAACATCTTACAATGTTCCCTGATTTTGTTAAATGATGCAGATAACAACAGCTGTACAGAAACAGACAGAACTGGCACAGGTGTGGTTGTTTTCTATGGTGGAAGTGCAATTACGTGGCGAAGCAAGCTACAGGTGGCCATATCCAATTCAAGGACAGAGGCAGAGTTCATGGCAAAAGCTGATGCCACAAAAGACCTGATATGGTTGAAGCGCTTGTTTAGCGAGATAGCTAACAATGTCTCATTACCAATCCTGCAGATTTATAATCAGAGTGATATCAAATACATCAAAAATCCGATGTTCTACGCACGCACAAATCATATCGACCAAATATACAAGTTTGCCCAAGATGAATTCTCAAAGGGACATTTTGAATTAGGCTATGTCAGATGTGATGAGCAGCGAGCAGACATTCTCACGAAGGCGTTTCCATCACCTCAGTTTCATTCTCAAAAGAAGTTGTTCGGTGTGAATACAGTCAATATGTATAAGTGGCAGTTTAACCCATATTAACAAAGACTATTTTCATGCTCGAAGGAGGAAGTTGAGAATGGAACATCCAATTAATATTACGTGCAATGTAGTGGCTTCTCTTCGTTTATTTTGTGTTATTAGGTTTTATAAATCTGGCATCATCTTTCTTCTGTTTTCCATTGTAATTTATGTAACAGTAAGACGTACTATTTTTCTCCTCTTACTTTATACTTATTAAAATCCTGAATTCAGTTAGCTATCACTTTATTTCGTTAAGATTGCAACGGCTTTCGCGAGATTTCAGTACTCGATTATTGTAAATGTTTGTGATATTGTCACGTAATATCAAGTGTGTCCCTTTCTCTACTTGCTAGTGTTGACACTACGACTACATTCTGAATGATGTGTTTTATTTTGGGAGTAGGGTATTTTTCTTTTGGATTATTATTCTTTCTTTTGGGGTATTTTTCTTTACTTACATCTCAAAACAATATCTACACATTGATCCGAAAGTCTGTGTAACTACTGCATTGATTTCGAAATAATATTATGCAAATAAAACCAAAGAAGTTTTTGTGATCTAAAGTATATAATTGTGTAAGGACTTCTTGTTTTTCCATCCAGTATCAGGATCTGCAGTTTATTTCCTGTATTGTTAAAACAGACTTGTCATTGAAATATAAATAAGGGACGAAATGGAAAATATCAGAATTTTTTTTTCGTTTACATCCCAAAACAATGTGCGTATCACGCTGACTTTCAGTGGCAAACATCTTTCCACGTATGTTCAGTCACGTATCCTCTTCATTACTAAAAAAACGAAGTCAATAAGTCTAAGCCCGGCCACACACCGAATGTAAAAAAACGTTTCGCAACGTTTCTGTTGCGAGCTTTCTGTTTCTGACGCATCGTCTGTAATGTAATCAAAGGAGAGTACTGCACACCGGATGCAATATTGTTTTGAAACACCCCGCGTCATTTCGAGAACGTTGCTGCAACAAAAATGTATGCTTCTCTGACCAATGTTTCTCGACACATAGCTGGTGAAACATTTCATCTGCGCATGTGCAGAAAAGCGCATTTTATTTTCATTAATGCTCCGTGTTGAGGATTTATGCATTATTATAATAAAAAGTGATGGAGGTTGATGCTGAGAATTTGATAGTTCTTGTCCACGCAAGGCCAGAAATTTATGATTTTAGAGCGAAGGACAACCACAACCAAGAGGTAATAAATAAAATTTGGCAAGATATAGCTGAGGAATTGAATATTCCAAGTATGTACCCCACCAATTTATCACATTTAATCGAATAAACCTTGCCCTGAAGTAATCCAAACACCCCCATTTTTTAAGATATTGGTAAGACATAAAAATTGAGTTGCGTCACTCAGGGCCAGATCTAGGGAGGAGCAAGCAAAGCATCTGCCCAGACGGCAAATTGGAGGGGCTGCAAAATGGGTAGAAGGAGAAAAAAATTGCGCTTATGTTGTTCTTTTTATTGATTTTTTAAAATATTTTATAAGATATATTTTTCTGAGATTTAAAAGTAGATACTTAACAATATATTTGTCTTTTTTTTGTTACTGCCCTTTATATTAATACGTTTACAAAACAAAAAGCTTTTGTTATTCAACAATGTTATTAAAAGTTATTCCTTAATGTTATTAAAAGCCTACCATCTGGAGGTATACTCTTCCAGTAGTTGGTGTTCTTTTTCCTAATCTTGTCTTCAAAAAGTCAAGAGATAATGAGACGTAGATATGTTTAACCTACAATAATTGTAAAACTTATCTGAGTCATTTCAAAGTTCTTTAATAAAGCTGCCAATGTCTCTAATTTTATTGATTGGATGAATTCAACAGCTTCTTTCTGATTTTTCATCCAAAAATTGTATAAATTACCACAAAAGAATAGCTACTTGTACTTACTTGCCATAACACCCACAATTATGACCAAACTACTTTCCCAAAACTGAACACTTCCCTCAAGAAAGAACAAAATACTGCAGACCTCTTCAACTCCCGTATTCTTACTACTGATGAAGTATAAAAACAAACAACCGTTGCCAGTCAAAATATATCACCATTTTCCACCATAAAACATTTTGGTTGCGCAACGTCTAGCAACAGAAACGTTGCGCACCGTTTTGTTGTATTCGGTGTGTGGCCGGGCTAATAGTAACCGCTCGCATGTGAGCATGACTCTTTCATCCTGAAGGCATGTTGTGATTTTTAACAGTAAACTTTGCAAGCTCACAAGATTACTGAGTAAAACAGGTATATTTAATAATTACTGAAAATATTCCAGGTTCACCAAATAACCAGGAAGTGAAGAGGTAAGTTGTCAGTTATCCCTGAATTTACATGTAAAAAATAAATGGTGACGTTAAAGTTTGCTATTGGTCCTAATATTTGTTTACCGTATTTATAGAAAAAATTTAAAACTTATCATGAAAAATTATTGAACGATATTCAAAGAGCGAAAGCACCAAGATTTTATTAAAGAAATGTCATTTAGCTTTTAGTTTATCCAGTGCTTCTTTAATTCTTGCGCAGATATATTATTAACAAGTAATTTTCACTTTCATTTTAAATTGTATTCAAAAAAGGATATATGTAATTTTTAATTTGAAAAACAATGAAGTAAAAAGCAAAATAACTATTTTTCTTTTTTAATTTTTATGGAAAAGTAGCGTACGACCTACTGAACTAGCAAGTCAATCACAAAATGTTGAAAATGTTTCTATTTATCCATAGAGAATTAATCAGTTCTGAATTGCACGGGACCGTCAATGACTTATCCGGCATTCGAACCAGAGCCCACACCAAGGAAGCAAGCAACGCTAAAAACGGTACGATGTGGGAGGTGTTTCACTCGAAGTAAACAATCAAATAAATATGGAAAATGTAACTCGTTTTAACCTTCATTTAAGATTAATTCAAGATTTTAATTATGGACATTAAAGCTGTTACCATATTTGAAAGCTTTTAAAATAATTATTACTAATTACGAAATCTTAATCGACTGCTTTTCACTCTATCACTGTAGTAAAATTTTACCAAGAATAATTGGCTATTTTTGTACTATTAAACTAGAACGGATAAATTATCTTTTCCGTTGCTATGTTTACTTCCCTTGGTAATTTTCAATCACTAAATAACCGTCTATAGATTTAAACATAAATGCGTTTTCTCCATTTTAAGGTTCGGTTAAAAATAGTATTCATGAAAAAAAATAAAGTTTAAGGTTATTTTGACATGTTTTATTTAAAGGATGAAAATCTGCCTTGGGCTTCAACTCCCACGTAATTGCTATCTATAAACTTTAAAGTATATTTCTTTATGTTGTTCCTATTGATTTTAGAGATGAGAAAATCGTTAAATTTTATGGACGTAACATTACTATCAATCTTGTTACTCACGAAAGTAGATACATAAAAATTGCGAAATAATAAAAAGTAAATAAACTATTAATTTAGTTCGCTTACTCTCACGAAACGAGAATAGTTTTTATAAGAGGTTTTAAGAAAATTTTGACAACTTTTCTTCAATTTTATGAATTTTCCTACCCCCCCCCCCTTCTTAATACCAAGAATAAATGAAAGGAAAAAATGGTACATCAATAAATTCTGCTCTGATTCTTGAGTAACGTTTTATGCCCATGGGTGAGATAAATGTCGCGTAGAACAAGATCTTAGAGAGTGCCTCCAGCATGTTCAATCGAATTTGGGTGGAGAAGAAATCGATAGAAAGCGATTGTTCGTCTTAACATTTTTTTTTCTTTTGCTCTACGTGTTTGCTAGAGGTGAGAAATAGAAACTACAATTAAAATTCATTCTCTTCTCGTAAGTTTATTGGAAAATGCTGATACACAATACTTTAGTAAAACGATATTTTTATTTCTCACAGGAAATATGCAGAAAGGAAAATTCCTGGGGAAGGGGACGCATAGATTATATATATATATATATATATATATATATATATATATATATATATATATATATATATATATATATATATATATATATATGTGTGTGTATATATATATATATATGCAAAATAATAAAACTATTTTTTCATATGGCCTTAATCAATTATATAAGCAGAAAAATATTGTTAAGTTCAATTTTACTGATGTGTCAGATAATCCTATTTATCCTCAACTAATCGAAGAAACTAAGATAGAAAAAAGAATTAAAAGTGGTAAAAATGATAATAAAAGTAAGACTTTTGAATGTAATTTTTACAAAAATGCTATATTAAAGTTTTAAGAAAAGTTCATAAATGATTATCAATATAAAAAATTAAAAGTTTGGATTTTTTCTGTCAATAAAAAAATATACCATTAAGCTATATCATCTATTTTTAAGTACTAAACTAACGAATTATCATTTTCTGCATCTGGTATATGATTTATTATTAATACGAGCTAATCATTTAAAAATAAATTGATTTAAAAATATGACATTGCAAATAATACTTATTGTGTTATAAATTTTACTAACACTAAATTAAATAATATTAATTTCAATTGTATCTTTGATAAACTACATGATATGTTTCCTGTAAAAGAAATAAAAATTAAGCGTGCATTTAAATTTACACTGCCTTTGGGTAGACGTATATTTAACTATAATCAGGTATCAAAAAATTATTCTCAATCTATCAATTTCAATTGTTTATGCCTTTTGCCCAAATACAATAGTTATGTTGATACAGCACATGGTCATGTAATAACAGGCAATTTGGATATAGTTGATAATTTAGCACTGCGTGAGTTGATGAATTTGGGAACTAAATATAGATTACCTAGTGCTTTTAATAATAAAAAGATTATAAATTTCTTAAATGCTGATTTAGATAAATTTATTTATATAATAGCTATTAATTATTCTATCCCAACAGAAGCCTTCAATCATTGGAAAATTAATTTACTGAAGCTAGTACATTCTAAACTACCTAATAATAGTAATTTATTTAATCACTCATATACAAACTTAAAAGATGCTATAAAAAATTACAAGAGTATTTTATAATAACATATGTAGATAAAGATGCTAACAATTCTGCAATTATTTGTAAAAAATATTTTGCTATATGTTTAAAAAAACTGTTAGACAATAGTGATCTTTTTCATCCTTTGAGAGAATCTACCTGTGTAATTATTAAGAAAATTATAGAAAAATATAAACTACTAGGTATAACAGCAGATAACTTTCCCTTTCCTTATCTTACTTTAGTTCCTAAGTTTCATAAAACATCTATTGCTTTTAGAGCAGTAACCTGTGGTCACAACACTTATGCTACTAAAGCAAGTGTTATATTATTAACCCAACAAACACAGAGGCATCGGGCCGGGGTCGGAAGATTCCAGCCAGCCGATTTCACCACTGCCGGGCCGGCGCATTAGGTCAGTATCGTTTCCGTCACGGCTGTGTCCTCTCGCCCGCGACTACCCCGTCGACTTCTGGGCCGCTTCCGGTAGGAATCGAGCCATCGTTCATCCGACTGCGAACCGTTAGGCAGCCGCGATTAAGCCATCGATGTGGACAGATAGCCGGAGCGTAACCGGAGGTTGACGGGCCGGTTACGGGAGCAATAATTCGTGTCGACATACCGTCATCTACCCATCCCGTAAACAGCAATGTGCCGTAGGTCCGGGCATCATGCCAGCATTCTACCAGAATCGGACCGCCGGCATTTTTTTAAAGTTTTGCGTAGGACCCTTTCGTTTATATGCTTATTTTTATTTAATACATTGACGAATAACCTCTGATATCAACCCTTTCACTTTTATTATTTTTTTTTGCCTTCATATTTCTAGTATTCTTGCCAGTTTTGCCTTATGTATTTTTAGGTATTACCAAATACTGATCTTTGTTATTACCTAAAAATTTTCATTTGAATCACAAGTTTACTTGTTAGAACAAAACCTCCTTTTGTATTAAGATACATTTACCCAAATTTGAAAGTTAAGATAACATTAATACCAACCATTAAAGGTAAATCATCTTTCCATTCGATCTAAGGTTCCCGTTTTTTTTTTTTTTTTTTTAACTTAGAATGAGATTATAGTATGTAAAACAGTACTACTTTAATAATTAACCCAAAAAATTTGTACTTCCCCAGTATAAAATTTATTAACATAATTTGATAAATTTATAAACAAATTTGATACATTCATTTTCAAAACTTGACTAATGTGTAGTGTGTATGATGAAACCCATCTTTGTGAGCTCATGAAAACTTGCTCAGAAGAATTTATTTAAATTATTTTTTGGTGTAGAGTTAATAAATGCTCTACAGATAAGAAAATTATTTTTTGCATAGTTTTGTGAATTAAAGAGTAATTCATTAAATTCTTATAAGTCATTTTTAAAAAATATTTTCTTTTATATTATATTGGACATTCAATATCCAACACTTGATAGTACTATTTTTGAGAAATAGTTCTATGATAGTAATATTTCTACAGAGTAATAGTTTCTACAGAGTTGATAGTAATATTTCTATTATACAAAATAGTACTATGATAGTAATATTTCTCAAAAATAGTACTATCAAGTGTTGGATATTGAATGTCCAATATAATATAAAAGAAAATATTTTTTAAAAATGACTTATAAGAATTTAATGAATTACTCTTTAATTCATAAAACTATGCAAAACAAAAGATAATTATAGAAACACATGTTTTTAAATACAGAAAAGAGCTGGTTTAAAGTAAAAAATAGTTTATTTAGAAAGTACATAGCACATTTACACAATTTGTTCTACGAAACAGGATCCTTTCGCTGTGCCTCTGGCTCCATCTTTACAGCATCTAGGGAAAAAAAAGAAAGAGAAAATCAGTTCATAAATTTATGTGAAAGGAAAATGACTCCCATCCCCTGATATAATTTATGAAACAAAAGAAGAATTTATTTAAATTATTTTTTGATGTAGAGTTAGTAAATGCTCTGCAGATAAGAAAATTATTTTTTGCATAGTTTTGTACATTAAAGGGTAATTTATTGTTGTAAAAATAGTTGATTGTTGAAAGTAGTTGAAAAAATTCATTGTTGATAAAGTAGAATTAAATAAATCCAATTAGGAAATATAAATTCTGAGACAGGGGTTTAAAAAAACTTGATATAAAACAGCACCCAACACATGAGTGCAGTTTTAAATCTGTTGTCATTTTATTGATAACTACTTCCAAGAAGTAAATTCCTACCACATTTTTTTGTAAAACCAATTACATACTGTGAAAACTACATCATGTAATAAATATTTACTTGATTAAATAAATATACTAATAGAAAATAGTTATAAAATATTTTTTAAAGAGAATTCCCCTTTTCACTAAATTTCTCTCTGTACAGTAGAAAATCCAACCATGTCGATTAATTTGTTATTATAGATATAAATAAAATAGAGTAGATTGCCTTGATAAGAGTACAATAATAAGTTTTTAATGTTGAGCATAATTTCAGCTCAACACTGAAAGCTGAATCAGAGACTTGTCTAGAATGACACCAAAATTTCCTCTTCACTATTGACAATAATGCTGTTGAAAGTAGAGAAACACAAGAATAAAGATTGAATGCTAAGTAAAACATTAGCATACAAAATCTTAAATTTCTAAATTTGATTACAACATGCCATAGAGAGCATTAATGCAGATGCTGGGTCAGATTTAGAAATTTAAGATTTTATATAGTATTCAATCTTCATTCTTGTGTTTCTTTACTTTCAATGTGAGAGTGATTCTCGATAGTGAAGGGAAAATTTTGTTGTCATTCTAAACAAGTCTCTCAGTCAGCTTTCAATTATTGTACTCTATCAAGGCATTTTAATCTACTTTATTTATATCTGTAATAACTAATCATATAATTGACAGGATTGAATGTCTTACTGTACTCAGAAATTTAGTGAAAAGGGTAAATACTCTTTAACAACTAATCTATTACTATAATAATGAATAAAGTAAACATTTATTATATGATGTAGCTTTCACAGTAATTGGTTTTACAAAAATTGTGGTAGAAAGTAATTTGGGATACTAACTTCTGCATAGTATTTTAATAGAGCATATCTTTTGTTACTTAATTGTCAAATTATGGTGGAGATCTGAGTATAAAATATTTTTTATTTGTGAGCAGCTGTTATTAGGGATAACCACAGTAAAAAATTATTCAAAATATACTATTTAGATTCAGTAATTACTAAACAATTGTTATGATATATTGTTTGATTAGTCTAGGTTAATTTGAAAAATGAGGTGGGTAATATTGACTAGCTGTCAATGTTGAGTGAAATGGCATAGATTATATTATAAAGCGTGAAGAAACACTTAGACTTTTTGAACCAAGCTTCTAACCCAAATTTAAATTTTTTTTTAAATATTTTGCTAATGAGAGTATTTTCACAGATCTTAACAATGGAATAGAAAACCCGTATAGTCAACAAATTCATGGATAAACGATTCAGTTCTAAAAGCAAAAAGCCTGGTTTCTGTATACTGTTGTAACATGATTATTATAAAAGTATACAGAAACCAGGCCTTTTGCTTTTAGGGCTGCATCTTTTATCCATGACTTAGTTGACAATACAGGTGTTATGTTCCATTCTTTAGATCCATGAAAATATTTTCAATTTTAAAAGTTTTATTAAATTTTTTTTTAAATTCTGATTAGAAGTTCGGTTTGAAAAGTTAAAAGTATTTTATTGCACTTTGTAAAATAATCTATGCTACTGCACTCAACATTGACAGCCAGTCAATCTTTGTATGCTTGCATCATTTTTCAACTTAATTTAGATAAACCAAATAATACACCATAAAAAAAACCTACACACTTGCAAACATAACGTTATTATAGTCAACAATTGTTTAATAATTAACTGAACCTAAATAATATATTTTGGAATATTTTTTTACTGCCCTTATCCTTACACTTTATAATAACAGCTGCTCCCAAAAATATATTTTATGTGACAGATCTCCACCAAAATTTGACAATGAAATAATAAAAAAATTAAATACTAGGCAGAAGTTAGTATTCCAAATGACATTCAACTACCTATTAGCTCATCAACGAATAATCTAATACATCTAAAAGCAATATTATTATTATTATTATTACTTCTGTAAGGAATTATGAATGAACCTCGAACTACTTCTCATGGAATTCTGATAATTAAATTAAAAAATTTTTAACATTAACTATCAAGAGTAAAATAACCCTTGGCATTTTATATCTTTATAATATAAATATATAAAATTTTTTTTTGGTAAGCAGTTATGATAAAAGACTTTCACAAGAGTCCCGGTTAACTGAAGTCCCTGAACTGCACTTTCAGACATACCTAATACTTTAATAACAGGCTTGCCAGTTAAAAATATAATGAATAAAGGAAATCAATATCAATCCACAAATTACTGCAACCAAAGTTTATGAGAATGTTCGGATTAGCGTATAAAATATACAAAGAGAAATTTGAAAATTTGAGTTGTTTATTAATTAAGAATTATGTAATAAAAATATTTTTTATGGTTTTTCATAGAAAAATTCAAATTTAAGTACAAAAAATAAATTAAAAAAAATATATTATCAACTTTGTGATTTTGCCCACAAGTTCACTGCTGAAAAAAAAGGATATCTAGAGAATTAAAAAAAAAAAATGGGTTCAGTGAGGTTAAAATCAACTTACAGATTATGAATCGAGCACACTGCCAAGTGAGTTGTGGAATCTTTTCATGGAAATCACAATGAGGTGAAGATGGATTCCAGTTTCAGAATTCTGTAAAGAAACCAATATTTTCTTATATTGCCATTAATAAAAATTAGAGTGATTTGTGACACCAAGAAGCATTGAAAAGCAGAGTTCACTATTTATTTATTTATTTTACAAATGCCACACACTACCAAAAATAGCACCTATGCCATGAGTGCACGTGCTCTCCAATACTCCTCAACAAGATCAGTAAAACGTTTTAGTGCAGAGCACTCGTCTATTTGCTTATCAGTGAAATAAAAAAGGTAGTATGACCCCCTTACATGTATACTTTGGACCATAGGCATAGCGTGCTTCTAACATTTGGGACGGATACAAATTGAATTCAGCTAGGGTCCTTCTCAGCGCATTGACTACCGATCGATCCTTAAAATTTGAAATATGATTTTTTGAAATTGAGTAACAATAGAATTGGTTTGAGTAGTATTCAAAAAGTTATACAATGAGGAAAATAAATGTAATATAAATAAAAGAAGAAAAAAAAAATGTAGCATTGAATTTTTGTTATGGATCATATCATTGTTAAAAACTATGTTAGGGCTAAAGACATAATCGGTATTTTCAGTGTCAGTTTGAAAAAAATGGGAAAAAACCAACTTTCTTAAAAGTTTTCTACAATTTTCTGATTTAACTGAACTTCTATTAACATTTTAATTTATTTCAAGTTAAGTTGAGGGGGGGGGGCACATCTATGCTTTGGACCAGTAAGTTCTTATTTATTTTGCACAACATGACAACTAAATACTCTCTAAAAGTCTTGAAAACAAATAGCTTATAAATCAGTTATTGAGGAAATTCTCACATTTTTAATGAAGATTTTACAAATGAACAGATTTTATATTTTCTAAATAAACCTTGGCATTTTATACTTTTATAATATAAACCTCTTTTTCAGCAAGAGTTAAAAAGACTTTCACAAGAGTCATGTTAACTTAAATCCCTGGACTGCACTTTCTCACTCACCTAAAACCTTAACAACAAGCTTCACAGTTAAAAAAGAATAAATAAAGTAAATTAATATTCAATCCACAAATTATTGAGACCAACATTTATGAGAAAGTTGAGATTAGCATATAAGTTAAAAAAATTAATTTGAAATTTTTAGTTCTTTAATAAATATTTTTATAGTTTTTTCATAGAAATATTTAAATTAAAGTTCAAAATAAATCTAAAAAATATTAAAAACAGTAATTTTGGCCACGAGTTTACTGCTGAAAACAAAAGTATATGTCGAGAAAAAAAAAGTTACAAACTTACAAGTTATGAATTCAAGTCAGCTTTGGTCTTCCAAAACGACTGCAATCTTAAGCTAGATTCCACATTCAAAATTCTGAAAAGAAACCAATATTTTCTTATAATGTCATAATAAAAATTGAACGATTTATCAAACTAAGAAGTATTGAAAAGTAGAGTTCTTTATAAACTTGCTTATCACTAAAATAAAAAAGGGGAATATGACCCCTTTACATATAACTTTGGGCTAAGTTCTTATTTATTTTGAACAGTATGAATAAAGATTTTTCCGATGACACAAAAGTTTACCTAAAGTTTTAATAACAATCTAACATACATGATGTTATCTAAAAAGTTCTCATCCTTGTTGGGTTCTTCAAGATTTTAAAGCTGAAACTGAGAAATAAAATTATATAAATGCACAATGACCAATAATTTAATAACTTAGGGATGAAAAATGGAATAACCTTTTGCATCTATATATGATTAAGCAATAACAAAAAATAAAAACAATTATAATCATTAATATTCACATTTATACTGATATGTGCATGAGTATTTTGCATCCTTTACGCACTCATGCATACTACATGATGGGGCATAAATCAGAATTATATGGTTTGTTGTGTTAAAAGTATGCATGATCTATAAGTATAAAATCAATAAAGTTCTGTTAGAATTTATAAAAATTATAGCATGAAATTGAACCTTCTTAGTTGGAATTGTGAAGTGTATATAAATATCCATAATATGCTAAATTTTTTGTTTCTTAATATAAAGCCCAAGTTAACATACAGGCAAAATGTTTGCAATGCTGGATATATTATATTAAAAACATAAATAATGTTGTAAATTTAAAAAAGTTTTATTGTAATAGTATAGCTGTTTTATGGATGAAGTTCTATGTAATGTAATATAAGAAATTGTAAGCAATTAAGAATGTCTGTTAAGTAATATTATGTTTATGTAAAGGTTTAATATATGGTAATTTAAAAGTTTTTTCCCCTCTCTTATGGCATGGCTCCTGTACAGTGATTCGCAATAAATATTTTGAAGAAAAATAGTAACTTTCTTTATTTTATAATTTTCTGCTTTGGTTGACTGGAGGTTGAGAAAGGAACAAAGTCTGTATGTTTAAAGAGAATACTTTGATAGACATAATTATTCTAAGCATTCAAATATTTACTATATAATATACTACAAAATATCATTGATTCAGAACTATAATGAAAGGCCTTTTTTTTTTTTGGTTAATAATAAAATGCTGTCTATATTACCATTAAAACAATGAATAATGTATTTGGATAGCAGTCAAAATTATAGCACCATTGACTCTTTTTTAAAAATTTTTAGTATTTCAGATCTGGTATTATGAAATACATCAAATGTTCAAATGTTTTGATTATCTCATGGATTTCGTAGGCATTCATGAAAAGAAAATTTTAATGTTCATACAAACTGATGAAAAAAAAGTTAGGTTAGAAAGAAATTGTAGTGGATTTTATAAACAGATTAAGAACATCCTACTGTCATATTAAGTCTTTTTTTGTTATTTTTTTTTACCAATTTCATTGTACTTATTTATTTTAAAACTTTTTTCATGCTACTAATTGTGTGGAAAAATATTTTTCTCTTACTTTAGGGAATACTGCATTTATATATCAATAATAATTGAAAATATCAATATATTCAATAGTTATATACATTATATATCAACAATTTTTAATATAAATAATATAACCACAAGTAATATTGGTTGCTTTTGACATTCTTTTAATTTAACAATCCTCTCAACTGCTTGTGTGTGACAAGGGGGAGTTCTTAATTTGAGTTGGGATGTTTGTTTATAGGCTTATGAGCTAATTCAGTGAATGAATGAATGAATTTTTGAGTAAAATATCATAGAAACAAATGTCAATTACATTAAATTACATCATATGGATCATAATTATATTGTGCAATAATTTAATAATTATTAAAATTTAGATATCAAACTAATATTTCATTGATTTATCATACAATACATTGAACATGAAGAAAACTATCAAAGAAAATGTATAATGATGAACAAACCATTTACTTCCTTTGTCCATCTAAAATATTAACTGAAACACGAATCATCCGAACTGAATCCGAAACAAAATGTTTTTATTTATACATACGAAAGTGCTCGTAAATGCCATAAGTATTGCTAATATAAGTATTAGAATTGCTAATTCAATACACTCAGTTCAGTAGAATTTGATCTAAAATACGGTCAATTCATATTATAACTTGGATTAAAACACTATCATATAACAGTAATAGAATAATGTTCACTATGTAAGGGTGTTAAATAAAATTTAAAGGCAATAATTTAAGACTAACGAATGAAACTTACTTGTGGATTAATTTCAGCAAACTTGTCTTGTAAGCAATCTTTAATGGCGCCTTTTCAATCACGTGCAACTGAATGTCCAATCAGATGACACTAGTGCATTGTAGTATCACGAGGCGAAAAAAAAGATGTTTTGAAATTTCATTATGCTATAGCTTTCAAAGCTGCCTTTTGGTATTGAATATAAAATTTTATTGCTCTACTGAAATATTTTTCAGGTGCTTCAAAATAGATATTTTTGTGAAAAGAGATAAAATTCTTTTTTTCTGTTTATTTTATGGTATATTAAATTAATAATATATATTTTTTGTAAATAAAATATTCAAAATATTTTTACAGGAAACTTAGGTATTTCTAAGTATTTCTAATTTTTAGATGTCATTACAGAACAACTGATTTTGTAGAATTTCGCAATTTTCATCATCTTAATTTTGCAGTAGTATATTCTTATAATACACATTGGAATGAAAAAAAAACAATTTTTAATTAACGGACCTTAGTTAAAATAAACAAATCACATTTATTTAGAAAAATATTAATGCAATGTCTTTAAAGGCAAAGTGTTATTTTGAAATAAACATTCATATTTTTCAAAAGTCCATAGTAATCATACATGGTATGCTTTACTTATTTCACTGACACATTGAATTGCTTTCTGTTTGTCATCAGAAATATGCCTCTTCATAGGAAGTCATGTTACTTTAACACCATTCCATTCAATCATATCAATATAATCCTTGGCATCAAAGTTTATACGTTGAAATAAAAACTTTTTGATGCCACCTTCATTTTCAGCCCTTGCTTTTAGATTCCGGGGTAATCCAAGCTCTCTCTTACATGACTGCGATCATCTGATATCATACAAAGGACGAGATTTTCAGAAGCAGATTTCTGGCACTGGAAAATGTATATAAGATAGCATAATAGCATTTTTCAATGGCAACATCCAGAATTTAAACATTACTGTAATTGGAATGGATGGAACTGCCGTGAACACTGGATTGAATAATGGTGTGGTTCGTTTCTTTGAAAAGGAATTAAGAAGGCCACTGCAGTGGTTGATTTGTCTATTTCATGGAAATGAACTGCGCCTACGTCCTAATTTGGAGGAGAAATAGGTAAACAACTAGAAAACTGCTATGAACTTCCAGTAATTGAATTATCACCTATTGAAAATGGCATTCCATTACTAGAAATTAAGGATGATTTAAGTGTGGACCCAAAATATTTGTTAGAAATGTCTAATGCAATCTCTGTTGGAAGGTGCTCTTCTGATTTGTCTATGAGAAAACCAGGAAAACTTTGTTATTCATGATAGCTTACATTAGCAAACCGAATACTTCACTTGTATGTGGGAACAGAATGTACTGCAAAAAAAATCTCCGAATACTGACTGAGTACATTTTGTAAGTATATGCATCTGTTTCGTTTCACATAAAGCTGAAACTATCTTATATCCATGGATCGAAGCACTTGTGGAAACTTGTAAGCTATTCACGTTACCTCCATCAGACTCTTAAAAATGTAATTGACCCAGTCATTCAAAGAAATTCGTACTTCGCTGCTTCTGAAAATCTCCTCTTATGTATGATATCAGTTGATCGCAGCCACGTAAGACAGCTTGGATTACGCCGGATTCTAAAAGCAAGGACTGAAAAATGAAGGGGGCATTGGAAAGTTTTAAGTTCAACGTATAAACTTTGATGCCAAGGATTATATTGATATGATTGTACATAAAGATGTTAAAGTAACAGAACGAGGCATATTTCTGATTATAAACTAGGAAGCAAAATAATCTGATCAGGAGAGTCAACGTACTGACTTCAGCAATTTTCCATGTCACACACAAGCAGTAGAAAGGATTGTTAAATTCGTTACCGAGTCACCCTTACCCGTCCGTGGCACTTCTGCAAGAGTTGCATTGATAAAAACGAAAATACATTCTCAAAAGATAATGCCAAAATTTAATAATAAAAAACAAAACAAAACACAATTCAATGTGTCAGTGAAATAAGTAATGGAAACCATGTGTGATTACTATGGACTTTTGAAAAACATGAATTTCTTTTTTTTCAAAATAACGTTTAACATCCCCAATCTCAAAGAACTTTTTAATCTTATGCACAGTAAGTGTGCGTTTAAATTTTCTTCTACACCCACTTTTGATTATATTCCTAAATCTGAAAAAGTTAAACCTCTGAATCAGGCTGATGAGCTTAAAGCAGGGTGTTTAACCTTTTGCAGCATCTGGGCCACATGGTAAATTTTTTCAAGGCAGGCGGGCCGCATAAAAAAGTCAACTACATTCAAAAGTTTAGTTTTATTATGAAAATGAAAAATACATTGTATATGTAATGTATAAAATATTATAATCTTGGCATGCAATGTGATGTGGTAATTTTGAACGAAATCGAACATAATGTGATTTTTTAAATTTGGGTTGGTCTAAAGCGAATTGCTCTCGACTCTAACTTAACTAGCATTAATGATCGAATCAATCTCTCAAACCAATTTTCTATCCTAGGAAACTGTCGTAATCCGGAGGAAAGAAATTCCCGCTGCTAATGATGAATTTCCTGTTAGGCGGGAAACCAAACCTGAGCCATGTTTTTTTTTTAATGGCGGAAGGGTACAAAGATACCCTCAACAAAATGTACAACCTAGTCAAAATTCAATATCCCAAATCAATTTCATGAAACTTTGTCAAAATCTTATCTGAAAACATTACTGCAATTGGATTAATATCGGACCTTTCAAAATTACTTAATTTACTTACGCATTGAATTTTTTTGGAAAAAAAATCCCAAAACCGAACGGCGACTTAAAAATTAAAAATTTATGTTCCGATCTTAATATTTCAAATCTTACCCAGTCCATTAATTGTTCACAGGTTAATTCTGATAGTGTTATTCTGATAGTGTGGTTTCTGATAGTGTTTAACATTTTTCCTTTATTTTTCTGTTCCATGCGAGGCAGTTTCCTCTTATTGAAGTTCCACACTTGATACCCTATCAGGGAATGCTGGTGTGGGGCGTTCGTTTTTGCTTCCCATGCTTCAGTCCTCGGTTCGATCCTGCAAAGTGCAGTTCTGTTATCTGTACTCACGGATGTTCAAACCTGCCAATTTAATTTATTAAATATAACTTACTTATTATTTTAAACTTAATTGCCTTATTTTTTATTTCTAACATTTATTTAAACTAATTTTTTTGCCTTTTTTTTTTCTTATTGTAAATATTATTTCTCGTATCCTGATTCAATTACAAAAAAAAACAATGTAATATATATTCTTCAATGTACGTACTGAGGATAAAGGGTCTTATTTTTTGATATTTTTTGGTGTCTCATGACATCTACTGTCTATGTCTCTGACATTACATTACATTAATATTTTTCTAAATATGTGTGATTTGTTTATTTTAACTAAGGTCTGTAAATTTAAAATTCTTTTTCTTTCATTCAAATTTGTATTATAAGAATATGTTACTGTAAAATTAATACGATGAAATTCGAGAAAAAATTCTACAAAATCAGTTGTTTATAATGGCATCTAACAATTAGAAATACTTAGAATATGTAAATTTCCTGAAAAATATATTTTGAATATTTTATCTACAAAAATATATATTATTATTTTAATATACTATAGAAGAAATTTAAAAAAATACAAATTTTATCACTATTTCCTCTCTTATAAATAAAGAGTGGTGAAACAAGGACCCATTTTTAAGTAGATATTTAATTTCTCCAGTAATATATAAAATTGAAACTAATTTTCATCTGTTTTATAAGCTTCTAGGGAGTTAAAAACATACACACAGAATACAATCTTTACATACAAGGAAAATTATGTGAATTTTCACATAATACAATTATACAATTTCACATAATGCTTTTCACATAATACAATCTTTACATACAAGGAAAATTATGGGAATTTTCCGCGTAAAAGAAGTTTCACAACAATGAAATAAATATTTTTGAAAAGTCTGTTAAATTTAATCTTCGCCTTCCCTTTCAAATCCATAATTCTGATGCAGATATCTGTTACTTGTGGTTACGAATCGGAGGTACAGTTCCGGGACGATGCAGGGAAAACGATTTCGGTGCGATTCATATCAACCCATAACAGGCCCTGAAACACGTAAACGGAAAGCGTTTCCCCTTCGGAGGTTCGTAAACAACCCGCCAGTGGCCCGACAAAATTCTCCCGTACTTGTCGTTCTACCGGAGCCTCCAGCACTGGCCCGATAAGCTGCCGTCAGTCCTGTGTTTGTTGGGAAATTACCTTAAATTAATCTATAAAATAATAACTTCTGGTGTTTGTGGTATAATTGATAATAGCTTGAGTATGGTTAGAAAACTACAAACATTAAATAATTGTAAATCTATTGTTACTTTTGATTTTAAAGACTTATTCAATAATATCAATATAATTGATTTAAATACAGTAATTTTAACGTTAATAAAAAATAATATTCAATAATTAAACAAAGAAATTAATCTTACTCATTTCAATAGGCTCTTAGATTTTGTAAGTAAACATAATTATATAGTACACAATAATGGTATATACTTACAGGTTAAAGGTGTACCACAAGGTGGAAATGCTTCTAGTATGCTAGCCAATTTATACTTACATTTTTTTGAAGTTGATAATATTAATAATATTGATAATAGCAATTACACAATATTTAGATATATTGATGACATAATTGTGATTAATAAAAGTAATAATAAAGTAGCCTTAAATTTTTACCCTCTTAATCTGGAACTAATACAAAGAAGCCAAAATAATATTAATGTAAACTTTTTAGATATAAACATAAAAATAAATTCTCATTGTAATTTTACTTTTGATCTATATGATAAAAGATCAGATTATGACTTTAATATTGTTAAATTTCAAAATTACTTAACATGCTTACACAAATCTGTATTTAATGATATTATTGTAAATCAGCTAGTAAGAATAAATAGGCTTCGTTCTAAGGACAATAGGTATAAGCATATTATAGAATTGTTAGTAATGCTAAAACGTAATTATTACCCTGATAGTCTTTCCAAGCACATAATTGGATCTTTTAGATTTAATGAATAGCATGTTCTGTTGCTATTAATTAGTAATACAAAACTATAAGATTAATTAAAGCAAATAACTACTAAACAAGAAAATAAAAAATAATAAATAAAACTAGTGTAATAATAATAATAAATAATAAATAAAAATAACTCTTAGTCATAATAAATGTCTAAGTTAACTTAGGTTATTTTGCCTGTAACACAGTATCCTTAGTAAGTCTGTTTCTGTGTTTCCATTTGCTCCATGGTTGCAAGGTTTGTGACGTCAGTCTTCTTGCGGTCTCCTTTTCTTAACTTCCACTTTGTCTGGCGCCGGGCTTGGTGTTCAATGATTAAGCAACTGTTTATTCACTTCTTCTTTTTCTTATGGATTGTACGGTGTCTAAGTATGTTTATTGCTTACATCATACTTATCAGAAACAATCCATTGGTTTTTAGACAGTATCGGCACCGCTGATGAAGAGATGCTGTCAAAAACCTATTTTTCACTTATCTTTTCATGTTTTTAGATCCTGGCTGCAGTAGTTTTGAGCATATACTGGTTTTTAACTTTCAACTTTGTCTTATATATATATATATATATATATATATATATATATATATTATTTCTAATGGCAGAATATAAGATAACTGTAGACAGGAAAACACTATAGAACAAGAACAAGTAACAAAACTGAACTACAGTAAGTCTATAAATCATTCATCTTGTGCCGAGCTCTCCAGTATCTTTCCCACAAGTGTCATGAGACCAGTACAGGGCAGTGAACCAAATGGTTCACATCCATTTCCTCGCGAATGTTACACAATTGGAAGAGAGGACTTGAAAGCAGTTTTATTCGGTGCAGATGCTTGGAGAGGCAATCGTGGCCAGTAGCGAGACAGAAAATGGCAACAGATTTGTCTCTTAGCCATAACGGAATATTAGTGATTTCCTCGATCCATTTCTTGTCTCTATTTGCCTCCTTTATGTTATTCCAAAAGTTCACTCTAATAGAATTTTTAACTAAACGTTTGGCGGTATAGAATGGGATTGGTTTATCTGTTATTTGTGCAATTTCGGTTGCCTTTTTTGCCAGAGAATCAGCTGCCTCATTTCCCAGGAGTCCGCAGTGCGCTGGCACCCATTGCAAAGCAACCTTTCTATGGTTTTCAATTAGATCATTAAGAGCCAGACGAATATTTAAAATATCGGCTGACGCCGGTGCCTCCGATGAAGCAATGGTCAGGAGGGCAGCCCTGGAATCTGATAGTATAACAGCCCTTGAAAAATTTTCACTTTGACATTGGAGTTGTGATAAGGCGATCTGAATTGCTGAAATCTCCGCATCATAGGCAGTTTTATATTTTCCGACAGGAGTGTAAAAAGAGAAGAGCTTGCTGTAGACTCCAGCGCCAGCATTAATACGGTCAGTCATCATGGAGCCGTCCGTAAACACGTGAAGCCAGTCCTTATCTGTGTACAGATCATGAATACTCTCCAAAGCTACTGCTTTTAGTTTTAAGTCATTTGTTTCTTTCTTAGAAACCTCACTTAAAAGGTGTGTCCAAACCGTGTACTTTCTTCTTTCAGTAGGACATTGTGACTTGATAAGATTTTCCTTCTTCCAGTTCAATCCTAGTTGTTCTCTCATATCAAAAACTCGCTGAAGGAAACCATCATTTTGGGTTTTAAGGTTCCGTGTAGATGAAGACAAAGGGCTATTCCACAAGGGAAGACAATCTGGTAGTCTTTCAATCTTTTCCCATAAAATAAGTGCCCTCTCTTCTATAACTGATTTGATGTTCATATGTTGGGTGGATATCAAAAGTGCATCAATCGAGGTTGTCTTAACAGCTCCCGTTATAAGCCTAAGGGCTTGGTTATGGAATCTTTCCAGGGAATCCAAAACCTTTTAATTTGCTGCCACCAAAGGTTCGGAACAATAAGTGATAAGTGGCATAATATAGGTCTTATAAGTGAAATCCAAGGTTGTTCTACAGTATCCCCACTTAGAGCCAGCTACTCTTTTCATTAACGTAAGCCTCTTGGTAGCTCTTTCCAATATATTTTTAACGTGCTCTTTCCAAATCAGTTTTCGGTCAAAAACAACACCTAGGTAGGAGAAGTGGGTGGTTTGAAGAACAGGGAAGTTTTGGTAAAATAAGTTCAGCGCGATCGGTTCGTGCGGGAGGGAAAAAGTTTGATAAGCAGTTTTTCTAGATTAAATTCCATATTATTAACATGACACCAATCGCTTACTTTATTTAAAGCCTGATTTAAGGTAGTTTCAGTTTGTAGTTTAGCTTGAATTTTAGGGATTTTGGTCCAGATAACCAAATCATCTGCATAAACTAGAAATTTGACATTACTTATCTTCAGCAGGTCAATAATAAGATCGTTTATATAAATGTTGAAGAGTAAACAACTTGTGACGGCTCACCGAGGGAGACCTGTTTTAAGATTCTTGAAATGCGAGAAGCAATTTTTCGAAGCAATTTTCGTATATATATATATATATATATATATATATATATATATATATATATATATATATATATATATATATATATATATATATATATATATATATATATGAATTCTTTTAAGACATTTATAAAGATTAGAAGGCACTGACCGATTTACTGAATAGCAGGAGTATGCTTCCACGTATACGTGGATGCAGAATACTTGTAAATACATTTTATTAAATTTTATTTATTTTATGATTATGAGTCTCGAGAGACTCATTCTCAAAGACTATAATCAAGTTTTTTAACTGCGTAAAAAGAAGATAAATACTTTGCCACATTCTGTCTCTCCAAAGACACTAAGATGTAAGGGACATTTTTACTTATAACATGTAGTACAGAAAGTAATTCGTGAAGTATCTATAGCTGAATTCGTCACTTACGATTTATTTTAATGCATTTTTAAAACTGCTGGTAACTATGTATAGTCAAAGTTATATTTATTTGACTTTTGGTATTATTATTACAAAATTTATCTACAAAATAGAGTAAATCATCCTTTCTTGATGAAATCTTTAAAAACAATTCATTGTTTAGCCAATTAAAACTGTGGTGCCCATATTTCAATGACCAACAATATTCTTGTATATCATGGATGTAATACCAACTACAGCCAGCTGACGAGTGACGCCATTATTTTACTTAAGACGAAATAGTCAATTCGAGTAATAGACTTCATTCTCATCCAGTGTCTAGACTTTGAGATTTGCCTGATATGCAAGGGCCTGGGGTTGCCTTTCTGGATGGCGGATCTGTTCTGTCCATCCGGCACTCTTGGGACCAACTATAATGAAAAATGCCACCGAACTTGGCAAATTAACCCTCGGCTGCGAATACAGGTATTGCTACTTAGAGACTGGTCTTCAGGTGATTCATGGGCTGATACGCGAAAGCTGGGGAGCAGAGGTGTCAAACGATTGCCTGATATGCAAAACAGCCTGGAGGTTTCCAGCATAAATGTACTGTGCCAAAGGGATGACAGGTAGTTCAGCCGAGGCACTCAGCCAGTTCCGGATTGAGGGATTTATACCTCACTATTTGTTAACTGATTAGTTTTTGCATGTGAATGCACTTCAGTTATGTTAAAGGTTAACGTTGTGATTGCTAGTAGAATTATTCACTTGCCGATTCTCTTATTTAATAAAAGTTTATTTTTCATCACGAATAACTTCATTTACGCCTCCGGCATGCTGAACACCAGAATTATTTAGTATCTGTGCCCTATACCAAGGTGGAGTATAGAGATAGGTGCACTTCAAAACCAAGGGGAGAAGCTAACATTTTTCGCTTAAATTTTGTACAATGTTATTTTTTCACGTTATTAGTAGTTTGTGGGCTAAAATAGTATAATGGTTATTTTGATTAATATTTTAAAACTATATATTTGCAAATTGTGTAACTAATGTCTCGTAGGAAGGGAATTGGACCCTGGTGTCTTACCTGCAAATCTGTACTTTGTAAATTAAATAATACCTGGAATAATAGGAAAACACCTTTCTCTTCATTTAACTCTTAATAACAAAAGACAAATTAAAATGCTATACCACCTTTAACGACAGTATATCTTCTTCTTCTTCTTCGGTACTACAGCCTAGGGCAGGCCAAGACCGTCCCAAGTAGTTTCCGCCATCTTGGTCTATTAGACGCCATGGCTCTCCAGTTTGTGGTGCCAACAGTTTTTAGGTCTTTTCGATGCTGTCCAGCCATCGAGTAGGAGGGCGACCTCTTTTCCTAACTCCGTCTGGTTTAGTGAACGTTATCTTTTTTATCGGATTATCATCTTCAGATCGATAAATATGTCCCAGCCACCGGATGCGGTTGGCTTTAATACCCTGAACTATGTCCGGTTGTTTATATTTTCTGTAGATCTCATGGTTGAAATGGTACGCCACTTATTGTCCTAATAAACTGCTCCAAAGATTCTTCTAAGTATTTTTCTCTCGAAAATCATTAGCCTATTTTCATCTGATTTATTGAGGGGCCAGCACTCACTACCATACAAGATCACAGGTCGTAGGAGTGTTTTGTAAATATTGATTTTTGTTTTTTGTCTGTGATTTTTGATTTTTGTTTTTTGATGAGTCTGCTTTTAAGTTGGCTTTTTAATCCAAAATAGCACTTGTTTGCCATTACAAATCGATTATTAATTTCAGAGCTAATGTCATTTTCCTGGTAATTATACTTCCAAGATATTTAAATTCGTCGACAGCTTCAAATGTATGGTCATTAACTTGTAGTGGAGCTGTCGTGGAATACCTTTTACCTATCTCCATGTATTTGGTTTTATCTGCGTTAATAGAAAGGCCCATTTCCTTAGCTGCGGCTTCAAGGGCGGCGAAGGCCTCTGCCACTGATTGTCTGGATCTTCCTATAATATCTATATCGTCTGCATAGCTAGAATTTGGTGGGATCTTTGGAAGATAGTGCTTCTTACATTGATTCCAGACGCTCTGATGACTTTTTCGAGAGCGATGTTAAATAATATGCAGGAAAGTGAATCTCCCTGCCTTAGGCCTTTATCGGTGTAGAAATGTTCAGGAAGTTCATACTTTAACTTGACTCTGCACTTGACTCTTCTGAGTGTTGCCTTTGTCAAGTTTTATTGGGATTCCGAGTTCCACCATCGCTTCATATAACTTTTCGCTTTTAATGTTATCATATGCTGCTTTAAAATCAATAAAAAGGTGGAAAGTATTGATATTAAATTCTTTTGTTTTCTCAATTATTTGCCTAAGAATATGGATTTGATCGATGGTGGACCTTCCTCTTTGGAAACCACACTGGTAGTTCCCAACAGCTTTCTCCACGTGTGGTAATAGTCTTTTATACAGCACATTAGAGAATATTTTAAATGCTGTGTTCAGTAGGGTGATCCCCTGTAATTACTGCAATTCAATTTGTCTCCTTTTTTTAAAAACTGGACAGATAGATACATCATCCCATTCAATGGGCATTTGTTCCACTTCCCAAATCCTACAAATAATGGCATGGATTGCCTTGATCTGTTCTGGCACCTTGATTTTTAAAAGCCCGGCTTTTATTCCATCTGGTCCAGCAGATCTATTATTGTTCAGTCTCCCGATCGCATATTCAATTTCATCCAGGGAAGGCAGATCAGATTCTTCCACCTGGT
Source organism: Dolomedes plantarius (assembly GCA_907164885.2). NCBI lineage: Eukaryota > Metazoa > Arthropoda > Arachnida > Araneae > Dolomedidae > Dolomedes > Dolomedes plantarius. Next base: position 54,913,694 of record OU015501.1, on the reverse strand, counting down.
CACAGCCTACATCATATGAGGCACCAACATCCAAATTTGGAGTATTATTGCCGTCCAGTAGATCCTTAAAATGTTCTCTCCATCTCTCAAGTATCTCGGTTAGTTCACCTGCAAGGTCTCCGTTCTTTTTTCTACAAGTAGTTACACTTAGATTGAACTCCTTTCTGATATTGTTAATTAATTGGTAGTATTTCCTTGCTTCTTTCTGCGTTTTAAGTGTTTCAATTTGTGCAAATTGATCCTCCATAAAACTTTTCTTTTTTCTTTTTGTGTACTCTCTTCTTCTGTCTTCTCAACTCCTTATATCTCTCTTCGGTATTCCTAGTGTGGTGTCCTTGGATCATTGTCCTATATGTTTTGTTCTTCCTCATCGTAACTTCCATGCATTCGGAATCATACCATTCTTTTTGTTTGTTCTTCCTCTCTTCGGGCAGGATTTATTCAGCTGTCTCAATAATGGTTAGATTAAGGTTTTTCCAGCCGTTTTCCTCTCTCCATATTTCCTCTCCTTTAGTTTGGAGCTTAGATTTCAGAGTTGATTTGTATTTTTCCTGAACACGTTTTTTCTTCAGCTCCTCAACATCGAACTTTTTATGTTTGTGTTCCTTCCTCTTATAAAAAGTTTTATTTAGTTTATACCTCATTTTGGCAATCACGAGGAAGTGATCAGAATCTATGTTTGCGCCTCTTTGACTGCGCACATCAAGGAGACTGCTCATATGTCTTAGATCGATAAGAACATGATCTATCTGATTGTGAGTATTTCCATCTGGGGACTTCCAGGTGGCTTTATGAATATTTTTGTGCTGGAACATTGTGCTTCCTATCCCCATGTATCCTGCTGAAGCAAAATCAATAAGTCTGTTTCCATTATCATTGCTCTCGTCATGTAGACTTTGTTTTCCAACATTTGGTCTCATACAACGCTTGCCAATTTTGGCATTAAAATCACCAATTACCATTTTAATGTCACTTTTGGGGCATGCATCGTAGGTAAGTTCTAGAAAATGATAGAAGTTATTTTTTCATGAACATCTTTTTCTTTTGTTGGTGCATATACGCACACAATACTTAAGTTCTGGTTCTTGCCCTTCAAGCTTAACTTACCAATTCTTTCACTCACAGGTTTAAAATCAATTACTCTATGTCTTATTCTCTTGCTAACAATAAAGCCAGTACCAAAATGGCGATATTTCTCCTGGCAGCTGTAGTAAACATTACAGTTCCATTTCTCCAAGATGCCGTTTCCCAGCCATCTAATCTCCTGTATTGCCAGGATGTCGATTCTATATGTATCGAAGACGTCTATTAATTTTCGCAGTGCTCCACTCCTGTAGAGTGAGCGACCATTCCAGGTTCCAATTCTCAAGACCGTTTCCATGCCATGTCGTCGGGGGAGAGTCAGTCCGGCTTTTTCTTTTTGGGATTTCTGAACGGAGAAGATTTTCCGGGGTGGGGTTGTCAGCCCCACGCCCAACCCCCAACCTAGAGGACCAGTCCCCTGATATAATCCCCAGGGGCTATACCCCCAGACACTGGGTACCCATTTTAGTCGCCTCTTACGACATGCATGAGCTACATTGGGACTATTCAACGACAGTATATACACATGTTAGATATCGATAAATTCAATTCATTTTTTAAGTTGGGTAGTAAATACACAACCTCTTTAGTGACTTAATATATATAAACACTAAGTACGTGTTGTCATCATTTTTTTTATTCTAAATATTTCCATATAAACTTTTTTTCTTCAAACTCTTAATGAATCTGTTTTATTCCTTTCTCCCCAGAAAACTATATCTCAAAACTTTTCTAGAAAAAATTGTTTTTTTTTTTTTTTTTAAATGAACAATTTTTTCCCGATTTTTCATTTTAGATTAAAATACTTTTTCATTACATGGTATTTCAATGTATTGGAAAAATACATTCTTATTGAAAGAAATGGATAAAATCTAGAAATACATAAAAATGCGCTGCATAAACTTAAAGAAACGGAAAGATTCTTGGAATCGGATCATACATATATTTCTCTTATTTCTAAAGCATATAGATTTCAAAAAGTATACTATGTCTTTTTTCTTACTTAAGTGTTTTGAAAAAAATCATATTTGAGGAACGACTTTAATCCCTGTGATGGAGTTCGGGTGAAATGATATCGCGTATCAAAATAAAAATAAGACTACGTATTTTTCTGCATCATAACATTTAGAAGGGCCAATGCAGAACAGAATAATATTATGTATTCAACGAATTCTTTTGCTATTATTTTGACCAAACACACTAAGGGCACTAAGCAGCTACGTATATTAAATGACTATTTGTTATGATATGATACTTTCAGGAAATTAAAAGAGTAATGATTATTTTTATTAAAATTAAAATTATATCTTTCTTTTTAAAGAATATTTCTCAACAAATTTAATTAAAAAATTATTAACAACAAATTTCTGCATCGTAACATTTAGAAGAGCCAATGCAGGACAGAATAATATTATGTATTCAATGAATTCTTTTGCTATTTTTTTGGCCAAACACAGTGCTCGAAGTAGCAATGTATATTGAATGACCATTTGTTATAACATGATACTTTCAAGGAATTAAAAGAGCAATGATTATTTTTATTAAAATAAAAATTATATATTTATTTTTAAAGAATATTTCTCAACAAATTTAATTAAAAAAATTATTAACAACAAATTTCTGCCTCGTAACATTTAGAAGATCCAATGCAGAACAGAACAATATTATGTATTCAATGAATTCTTTTGCTATTTTGTTGGTGCTCTAAGTAGCAACGTATATTGAATGACTGTTTGTTATACTATGATACTTTCAGGAAATTAAAAGAATAATGATTATTTTTATTAAAATTAAAATTATACCTTCCTTTTTAAAGAATATTTCTCAAAAAATTTAATTAAATAATATTCAGTGAATATAATTACTATTCAATGAATTGTTTTGCTATTTTTTTGGCCAAACACACTAAGTGCACTAAGCAGCTATGTATATTGAATGACTATTTGTTATAATATGATACTTTCAGGAAATTAAAAGAGCAATGATTATTAAAATTTAAATTAATTAAAATTAATTCTATTAAAATTAAAATTATATTTTCCTTTTTAAAGAATACTTCTCGACAAATTTAATTAAAAAACATAATTAACAACAAATTTCTGCATCGTAACATTTAGAAGGGGCCGTATAGAACAGAATATTATTATGTATTCAATGAATACTTTTGACTACTTTTTTGGACAAGCGCACTAAGTACCTGCGTGCACTAAGCACCTACGTATTTTGAGTAACTATTTGTTATACTATAATTCTTTAAGAAAATTATTCAGTAATTATTATTTTTAATTAAAATAAAAATTATATCTTCATTTTTAAACAAAACTTGCCAAGAAATTGAATTAACAGCAAATTGCTGCATCGTAACATTTACAAGGCACCCTGCAGATGAGAATAATATTAATATGTGTTCGATGAATTCTTTTGACTACTGTTATGGCTAACCACACATGTACATTAAGCACCTACATATTATATTGAGTGAATATTTGCTGTAACATGATCCTTCCAGAAAATTAAAGGAGTGATTATTATATTTAATAAAATTCAAATTAGGCCTTCATTTTTAAACTATTCTTGACAACAAATTAAATTATTACAAATGCAATAATAAAAAAAGTTTTGTAAATATAGGAAGAAAATTAAAATCCTATTGGCTTCCTTAGCTATGCCTATCGTTTTATGCCTTATAAAATGATATAATTAAAATAATTAGATAAAATTTTATCCAAAATTTTTGGAGATAATGGAAAGAAATCATATTATCACTCACAGTTGTTGCAGTCTTCTTCACTATTTTGAAGTGGTGATTTTGGAGAAATAGAAAAAGAATACAAGTTTAGACTAACACTAGTATTGCTCTAAAATTACCTTTTGATAGTTTGTTACATTAGTTGGAACACATTCATTAGCCTTGCAATTATTATATTTCCTAATGCAGATGACTTATTGGTTGTAAGAAAAGTTTTGAAAAGGATATAAAGGATTTGTGGTGTCCATGAATTTAAATAGAAGACTTAGATTTTATCTATACTCTATGGACTCTTTATAGAAAATACAATCTCTAATATTATTTTCTCTATTAGACTGCATAAGATGTTATTAGATGGTTGGTTCAAAGGATTCCCTTAAGCAGCTCATACAACTGAAAACTACATATTGTATTATATTTATCATTTCCCTTGTGAAAAGAAAATCCTAGTTCACGCATTAAAAATGAAATGGAATATGTATTTTCATGTTGCTGAATTATAAACTCTTTCGCGTGTATTGTTTGCATAACTCAAAGAACATAAATCGATATTTAAATAATAATAATAATTTTTTTCTACATTCATGTCTCTCCCTTTTCATTTGGTAAGATAAGTAGTTTAATAGTAGTGTAATGTTGATTTAATGTAATACACTGCATACTATATTTATAATATGTGTAACCCACTTCATAGATTAATAAGTGCTGGTATTTATGAATTTTATTAGAGATCGGCCATAACCTTAGACATGTTTTCATTTGAATAAAACTTTATAGTCATTAACCAAAGCATTACCATATAAAAAGTAAATCTCCTCGCAAAATTTAATCTCTTATTCTGCAGTGATCTAGAAGTCAGAATTGTAAAATTAACATTTAAAAAGAATGAACATTTAACATGAACATTTAAAAATGAACATTTTAAAATTATTTTTTAATAACAGTAACAAAGTACTTTATGCCTAGGTAATCGATGTTTAGAACTGTTAAAGTCGTTAATAATAAAATATTTCACTTAAATTTGAGCACAAATTGCTTGTCTTTGCAAGCTAGTTAGATTCATTAAACCAAATCATAAATATAAAAATCAACGTCGTTTTTTTATTTAAATTATGCAATTTTTCTTATCAGCATTTAATTCTGGATAAAATGATTTTTTAAAACATAATAGTTCAGTCATGAAAATTTTATATTTAAGAATAATAGTCTTTAATGATTAAAAAAATAAAAAATGTGATATAATTTTGAATCTAATAATTTACTTTTCATAACATCCAAGATAAATTATTTGAAGTTTTTGGGTACAAGATCGAAAGTCATGATGCAAAAAAATTCGAAATGAGACACGGCAGTGAAAACATTGCATTATATGTCTGGCAATTCAAATACAAATTGGAAGAATTTCACCTTATGGGAAATATGGGAAAGAAAACCTCTGGAAATCACATGTAAAGTTAGAATCTTTTTAAACTGAAGTAAATATAAGTTCAATATTTATTTTTTAAATTTTATTACTACTAGCAAAATTTTATTAAACTACGTTATAAAATATATTTCTCTGCATCTTTTATTTACTTCCAGTATAACAAACTAGCAAATTATTTCCATAAACTCACTTCAAACTGAGAAATTCAATTCAATAGCGACTTAGTTGACAAATAGCCTTACCACATTTAATAAATTTGTTCAGAGCATCAAAACTTGAAACCATATTCTAAAGCAATTAGAGTACAAAAGCTCAGGTGCTTATTTCACTCGCTAGATTTAATACTTACCACATGTGCTTTCCACACTTTATACTTCAAATTATCCCGCATCTTAAATGATGAAAATCGAGAGCTTAATTACTCTGTTGGGTATGAAAGACTGTTTTGGATAATTACATTGCCATTTTACATTCCGCAATTAAATTTAAGCTCAGCTGTAAATATGGCTACGTATGTAGGCATTTTCAAAGAAAAGACAGAAAATATTGTAGTTTGATGATATCATAGTGTTAGCAATATATTTCTATTTGAATAACAATATCATTTAAGAGAACCGCTGTACCCCTTTTCAAAAAATTTCGTAAACTCCTAAAATTACATTTGTAAATAAATTTTACAAGTATAATTTTATGTTCAGGTACAGTTTTATGTTTTCAAAGTGAGTAGTAAAATTTAATTTCATTAAACAATACTACACTACACTATTTCCTGGTACGAAATTTTTTACTTACTCTTTAAAAGAACACATGGCACAGAAGCAAATTTAGACAATCAGTACAAATATTTGTTCGATCTTTCATAATACACTTTGGAAGAGAACATTTTGCTAAAAGGATTTTATTCTTTTGTTCTTTCTTGACAATCATCACTCACCGCAATTGTGTTTACTGACTTAGTTAAACGGGTTTCATCTTTCATAGATGGCCTGACACCTTGACTATAAAAACTCTCTAATTCTCAGTTACAGCACGAATAGCAGATAATTATCTGCATTTTAGCTGTAGTGAGACATTTCATGCATCTGATATTTTGGGTTTTTTAGAAGCTAGAAAAAAAATTTACTTTTTTTCCGAGCAATTGCAAACATCATATAAAAGTGTACCAAAGAGTAGTGCCTATACTGAATTATACTAGCACATAGGCTGAAAATATCCGTTCTACAATATTCACTCAAATCCTGTTATCACATGTGATAGTTTTAATATATTATGTTTGTTAAACGAGATTTTCTAACGTACTATCGCAGCTGTTTCGGACACAACACTAAGTTAATCGATATTTTTTGTTCCCCAAATTCCTTCTTGTCATTACAGATGATGTGACATTTCTTCCCTTAATTACGAAAACACGTGGTTATCCCTCCACTTGACATGGTGATAATTTTAGTTGCTTCAAGCGCTGATGAATTAAATTTATAAATCTCAATATGTGTTGTCATGTTTTGGCACATTCATTCCTTTGATGTTGTTGCCAGTATTTTTTTTGTTTGAGACCCATTTAACTCTAGAAACTGCACATAAATAAGTACTCATTTAATGGTTTTCCTAATTTACTCGACAACAATACTTTTCCTCAGAAAATGGAATTGATATTAATATTTCTATGGTGTCCAGTTAAAGGGGTTAAGTAAAAAAAAGGGATTTTTAGATAGTTGTTAGTATTGATAAAAAAAAATATTTTGACTTGTATATGAGGCTTAAGTCTATCACTTTTGTATACAAAAATACATTTCTTTGTATAAAAGACTCAAGTCGAAATTATATTTCTGCGATTGGTATAAAAGCCGATAATATTGGTATATTTAAATCACTGTTTTTGACTTAAGCCCTTTATACAGGGCACCATTGATTAACCCATATACATTTTACGATATACGAAAGACCTTGATTTTCTTTTTCTCCAGAATACGTTGCTGCATCCTTTAAAACTAGTTCTGGGTATCATGAAATTCAGGAGGCCTACGATAATCTTTAAATTTAGTTGATCATGAAATTTATTGAAGTAGGACAACTCACCACTGTTTACCAAGATCCGATTATATTCTTCTCATTGCCATCCTTCCACCGATATCTTCATGTGACAGCACTCTCATTTTCAGAACCAAAACGTCACGGCATCATTTTCCGATGCCGTCATTTCCAAAATCCAAAGATATACAACTTCATCTCAAGATAAAGCGGCTTTGCAAAGTGTCATTCTGTGCTTATAACTTGCAAAATAAGAATCTAAAATATATTAAGAACTGTTTGGATTAATTTCACTATGTATTTTTGCATGACTTTTTAGCCCTTAGTTTTAACTGCTCTTTATCTAAATTATTTGCTCAATTCTATATTTATTATCTTTCCAGTGATTTATTTTGAAGTTTACCGCAACCGTTATGAAAAATAAGTTCCGGGGTCAAAGTTAAAGAGACGAGATACTTATTAAGTATTTTTGATTTCCCTTATCGAATGTGAGTTTTATTCAAAAATTCTGCCTCAAATTTTAGGGGCATACAAAGCTAAGAAAACTGTAACGTCAAATTTCAATTTAATTTCGAAAAATTAAACTCTTCCCATATCCTTCTTTTACTATTATCAATCAACGTGTACATCCCACGCACTATAGATGCACTATTCTAAAAGCAAAATACTTTTTGAAAAATGCTTAATTATATGCTTTCAAAATATTATTTCAATATTTAAAATAATATTGAAAATCAAAATAATATTTCAATTTTACTGTTAAAGTGTATAAATTATTAATAAAAAAGATATTTCAGCAAATTTATATATATATTACCTATGTTTAAATAAAAAAAATTTAAAGCAAGAATTTTTTAGCCATTTTAGAATTGTATTGATATTTTTTAAAACTAATCATATAGTATAATAATAATATATTCCTACAGCTGTTTATATTGATTTAGTGTCGTAATTTAAAACTAATAGCAAATTATGGAAAACGTAAGTGAAATATTTTATTTTCTCTTTTTAAATATCGATTTGAAAATTATCAGCGTTAAAAACCATGGAAATTATGAACTTAAAATAACCATCAGTATACGTAAAAATTCTTCTCTTTTTCCCTTTTTTAAGCTCAATTTTTAATTTTCAATATGTGTAAAATGAAACTTCTGTGTTCGCCTTTTAAGTCCCATGAAAATATATCAATTTATAATTACAACAAAAAAATCCAGAGATTGATTGATATACATATTTATTACATATTTATATCCTCTAACACGCATTAATGGTATTTAAAAAATTATGTAATTTTAAGCAAATATTTATAAAGTATAGCAATAATGTTTATTTAGTATTGCGGTACTAGACAAAGGGTGAAGAGGGAAACATAAAAATAGAATTTCACTACCAGCCGCAATTGGTTGCTAGCGATGCATTTACAAAATCTAATCTGAGAAATGAGAAAGGAAGTGACCTTTAGGAAAGTTCGGCCTGGAAAAACGCTTTAAAACTTTTAGCTATGAAATGTACTGTAATTTGATCTTTTGCAACACACTGAAATATTTTACTCGCCACTATGAACATATATAAATGAAACGTAACATCAAGAGATTTTTACGGTATGTTTAAGATGCTAGGTACGTTTAAGGATTCTTAAGTATGCTGAAGAATCTTTCTACAAATGACCCCTCATATTTAGTTATGATAATTTTTATCAGCAAAATTAGGTCTCGTGTCTGCCTTACATAAGAATGAGTATGGTGGAAGATATGTTTTCTTTTCCTAATGCCGATTTGACTGAAACTAGATAGTTTCAGTCGATAGTTTCAAGTTCTGCTGTCGGGGAATACCTTCCCTACGCATCTGTTGGGTATGATCTTCTGAAAAGCCAACAATAAATCCAAGACATTATTATACTTTACGTCATGGATAGAAGTTCTTAATGTTAAAAGGCACTGATATGGGTTCTAAAACTTTTGGAGAACTTTACTTTGAGTTTTCATGTCATACTCCAAATATTATCTTACATTATTTTCGAAACTTTGACAGTCCAGATGAAAAATATATGAAAGTGTTTTATAATGTTTAAGTGTAAAATATAAATAGGACAATAAATTACTAGAAATTTTTAAACAGTCAGTAAACAAATCCAATCATAAATCCGATGTAAAACCTTTTTCCGAATTTCCAACTATAACTATAAAAATGTGCTTTAAATAAAGTTTAATTCTCAGCTTAAACCCGTAAAATTTTCAATGAAATGATAAAGTCGAAAATAAGAACATGTCTTTAAAAAACTTACACATTTCTATATGTCTTTAAGCATCTAAAGTAATACACATTTGTTCCCGGATGTAAAACGCATTTTCATAATATTAATGCTTTTAAGTGGAATCAGGTTAAGTACACCAGTGCGACACATCTATTAGGAATTATGTATATTATTACTGCAATCTGCATAAATGACCATTACTTGCACAATATACTAGGAAAGGGATGTTAACCTAAAATCCAAGAGTTACTTAATTTGATCCGTTAAGGATGAGGTTGTATTTGTATTGGCCAATGTTTCCTCGTGTGCAAAATTGGAATAGCTAAATATATACACTCATGGACAAAACAATTAGCGCACCAAGAAATAATTGCTTGATCGTAACGAAATTTGCAATGAAGGTACATGTCGGAGAGATATGCAAATGATTAGAAATGCAGCGTGATTGCGCATTACGTATAGCCGGTAGAGGGCGTTGAACATCGTACTCTGTGGAGTATAAAACATGTAACCAAAGCTTGTTTGAGTGTGCTGAATCATTTACAAAGGAAAAGCTGAGATAGACATGCCATTACGCCGTGTTCGAAGACAATATAAGCAGTTGTCGCAGTTTGAGAGGGGGAGAATCGTCGGGATGATGGAAGCTGGGTGGTCAGCTTGGCGAGTAGCTCGTCAATTAGGCCGCTCTGATTGTGTTGTGAGGAGGTGTTGGGACCAGTGGACCCGAGAGATGTCATGTACACGAAGACCAGGCTCAGGACGCCCTCGACAGACCAGTCGTCGAGAAGACCGCCACATCGTAAGAAATGCACGCGTACAGCCAACTGCTTCATTGGCCGCCATCCGGGCACAGGTAGCACCTTCACTAAAGGCCTCTGTGTCTTCTCGAACCATACGAAGGCGCCTGGCTGAAGGACAGTTGGTATCGCGGCGCCCATTACGTGTGCTGCCCTTGACGCCCACCCATCGACGCCTCCGTTTGGAGTTTTGCCGCGCACGAGGAAACTGGACTGCAGCGGAATGGAACCAGGTCGTCTTTAGCGACGAATCCAGATTCAATCTCGGCAGTGATGACAATCGTGTTCGTGTGTGGAGAGCCCGTGGTGAACGCTTCAATCCTGTCTTTGCTGTACAGCGACACATCGCTCCCACAGCTGGTGTGATGGTATGGGGTGCCATTGCCTACAATACACGGTCACCCCTAGTATTGTTCCGTGGCACCATGACAGCCCAGCGGTATGTTCATGAAATCCTGCAACCACATGTGTTGCCACTCATGCAACGGCTCCCAGGAGCCCTTTTTCAACAAGATAATGCTCGGCCTCATACGGCAAGGGTGTCACAAGACTGTCTCCGCACTGTTACTACCCTTCCTTGGCCTGCCCGATCCCCAGATTTGTCTCCAATCGAGCATATCTGGGATCATTTGGAACGACGAGTTGGGCATCCCACGAGTTTGAACGAACTAGAGGCAAGGTTACAGCAAATATGGAATGAAATGTCTCAAGACATCATACAGAACTTGTATGACCCAATGCTCGATCGTATCGCATCGTGCATTCGCGCTAGAGGGGGTCCAACGGAGTATTAACTCCTCCGTTCTTTTGCCTTTTTTCGGAAATAAATTATCCTTTTTCTTTGATTTTCTTATCATTTACTTATATCAAAGTAGTCAGTAAGTATGTAAAATTTCGTTTCATTTTGACGACTCCTTCTTGGTGCGCTAATTTTTTTGTCCATGAGTGTATATATATATATATATATATATATATATATAACATACATATTAATCATTGTACTATGTGCGATACAAACAGTAATTAATCAATATTTTCATTTCATTAGTTTTATATTGTCAATAAAATAGAGCTTTCGATAAGTTATCGATGCTATAGTAGAGCGCCACGGCATTATCTCAAATATATTACATTCAATTTTAGAATCTAAGTTCATAAATAACATCATTATAAGATATATATGAAAAAAGACTTTGAAATCTATCAATTTTCAAAGCTTATGCATGGATTCAAGATTTTGCAAATACAATTAGAGGAACATACATTATCAATATTATTCTAAAAATTAAATTATTTGTTTTTCTTCATTATCTATTATGTTTCCTCAAACTGTTATGATGCTTTTCCGTAGAAACACATTAACTTAGTAACAATAAAATAAATTATAATCATTTAAATATTAATTTCTAAATAAGTCTTTACGATAATCAAATGTAGTACATATGTGTAAATTCATGAGATAATTAGACTACTATAAAGGGTTTTATATACAAAGATTATTATATCTGTCTTTTAAAGGATTTTCACACACTCACACGTATTTCTGTATATATATAATATATATATATATATATATATATATATATATATATATATATATATATATATATAATATATATATATAATATATATATATATATATATATATATATATATATATATATATATATATATATATATATATATATATATATATATATATATATGACAAAGTTGAAAGTGAAAAGCCAGTATGAGCTCTAAAATTACTTGCAGCCAGGAACTAAAAACATGAAAATATAAGTATTAAATAGGTATTAGACAGCATCTCTTCTTCAGCGGTGCCGATACTGTCTAAAAACCAGTGGATTGTTTCTGATAAGTATGATCTAAACAATAAACAAACTTAGACACCGAACAGTCCATTGGAAACAGAAGAATTGAATAAATAGTTACTTAATCAAAGAATTTCAAGCCTGGCGCTACACAGAGTGGAAGTTAAGGGGACAAGATACCTTCAAACTTGAATATTTAAATCCTTAATTATGGAAAGTTTCAATCCTTAACTTTAGATCCCAAAAGAGAATAATTTGTATTCTTTTCTACAACATTGAAGACCCTGAAAATTCAAAAGAAGGATTCTTTGGCAGAATATTGACTAGTTTTCAAAAAAATTTCAAACTTTTCTAGTATTTTTCAGAATGTTCTAGGTGTATTCCAAATCATTCAAGAACCTTAATATTTTTAATATAAGTTTACCGTACATTTATAAACATAACTGCGCAATGATATTTTTTGTATGACTCTAAAGCCATTAATAATTATTTTTAAATCTGCCTTTTGCTTTCTTTATGTTTTCGCTTTATTTCATGATCTATATATTTGAAAAATATTGGTGGTTTCAAATAATGATGCACAGGTTCTTCGAAAACACTTCAATTAACAATCCTGCGAAATTTGGAAGAAATCAGAAGAAAAGTAAGGCACGTGGAGCATTTTGAAAAATTCTAGCATTTTTGAAGAATTTTTTGATAAACAAGTCTTATTCTTCCACAAAATACTTATTTGTGAATTCAAACTGTCTGCAACGTAGTGAGAAAGAATATTAATTATTCTCATTTTGTATATAAGGGTAAAATATTGAAAAATTAAAATTACGATGTTAAAGGTCCTTTGTACCCTTAAGACTAGGAAAATGCAACAATACTGACGTCACCAAACATGCAACCATGGAGCAAATGGAAACACAGAAGCAGACTTACTATGGAGACTGTGTTATAGGACAATTAAACCTAAATTAAATTCGCTTTTTATTATTACTAAGAGTTATATATTATTTATTATTTATTATTATTTTTACTTAAGAATTTAATTATTATTAATTAATTTTAATTTTTAGTAGTTATTTTCACTAATTAATCTTATTATTTTGTATTACTAAAAAATTGCAATAGAACAAGCTATTCATTAAATCTAAAACAACCAATTATGTGCTTGGAAAGACTATCGGGGTAAAAATTACGTTATAGCACAACTAACAAGTCTAAAATATGCTTATTCCTATTGTCTTTAGAACAAAGCATCTTTATACGTACTAGCTGATTTACAATAATGTTATTAAAAAAAGATATATGTAAACAAGTTAGGTAATTTTGAAATTTAACAATATTAAATTCATAATCTGATCTTTTATCATATAAGTCAAAAGTAAAATTGCAATGAGAATTTAATGTAATGATAATGTCTAAAAAGATTACATTAATATTATTTTGGCTACTTTCTATTAGTTCCAGATTATGAGGGTAAAAATTTAAGGCTATATGATTATTACTTTTATTTATTGCAATTATATCATCAATATATCTAAATATTTTGCACCTGCTATCTATACTAATAAAGGGACAAGTGGATGTCGAGATCACGTGACCGTAACTCATCCGGGCGAGCCACTCCTCGAAAAAAAATGGCCGACAAATATACAGGAAAATCGGTGTATTTTTTTCTCATGAAAGTACATAAATGTTCATATTTGGAAAGAGCTTCGAAAACTGATAATTTTTTCTGCGTACACTTATTCTGTTAATTCAATAGTTTTAGAGATATTTTCATTCTAAAATCACTCACTGCTGAGAAACCAAATCATTTGGTGCAGTTGTGCTGCCATCTGTCGGCAGCGACGGGAATGAAAATTGAAAAGAATTTATTCACTTGAATTTAATGCATTTGTAGGCTTTTTTTCTTTTGTGGGGCCCGAAGTACATAAATATGTTACACGGATGGCTTGAGCGTAGCTAGGCGAAGCCCGAGCCTAGCCGGGCGAAGCCCGGCTAGTTATCAATATTGTTAATATTATAAACTTCAAAATAATGTAAGTATAAATTGGCTAGCATACTAGAAGCATTTCCACCTTGTGGTATACCTTTAGTCTGTAAGTATATACTATAATTGTGTATTATATAAGTATGTTTAGTAACAAAATCTAAGAGCCTATTGAAATGAGTAAGATTAATATCTTTGCTTAAGTATTGAACATTATTTTGTACTAACATTATTATTATATATATATATATATATATATATATATATATATATATATATATATATATATATATATATATATATATATACGTATATATATATATATATAATATATATATATATATATATATATATATATATATATATATATATATATATATATATAATATATATATATATATATATATATATATATATATATATATATATATATACATATATAATATATATATATATATATCAAGCAGGGCGGTCAACCTGCAACGCCAAGCTAAAAAAAACAAAATAGACGCCAAATGAATAAACGCGCCAAGTACAAAAATTCGTCAGACCGCTGTACTGCTTAATATACTCTGCACCGCTTGCTCCTATTCTGCTCATGTTAAAGCAGTTTGCGTAAATTATAAAATTCTGAATGAACCAAGCATCGTACAAAATTAAAACAAAAAGTAGAAGAATCCTATCAGCGAGTATTTTAAATTGAGATAAAAATGGACTTTCCAAGTTGAAAATTAACCGAGATATGGATTTTTTAATTTTCCGTAAAGTTAGGTATTTTGCTAGATTTTACTTATCGCCAAGGAAGATTTCGCAACATTTTAAGAAGACCTATAGAGTTTAATATTGAACAGATTCGATGGGGGCTTGGTTTTTTCGATAAGTTATTCGCTAATTTAAAATCTTTTAAATGTTTCAGTTAAAAAAAAAATAAATACTTCTATCTTTAATACCATAAAACTGCAAAATTAGCATCTCAGGCGATAGTACGCCAACATGGCAAAATGGCAACCATTTTGGCGTAACGGTATTGTACCAACCGTGAATTCTTATCACTTGGAGAATGAATCGCTGACTGGTGTACGTGCTGATTTATTTCTTAAAGTGAAATCTTAAGTAAGTGTATAGAATTTTTAATTATTTTGTAAATGCATTTGTTTGTTTGTTTTATACGTCCATAGAAAATACTAAGGATTGAATTCAAATAAGGATTAATTCAATCCTTACGATTTACTTTTTCCTACAACCACGTGGGTTTGCAAAATAGAGAAATATACGTAATGATTAATGCTGTATAAATCGTGTTTAGTGCGATATTACCCATTGTGTTTAGGTTGATTAGAATAGAATCGAAATGCCATCCAAATTACAATTAAAACGAAAACACAACCAGGGCTATTACAGAGATTCGAAAAAACGAAAAGTGATCCAATTAAGTGAACAAAGTGACTCATTAGAAGCTCCTGGTAGAAATAAATCCCCACGCTATGAAATAAATGCTTCAAATGAAATAGTTGAAGCCAGTTGTATTGTGCAAACTGTAGAATCCAAAAATTGGTTGAAAAAAATTGCTGAAAAAACTACACACAGAAAAACGTACTACAAAAATTATTATATGCTTAATAAATAAAAATTAAGACATGCCAGGGAAACAAATTATGCACAAAAATGCAAGCGAATAACTATTATAAATGATATATTTCCAGTTTAAAAATGCATGCAAGTAAATCAGGAAACTGAATCTTTTGTATCCAAAATTTCTAATGAAAATCCTTTAGAATTGAATAAAATAAATGCTGATCAAGTGTCATTAGCAGGAAAAGTAATAGATAATTCAATAGAATTAAGTGCTATTAACACTCCTATTGATGATTTAAAATTGCCAGATAAAGTTTCAAACACAAATTTGTCTTGTAACATAAACACAGAAAAATACATAGATCCATTAATGAAAAAATTAATTGATGAAAATAAATTATCGGAAAATGCTCACATAGAATCCGAAAATATGATTAAATGGGCAGTAGCTGCACGAAGAACAAATGTAAAACATTTAAGATCAAAGCTGCACCTAATAAAGTCTAAAATTGAAGTAGTACTTATTAAGACCAATTTGTGTCAAGAATCAAAAGATAAATATGAAATATTAACTGGCACATCTTTGCACTCGTATAGTTCTGAACCATACTACACCGAACCTACGTACACAACTTTTAATGACAACACTTTTCCCTTACAATTACATACAGATGGTAAATGCTATAATTTATTTGAACCCGTAATTGAAGGTAGCATGCCTGATAAAAAGTCAATAAATTAAAAAAAATTAAAAATCTGAGATTGCAGACACACGACATGCTATTAAGCATGTCCTATCAAAAATTCCATTTTCAACATGTTGTACGGAACATAAACAAACTCGGAGTGCCTTTAGAAGGTGATTTGCGGGAACAATTAGTTGCACACGTTAAAACCTTAAATTTGCCGAATGAATTCATTTGTATATTTTGCTAAAAAAATAATTTTCGAAAAATGAAAATGCCACCTACTTCCCTAATCAATAATCTGTTTCCATATCCAGTGCCGAATGAAATTGCCATTCTAAACGATCACGAAAAATTATTAATACAGATAGCAAAAGCTTTTCAGGTTGTTACAAAAATGGATACAGTGTCAGGAAATAATAAACCTAGAAGCTTTTTAAATTGTAAGGTGGTAGGAAGAACATTTCATCTCCCATTACCATTAGAAAAGACTTTGGTAAGGTTGCCTAAACCTGAACAGTGTATTATTTCACAACAAGATCTATACGTGCTAGTACGGAGTATTCCAACAAACCAACGAAAGCTTTGGCAGAGTTTAGTAAACATTTCAAATGTTTATAAGGCATTAATTTGGTTAAAGCAAAATAACCCCCTGTACAAAAACATAGTTTTACCCGATTGTGCAGATAATTTATTTAATGAGTTTAATTGTATTATATTAAATGTTCAGTTTGAAGCAATAAATTCAGAATTTGATGAACAAAATGAATTTCCTGAGAACAAAAAAACTGATATAATTTATCCTAATGAGTTACACAAAAATAATACTGTTTTGTTTGAGGAATATAATGTGCAAACAGTTACAAATAAAATTAATTCTCGAGCAATGTTGACACAAAAAGACTTTAATGATGAATACTACCAGCATCTCACAATTAATTCCATAAACGAAGAAAAAATTAATAAATCAGCTACAGAATTGTATCAACTATTGAAAATTGATGCGGATTGCATAGACAATAGAGATTTAGAATTGGAAATTAAATGTTTTCCCGATTTGTTTCTTGTAGGACGTTACGGGATGACCGAAACACGATCTACTAAGTTTAGTATATTTGAATACGGTAAACTGCGTGTAATGTCCTGTGATAGTCGATATAGATTGAATATGCAATATTTGTTTTTTCTATTAAATTTGACAAATATACGACAACTAGCTGCAGGAATATACCAAAAAATGAACACTTCATCGGTAAAATATACGGCCAAGGAATATTTAAAAATGTTAAATGATAATGAAATAGATAGTGGCTTGAAATCAATATTTGCTAGATTGCGAAATTCACCATCATTTTAGTAGAAACCTCGAGCTGAAATTAATACAATGATTATCGCATTTGACCCCGCCACTTTCTTTCTAACTTTAAGTCCAGGAGAATATAACTGGAAGGATTTAGATTCTTACTTAAGACAGGTTAATGTAGAAAATTCTAAGGGAAAATCTACATCTGCCCTAATAGCAATGGACCCAGTATCTACATCACGTTTTATCTATATAAATAAAGCAGAGTGTCTCTATGTATGTATGTATGTATGTATGTATGTAACGTATACAAATCTACATTTCTTGACGACTCTGGTTGAAACTTCGTATACTTATGTTTTGAAGCCTGGAGATAATTCTAAGATTAATTTGGAAGCTTTAAAATAGTTTTAAAGGTATTTTAATTCTAAATGTACTTCACCGCTTCACTCATCCTGAGAAAGCATGGCCGAAATATCTCCCGTATGGCGCAGCCATCTGTCGGCAGCGACGGGAATGAAAATTGACGGGAATTTAACGGGGAATTGACGGGAACATTTGTATGGTCCTGAAAAGGGCCTTTTTTTCTTTTGTGGGGCCCGAGCATAGCCGGGCTTCACCCAGCTAGTTAATAATAAATTTAAGGCTGTAATGGACTTTATATGTAGCAAAAATGGACCATTGGGTGATTTTATACATTATGTTTGGCACAGGGAATATCAATCTCGGGGAATGCAATATTTTCATATTTTATTATGGGTCAAAGATACCCCTGTAATTGGTGTATCAATCAACGATGAGATGGCAGCTTTCATTTTTAAATATATTACATGTGCATTGCCAGATGAAAAACTATTTCCAACATTACATAATCGACTAAAACGTTTTCAAACACATTATCATAACAGTTATTGTATGCGTTTACAAAAATACAAAAAGGAAAGGTGAAGACATGTAGATTTGGGTTTCCCCGTACTAAAACAAAGACACTGACTATTCGTTCAGTAGCTGCATCTATTTATGGTAGAAGAAATTTGAGCACAAACAGTAGACTGTATGATTTACCGCGGACAGAAGAAGAAAGGTGCATTACTTATTACAATGCTCCTATTTTATTAGCATGGGAGGGCAATATGGACTTGCAAGTCATTTGTGAAAAATCCACTGCTTTAAGTCATTACATAACAAAATATCAAACAAAGGCAGAAAAGAGTTTCAATGTAGATGTATTTAGTGATATTAATTCGAATAAATCTCTCCAATCACTTTTGTGGAATATTGCGATGCGAAGTTTGAGTAGTCGGGAATGGGGTGCTTTAGAAGATGCTGATACATTGTTGGGTATTTCTTTATATGGAAAAGACAGAAACACTGTCATGAGGTATATAAATGTTTATAAAAACCGTCAAAAGAAACTAAAAAATTACAAACAGATACAGGAATTAAATGAAAATTCAACTGCTATATTTGAATTATCTTTAGTTGATGATTACGCCCACATGAATTAGAAAATGTATGTTTATATGATTTTGTTAAGTATTATGACATTGTTAAAGAAACAAAAAAATATTCGGTATCTTACACGCTTATGACAAACGCTTGTGCCCTCCAAGGAGAATTACTTTGTTCTATGATGCCTTCTTCGATGAGTTTCTCCACCTCCAGAGCGATAAACCTTTGGTCTTCTTGAGGGAGGCGCCTTGATTTGGTTTGTATGGGTCTGCAGTCAGGAGTTAGGTTTGAGAACAAGGATACGGGTGGGACCTCAGCCACAGTAAGTGCACAGATTTGTAGTGGAGGTTTACAGCCATCAAAATTGATTACAAGGGAAGAGTGGAGTTTCAAAATATCATGACCTATCGATAAATCTGCACATAAATTTTTCATTACAAGCATTTCTATTTCTACATAACGGTGGCCTTGTAATTCAATAGTAACATTTCCGCATCCAGCAACATTGGAAGTTACAGCAGAGTTGGCCATAGAGATCTTCCCAGAGTACGACTTCATCTTCAACTAGCACTTGTTCACATGTAGAGAATTTAGAAAACTGAGCGAACTTACAGTGTACACCAATGCATGAAGTTCCACACCATTAACAGTAGTGACGACGAGGGATTTCTGGAGGCAAGTCGGGGCTGGAGTCACGGAGGCTATCAGATGAGTAGAAGCTACGTTGCGTGTACTTCGAGCATGTTTGGCTTTATATAAACGCTGATAATGCCCTTTCTTGCCACACTTGTGGGAGACCACATTCTTGGCAGGACAGGCACTTCGGAGGTGACGATCATTGCCACAGAAGAAGCACGGGCCGGCGCGGGAAATAGCAGAAACACGTTCCTCCTCAAAAGTCTCCTCAGCTCCTGCAGCATCCACTGCGGCAGAGGGCAATGGGTGTGGGGCTGCGAGGTACGAGGCGGAATGCGATTCATTGAGTTGAAGTGCGCGAGCTTGGTCAACGGCACTTTCCAAGCGGACAGTGGAGTTCTCTACCAATCGTTCATGAATGCGGGGGCTCTTCAGTCCCCTAATGATCTCGAATATATTCATTTTTATACTGATCGGATGTGACTGCTTTAAAATCACAGCTCTTGCTTAACTGCTTCAAAACTTGGAGATACTCATTAACAGTCTCACTTGCTTGCTGACTTCGGGACGCTAAACAATGCCGAGAGAAAATCTCGTTCTTCTTAACTACATAAAGTGAGTCCAAAGTGTCGATAGCTGTTGAGTAGCTGGAAGCTTCACTGATGAACTGATAAACATTTGCAGAGACGTAGTTACACAGTAACGGAAGTTTGTTGCTTTCCGTCACGTCAGGTATTTTCGCGATGAAGTTTGAAAATTTTTTTCCCAATGTAACAATTTCGTTTCAGCACCCGTGCACGAGGGATCGAAATCGAAACGTTCCGGTTTGAGAAACTGCTCCATATGCTTATCGTTGGTTAATCCAGGGAGAGATTTTTATATATTTTGTTGATTAAATTGTCATAAATTGTTATAACAGTTAGACGAGGCATTCGGGCTTTTAGAAGCTTTAATCAGCAGAATAGAACACACACGGAAAATACAGCATTGTCGAATGTAATTAGTGACAGTATGTTACCAAACGCGATACAACAAAAATGCTGTTGCCATGAATGAGAAATGCATAAGTTCTTGAACATAAATATCAGCACAGATTTATAGCACTTTTATCTCAAATTCGATTAGGCATATTAAGCGATGATGATATAAAAACTTTGTCCAGTAATCAAGTAAATTTTAAAGGTGATTCCAGCCATGATAAATTGTTAGAACTTTGTAAATATATTAAGCACTTGCCAAAAGATACCATAAATTTACTACTAACAAGAGCTCAATGTGATGACATTAACAAAAAAAATGCTAGAATTAATCCCTGAAAACATAATACAATTAACAGCTAAAGACGATATTGTATGTGACAAATATCTAAAACAGCGATCATTAAAAAAATTAAATTCTTATGAAGACGATAACTCTCGAACTGCCGAATTAGATAGAAATATTGAAGTTAAACAGGAGTAAAAATTATGTTGAGACGCAATATTGATGTTACATTGGGACTGGTAAATGGAGCTATAGGAACAATTAAAACTTTTATTCTGGATGCAAGTGGGGTGGTAAATGCTATTGTTATACAATTTAATTCAGAATTACATAAAATTGAACCAGTTACTAGTAAATTTGAAATATTATCAAAGGTATTTGCTTATCGTAAACAGTTTTCTATATCTTTAGCATATGGAATAACCATTCATAAAAGTCAAGGTTTGAGTTTATCATCATGTTTGATAGACACTGGTAATAGTACTTTTACACATGGACAGAGTTATGTAGCATTGTCAAGAGTTACAAATTTAGATGGTCTTCATATCATAAATTTTGACCCAAAGAGTGTTTCTGCCCACAATAAATCTATGCAAGAGTACAATAAATTAAGGAAAAAGTATCGGCCTGATTTAGATAGCATAAAAATTTCACAATCAATAAAACACAAAATAAAAGATCATGTGTGGTATAGTACAAAATCTTGTGTATTAACAGAAATTCAAACTGTTCATATGATTCCAATTAATGTAAATATCAGCAAAAACATGCCTCCTGGGTATTTGAATAGTGATGGAGTATCATGCTATGCAAATGCTATATGCCTGTGTATATTTAGTTTTGACAAAATTATTTCAAGTATCGCTCGTGAAAGTTCTGTTTGTCAAATACTAAAAATGTTAAGTAAAAACACATACAAGGAGACTGTCAAATGGACACTATGGGTCTCAGAAAAGAATTAGGAATACCCTTTATCAACAATGAACAGCAAGATGCAGAATAATTTTTAACTGCACTAATTAACCAAAATGAGGTTCTAAATGATTTAACAACGAATATAAATTTGCGTACTAAAAAATGTCGAAACCCAGCCTGCGGATACACTGTCACACAACACGACAAAATCAATTTTCTTCGATTAAATGCTGATCAGGCTCACAAATCGATTCATATCAAACAATTAATTGAAGATTTGTATCGATGAGAAACCTTAGATAACCAAATGCGATGTCAGGAGTGAGAGGGATTTTGTTCAATGAAATCTGAATTGGAGGTGCCTGCGGAAATTATTATATGCCAAATAATGATTTGGGATGGAACATGGAATAAAAAAATTTTAAACATTACGGGTGTGCCTAAAACCATACTAAAGTTGAAAAATAAAAACTATAAAATTCAATCTGTAATATTTCATGAAGGTATAGGTATACAATCTTGTCATTATAAATCGTTAATACGGATAGAAAACTCATGGATAATGGCAAATGATTCCAAAATTTTTAAGGTAGACAAATAGCCTCGAAACACTAAAGACGTGTACCTATTATTTTACAAAAAGATTTAATAAATTGTTTCATATGACAACTTTCAAGGAATAATGATGCAATTCTTCTTAATTTAGTAGCACATATCAGCCCGAGTGGTAATCAAATTTGTCTATGCACATAGGTGACTGTCGCGACTCTGATAGAATGTGCGTAGAGCCAACTACCAGTGCCATTGCAGTCACTTTCTTTGCCAGTTTATTGTAGATAGAGTGGTCAAATTGGTCTGTGCCCATACGCGACTGTCGTAACTCTGCTAGAATGTGCGTAGAGCCAACTACCAGTGTCATTGCAGTCAGTTTCTTGTAGACAGATTGGTAGACCTCAAGTGGGTCAGTTAGGGTTTTCATGTCCATGATTCTCAGTTACAGTTTAGGGAAGGGGCTGGTACCTGGGTGAAGAAATAAACCCCTACATATTTGTAACTGATGATGAGACTCCAGGTATCAGGCAATTGTTTTCCGGCAAAAGCCCAGTTTGTGAATGGTTATTTACCTATTTTTTAAAAAAAACTGATATCCACTAAAAAAACTTTAAAAAAGTAAAAAAGCGCCAAGCTTCAAAACAAAAGTTATGGCTAAAAATTGGTGTGATATCAAATATCCAAGCTTATTAAGTTCTGGTACTTAATTTCCTAATCACGAATTTTTCACATCTAAGTGAAGTGGTTAAGCATGACTTGTTGATAGAAGCCCTTCTTCCCTAGACCAAACTCCTCATAACCTGTTTCTGAAAATGTGTCATATCTTGGGATGACATACCGCAGCGCACCTTGACTGTAATAGGGTAGGAGTGGTGGAGTGGGGGTGGGACGGTGTTTGTTTACTGTTTCTGGATGAAACCAATAAAGATACAGGCGTAAAGCCGGCCACTCACGTAGACTTCCGTCATCTGGGACGACGGACTTTTGGTATCTGAGACACCAAAAGTCTCTGTCAGTGGGGTGTCTTGGTGAGACGTCAGATGACAAAAATCTGGTGTCTGGAATCTCAGTCCAGACCGAATTCCTGGCGCCAAAAGTCTCCGTGAGTGGGGCCCTGGACGCGAGATACCAGACGCCTCAAGGTTCGCTGGCTTTGGTTTCTATTAGTTTACCGCTTGTTTTCGAACAAAATGGAAGTTGAAAAATTATTCTTTAATCCCGAATTTTTAATACCGTTCATTGAACTGTATAGAAAATTACCGTGCCTATGGAAGGTTAAATCAGAAGATTATTCCAATAATATTTCCAATTATATTTATATCTTGTGGATATGTTAAATTCTTGAAATATTTAAAATTTTGTTTTTTAATACTAAATTTTTGATTCCGCTAATAAATTTTCCGAACCGGCACTATTTACATACTTTTTTTTCCTTTAGTGCACGGGGAAGGTTACCAGATAAGTTATCTTAAGGATTTATAAAAATTTTGTTGAATAATTTTTAAACGGCAAAATAAAAGTTTAATATTTTGGTGTAACTTTTGCTTCGGGGAAACGTTTTCAGAATTTTAACTCTAGAAAAACAATGGAAACTTGTACAAAGTTTCATAGAGACACCTAGCGAGGAGTTTCAGGTTTTAATTTTTTATTCCAAAATATTGAGAAAATAAAAATGGGCCTTATTTGAAGATTTTGAACCCACTCTGAAATTTTAAAATAAGTTCAAATTTCCTACCAAAAGAATGAAACTAATTTTAGTGATTTATAAAACTGGGGTATATTATTTTTTGTATCTTACATAAAAACAAGAATTCGTATAATCCTAATAATAGCACAGATCTATCTCTCTGCCTGGAACGCTTTTTCCTTTTTGATGCCATATTCAAATGTACTGTGATTATTGCTTTTTAAAAATAAAATAAATTGAAATTAAGCTTTAATAGACAAAATAATGTAGAAGAAAATATTCAAATTAAATCCAATAGAACATACTAAAGAATATAGTACAGTTTGAGAAACATATCTTTTACTGTATTTTAATATTTTTTTGGATAATGTCCAATCGTCTGCCGCATTAGCAAGAAAAAAAATATTTTTTTTTGTCTATTTCGTTGTTATGCACATGACGATAAATTAATTTAAAGTACCAGAAAAAGAAATCACGTGATCAGCATTTAATAAATTAAATTCACCAAAAATCAGAAAATGGAGTTCAAAATCCGAAAAAGACTTCATTTTAAAGGCATTTTTATGATCTTTCTCGTGATATAAATTTTATAACCCTCAAATTATTATTTTAAATGCAAACTCAAAAAAAGTTATTAAAAAATTAAAAATTTAATTAAAAAGATCTAAGAATTTTTCAAAAATCTTTCTTAGTGAACCCCTACGCTATGAGAAGAATCGCCATGCAAAATTTCAGCCCTTTAGGCCCAGCGGTTTGGTATGTGCGTTATATGTCAATCAGGCAGTTACGGAACTGTTATATATATAGATTATACTTTCCTCTCGATCAAAATATAAAAAAATATTTTTCAACTTGTAACATTTTGCATACCGAACACCTCAATGGTTTATATTTGGCGCGGGTTCATTTATGAACTACAATTATGAAACAACTAAGTTAAATTTTTCCACCGCAGTTAATGTATTAATCATTTAGCGTAATAGAATTAAGTAAAGGGATGCTATTATGTGGTGTTCAGATTTTATTTAAATTTTAAAAAAATTGCATCTACAATGGATCATAATAGTGCTGATATTGCATAATTTTAATTAATTAAAAATGTGTATAATTTAATAAAAAAAGTAGAGAAACTATTATAAGTATACAAATAATATTGACTTTGCAGATGTAAATTGATAAAAATTAAAATTAACACGTCATTTTTGACGTTCTAACAACTAGTAATTTAAGAAACATCGAAAAACTAATAACATTTCAATTGGCTTTACAAATGGTTTAGGGATCTTAAAAGTATTTCTTTACAGATATTGGAGACACATTAATTAGCAGTTTCGAGTGTCTGAATTCGATACTTTTCACAACATATTTCAAAATCACATACATAAAGTAAAGAAATAATTGCGTATTAAAACTTAAAGGAAAAGAGTAAAACCATTTTTAGTGGTTTATAAAATGAGGGCATCTAATTTAAAAGAAAATCACAGACAATTTTTTTTCTTTGTGGAGGGGAGAAAATGTTTATGCCTAAAACGCACTATTACATTAATATCACTTACTTGAAATTTAAGGAGAACGCTAAATAATTCAACATAGTTCCTTACGACCGAATTTGAATTCAAATTTTGAATTTAAAGAATCTATGGCTTTTTTAGCTTTTTTAGCTTTAATATGATTTATTGTGTGTCCCATCTTTTCCGTATCGGCTGTCTGTACCTTCTGTGACTCTGGCCGGACTATGACGGCGGAACATTTAGACGAGTGCTCTGCACTAAAACATTTTACTGATCTTGTTGAGAAGTATTGAAGAGCACGTGCACTGATGGCATAGGTGCTATTTTTTGTAGTGTGTGGCATTTGTAAAATAAATAAATTGTGTGTATACTTAAAGCGAAGAGTATGGATACTTGAATTTATATCGGCAAATAAATAACCATTTAAACTGGATTTAAAAATATTAAAAAATTTTAAGAAACTTACTACAAATATCGAAAACATATCTTTATGAGTAAGTTTGTGCCTCTGAATTCGATACTTTACACTATTTCACGTTCATAACGTGTATTTAAAGTTACGAAATAATTGTGCTCTTATAAAGAAATTAAAGGAGGAAAACAATAACGATATTGAGTGAATTATAAAACGACAAAAAATGCCGCTAATTTTTTGCGAGAGAGCATAGTGAGCGAAATTACACCACGACAGACCTACATGAACTGAGCTAAATCGGGCATAACGAGTGTGCGAAGGCAGGTGGCCTTGGACGCCGAGAGTCCCCGTGAGTGGCCGATGCCAGGCGTTGGAGGGGCGAAAACTCCCGGCGTCCCAGATGATAGAAGTCAACGTGAGTGGCCGGCTTAAGAAGATCTTGAAGGGAGAAAATTAAAAGCACATTATTTGATGTTAGAAAAGATAAAAAGATCCTCATAGAAAAAATGGGAACAAGCGGCATCTTCGGGAGAAAGACGAAAACCACATCACTGTGATGTCGAAACTTGGTTCATCATATTTGGGGCACTTGACACCTCGTTCTGGTCACGGCGAAGAAATAGCGATATCATTACATACACTGCTGGCCACCCAAATTGCAACACCAAGAAAGACAAGAGATATCACAACAAAATTTATTTTGTAGATAACATGTTGACCAAGTATCAAATGATTAAATTTATAGACTTCTGTGAAGTGTGGTTCCTGCCAAAATCAGTAGCCAGAGTAGCCGCCATTGTTGGAGATCACCGATGCCACACGCCTCAGCATTGATTCAAAGAGACTTTGGATAAGTTCTTGGGGTACAGCAGACCAAGCAGCTTCCACACGTTGCCAAAGTTGATCTGCTGTGGCAGCTGGGGATGGAATCTGGGTCAATAGTAGAGCAACCATGGACCACATGTTTTCTATCGGCGAAAGATCCGGAGAGCGAGGCGGCCAGGGAAGCAATTCAATCTGGCGATTGACGAAGAACAGTTGGACAATGCGTGCCACGTGTGGTCGCGCATTATCCTGTTGAAATATGGCTGTGGGCAAGCCCTGAAGGTAAGGAAGGACAACTGGCTCCAACACCTCGGAGATGTAGCGCTGGCTGTGTAAAGTACCGGCAATGCGTACTAGAGGTGTGCGAGAGTGATATCCAATACCGCCGCATTCCATAATACCCGGTGCAGTACCAGTGTGGCGGTGCATAACGCAGCTGTTCAGCATCCTCTCTTCACGGTATCTCCAGACTCGAATGCGACCATCGTGGTGTTGCAGACAGAAGCGTGACTCGTCAGTAAAGACAATTTCATTCCATTCTGCCGTCCACATCCTTCTGTCATCGCACCATTGGCGGCGGAGACGTCTGTGGTTCTGCGTCAAGGGTAGACAAAGCAATGGACGTCTTGCGGACAGACCACTCTGCTTTAAACGGCGTCGAGTGGTACTCGCAGACACTGGATGATGCGTTACAGACTGCATGTGCTGTGCTATGGTTCGTGATGTGAATGAGCGATCCGTCACTGCCATGCGCACAATTTGCCTGTCATCACGTGAAGTGGTGTGCTGAGGTGGATGCGATCGAACACGCCGGTCCGTCGTACCCTCCTGCATCCAACGATCACATATCCGCATTACAGTTGTTTGGTTTCGTCCAACACGACTACCGATTTCCCTGAAAGATAATCCACAATCTCGGTAGGCCACTATCCTTCCTCTGTCGAACTTGGATACTTGATCAAAAGATGATCGCTGTTTTCGACGAGGCATAATTGATCTTTTATTTTGAAAAAACCACAAGAAAAACACAATTGCCGAACTTGAAATCGTCGAAATCTCCAAGTCTTAAATAGCGCTTTGAAGTGGCGCCACAGGCGCGCGTGATGTGTGTCTGCGCTGAAATTCTAATCATTTGCATATCTCACCTCCGCTAATGCATGTTGTAAATTTCATGTTATTTACATGTTTCCTTCGGGGTGTTGCATTTACAGTGGCCAGCAGTGTATTTGTTAAGCTAGAACAGAGTGGATATTTCTGGACTGATAGCGGGCGGGAGTAATGGCAGCGCTGTTAATACAGGACAAAGCAACGGTCTCATTGTCTGTGTTGAGGACAAATTAAGAAGATAACTGCAACATTTGATTTGTATTCTTTAAACGAATGAGCGTCCACTTAGTCTTCTACTGTCTTAATTAGACGAAGGAACCACGGGATCTATGACCTTTTCCAGCCCAATCGAAGATAGACTAAAGGGGTGCAAACATCTACGTGGTCTTTCGCTTGAGCCAATTCCTGTCACAGTGACATCAGAAAAGCAAAACATTGAGGATTTGAGTAGAGATCAAAAGTATTTATTTGATATTTATGTAGAGTTTTCAACTGAACAGTGCTCTCAAGGACTTCAAAACAGAAACCCAGGGCCAATTGTGCAATAGATATGGATCACAACTGCTTTCAGATTTTTACGCTTGCTCTTTAGTACATCGAATCCTGATAAAGCTCTGAAAGATCTCGCGCAGTACCTGATACGAGTTTATACGCCAATATGGTTTGGCATAAGAAAACGGCCAGGTTGCGCAGACAGACATAGAAATGCGTGGCAGATTATTCAACTCTCAACTTTTCTCCCAGATGAGCTAAAGAAGACAGTGCACTCAGTGGTTGAAACAAGTGGATACTATGTCCATCCCGTGAATTTACTGGTAGCAATGGCAAATGACGATAACCAAGATATTAGATAATTAGTATGGAGAAGAATTAAAAATGCCGCAATTCAAAGAATAAAAAGACCAACAGAGTGTGAGAGTTCCAGGTTTCAAAGCTGAACTTTAAAGCAACGGAGTTCTATGACTGCATCGACTGGGTCTCTACCGAAATCAGTGAGCCTCCAATCACCAATAGACTTTCATCAGTCGAAATTCAAGAGAACATAAATTCAGGATCCATGTTAGAGGAATCATTAGTCTGCTTTCCAAGTCACACACAGGCTGTGGAAAGAACCGTTAAAATTGTGACTGAAGCTGAATCAAAGATATGTGTGAATGAAGGAAGAGATGTAGAGCAAAGTTCCAATCACGAAACATGATGTCAAAATTCATTTCAAATACGGATTTTGTAGCTGAAAAAAGTACACATTATGAATATGTCGTACAGTGGGTGGTAGAAACTGGCGGTACAACAACGTTACAAACATTTACAACAACTAAACATTTTGAAATTTAATAGCAAACAGATACATGCGTTGAATCGTCCTCGAATTGGACTCATCAGAGCTTCCCTTTGCGATGTTGAAATGGGCGATGATTACCCGAAAAACGATTCAACAAGACACGTGTAATAAGAAACGTTTACAGAAAATAATATGGGAAAAGTGACAAATGAAAACTGTTATTGCAAATTCATATACGTAAAAAATATGTAAAAATGGATTTGTGTGTTAATTAACATGCGTACTTGAGTGTAAGCAGGAGAAATTCCTTACTTACAGAAATGTATGTTATTATAGATCTCGCAATAAGAAAATGCCCTTTCACTTTAGGAACAAGGAATGGAAAGACTTACTCAGCATACGGAAGTTCATGAATGGTTTTAAATCTGTCATTAGGGGGCTATTTTAATGATGTTTAATGGGTTTTACAATAGTTTGAGAATCGAAAAGTAATTAAAACCACATTTTCATGTATAAAAAAAGAGGTTTGTGAAATCTGATTTTCATCACTCACTTATTAGTTTCAGAACTAAAAATTAGGTGTGCAGCATAAGGGCTAAAATTTGAAGTTTGGAAAAATAAGTAACGAGCTTTCTATAACATGTTTTAAAAGTGTCAGGCTACACTTGTTACTCAATGCTAAAAAAATTCTTTCATACATACTCGATGAAGCAGTGCAATAAATATATTTTTAGGTTATATGTCTATGTTAATATTTTAATCCCTTCCCGGATTAGCATTAGAAATGTCTACTGTCAAAAGGGGATCATTATTATGATCCCAGCCCACATCCATTTCGACAAGTATATATATATATATATATATATATATATATATATATACCGGGTGATCAGAAAGTCAGTATACATTTGAAAAAGTAATAATTCATGGAATAATGTCAGTAGAGAGGTAAAAAGTGACACGCATGCTTGGAATGACATTGGGTTTTATTGCAACCACAAAAAAAAAACTTCCAAAAATGGCCGACAGTTGGCCATTCATGTGATAATAAAAGCAGTAATTTGCATAACAAATTATGACAAAGCAAAGATGATGTTCTTCAGAACAAATGCTCAACCTTTCGACCGTCATTCCTCATCAATAGCTGTAGTCGAGGGACAATGTTGTGAACAGCATATCTCTATTTATGGTGAGACATTGACGTTGGATGTTGTCTTTTAGGATCAATATTGATGTCGGTCCGTCATGAACTTCAAAATCATTCTCTTCACAGC
Organism: Dolomedes plantarius; assembly: GCA_907164885.2. Classification (NCBI taxonomy): domain Eukaryota; kingdom Metazoa; phylum Arthropoda; class Arachnida; order Araneae; family Dolomedidae; genus Dolomedes; species Dolomedes plantarius. The sequence goes on along the minus strand of OU015501.1, from coordinate 54,883,076 downwards.
TGCAATTGTCATAGGACCTTTACCCGTTCGAATGCCCCTCCTATGGCGATAGGACCGTAAACCTGCAGTAGCAGATTCCCCATTCTGTTAATACAGCTTCACTAACAGTACCTTTCCTGGTAACGTCAACATGCTGCGATTGCTGGTCCATCTGATTCCCTCTCTCATTACAACTCCTTTTATACACAAATTTTATGCAGTGTCACTGACGTTTTGCTGTCCAGCGCCATCTGTTGGCCATTTTTTGAACTTTTTTTGTGGTTACAATAAAATCCCATGTCATTCCAAGCATGTGTGTCAATTTTTACCTGTCTACCTACATTATTCCATGAATTATTACTTTTTCAAATGTATACTGACTTTCTGATACCCCTGTATGTATATATATATATATATATATATATATATATATATATATATATATATATATATATATATATATATATATATATATATATATATATATATATATATATATTAAACAATGCGGATGCACTTGTAATCAAGCCCTGGCCTAGACTACGCCGCAATTTTACTGCCCATTTAATTATGGGGGCACCATATAAGCGGACAGCATTACCCCCTATGTAGGGACGACACGAACGGAGGCATGTTTCGTGGCGCAACGCCGGAATTCGATCTGAGCACCATCAGCACCGAAAACCAGCGCGCTGTACCACAGGGCCGCCACAAGCCCACATATATATATATATATATATATATATGTGTATGTGTGTGTGTGTGTGTGAATGAATGTGTGTAAGTAATAATACCGCCCCACAATCATCATTTCTCGCGTATTCTAAATTCTCGTCAATAAAGCACAGACCTCATCCCAAATTGGGTCCTAGGGATAAACGAATTAACCAACTATTCTATTCCCTTCCCTCCACGCGCTAAAAATTAAAGCTATTCATAAACCTTAATAGAACACAGTAACGCGAGAATGATTCAGAGGCGCCTTTTCAATAAGTTATGCGACATTGAGTCATAACTTCAAGTGGTCAAGTCATATGCCCATTCCTAACCAGTTATAGAATTCTAAACACCTAGCGCCCCAATACTATAAAAAGGATTTTCGCTGACTCTCTCTCGTTCCCCTGTCCCTTGTATCCACTGTCTTCGCGCTGCTTCCGCTGCTGTTCGAAAACAAGTACTGACGCTGTCTGTCTTCTTAAACTCCAGCAGGCGCGGTGGGTGGTTTTGTTTGTGTATGCCCTGCTCTAAAGTTAACGGTGTTTTGCTGAAATGTTTACTGAATAATATATTCGTTATCCGAAAAAAATAAATAAATAATGCGTATCTCACCTCTGTTGTGCGTGTATTTCAATGTGCTCTTTATGTGTGTGAATCCATCTCCTGTACCGGTTTATTAAATTTTATATATATAATTTAATAATATATATATATTATTAAATTATTTATTTATTATTTAAATATATATATATATATATATATATATATATATATATATATATATATATATATATATATGTGTGTGTGTGTGTGTGTGTAAGTGTAATAACACGGGCTACAGTAAGATGTGGATTAATAGTCGATTGGTGAAAGCTCGGTGTCTTTGCGCGGATTAAGATTAAAATAGTACTAACGCTACGCATCAGTCATTTTCGTTAAAAAGTCAGCCATCTTGAATAAAACTGCCTAAGGCTAAATTAGCCTGTATTAAAGAATTTTAATAGACTTTACTGGGAAGATTTACTAAGATTTGGAAATATAGTTATATATTTAATTCGAATGCCCAAGGGAAATAGCTAGTTTAAGAGTTTACAAAGGGTATGTAATTTTTAATGCTATAGAATATTAAATTGAAAATTAAGAGTTTTTTAATGTTATAGAATATTCCCCCCAGTTCGAGAAAAGGCTGACCAACAATACCTGCATTGGAGGGCAGACTTTTAAAAAAATGTAAAGTTAGATTTTTAAAAAAATGTAAAATCACGTGATGGGATGGCAGGACAGTATGAGCAAATTTGTTGAAAAATATGTAGTATTCACATAAAAAAATACACATAATAATAACATTGAAAACTCTACATAAGCATTGTTCTGAAACAATGCTGAATAGGGGGCACTTCCCCATGCAACAAAATTTCAAAAAGAATCAATTCATTAAAACTTTAAAAATTTGCAATTTACCCAAAAAAATTTTACTGGAAACATACATTGAATACAATATCTACCACCATCTCGAGTTGAATAATACAAATAACAGAACATAACAATAAAACTATCAAAAACAAACAAAAAAATTAAGTAATTGAAGTTAAACTTGACAACAAGCTGAAAATTCAAAATTTCTCCTCAACTTTCACTACATTGGAGTGAGTCCAAAAAAAAACTATTGTTTATATTTATTTTGTTGTTCATTCGCATACATGTCTTGTCATTGTCTTTGGCAAGTTAGCATTTTATACCTGAGGAAAATACCATTCTAATCAGAGTGTTTGTAGTGCTGTGCTATTTTGTTTCACAAACGTAGACCACACACAAAAGAAATCACATTGTCTTGACTTGTTTATATGTAAAGAAAAATAGTTCTTTAGTTACATAATAAAAATCATAGTTTATAATAAAAATTCACACTTTCAATAAAAATCACATTTCTAATATATAAATTGTATATAAAATTACAGAACATATGTTATATTAATCAAACACACAATCCTTTAAAAAGTTTTCAGTATATCAAATCTTATTCCTTATTTTTAGTCTCATCTCTTTATTTTTCTTATTTCTCTCATTTCAATATTTATTAACTTCATTATTTCAACACTATTCACTTATTCAAAAAAAATCTCTTCCAATATTCGTAATTTATTCTATTTATTTTTATTCTAACTTTATTTACTTATTCTCAATATTTTTTCACTCTATTTTCAATTTATTTATTTACTATTCATTTGTGTGCACTTATTCTTATTTTACGTGGATATCCAATTTTCGTGTTGAAGGTACCTTGTTTGTATGTGTGTCACCCAAACTCTTAGTTTCAAAACTCTTACCTAGTCCTACTTCTAAGTAGTGAGGGGTTGTGTTTATGTTTGTGTAAAAGTGGTTTTCTTTCTCCCTATTGTTCAGTGACTAATAAGGAAGAAAGAATGGCCGTACAGTGGACCAACCGTTAATCTCCCAACAGGATATGACAGCCAAAAAACAACATCTTGCATAGTACAAAAATGGAGAAATAGGAAAATATGCAAATGTCATACCTGTGGAAGTGTAATTGAGAGTCAGGGGGACAAAGGAGTGGCCATCCCAAGGCCTGTTTTAGTCATTACTCAATTATTTATTTTTCAGCACATTAAGTGAATAGGTGAATAGGTGAAGCAAAACAAACAATAAAAAAAATAAAAAGATCCTAAACGGATGGGATAACTTCCAACGCGCTTGTAGAGGGGGGTGATAGGAAGGAATTTTCAAGAAATAGAGAATTTACGAAAGAATAAAGAAGTAGGAATGTCATAGTGGGTGTTTAATTTCAGATCAAAAAAAATTCACATATAATAGTATTCTTAAAAAGGAATTTTAAGTAAGACAGTTTTTTTCAATAGTTTTATTTTTAGTAGGACACCACATAATTACTTATATCAATTAGAAAAACATGATGATTTTAAGTATCAAACAAAAAGGGAAATGGATTTAATTTTTGTCATTATTCGTGGTATAATTTTAATTTATCTGGTGCATTATAATATCTTAATTTGCAAGCATGGACAACCTCAGAATTTTGTTTGGTCTGAAAATTCGGCCTATCAATTTCATAGTTAACTTTTGACATTTGTCTTAAAATAGTGTAAGCTCCAGAATAGGGTGAGCTTAACTTCCTCGTGTTACGGTATTGGAACTCTTCAAATAATACTAAATCTCCAACATTAAATTTAGATTCTACAAAACGCGCATCATATCTTACTTTATTTTTACTGTGATATTTCATGGTTCTGTCTTTAGCTAATTTTCTCGTTACTGTAGAAATTCACCTCATTATTACACTACCACATTATACACACATCACAAATTTTATATTACCTTATTCAATAGAATCAAAAATACACAACATATGAAATTATTAAACTCTCAATAATAAAATACCCTGGTTTTGAAAGTATGAAATCACAATTAATCAAATTTCTTTTATCACTTTTTTATCCTTGTTTTAGACGAAGCCAGGAAATGTAAACTTCATTTTAGTAACCCTAAATTATTTTTTTCTTTTCTTATATAATTCTTTTCTTATATTTTGGTATGAATCCTCACTATATTTTTTCGCATAATCATCATTTCGCTTTAATATTTTCACAAACATATCTCTCATTATTTCTACTTGGAGAATTTGATGGGACGAATGAACTAATTATAACATACAATGGTTTTTAATTCTCCAACTGGAGTTTTTGGCACCCTGAGTCTCGTTATAAGGACTTTCCGTTTATCTTAATCTGCAATTACGCCTTGTATTTCGACTTTAACCTCCGGAAATCTCTTTTACTTAAATTCGTAAAAATATACTCACGAGGCCCAAATTCAAATGTGATATGTCAATAATAATCAAACTATCTAAATTCTAAAATTTTCCTGATGTCTGAAATAATTACAAAATTATTCATGCACACAGCTTCAAAATCAAAATTATAAGACTCGCACCAGATGCTTAGATTTAGAAAGCTTAACTTGAAAACGGCAAAATCCTAGGTTAAATGAATGAACACGTTTGGCTCTTTTCGTGATCATGTTAACACAACTAATGCTGAGCATTCAAATTTATTACGGAGGGGACCTTCGAATTGGAATACAACGGCGCTCGAAAGCGGAAATGATTTGCGTTATTTTGTCTCTCTCTCTGCGGCGATTCAGAACTGGGTGCAAAAATAGATACTCATTACATTACTTCACCCATTTAATATTTCAATTTAAAGTAACCAAGGATCATTAATTATCTTAAAACACTAAAATATTCAATATTAGGAAAAGAACATGGAAATATTATAAAATTTCACTAAAAAAAAACACTTTTATAATAATTTTATCAAATATAAGTTTAAAAAATTTCCTTTAAATTATAATATTTTATAATATGAAAATATATACTCCTAAAATTCTTTCAAAATGTACATCAAAATGAAACACTTTATAACTTTTTACCAATACCTAGTAAAATTAAAAAAAACACTGCACTTCAAAAAACAATCTGCAAATAACAATTTACCCCTTTGCGATTAATTCACATTTTAATTGGTTATTATCATTTACCTATATTTTAAACCAATAACAAATCAAAATCTTCAGTACTGTTAAATTATCAAATGCCGTTGTGATGGTCAAAATCCTTTAACACCATCAGGCAAAAAGTTGATGAAAAACATCTTGAGCAATTTTAGTTATATGTCATCAGTCACGAATATCGTGAATTTGTTCGTTAAATACACACAGAACATTTTTATCTTCAAAAGCAAAATCGTACATATTGGTCGTGTCTGACAATAAAATCACGTTTTAATCCATGAACTAGTTGATTTAATTACGTTATTTAACTGAGATCATTATGCTTACATCACTATTTCCAGATGCGAAAATCGACGTTTCACATTACCGAGAGAAAAGAAAACCTCAAGATTTCTCTGCTCATTCATGAACAGAACACATTTTGAATAATCACGATGTCCGCGATGAAAATAAGATGAATCACAACATTACCGGGGAAAACACAAAAATTTTGACGAATCTAAACACGTCTGGAACCACATCCTAATTTTTGTAGATGACAAATTGCAGGAAATCATAATAATCAAATCACCGGTGGTCGACAACTCTCATCCGAGAACTTTCGAATCGATCCGAAGGCTTGACTCCTTGGGAATCCACGGGATTTTCAGCGCCACGCACTGCACAATCAATGTTCATTCAAAATAGTCTGACGAAGTTAAAGATGAGTCCCTAATTTGATATGGTAAAATCTGGGCTTTTTTTTCATCATCAGCGAAATCACTGCCTCTGTCCGAGGGGAGGTTCTCCAGCCGACTTTATGTAATAACACGGGCGCGGGCCGAAGAATGATTGCTGAGTATTAGCTTTGAATTAAATTTTTCGCCTAATCTAACTGGGAGTAAAATAGATGTCTTGTCGCCCGGCCGTGCATCACAAACGTTTAAAAATCCATTCCCGCAATCTCCCACCTCGGACACGCAAAACACCACAACTATTCTACATTACATGTTTATTAAGATCAGACTCATGGAACGAGAAATTAACGGGGTGATTGCTGCAGGGGCAATAGTACAGAAGTCCGTCCTTTTTTGGGCTGCAGAAACTTTTATCACTTCACCCCATCACGTGACAGTAGGGTGTAGATTAATAGTTGATTGGTGAAAGCTCGGTGTTTTTGCGCGGATTAAGATTAAAATGGTACTAACGCTAAGCATCAGTCAATTTCGTTAAAAAGACAGCCATCTTGAATAAAACCGCCTAAGGTTAAATTAGCCTCTATTAAAGAATTTTAATAGACTTTACTGGGAAGATTTTCAAAGATTTGGAAATATAGTTTGATATTTAATTCGGATGCCCAAGGGAAATAGCTTTGTGTAAAAGATTAACAAGGGGTATGTAATTTTTAATGTTATAGAATATTAAATTGAAAAATTAATAGTTTTTAATGTTATATATATATATATATATATATATATATATATACATATACAGATGGTTATCAAATAAATGAAACACTAAGAAATATCATGAAAACCTTTATTAATACGGGGCAGGATCACTTTTGCCTTCTAATACCATCTGATTAACCTTGAAATTGGTTTATAATAAGTCATAAATAGTGGTTAAGAATATATTATACCATTCTTCAGGGAAAAATCAAGAAAGTTCCAGTAGAGATGCTGTGGTGGATATAGATATCTTTCTCTATCCACTTATACAGATCACAGTGGTTGGGGGATTTATACTCGGGGGATTGTACAGGGCAAGATAACATATTTACTTCTTTTTCATGCTCTTCAAGCAAAACCCTGAGAGATTTAGCTGTATGTATACGAGGTTTATCATACTGGAGAACGTCCTCTCCTGCAAGAAATAATGTTTGCACCATAGGATGGACAAGTGAGCTAAAATTTCGACATAGTCATTCTCATTCAATCTCCCTTTTAGGGTTACCGTATGGTCTGAAGAAAAACATGAGATGCCATCCCAAACCCTGATATATTTACCTCCATGTTTGACAGTTGAGATGAGATAGCCAGAATCTTACGCTTGTATAGGTGTTCTTCAGACATACGCACGTCCTGTTTCGAGGAACAATCGGAATAAGGATTCATCGGACCAAATGTCCTTTTCGACATATTTCTCGACCAAGATTTGCGGACGTGGATACCATTGTAGACAATATTTTGTATTGGTATCTATTACAGTGACTTGGAAATATCTACTATTCCGTAAATGCTTTGTTAGTGACGTTCCCTTCTACCTCTAATGGTTGATACCAGAACATGCAGATGCCGATGGAGCTCTTAGGTCATTTTGGTTGCGATTTGTTAGAAAAAGCCGTTTTTCCCGCAAGCTATTTTTACTAAGTGAGCCGTATGTGTGACGTCACCATTACCGTCGATTACGTCATTCATCCATAGCTATGACTCAATCACCAACCCAGTGACGTACACCTTCGTGATGGTTGAAACTTTAACCGAAACTTCAACCTCTTGAAAATATTTGCATATTTCCACAGCCGAGCGCGCCACCAGACGGCGACACACACACCAGTCGTGTATAAAAGCCGCAACAGCTAGGTAGCGGAGGTTAGTGGTTAGTGTTTAGTAGGTTAGTTGTGAGTATGGTGAGTAGGTTGGTAGATGGTAGATGGTAGATGGTTAGCTGGTAGGTAGTTAGTTAGTTACCCGAAGCCAGTGACAGCCAGCAGTTATGCGCTAGGCAAAGGCACTCTCGCTGCACGCAATGTAAGGAAGCAAAAAGCAAGATAGTTTTACAACGCGCTTGGGGAACCACGCCCTGCAACCAGATCCTATCCAGGTACCTCCAGAAGTTACCGAGTTCTCTCACATAGCAAGACTACTGCACAGACGGATCCCCAGCTGAGCACCAGCAGATTTTTCCATAACCTTGAGGGGCCGTTTCCGGGCAACTAGCATCGGAGCTTGGTATCTTCGTATGTTTACCCGCGCAGTGATAAAGTACATAAACATCAACCAGGTTGTACCAAACTTTTAACTTCGTTTACTTCACCTCCGTTTAATTTTGCTTTAAGCAAACTTTGAAGTCAAGGAGCTTTACCTTATGTTATAATCAAGACTTTTTACCCTTATTTCTAAATGTTGTTTGGTTTTGTTTTCAGTGTCCGCTAATGAATAAACGTTAGCTTACTTTTAAACTTTTTTTGTTATTCTTGTATGTTTGCACACTACACACTATTTCCGGCTAATATAGCTACTTTTAAGAAACTTATCGGGTTATTGTCCACCTTCCACTGCGAGCCAATACGACTCTGTAACCCCAAGCCACATGTGTAAAGCTATTGGCACTTTTAGCCATATTACACTAGTAGGGATTCGGCATTTCTGCCAAATTCCCTAACACAATTGTTTTCTTTCTTCGTGTCACAATCCGCTTCAATACCTCGTCCGTCTCTTTCTCTCAGCTCTCCCTTTCATCCCCTATTCTGTTTGGAAAAGGATGTTTTTCCGTGCATTGTGTATGCTATCATGATTTTCGATACCATAGCTCGAAAAACATCTATTAGTCTGGGGGTTGCAGTAACAGGAATCAATTTAAACGCGCTCCAACAATTTGCCCTATTCACAAGGTCTGCAAGATTTGACATTTTACTCCTCTTTTATATATATATGTCTGTGTGTGTGTGTGTGTGTGTGTGTGTGTTTGTTTGTGTGTGTTTGTTTCTTTGTGTTAGTTAAAAATTACATATATTTTATAAATTTGTTATAACATTAGTAACCATATTATTATTGAAATTATCTTTATTTAATCGGTAACATATATTTCAGAATTAAGGTTGTGGAGCTAGGGAATGCGTATTCTTTATCAGTTCACATCTTTGATATTCCACACAATCTTAAACTATAAGTATATGCTATTTATATACGTTCCCTTCCTTTCTCAACATGCAGTACAGAAATAAAAAGTCAAGAAGTGTTATCAAAATGCACATCTTCTTTAAAAGACTGAAAAGTTTTATGTTTGACAAAACACTAGCACTTTTTGAGTTTCTTAAGTAATATACCGAAAAAAATAGAACTTGAAAAGAAACAAATGAAGATAAAATATTACCGCTCTTTGTTTCAGGATCAATATTCATGTGGCTTAGCCAGTGTAAATAACAGAGTCGGATTCAAAAAAGAGGATAAAAAGCATTGTTTTAGCTACTGAATATTTCATACAGAAAATACCTTGTGTTCTGGGAAAAACACAATACAAAACCTGTGAAAGTGAATAAAAGTGTCTTATGGTCCAACACACAAGTGCTTAGAAGTGTTCAAGAAGTTTCGAAGGAAGATGGTCGGAAAAACCTTTTTTATTTCTGTTACTTTATTTGTTTCTGCTTCGGTGTTGGCTGGTGTTTCATTTACGAGATGAGTTTTCTGCAAATATGAGTTTTTGAACAAAGGATTTGAATCTGTATAAGAAGGACGTGATTTCTCCTTTGATTGTATATTTGGATTTCTTGGGAATATACTGTTAGTATAGATTTTTTAGAAATAATGTATATCAATTCTAAATAATCACTATAGGTATTTAAAAATATTAAAAGTGATTAGACAAGGGTAATTCCTTACAATAGTTTATAAAAAAATATACCGTCCATTTAATTTCGCTAAACATATTATTTGTGAAAATCTACTAATGTTCTAATTTTTAGAGATAAATATTGCTATTGCAATTTAATATTACTTATCGATTTCTTCACATAGTCTATAAGAGTTTTTTTTTCAAACTTCTAAAGAAAATTTTTTATTTATTGTATGTACATGTTTATAAATTCATAAATATTTTTTGCTCGTATTTTATTAAAATTTGAAATGAAAAAATTTACTTTTAAAATTTTAGTATGTTTATAATTAATTTATGGTTATATTTATTATTTGTTACTTTAGTCTATAAAATATATTTTTTATAATTATTTACGTTTCTGAAGCAGTTAGCCACTAACAACCCTTGATTTCGTTAAGTAATATAACATACCTCAGCCCAAATAGTACATCTATGACATTCTGCAATAATATCTTACCGCAGAATCAGAAAATTCATTAGCTAGGGTGAATTAGTTCTATCTATAATAAAACTAAATACAAGAATTATATTATGATACTGGAAGAACTTTACAGAAGATCAGATGTTGAAGATGTAATACATTTTCCTTCATCTAGTGTATATAACGTCACTACATAAATTTGGTTTCTTTATACTAATACGTAGATTTTCTACAAGAGGAATACCTGTAAAGAGTTCCAATGGAGCTTTCCAGGCAACCATCTAACTGATTAAACCCGAAAAGTGGTTCAGTCGACATCTACGACACACAGAGTGTAAGACGTTTCGATCGCTCCATACAAGTGTATATTGACTAAACCAATGTCATAGTCTGGATTGATTGAAACCGTCATTTTTAAATTAGAATTTAGAGTAATTTCATTTTTGAAATATTGGGGCCGCCAGTTCGATTGTCGACTATCTGATACTTAACACATTTCCTATCCAAACTTATTTTATATACTCTAAACATCTTAAAGTGTTATAATGACGATGGAGACACAAATATATTTGTTTGCTATTTATTCCTCAAGCACGTATTTTTTTAGGAACGAATTATACTTATTTTAATTTAAAATTACTAACATTAATTTTTTTTAAATACAATATGAGAAATTAGAGATCGAAATAAACTAAATCTCTATTCTAAAGGAACAACGCTTAGTGTTTTTTTCAGAAAAATGTCATGCAATTGCGTAGTTGCTGAGTCTGGCTACGATATACGTATATTGCGCCGGAATAATGCTATAGAAAAACAGAGATTGTATTTGGCTCAATGAAGAACACCCAATAACTTTCATATTATCTGATTCTTCGCAGAAGATAATTATATTTTCTTATTTCGTGAACCATTGTACTATTAAAACATTTTTTCTTCATATCTATAAAAAATAATTTAATGTAACACTGCATGTAACATTGCATGTAAAAATCTAGATAGGAGTGATGAAAACATGTATAAGTTCAGATTCTAACGCTTGGTGTTCTCTTTGAAGATAATGCTAGTACTCGTACCGTGATTCTACCCACGCATGGAGTATTGTGAAGAATCATGAGCAACTTTATATTAATATAACCTGATGTGTGATGCGAATTTTGACCCTTTAATGACATTTAGGGTTTTCTACGGCATCTACAGTATAAACATATGTAAGGTATACACAAGATTCGATTCACAAGAATCGAACTTTTGAGTGAATTAAAGAAGCTGCTTTAGATATGCTAATTTCGGCATACGCGCTTAGTATAAATACCACGCAGCGTCATTAATGAAGAAGGGAGAGGTTGTTAAGGTTGAAAAGGTGTTATCCTGCGCTAGTGCTTAGCGGGCCAGAAGTTTACGTGGCAGTACTGCTGGTTTGACTTACTGTTCGTGAGTATAAAAATATATTGTTCTTGAAAGCTGTGTTTATACATTCCGTACAAGTAGTACGCATGCTTATTGCTGTAAAAGCCAATTATATGTGCAACGAATTCAATAAACATTGTTTCATGTATAAACTGTGTTTGCTTCAAATTCAAATAGAGTGCCACTTCAAATTATATACACCCAAGTCTGGGTAGAAGTGAGTATAGATTCTCTATACTGGCGCCCGAAAGATATATATACCCTGGTTGTTAGCGTTACATTTATAACGAACAACATAATTGAAATTAAACTGTGTACTGTGAACTTATATTGATAAAATTGTTGCAAGTACTTATATACTATTTAAAAATGAGTGTTGTAGAACAAAATCCTGCTGGAAATTTTCCTCGGGTAATTATGGTTCAGCAAATTGCGCCATTCGAAGCCACCTTCAATGGCGGCCCCTCAAGCCAATTCCTAAAGAAAATTGAGCATTACTTTCAGCAACAATGCACCCCAGAGGGGGATAAACTTAAAATTGCTCTAGCCGCTTTAAGAGGTAGTGCATTTCAGTGGTACACGTGTATTAAAAGCAGTAATCTGATTTTTGACTATTTGTCATTCAAGCAACAGTTTCTTAGCGTTTTTCCAAAGACCTTTAATCAAAGTGAAATTGAAGCGGAAATTTATTCGCTAAGGCAACGTGAAGGTCAGTCTGCGTTAGATTTTGCTACGGAAAAGATTTCCAAGTGTGAGGAATATTTAGAAGGGGTAACGGAAGCGGTAATCTTAAAAATAGTTATCCAACGTTTGAAGCCAAGTGTTCAAGATTTTTTAGATAATCAAACAATTACAAGCAAGGTTACCCTCCTTCAAGCTTTAGCTAAACATGACAATAGACATTTCTTCGCTACCCCTCACCGTCATTCAGGTACGAGAAGTTTTATACAGCCGCGCCAAAATTTTTCGCAAGTTTCAAACCAGCAGCGTAAGCAGTACCGCAGGCAAAATAATAGAAGCGCACGGCGTTATAATGAAATTAGTGCTCTTAAAGTAAATAATATGCAAGCACCTTACTTGCACTGGCAAGTTGATTCACATGATATGGTTCAACCTGTTGAAACTGTGTGGTCAAATGTATTATTTTGTCCGAGCAGTAATCATTATTTTGAGAATAGTGAAAGTCAGGGTATTTTTGTGGCTTATAAAGAAAGTGAGTCTAGCTGGAATGATGAGGTAATTCCAGTACAAATTTCTGAAAATAGTGCCGATACTAATGCTAGTGGTTTAGAAAATAAATCATCTTACACTTCTATTAATGCTATACCTGATATTATTGATGCTATACCTGATCTTTTAGATGATATTCACACATCTGTTAATGAAGGAAATTTAGTAGATGACGAAGTATGCATTACGGCAGTTAGTGAATACTTATTAGTTGACGACAATAAAAATTCTTCAAACGATAGTAGGAACTCGCTAGGTAATGATGATATTATTTCAAGTTTCCAGCCGAATGGGGATTGTGTAGGCCAGGTTGATAATATGGTTTTAAATAAATTACATGAAAACCAGACTGAGAATCAGGATGAAAAGTTGACACAGAGTTATACTGTAAGTAGTTTAGCTGATGCTTCGGAAGTTATAGACGCAGGTTGCATTAAAACGCACCAGTACGAAAAGCTTAATCTTCCTAAAACTGAAGCAGTATTAAAGAATTTAAATGATAACGATTCTGATGTCGCAAGTTTCAAAGAGACTTTTTCGTCAAAAGAGGATAAAACTAAAGTTAAGGGGGATAAAAAACGTGAAAAAGCGCCTTCAGGTTCCAGCATTAAAACTGCTAATACTGAAGTAATTAAGGCGGTAAACAAGAAGTCGTATAAGCACAAATACGAAAAACAGAGTCAGTTTGTTGAAAAACTAGTATCTGCATTAAAATCTAATACCGATACAAGCAAAAGTACGAAGAAAAGTAAAGTGTGCACTACAAAAACTCCATCAAAGGATGAATGCGTCGCTGATAAGGTACACAAGGTTATCAAAAGGAAGAATGACAATTTTAAAGTTCCTTTGCATAAGTACAGGAAACGGAAGATTTCTGCCGCCCAGCAAGGTTGGCCTCCTCCCAAGAGACCTCCTGTCCATCGTCAAGCCGGACCAGCGCCTCAGGACCAACGACCTGCTGCACGAAGGATGCCCACACGGTCAACGAACCCCTTTACTAGGACTGCGATCATCAAGAGAGATTCCACGGATTGGACAGACTGGTGCAAGGAAGTTGCTGCATTCATGAGGAACAAGTCTTGTATCAATTCTCTTATTCTAACTCCCACCCTTTAATAAAACCGAACCAAATTGGTTTGAAGTTCCCCATTGTATATACTGTGTAAACATTTTGAGGGGAAGGAGTGAGCCACTGAAAAAAAAACGGCATACTGTTGTTTCATAAATTTTTGAAGGGGACATGTAGTGACTAGAAAAAAAAAATACATACTGCACAATATACCAATTAACCACTAATGTACTAACTTCACAAAAAAATAACACATGTACATTATAAATTGGGGGAGAGCAGATACAGTCAAGAAATGTCATGCTGTGCAATTGTGTTGACAATTTTAACTAAAATAAGTTTTTTAGGGCGCAGTTGGCCAGCCCAGTTTCCGCAACTCTGCAAATCCACTGTTTGATGGTGTCACCTGGACCCTTCGTGGTTAGTTTTGTAAAATGGTAGTGGCGTTTTTCCCCCACACAGCGTGTGGAAGGTCTTTTGGCTTTGCCACCCATTATGTAAAAAGTCAGACCAGCACGCGTTTTCAATTAGTTAACTGAAGCCGTTCAGACCTCAGTTACCTAATTTTTTTTCGAGGGAGGCCAGTGTAAGGTATACACAAGATTCGATTCACAAGAATCGAACTTTTGAGTGAATTAAAGAAGCTGCTTTAGATATGCTAATTTCGGCATACGCGCTTAGTATAAATACCACGCAGCGTCATTAATGAAGAAGGGAGAGGTTGTTAAGGTTGAAAAGGTGTTATCCTGCGCTAGTGCTTAGCGGGCCAGAAGTTTACGTGGCAGTACTGCTGGTTTGACTTACTGTTCGTGAGTATAAAAATATATTGTTCTTGAAAGCTGTGTTTATACATTCCGTACAAGTAGTACGCATGCTTATTGCTGTAAAAGCCAATTATATGTGCAACGAATTCAATAAACATTGTTTCATGTATAAACTGTGTTTGCTTCAAATTCAAATAGAGTGCCACTTCAAATTATATACACCCAAGTCTGGGTAGAAGTGAGTATAGATTCTCTATACATATACTCAGAGATTGTGATGGTTTTCTATTAATCTATATAAGAATCAAAATAAAAGCTTAATACTAAGTTGGTATTTCTATCATTTATAATTCTGTTACAAACCTTTTCATGTTTTCTCGTAGATTATTAATCCATCACCTAATACTGGCGGTTCACGGCTGCCATAGATCATTATATTTTAGCATATATTTTAGTACTTGATCCGAAAGGAGTTTGAAAATGTTTCTAGCAGTTCCTGGTTTGGAAGTTTTCGATGCAAAACGTTTGTCATAAAAACTCAACTAATTTTTTAATAAGCCGTACCAAATGAAATATAATTCTGCTTATATATTATTTCAATTAGTTAACTGAAGCCGTTCAGACCTCAGTTACCTAATTTTTTTTCGAGGGAGGCCAGTGTAAGGTATACACAAGATAGTAAAATATTCCTTTATCAACTTATTCCTTTATATAAAGCATTAAAATATTCCTTTATCAACTGCACTGACCTCATTGCTTTCTGCATTTCAAGAAAATGTAAATTTTTCATACATTTTAAATGGTTGTAGACGGTATATCCTTTAAGGTATGGTATCAAACATGATGTTCAGCAATAAGATATCATATATGATATCCAACATGTATCTAGAGTACCTTAGGCAGATCCATGGGTAGAGGTTCATGAAAAGTACAGAATAGTACAGAATATGTGATGTGTACATAGTGTAACTAAAGAAACAAGTTCTTATCAAAAGGGTTCTTCTTATTACGCTGCACATACAGAAAATTAAAATTAATTTAAGTTGCATAAACAAGCGATGATATTAAAACATCTCTACGATCCTATTCATGATGATACTTTTATTCCCGGGTACTGATATTTAGACAAGTTAAAACTTCTAGTATTAACTGCCACAAATTTCCAATTTTTATGTCATCGAAATTTCGATCTACGGTCTCCGTTGATCATGAATTTTCCTGAAATATAATAGCACATCACTGTAAAAGTTATATCTGCATATATTAATAATTTTTTTTTATCTCTTGATACCAATAAAAAAGAGTAAAAAATGCCACATAATTTATTTCTGAAATAAATCTTTATAACACATGGATATTATTTTGTCTAAGTTTGAATAGCGGAAATAAGCAACCTCTCCCATCATTCGTATGAAACTTAGGTTCCAGTCTGTTTTGTCTTCATCTAACAAAATGGCCGTAATGCATCGTAATCAAAATTATAAAAAAAATCCCACGCTAACAATTTTCATTTATAGCCAGCAGAAATATTCCCTTGTACCACCAGAACAGTTTTAAGATTACAAAAACATTTAGCGTCTGGATGTCGATAAAGCATGACTTAATGCAAGGGGTATAAAAATTATTTTTCTTTACTATTTTATCTGTAATACAACCCATATATTTAGTCTTAATATCAAACATTTGTTTACTTTTACAACTGCTCCACTGGTCATCACAAGCAACATCCGCCATGAATGAACGGAAAACAAAATCTCCTTTTCTTCCAAAATAACGCTTAAAAATGTACTCTCTGGGTTAGAAACTAAATAAATTAGCTCTAAATTATAGCTTAGCCGTTTGGGAAGAATAAGTTTCTGTAAAAATCTCAATTTTAAGATGCAAACGACGAACTAAAAAATGTGAAAGGAACTTTGGATATTCTGTTGGTACCCCAAGAAAACCAAAAATAGATTACGAAACACTTTGAAAGAAAACAACTTCAAAGAACTCTTGTTATCAAAGCTAAGGATAAAAGTCTGAAGATCGAATATCTTCAAAAGAATATTGAAGCCATCAAGTGTCCAACATGTATTAGAATTACTCAACTTAGAAGAAGAAATAGTTTGAGAGAATTTAGATGTCATTCTGATTAAAGAAAAGAAAACTTAAAAGACTGTTTGATCTCAAATGATTCTTGGGGAAACTGAATATTTTTAAATAATGAATACAAAAAGATACAGAAAATAACATTTTTTATTAATACCACTTCGAAAATGGGTGAAGGTATTTTTTAATTTTAATTGTGCAGGACACTTCATGAAAAGTAAATTGAAATATGGTGTAACTATTTAAATACTTTGTGTGAAAACATTAAAATTATCAATACTGACCGTAGTAGATGTCGAAATCATTACCACAGTATATTACATATGATTGAAAGTACTTTTTATAGGACATTTCAGAAAATTTATGATAGGAAATATATCAGCTTAAAGTTTATTTATTTATTTATTTATTTACTTTCAGTGCACTTACACTTAATAGCACTGAATATGAAACTGTACGAACTTTAGGATTTTTCCGAAGAAAAATTTCAGCATGCTACATAAAAGACTTGAATTTTTTAAAATTTACATATTAACATAAAATTTAAAAAGGATAATTATCCAAATGCATTGGAATGTCCCTCTTAGAAATCAACGTAACTCCTTACTCGATGTCTAGAATATTTTCCTTTAAGAAAGTCTTTTTCAAATTATTTTTTCTATGATGTTATCTTGCGTAATCTCAGAATGTATGAAGTATTTCATCGAGAATAAGATAATTTTGCGGTGTTAATAGCGGTTGGACTTAAAACTTGTGTGAATATATTGTAAAGACTTTTTAAGTCATTCTCTTCCAGTATAATAATTTATTACCGATATCTGTGATTAGATAGAGTTGGGGAAAGTAGGGTAGTGACACTCACTCAAAAATCTTTAAACAAAAGCTATTTGAACACACGTGACTGGTGCAGCCACCTAGCTAACATCGTTCTAGGTTTCCAGTAAACGAATGACTGCCGTCCTATGCAGTATTTTTTTATACCGCCTTATAAATTAATTTTACTCTGATTTATTGTAAACTTCTCGTGCGCCTAAACCGACGGTAAGTAACTCATTCTTTTTACATCTATAATTTACTGATTAGATCTTGAAAGTGCATATATTTAGCTTCGCATTCATACGTTTATTTTTTTTTTGTTTGTGTTTTGCTAACTACATCACATTAGAAACCAATAAGGCTACGAAGGGTAATGGCTCTCTTGAGAGCTGGATTACCCGCCATTGAGTGGCCAGTTTTAAAATGAAAATAATAACGTTTTTAATAATATTCACTATATCCGATTTTATGCTATCAAATAAAATTTTCCTCTCGAGCTTATTTCTCAAATTTCAACGAATCCAAAAAAAATTCAACTTTCTAAAAAGTACTTATATAATTTTGTTTAATACAAACAAATGCCGAAATAATGAAAACGATGTACAAATAAGACATCATGGACAACTGAAACTCTGGTGGCAGCACTGATAGTAGGAGCTTCTGGAACATCAGTCAGGAAGGCTTCTGTCGAATTCAACATTCCATTTAATGCGATCAAGGACAGGGTTCAGGCAGGACACTGTTACGGACCATGTTTAGTCACCAAGTGCATTTTCATAGAAAGACAAGAAGGTAAAATTGAAAATCATATTTTACTTTTAACAAAACTGTACTTTGGAATGACTCTGATCTCAGAAAACTAGCTTTTGAGTATTCCGAAAGAAACGACATTAAAAACAACATTTTAAGAGGAAAACTTCGAATGTGACTTTTGCATTATCTAAATTTTGAGCCGACTTTGAGCACCATTACCCTACCAGGACGAGCAATACCACTCAATGCATAGAATTTTTCATTAAATAATAATAAAAAAATGCTTTCTGACTCTTTTGCTTCAATTAAACTATTACAAAATATACACAAATCATTAATGTTGAATTTCATTATCAAAGTTTTGACTTTTGTGTAAATTTGAGTATGTTATTTCAGTTCTTCATTAAGTGAGCGGCATTATCCTATTTCCCCTATATATTAACAATATGCCTTTCTGTGAGTTGTTTATTTTTACCTACATTAAAAACTGTTAACCTTCTTTTTTTTAAATATATTAAAGTATTCTACTTTCTTTTATTTATAGCACTAGAAATTTATTCTAAAGAACTGAATATTTTTTGTGTTAACCATGTAACATCCTATTTCTAAATTCCCATTTTAGGCTCAGGTACTGAAATTTATTTTTTGATACTCTTTTCGACAGGTTCCTTTTTTATCCGCAATCAGTTCATTCTAGATTTACTTCTTCATCATAGAACATTTTAAGATTGCACTAGTTCTATTGAGTTTTGGAATATTTAGTCTGAGTAATAGTTCTTATATCATAGATAGTGTTTTAATTAAAAAGTAGGTTTGAGAGTCCTCTCAAGTAGACTACTAAATGGTTTCACTTGTAAATTTAAAAAAAAAATAGTTAGTCTACATAGAAGTACTAAAATTTCAAAATATTGATCACCCTTTTTAATATCATTATAAAACCTGTAGAAAAAACAACAACATTGTTTATCAGTTTTTTTTATAATTATATACTACAAATAGAGGCTTCTTCTGAATAACTGAACTGCAGTTTAGTTATTTGCAGTATTAAAATGAAGTCTTGCCTAGTGATCCCATAAACGTCAGACCGATTACTGGGGAAATATCATTCTAAAAGAAGCAATTAAAATCTTATACTTGGGCCCTTACAGGTAAGATGACAGAAAATAATAATATTTATTTAAATGCGAGCTAAGAGGAAGTGATTCTGCCGACCTTAAACATTTCACGGTCAACGTTTTAGATGATGCAAAATCAAACCAATGCCCTTAAAATTAAAATCTCTAATTGCTGCAAAAATAATTCATTATGCTAAATTCCATATATTCTATCCGGATTCCTCTATTCTGAGTTTAATGACCTTGAAGTTTACATAATACTAGTGATTTTTTGCTATAAATTTTCCAATAATATATTTTTTTCTTATCCGTAACGAGGGCATGGAAAGAGAATTATTTGGTTAAAAAGGCTTCACTACTGTCATTTCAAAAGCTTAAGTAGTAAGCTAAATTACATTCCTCGTCATTGTTCATATTTCTGAATTCTGATTTATCAATCAGGAGATATTTTTGATTATCCGAATTCTGAAACACTTTTAAACATAAAACTGATTAGTCATCAAGCATTTACTTAAAAAAAAAAGATATATCGTTCTACTTACAGTGTTCACATATAGATAGGCTGCGATTGCCTAATATATAGGGATAGGTAGTTTTCGTGTTTACGAAATAGATGCGAATAAATGCGAAATTTGCCGATATGAGCGAATAAATGCGAAAATTATTTTAATGACTTTTCGACGAAAATTCGGTGATAAACGGCTTTTTAAGAGAAATTAGGTGATAATAATAATAATTTATTAACATAATTGCTTATCTGATACCATAGACGGTCTTTAACTGACAGATCTTACTCTCGAAATTTGCTTATTACTTATTGCTAAAGACTGAAGGAAAATGTGGAGATTACTAAACGTCAACGTTTAACTAAGAAATTTGATACTTGCCTAACCAAGTAAGAAAATTATGATTTTTTAAAAAACTGCAAAATTTTTGATTATTATATATATATATATATATATATATATATATATATATATATATATATATGTCACGGCTCTATCGCAGCACACCCATCTAAAACACTCTACTTACTCTAAATGCAGTCATCAAACAGTAGGCCGGTGGAAGAACTAATACTGAATTAACTTTTTAAACAACTCTTTATTAATTAACATTAATCAAATACCCAATTAATCCAGCTAAATCGCCATTTTCCATCATCTCACAGTCCACACTACAGACGCGCGTCTTGACTCTATCAAAAATCTCCCCGAACTGCGTAATTTCTTTCTCTGCCTTTATATAAGTCACATAGCCGTAGGCCCTCTTTCAGAGCCCCCTTTTGATCGAACATCCGATGGTTATGTAAGATACGCGCCTGTGCGCGCGAATGACCCTGAACTTTTTGCTGAGAAACACAGTCACTTCCTGACTTAGAGATCACACTAGGACTTTAATAAAAAAATACTGTTTAACGCTCATTAATATAATTACCTATAGCTTAAACTTTAATCATCACAAT
The DNA here is from genome assembly GCA_907164885.2 of Dolomedes plantarius. Classification (NCBI taxonomy): domain Eukaryota; kingdom Metazoa; phylum Arthropoda; class Arachnida; order Araneae; family Dolomedidae; genus Dolomedes; species Dolomedes plantarius. The sequence continues at coordinate 54,862,129 of OU015501.1, read as the reverse complement.
TCCCCCCTTCCCCTTGAAGGCGCGTACACAAAGAGTAGCTAATTCTCTGCAGAACGTATCCAGATGAGAAAAACAACTAAAATTTAACTTAATTAATCAACAACTGAAAATTGCTGTGCATGGCGGTACCTTCCCCACACAACAACCCAGAGAAAATCAGCAGCATTATTCCTAAAATTTTACTTGTTAAAATTTTAACCGTAACATAAAATTAATCTCTACATGCTTTTAGCTGGACCAAAATGAGGTGTTGTTACAGGATACATAAGTCTCAATTTGAGACATAATTTCACATAAAAGAACACTAAACATTACTTTATCTGTGCACAAAACCAAAAAGAAGTACTAAATCACTAGAATATAACCGTTCTGAATATCACAATAACACTAAAAGCTAAAAATGAAAATACTAAAAATCACTCAATAGAATTAAGAATACACAATAAATGAGATTATTTAAATGTATGAGATAAGCAGCAAATTGTAACTTAAAAGTATGGAATCAAAATTAATCATCCTTCAAATTTCTTTACAATACTCAAAACAAATCACTTTCTCATTATTTATTCTTATGTACTTTTCATAATCATTCAATAATCAACTAAAAACTCTAACCAATATGTGAATTGAAAGAAACATGTAAAACTGCTCATGATTGTTCAAAACTTAAATCATTCTCTTATTTGCTAAAATATGTTTAATAGCTCATATTTTGTTCAATATTACTTATACAATCCTACCATTACAAAAATTAAAACATATCAAAATCCCTCACTATGTATCTATAAAACAATACTACTATGATTTCCATACCTTATTTTAAAAAAATCACATATATCATTATAACTTTATCACTACATAAAAACACTCAAAATATTTTATTAAAACGTAAATCAAAATAAAACACTTCAAAAATCTAAATTTTAAAACACAAAAATAACATAATAATAAAAAAAAATGGACCATCACCAGCTCTGAAGAATATGCAGAATTTTCTTTTTCTTTTACTAATCCTCAAAATCTAATAGTGTACTTTGCTTCCCTCGCCCCTCAAAAACAACAAAAAGGTGGATTACATATTTTAATTTCGTAGAATAACAATAATAAAACTTTTCTTGTGTCAAGTATTAATTAATCTTAAACATGGAAAAAGTCTATCAAAACTCTCAATTTTCCAATCAAAATTCTACACATGAACAGCAAAATCGAATTCAGTAGTCCAAAACTCCAATGAAATTAAAATGTTTAATGCAAGCCAATTGGAAAGTGCCGTCAGAAAAAGTTAAGTGCCCAAATCCATACTTGTACCATAGTGTCACCTGCTCTTCAGTGAAACTTGGGTGGGTATCATCAGTATAAAAGTATGGGTTTATTGCTCCAGAAATTTAACTGAATTTAGTTTAGACTCTGACGCCACGTCCAGATAACGTTCTACTTTATACATCTAAGCAAGCTAGCTATTAAGAAATTCAAAAATCATAGACCCACCTCAGTTACAATAATTAAATCATAAATTTTTGGCTTACCTTAAGAAACTTTCACATCCTTTTCTTATTTTTTACTTTTTGTTTTTACTCAAAAAGCAAATTAGTTAGAAAATAAAATTATCAGCAATTTATTTTTTAAACTTCTTTTGGTGCTCCGGATAATGTTTGATAAACAGTAGTATGCACTTTCGATGGCCCATATCCTTGAATACCTTCATTTCTAAAATCGATGAAAAAACACTTTGAGTTATTCCTGTTTACAGATCAATAATTCCTGATGTCACATAGTTGTTCGTTAAACACACACAGCATTATGTCGAAAAGCACAAACTTGCACGCCGGTTATTCCGGGTAATGAAAATACCGATTCGTCGGTCAACTAGTTGAGTAACAACTACACAAATCACATTTTGTCGTTGAATTCTCCGGGACATTATTATCCCCAGATGTGAAGATCGACGTTTCACATCACTCGAAGAAACTATGTAGGTTTTCCTGCTCACCCATGAGCAGAACTCACCTCGAATAATCAAGATATAGATAATTCTAGTATTTGAAGACCGCGAACATCATCCATGTTGAACGTAATCCGAATTGTGAAGTCGACGATTCTCAGCAATAGTTCCAGAACATGATAACAGCAAATGCAGAACCATGAAGATCTTTAAAGTCGAAAAAAAATTTCTTTCCAATGATATTTACTTTACAAGGTGCTGTCGCGGAGATGAGAGATGACGAAAAATGGGAAAATTAAATTTAAATTTTAAATTCCTTTACTTAATTTTAAAAAGCAAGGGGATTTCGAGAACGTGTAGTCGAATCCTGCTCGATTCTTTGTCACGGCTCTATCGCCGCACACCCATCTAAAACACTCTACTTACTTTAAATGCAGTCATCAAAACGTAGGCGGGTGGAAGAACTAATACTGAATTAACATTTAAAAACCTCTTTATTAATTAACATTAATCAAATACCCAATTAATCCAGCTAAATCGCCATTTTCCATCATCTCACAGCCCACACGACAGACGCGCGTCTTGACTCTATCAAATATCTCCCCGACTTGCGTAATTCCTTTCTCTGCCGTTATATAAGTCACATAAGCGTAGGCCCTCTTTCAGAGCCCCCTTTTGCTCGAACATCAGATGGTTATGTAAGATACGCGCCTGTGCGAGCGAATGACCCGGAACTTTTCGCTGCGAAACACAGTCACTTCCTGACTTAGAGATCACACTAGGACTTTAATAGAAAAATTACTGTTTAACGCTCATTAATATAATTACCTATAGCTTATGCTTTAATCATCACACACACACACACACACATATATATATATATATATATATATATATATATATATATATATCAAAACATAACTGAGCTGTCAAAATATAGTTGAGAAGTACGGGGAAAGGTGGTTTAAAATTATAAGAATCTAACAATCCATTTACAAAGTGCACGTATTTTTCTGTGGGGAATCATCCTTTAAAAGCGACTTTGAGCGGAAAGCGAATAATTCTAGGCGAGAGGATTCATTTTTAGAACGGTACAGGTTTTGGGCGCGAAGTTAAAAATGCACGATCAGCAATAATGAGGGTCCAGATGCCCAAGGACGAGGTCTGCGCATGCGCCATGCAGCAGGAGTTCGGAGAAAATTAAGTTTTTGATTGAGTGGGAATCTCGTTGCTAGCGGATGTTCGCGGCAGGCGTGCCGATGAAATTAACAAAATGGTTACGTGAAAAGATTACCCTGGAACGTGGTTATTTTAAGAAAAGCAATAAATAAGGATTAAAGATTATGGACTGTCTCGTTAATCCATTCTCTGCCACTCGTTCAAGTATTTAAAGAAGATGTGGACTGCATTATTGATATACACTCATGGACAAAAAAATTAGCGCACCAAGAAATAATTGCGGGATCGTAACGAAACTTGTAATGAAGGTACATGTCGGGGAGATATGCAAATGATTAAAAATGCAGCGTGATTGCGCATTACGTATAGCCGGTAGAGTTCGTTGAACATCGTACTCTGTGGAATATAAAACAGGTAACCAAAGCTTGTTTGAGTGTGCTGAATCATTTACAAAGGAAGAGCTGAGATAGATATGCCATTACGCCGTGTTCGAAGACAATATAAGCAGTTGTCGCAGTTTGAGAGGGGGAGAATCGTCGGGATGATGGAAGCTGGGTGGTCAGCTAGGCGAGTAGCTCGTCAATTAGGCCGCTCTGATTGTGTTGTGAGGAGGTGTTGGGACCAGTGGACCCGTGAGATGTCATGTACAAGAAGACCAGGCTCAGGACGCCCTCGACAGACCAGTCTTCGAGAAGACCGCCACATCGTAAGAAATGCACGCTTACAGTCAACTGCTTCATCGGCCGCCATCCAGGCACAGGTAGCACCTTCCCTAGGGGCCTCTGTGTCTTCTCGAACCATACGAAGGTGCCTGGCTGAAGGACAGTTGGTATCGCGGCGCCCATTACGTGTGCTGCCCTTGGCGCCCACCCATCGACGCCTCCGTTTGGAGTTTTGCCGCGCACGAGGAAACTGGACTGCAGCGGAATGGAACCAGGTCGTCTTTAGCGACGAATCCAGATTCAATCTCGGCAGTGATGACAATCGTGTTCGTGTGTGGAGAGCCCGTGGTGAACGCTTCAATCCTGCCTTTGCTGTACAGCGACACATCGCTCCCACAGCTGGTGTGATGGTATGGGGTGCCATTGCCTATAATACACGGTCACCCCTAGTATTATTCCGTGGCACCATGACAGCCCATCGGTATGTTCATGAAATCCTGCAACCACATGTGTTGCCACTCATGCAACGGCTCCGAGGAGTCATTTTTCAACAAGACAGTGCTCATACGGCAAGGGTGTCTCAAGACTGTCTCCGCATTGTTACTACCCTTCCTTGGCCTGCCCGATCCCCAGATTTGTCTCCAATCGAGCATATGTGGGATCATTTGGGACGACGAGTTGGGCATCCCACGAGTTTGAACGAACTAGAGGCAAGGTTACAGCAAATATGGCACGAAATGTCTCAAGACATCATAGAGAACTTGTATGACTCAATGCCCGATCGTATCGCATCGTGCATTCGCGCTAGAGGGGGTCCAACGGAGTATTAACTCCTCCGTTCTTTTGCCTTTTTCTCTGAAATAAATTATCCTTTTTCTTTGATTTTCTTATCATTTACTTATATCAAAGTAGTCATTATGTATGTAAAATTTCGTTTCATTTTGACGACTGCTTCTTGGTGCGCTAATTTTTTGTCCATGAGTGTATAAACACGAGAGCAAAACAATGTCATATATATATATATATATATATATATATATATATATATATTTGCGAATAAATGCGAAATTTTATACATTGTAAAATTTTTTTGCGAAATTTTTATATTTTTTATGTGAAAATTACGTGCCCCTACAAATATATTCTTTGATGTAGACAACGTTAATAATTTAGCATGGCTATTAACTTGGATTCATAATAAACTTTCAAGTACAACATTTACTGTCCCTTTAATATTTTTAATTCTCAAATTTTATATTTAACGGTTAATGGATATGCTGTGGAGTATAAAGTTTCTAGATCTTAATATTTGGATACAGTTTCAGCCTATTTTTGTTTTCAAAATCGTTTCTGTTTTAATTTTGGGGGTTGTGTTTGTGTTCATGTATCATACATGTTAGAATATCACATGTGAATGTTTAATGATACCAAGATGTGGTGTCAGCAAACCTTTTGAACGTGATACATGTGTTTGTGTAGAGAGACATACTTATTCTGAAAACTATAATTCTCTATGGCACTGATTTGAATACCCATTTACCAATTATTTCTCTTCTGGAGTTTTCTTCTTGTATCAAACAACAAAATGCAGTATTTCATTTTAAAATTTTCTGAGTTACACCTCAAATGTTAACTTGTAGAGGGTCAATTCCTTAGGAATTAAAACTGTATTATAAACGTATCACTCCTAGTTATTAAGAATTTTAATGCACTATTTTACATTGCATATTCTAAAAACTATGAAAGTTGCTGAACAATCAAAATTACTCTTTGTACTGAGTGAAACACGAATTTCTGCTAAATAACTGTTCTAAAACTAATACATTCCGAAATAAGAGTCCTTTGCCGTCTCAGGAAGCTTTTAGCGAAATATATTTTAAAGTCCTTTCTATTTTGCATTCATTTTACATTAGAGTCCTCTAGGTGTTATAATATGAGTATCTTAAAATACAGAATTCAACAGTTAATACGTTATGCATGACATCCATTTACGATGTGTATTTAAATTCCTTTCGTGCACAATTCATTCATTATTTTTAACATAACAAAACAATCAGACATTTCTAAAGTAATATTTGAAAGAACGGAACATTAAAAATAATTTTGTGGCTTATGTCACTTGGTTTTAAATGCTTCTCTATAATTTAATGAACTCCCAGAAGGTGCCTGTTCGGGCAAGTAAAAAAATTGTAAAGTGTTTCAAAAACTACGATCCATGAATATGCTAATGTAACTAGAGAAAATGTAAACAATCTCTTTAGTTGCTTCTATTTTTAATTTAAATAGAGACAAAACAATTCACTAGAAGTCGGTTACTTATATTCTTCATTGAAATATATACTATTTGTATAAAAAAAATTTAATGATAATACGGTGAAGCTTTAATTTTAGATTCATGTGAAAATACATAGCGATAAACGCTTACATATATATGTTTTCCTTTAAACAAAAAATTAATTAGAAATTGCTGAATGGGAGGGGTGGAGGAAACTGAGATTTGCAAGATGTTTTAAGTTTTTATAGTTTTCTCGTAATAGTCTTTTATCTGTTTTCTATATTTCCTCTGATAAATATACAAATCTAGTAATTTTTATGACATTTTTGCAAAACAATTCACATTAAATATAATAGTAACAAATATATTAATTGATGTATTTATGACAGTTTTTAACCCCACCAGTAGTTGCATATATATATTCAATGCTTCAGCCTTTACACTATATGACATGTAGGTAATTATATTATAGTAGATAAATAAGATAATTTTTTTAAATCAAATAGACTACTGTTCGATTAATAGCTTAGTAACACAATTGATTATTTCAATTAGATTAAATATATTTAAATGTACACTCGATTACAATTGAGAATTAATACATACATTTGTTTTCTTAGCATATTATATGCTACATATTATATGCTACATATATGTTACATATATATTGTAGCTTTTTGTTCTTCTAATAGTCAAACGTGATATCTGTGAGCTAATCCTACAGCTATATAAAGAACAACGGAATGATTTACGGCAAATGTTGTTATATCAACAGCTAACTTGGTTTTTTTAAGCTAAATCAGAGGTGAGAATTCTTGTGTTTATCAACAAAGGTTTTAATTTAACTAACGTTTATTAAAAAACTTCCGGTAGTAACGAATAGTTATTATAATGCTAGCAATGTCTTTAAAAGGATTGTGAAGAGTAAGATTAAAACTCAGTAAATAAGATTAAACATTTTATTTAAATGGGGTATACAATTTCGTTTTATATTAGATTGGAGTAACATTTGTGCTTTGTGATTCACTCATTAAATGGCTTTTTACATAGTATAGAATATAAGATTTTTCAGAGAATCATTCACAATGTGTCTATATGCATAATAATATTTCTAGATGGTATAAATTTATTTTTCTAAAAGAATAAAATATCTTTGTATACCAAATAAAATACTTTCCATGTTCCTAGAATAACATCCTACTTTTCAGTTTTATTTAAAATGGATTATTGATTTCTTGTTACAATAAAGCAAATAAATGTAAATGATATAAACCACTTCAAAATATACGTCTTTTGACAGAGAACATGAAACAAATACGTTGATAAATTATGCTTTAAGCTATGGAGACATCAAAGAGATTTGAGTTCAGACTATTACAGAAATATTTATTACATTCATAATGAAAATTTCCTGTTCTGTCAAAAGTGATTTTGTTGAATTCTAAATTTCTATTTCAGTTCTATCAAAGATTTATGAATTTCCTTGCACCCACAGACAATTCATATTCATCACTTTATATTTTATCTAGATAGGACTTTCACTGACATTTACTTAAATTTATTTCCTTTGCAACCATAAAGAGCGAAAAGTTTGAGACTTAGAACGATGTTCCTGTATTTTACTTTCAATTTCGTGTATAAAATTGAATATTCCGACACGCGATACAAAGAAAATCATTTTTTTCTTTAAAAACCGGAGTCTCAGATATAGACAATAAAAAGTTCTCAAACTGGTGTTTAACAATTAATTTGTGAAATGTTTGTTCCTCATCAGATAATGGTACGGGCAAATAATCGGGAACTCGTGTAATGCATTGTTTATTCAAAATAATGCACTGACATCAGTATTCACTTCCTGGACCCTTAGAGGTTAGCAAGCCAGGGTTCGAAACTGAGGGGGCTCAGATCAAATCCAACCAAAAGCACCACAGAATGCACTCGGATCGACGTCAGGTACGTCCATATAAAATCTGTAAGCCGAAAAGTCCCTCCGTGGGGTTTGCAGGAACCGGAAGAGGGTACGCCCCTCCTGGAGGTCGCCCTTGTGGGTTCTCGGTTTAGATTGAGGTGGCCCGATGTTGATTCATCTATACGTTGCCCCTATTTCAGAAAACTAACAACTTCGCAGAATAGAATGCCTTTCGAGATTTTACTGCTATATGCCTGCCGCGAAGAAATAAAATAATTCATTGCTGCTATTAAACATTTTGGAGGATGGGTAGTTTTCAATCACCTGAAGTTTCCGGTGTATTGAAAAAAAGTTTCAAACCTAGAAGATAATTATAAAAAATGTCCAATAAACTAGCATTTTAGAAGGTCGCCCTTGTGGGTTCTCGGTTTAGATTGAGGTGGCACAATGTTGGTTCATCTATACGTTGTCCCTGTTACAGAAAACTAACAACTTCGCAGTATAGAATGTCTTTCGAGATTTTACTGCTATATGCCTGGCGCGAAGGAATAAAATAATTCATCACTGCTGTTAAACAACTTCGAGGATTAGTAGTTTTCCATCACCTGAAGTTTCTGGTGTATTGAACAAAAGCTTCAAACCTGGAAGGAAATTATAAAAATGTCCAATAAACTAGCATTTTGGAAGTAAAACTAAATAGATGCTTTCTTTGTTTCAGTATATGAAATATGTAAATATATTTTTCTCTTTCGCTCTTATAAGTGGGGATAAAAATAAAAAAGTAACACTAAAGTTACATACGAAGAAATTCGCGGAATTCATTAATAAAGGATTTTTTCGATGTACATGAGTGGTTTGAAATGAGGACGTACACACAAAGTTTCTCTCTTTAAAGTTCAATATTTATTGTTTTACTTTCAGGGTCATATGTTGTAATGTAAACGAACATATGATGTATATAATATTAAAATGATTTTCAATGTGATGTGATATATTCTAAAGTTATGAATTTTTTATCCTTAGTTCTTTTCGCTCATAACTCTTTCAATGTTCGTCAAGAGTTTGTTTTAATGAATATGAATTAATTTCACGGGTTCTGTCGCAAGCTTTTAAAAAGTCCTTGGAAACTTCCTTAAAGTGTTCCCAGAAAAGATATTTTCATTTCATAATAAATTCCTTACTTTTTGAGATAGCATCAATGTACAAAATGTTTCACGTACTATTTTAATGTATTTCAACTTTACAGTAATATAACTTTTGTTTTACAATTTACTTTGCGATAAGGTTCGGATGTTAAATATGTCCATTTGACAGTTTTTATTCACAGTTATTTGATAGCTTAAAATCCATTTTTTAAACGCACTGTTATTCTTCGTCTCTATTAATTATAAAAGGACGTTTACCTGGAACACCAAAGATATTTTATTTTTTATACAAATGGATTTGCATTTTAAATGACCAGTAATAGAAAATAACGTTTACTAAACACATTGTAGTAATTTTTAGCCCATTTTAGCCTTTCAGAGTTTAAAATATAATAAGTTCTCTTACGTCGCCCAGTGGCTAAGTGGTTATGGCATCAGCCTGCTACGCCGGAGACGCGAGTTCGATTCCCGCATAAGACTTGGTTGTATTCTGGGGAACCGTCTTCCGAATGCAAAAGGGGCCCCATCTAGAAGGGGGAGCTGCAACTCATCGTCCATCGCCGGTGTCATCGTTTGTTAATAAAATTTCTTCTGTGTGATTTGTGTTACTATTTCCTTGTATTCTTAATATGTACACCGGACTGGGGTGTATCTGTCGTCAGCCCCTCCCCTAAAAAAATAAAAAAGTTGTCTTACACTGCAAGGTATTACAGCTATCCTACTTTGCATGTCTGTTGCCGAAGACACCATCAAGAATCTTATCGCCATCAACAAAGGAAATTTAAAATTGTTCGGGTTGGATAATCATTTATTTTCTTTCAAATGATAAAAGCATATAATGCAAACTTTACAACTAAAATTAATGTGTTAATATTTAAGAATGTTAAACTTATCGAAGCCAACATCGTCAATAAAAATCATAAATTTGCTTTTAACACCCCAATTACATTCGAATTTATCTATAACAGGGTATCACAGAGTGACTATCTCACCGTTACGTCAAAGTTTAAAGCAACAATCAGAATCCGTCACGACATTAAATTTAATCGTATACAAAAGCTAAAATAATCTTAATGATATTACAATCGAATTAAATGTGTAGATAGGGTCCTTGACATCTTAATTCGACCGTTTAATGAAGTGATATTTTCCGGTGTTCGAAAGTTGAATTATGCAAAGTAATCCTATATAACGTTCACATATATCTCTATTGATAAAATATTTATATGAAAACCCTATTAACACAATCACGTCTGGAAATAAAAGACTAGGCCTATGAATGTGCAAGAAATATATATTGGGAGTTTTCCTTCTATGTGTCTTATACATTAATAGATATTTGTAGCATGAAGACACTATTTGGATTTTATGATGTTATTAATTCATAAACTGACATCAATATTAATGACAGAGTTCAGAATATGAACACACATCATCCTATTAGAAATTTTACCACTCTAAATATAACGTCTGCTAGATGACAGAGTATCATATTATGGCTGTAATATAACTGGGGGTTTTAAGCTCTCATCGAAATTTACGACCGTCTTTAGTTACTACTCTTCAGAATTACGTAAATGTGTGACATCACACTTATATGAACTACTTCATACAAAGTTATTTACCTATTTATTTCCTCAGTTAAATAAACATGGAATCTTTTGATAATTCATACATAGATATACAGTAAGTCCCCAACTTAAACGGTTAATTCTTTCCAGAAAATTTGGCGTATGTAGAAAGCGCGTAAGTCAAAATTTACCAGGTAATACGGCGCGCGTGTCTCACTGGTAGAGTGGTCGGTGCCTGTGCGACCAACCGCTGGATTCATGCAAGATTTTTTACCATTATCGTAGCGACGATAGCAGCAAGCATTAATGACTAAATATCGAAATAAAATTCGTTTTTAATAATTTTCTGGGAAATACTTTTTAATTTGATATGAAAATGATACACAAAAATACAGAAAGTCGTTCGCTTTGTATGGAAACGCTTTGTAATTTATTTTTGTCGTTTGCATTTTGAGATAAAAATTTAGCAAATTCAGAAAAATCGTCTGCTACTGTTTTCGTTTGATTGGAATGTAAAATAAAAGATTTATTTTGAACATGACTCCTAAAATTGATAGATGGCTCAAAGGTTCCGTAGCTGCGCTTTCCGAGGAGAAAAGTTCGTATCAACAAATTATAAAGTGGTGTAAAAATCATAGTTATGGCATTTCAAAAAGAGGTATTTTTAATATATTAAAATTGACAGGAAAATATTATCTAACTGAAAGTAAAAATGAAAACATGTCCGCGAAACCTCTTCCTAAGACTGTTAGAACGCAGGTAAATATCAAGAAAGTTAAGTCTCTGATCCTAAAAGAAAATCCGCCGACTCAAAGATCCATTGCATCGAAACTGGGAATGTCTTCTTGTACTATAAGTAAAATCATTCATAAAGATTTGAAGTTTAAAAAGAGGTTTAAACCTAAAGTTCATCTGCTTTGCCAAAGCGTATTGCTGAAAGAAAAACAAATTGTAGAAAATTATATGAAAAACACCTAGCTGCTGAAAAATGGAAATTTGTGGTAACACTCAATGTATTTAAGTGATTGTATAAAAAGGATTAATTTTCTATTGCTCAACTGACGGGAATGACCGTACGAAATGTCTTCGTCAGTATACAGAAAAGTTCCCTAAGATATTCATGATAGTTGCAGGATTTTGTTACAACCGAAAATTAAAATTCCAAAAAAGTCTCAAGTAAAGCCAAAATTTGTTCACTCTAGTATCAGCAGAGTATTTTAGAACCAATTTTTGAAGAAGAAATTCCAGCCTTATGGAAAGGACATTGAAAAAGTTGAGCTTCATATGGACAAAGCCTCTAGTTACACGTCTAAATCAACTGCTCCTTATTTAGCAAAGAAAGTTTCAGAAACAGGAATAAAGTGTATCCCATTTAATGAAATACCTGTAAAATCACCTGACGCTTCTCCAATGAACTTTTGCGCTCTCGGTTTATTAAAATGAGCCTTAGGAAAACGGCATCCAAGAACAATGAAAGGACGTTGGAAAAGTGTTCAAGAGGAATGGGGTAAAATTGCCTTAACAGTACTAAGAAAAAATCTACTTTCATGGAAAATTCGAGCTAGAGCTAATGCCTAGTCCCATGGCTATCAGACAGAAGCAAATCACCGCAAAAATACGGCATTCATATTTAAAACTCATCTATTAAAATCGTTTCCATAAAGTGAGAACGACCTTCTGTATTATAGTATACAGTACACAAACATATTATAACATACTAATCTATATATAAAAAACAGTTCCTTAACTGACTGACTCACTGACCGACTAATTGACTGACTGAAATACAACGCACAGACCAAACCTCTGGACCTACAGGACTGAAATTTTGTATGGCGATTCTTATTATAGTGTAGGGGTGCACTTAGAAAGATTTTTGAAAAAAAAATTCTTAGATTTTTTTAAATTAGATTTTTAAGCTGTTTAAGTACCATTTTTAAGTTTGCATTTAAATAATAGTTTGAGGGTTATAAAATTTATGTCATGAGAAAGACAATAAAAATTCCTTTAAAATGAAATAATTTTCGAATCTTTACCTCCATTTTCTGATTTTTGGTGAATTTTTAAAGATTAATTTTTCGAATTTAATTTATTAAATGCTGATCACGTGATTTCTTTTTCTGGTACTTTAAATTAATTTATCGTCGCGTGCATAACAACGTAATAGACAAAAAAAATATTTTTTCTTGCTAATTCGGCAGACGATTGTACATTATCCAAAAAAATATTAAAATTCAGTAAAAGAAATGTTCCTCAAATTGTACTATTATTAACTATACTATATTCTTTAGTATGTTCTATTAAATTCAATTTGAATATTTACTTCTACATTATTTTGTCTATAAAAATATCACTTACGATTCTTTTATAAATATATTTTTTGTTTGTTTTTTACATCAACGGCATATATTGGTCCTTGTATTTATTATATATATATATATATATATATATATATATATATATATATATATATATACAGGGCTAGATTTGAGGCGGAACGCGCCGGAACGGCGGTCCAGTAGCTCTCTTTAGGTACCTCTCTTTATCAATAATTTGGAATACCCCCCTCCCTCCACATACACACCCCGGAAGGTTACCTCTCCGGCACCTCTATTTCTAGAAATCTAGCACTATATATATATATATATATATATATATATATATATATATATACACTGAAGTGCCACTGAATTAAGGATAGCAAAGCCTATACAAATTGTGTAGCACTGCGCATCATGTATGCGCAAGTGAGGGCGCTGTGGTTACTGCATATATAGCGCGTACTGTGGTTGTTCTGAATTAGTTGTTGGAATTTCCAGTATGGGTAAACTGCCTGATTTAGACGCCTCCGATCGCTGACAAATCGTAGGTGCGCGACGCATGGTCCATTCAATTTCCGAAATCGTCAGACAGCTAGGATTTTCAAGGTCGACAGTGTCAAGAATATACCAAGAATACATGGATGGTGGAAAAAAAAACTAGCGATAGGGAAAACTGCAAAGGACAATTAGCCTTGACAGTGCGTGGTGAGAGACGGCTCAGGCGTATTGTACGTAGCCAGTGAAGCCAAAAATTAGCTCAAATTACCACCCAGTTTAATGACGGTGCCAGTCGTACAGTCAATAAACGGACTGTGAAACGCTCGCTTCACCGTATGGGTTTCGGGAGCATTCGACCTACGAGAGTACCATTGCTCTATACTCGCCATCGGTCTGCACGTCTTACCTGGGCAAGAGAGCACAGAGGCTGGAGTGTAGAGGACTGGAAACGAGTAGCATGGAGTGATGAGTCTCGATTCCGACTACTTAACGCCGACGGGAGGCTGAGAATATGACGTCAGGATCATGAAGCCATGGATCATGCATGCCTGGCTGGAACTGTACAAGGGCATGGTGGCTCAATCATGGTCTGGGGTGTTTTTTCGTGGCACAGTTTGGGATCTTTGGTGCGTGTACCAACCTCCCTCAATGCAATTCGGTACGTAGAGTTGGTGGGTGATCACCTCCATCCGTTTATGCTGTTCTGTTATCCGCACGGTAATGGAGTTTTCCAGCAAGACAACTGTACCTCTCACAAGTCCCGGTTGGCTACTGGCTAGTTGGATGAGCATTCCTATTACTTCTCTGTCATGAATTGGCCACCTAGAAGCCCAGACTTAAATCCTATTGAGCATGTTTGGGATGTTTTGGAACAAGGCGTGAAAGGCCATCACACAGCACCAAAGAACCTTACTGAATTATGGACAGCTTTAGCCAATATTTGGCAAGCCATTCCCGTGGAACGTTTCCAGAAACTTGTTGAATCTATGCCTCGTCGTGTGGCGTTATCAAGGCCAGAGGAGGCCCAACTCGTTAGTAGGTAGGTATCCCTAATTCAGTGGCACTTTAGTGTATATATATTTATTTATTTATTCATTTTTTTGGCATTATTTGCATGCATTGACCGTTGTATTTAATTTGAATGTACACCGTAGCGAAGTGCGGGTTTTCAGCTAGTATTATATATACATAATTATGTAATTTAAAATAATCTAATAATCTGCAGACTTTCATGAGGCATTTAAGTATTTGTATAATGATGTTTGTACATTCTCATATTTCTTTTTCTCGTCGTAACTCAATTGATATCATGTTAAAGCAGTCCGCGAAAAATTCAAAATTTTAACCACGTATCTACGAATCCGCATACCTGGAGGATTTACTGTATTGGATCTTTCGCACTCATTTACATTCTGGTGAAAAATAACAAATTCCTTATTGGCCAAAGAGCCTAAAATTGCAAAGTAATTAAAAAAAGTAATTTTTTTTTACTAAACAAGAATACTGTTATGATTAATAAGACCTTTAGTATTTATTCTTAGTACTTTAGTTAAAACAATTGATACATGCGTATATTTACTAATTTTAAAAGTAGTTGAATTTCACTAATATAGTAAGTAAACTTAATAGTTTGGAAACGATGTCAAATGTACCAGTTATGCGAAAAGCTACATTTAATTAAGAGGTATCTGGTTAAAATTGACACTATGTTCCAGAGAACTCATTACGTCCAATATCAAATAGAGAGTTATTCTTATCCTTTATTTACCGAAAGAAAACAAAGGTTAGAATAGCTTTTGTTTATACGACGTTAAAATAATTATTTTCAACAAGAAAGATCTCCGATGAAAATAGCGTCGTTATTCTGCATGATAAGGAATTAATCATAAGGATGCTTTTTAATCTGAACTGACAATAATAATATGAAATGCAAGAATTTTTTTTTAAACATTTCTTATGTTTTGCATTCTGCAACGTATTTACATCCGTAAGACGGTTCTATTTTACAGATGTTTTGTCTACATAAGCTACTTATTTATCAATCTCAAAAGGGGCTATATATGTGTATAAACATATCATAGAGATGGATACTTAGATGGAAAATTATTATATCAGTGTCATAGTCTAGAAAAATAGTGCAATATTTATTTACTGCATTACTTGAGACCGTAGGAGTCAGATTCATAACTCAAATACAGATGTGAATGATATCAGGTCGAATTTTGTTTGCTTGAAAGTACATATAGTTTATTCTTTCGCCCCTAGATATCAGTCAAATGTTATCGTAATTTGAATAGTTTTGTATTATAGATTGGCAACTGCTAGTAATGTTTTGTCTTTCTGTAGAGTTGGATTTGATTCGATATAAGACGGTTGTGTTCTATTTAGCTTCGTGCTAAGATCAGCATTGCGATGCTCTTCTGATTTCTATCTACTCGTATATGTGTGAAAATAAAGTACCTTGTCTGTGTGTCGTCAAGCCAAATGATTATTCACAGCCGTTGTTTTTATTTCCTGAACTTTAATCCGAAGATATGAACACATGGCTCCCTCTGGGTTAGTAGACAAATTCTGTCTAAAACTTTCTCATAAGTTTTTCATCAAATACTTCTTTCTGTATGATAAGCAATTCTCCTATTTCTATATTTAAATTCTTATGATGCAAAAGCCATACTGCACTAAAAAATCGTAAATCTAAACTTTCACATTGTTTTTATCCAGAAGGCAGCATCTTCTTGAGTTGAAAATTTTACATTTTATTTTTACTCTCTACAACATTTACATCATTTTACATATAACATATTATGCTATAGATATTTGACGGATGGTAATTGAAAGGTTGAGGCGCTGGAATTTAGAACCATAATAAGTGGATCCCAGGTCCATTTGTTTGTATAGCTGTTAGGCTAAAGACCTAATTAGCCCTTGTGTTGCAAAAAGAAAACTTTGGTGATCTTAACCAACAAAACAACGTCAAAGAAATGGAGGATTGAACTTTGAAATATCCAAATATTCCTTAGTCTTTGAACAAGGTATACTTAATTCTTAGCTAAAACTTTTAACGTTACGAAAGTAAAAAGGCATTATAAATCATGCAAGATAATTTTTAGAGGACGCAGATTTTTAGAGGACGCCCCTTGGAAGCAGTCATACCATCTCAAAATTTCCAAAATTATCCACTCGTAAAACTCATTAGTTTCCTTTCCAGTGAACATTAAATACGGACCCTGTGGACAAAGAGAAATTTTCAGCTCATTCGCTGCAGTTTAATTGCATTTATCAGAGTGTAAATTAAAGGACTGAACAAACAGTTGGTTGATTCGGTTTTGTTGACACCCCTCCACTTTCCTTATTATTTAACCTGATGGTATATCTTTGTTAAAGCATTTTTCAGCAGTAATCAGTGCTCTGCCTATCTTCATATTTAATAGCAGTTCTAACCTCTACTTTTACGAATTGTCTGAAAGAAAGTATTCATGGATCCCCGTATGTAAAATGTAATATATATATATATATATATATATATATATATATATATATACACTGGTGTGCAAAACTTAAGCAACAATGTAAAAATTTAGCAGATAGCCATGAAATTGCAGAAAAGGAGGTCTGGAGATCAGTACAATGAACACGTCAGTAGAAACGTCATGCGTATGCAAATATCAGGAACGAAACGTCAGAGGCGACTTGAGCGTACGCAAAACGCGTGATGTCGGCGCGCGCAGCTCAACAGTAGAATAAAAGGAAGGACGGCGACGCAATTCAACATATTCGCTGCAAGTGCCAGTGAGTCAGTTCGTGAAATATGGCTAGAAAAAATTACCTGGACGACTTCACACATGGAAGAATGATCGGAAAGCTGGAGGAGGGGCGTACTGTCACCAGTGTAGCTGCAGAGTTCGGAATCAACAAAAGTGTCGTTTCGCGCGCTTGGAAAGCGTTCCAAACCACAGGTACAGCTGTTAGAAAGGTTGGTGGTGGCCACCCGAGGAGAACAACTGCAGGGAGTGACCGATATATCGTCCTGCAGGCGAAAAGAGGCCGACAGCAGTCAGCAAGCGCCATTGCTCAGCAACTTTGTACAGCAACGGGGCGACAAGTGTAGCGGTTTACTGTGACCAGACGCCTTCACCAAGGGGGCCTATTCGCCCGCCGTCCTGAACGCTGCCTCCCGTTGAAAGTTGGCCACCGACGCCACCGTTTACAGTGGTGCAGAGAGCACAAAAACTGGACAACTGATCAATGGAGTCGTGTCCTCTTTACGGATGAGAGTCGGTTCAGTACCAGAAGCGATTATCAATGCGT
Source organism: Dolomedes plantarius (assembly GCA_907164885.2). NCBI lineage: Eukaryota > Metazoa > Arthropoda > Arachnida > Araneae > Dolomedidae > Dolomedes > Dolomedes plantarius. The sequence continues at coordinate 54,844,319 of OU015501.1, read as the reverse complement.
TTTCATTTGGAGAGAGGTCGGGACCCGGTTTTATCCCAGTAACATCAAGGAAAGACACCGTAACAGTGGTCCTGGAGTTCTTGTGTGGGGAGGCATTATGCTGAACGGGGGAACTGAGCTCCACGTTTTCGACAGAGGGTCTGTAACTGGGGATCGCTATTGTGAGGAGGTACTCCTTCCCCATGTGCGTCTGTTCCGAGGTGCCATTGGCCCAGACTTCATTTTTATGGATGACAATGCACGGCCACATCGGACTCTTGCTGTTGAGGAGCTACTGGAAAGTGAAGATATCACTCGATTGGATTGGCCAGCGTACTCCCCAGATTTAAATCCCATCGTACATGTGTGGGACGCTTTAGGGAGACGCATTGAAGCACGCTTACATCCTCCGGAGAACACTCAACAACTCAAACAGATGCTGATTGAGGAATGGTCACTCCTACCGCAAGAAATGTTGCACCAGCTGGTTCTGAGTATGCGGAGACGGTGCGAAGCAACCATTGCAGTGAGGGGAGGGCATATCCCATATTAAGAAACATCTGCTTGTTGTTCTTCATGTTGGATAGACAATCATGAGTCACGATACTATGCGTTCAATAAAGCTTGTTTTTGCTTGATTCCAAACCGTATGCATTGCATTCCTTTTTCAGCGCCGATTCTTTCGTCATCCTTTACGTACATAATACTCTCCCTCATTTCTGAATTTCATGTCTCTCAGATGATTTCTCTTAGAGTTATGGCAAAAAACCCACCTGTTGCTTAAGTTTTGCACACCAGTGTGTATATATATACACATACAGGTGGTTATCGGAATAATGGAAACACCTAACAATATTAGTGGAGTTTATGAATGTGCTTTGTATTCCTTAAAAAACAAGTCTGAACACCGGTATTTTTTATATAATACAGTGTATGTATTATTCTACTATCAGGTTGCAATAATGAAGCTAAGGGCATCGTCTTTTTGGGGGAAACAGCGTAAAATATCAAACCTTGCAAACCTTGTAAAAAGGGCAAATTCTTTGAGCGCATTCAAATTGGAGTATCTGTTACTGCAACCCCCAGGATAATGGGTGTGTTTCGAGGTATGGTATCGAAAGTCATGATAGCATACATAGTGCACGGAAAAACATCCTTTGCCAAACAGAATAATGGACGAAAGGGAGAGCTGAGTGAAAGAGACGGACGCGGTAATGAAGCGGGTTGTGACATAAAGAAATAAAACAACTCCAACCAAAATGACCGAAGAGCTCAATCTGCATCTGCATGTTCCGGTAGCAACCATTAGAGGTAGAAGTGAACTTCACAAACAAAGCATTTACGGAAGACTAGCGATTCCCAAGCCACTAGTAATAGATGCCAATACAAAATATTGTCCACAATGGTCCCACGAGCGCAAATCCTGGTCGAATAATATGTCGAAAAATGGCATTTGGTCCGACGAATCATTGTTCACATTTTTCCTCGCAACAGGATGTGCGTATGTATGGAGAACACCTATAAAAGCGCAAGATTCTGGCTGTCTCATCTCAACTGTCAATCATGGAGGTAGATCTATCAGGGATTGGGATGGCATCTCATGGTTTTCTCCAGGCCCTATTGGAACCCTAAAAGGGAGATTGAATGAGAAGGACTATGTCGAAATTTTAGCTCTCTAGTCAGTCCTATAGTGCAAACATAAATTCTTGTAGCGGATGGCATTCTCCGGTATGATAATCCCCCTATACATACATCTAAATCTACCAAGTATTGTTTTGAAGAGCATTAAAAAGAAGGCGAATATATTATCTTGCCCTGTACAATCCCCCTGACTATAAAACCTCCAACCACTGTGATCTGTATAAGCGGATAGATAAAGGTATCGATATCCACCACAGCATCTCTACAGGAACTTTCTTGATTTTTCCCTGAAGAATGTATAATATATTCTTAACCACTGTTCATGACGTGTATAATCCAATTCCAAGGTGAATCAGAAAAATATTGGGTGAAAATATCAGGTGAAAATATTAGATTTGTTTATTGACGAACAAATCTATAAAATAATAGCAGACTGCACAAATATTTACATTGATTCTATCAAATGTAAATTCGAAAGGGATCACGATGCAAGAAACACCAACGAGGTAGAAGTCAGGACCTTATTTGGTCTTGTTCTTTTGATAGGCACTTATAAAAGTTCCAGGACAAATATCAATAAGTTATGGTATAGCTCGAACGGTAATGGGTAAGAATTATGCTACCTAACAATGAGGAGAAACAGGTTTGCGTTTTCCATGAGGTGCCTTCGTTTTGATGACATTCGGGATAGGGCATCTCGACGAAAATGTGGTAAATTTTGCTCCCATAAGGAATGCATTTGAAACAGTGTACCTCAAGAGGAAAAGAAGGTGCCACAGGACGCTGTTCAGTGGTGCACCCAGGATTTAATCTTGGGGGGGGGGGGGGGGAGATGAACGGATAAAAATATTTTTAATGCAAATTCAATATTCATATAATGCAATTTCTATTTCTTTGGGGGTGGGGCAAGGCCCCTTCGCCCACCCTCTGGGTGCGCCACTAACGCTGTTACGCTTGCGGACCTCAGAGAAACTGAACAACGTGAAAGTGGCGCGAGAAATGCGGAAAGTGGATATGTAATGACCATTTGAAAAATGCATGTGCAAAATGTTTTATTTTTTATTTTGAATGTATGGTTGATTTGTAATAAACAATATTTATCTTTCTAAAATTTAATTGTGTTTTATTTGTATTATATACTCCTAAAAAACTACAGAAATAATTTCGTTACAAAAAAGTTAAATATATATGGAAATAACATCGACATAAAAGTGGGTGACACTTTTCCCCCACGCGACCGTTCGTGTTATAGATGACAAGCGAGTATTGGAGGGATATATATATATATATATATATATATATAAATATTCTTTTGTTCGGTTGTGTGTGTGTGTGCAAAAAATGTCTTTTGTCATTGCCATCATGCTAATTGGTCGCATTTCTAAGGCAGCCTGGTTTCAGTTAGGTCCCAAACGTTAATGCAGAATTTCACTTTCTTTCATATTGCTTACAGGTGGTACATAAACCCCATAAGAACGACCATAAGAAGGTATGTAGCCATTATAATTTTCTCGTTACTTCATTTCTAATGTAATAATATTTTTAAATAAATTTTATGAAGCAAATCAAAAAAGGAAATTTAGTCAACATTTAACTACATGATAGAAAAAGATGAAAACTTAAAATAATAAACAAAAAAGTATTTCCTAAGAAACATTTTACAAGCAAAGATAAACTTCTCTTATCCTTCACAAAAATAATTTCCTATTTTGCGCAAAACTATTGAGGAGAAAAATAAATTTACCCTATCTTAGTCAGAAAATTCGCAATGATTGTTCGTAATTCTACGGGATTTCCGAAAAAATGCATAAAACTTACAACTACACAGCATCAACTATATTTTCTGAATATCAAACTTTTAAGCCATTCGAAATTGATGCTTTTTTCTAAACTATATTTTTGTACAAATGAGTTAACTTTAATATTTTGTTTTATATGCGAGTTATTTATAACGCTTTAGTACAGCACCAAATATATATGTGTGTGTATGTGTGTGTGTAATTTGTTTCTCTGAAAAAAAGACTTAGCCTAATAAATGATTGACTTTTTAGATTTTATATAAGTTTGGATATTTGGACTCTTATCATAGCTGATGTTAGTCTCAAGAACTCATTTGGAGATATTTTTTCCTCTGTCCCTATAAAGGATTCTATAAAAGTTGATATAAACAGATGAAACTTAGAACCTGTATTCTATTTTAACTTTTCAGAAAATCTAGAAAATTAAGTATTATTTAAAATTAAGAAGAAATGCTATATTACATGGTTAGCTATACGTTGACATATGTCTAAAACTTAAGGAAATGGGGAAATATTAATTTGCGTTCACATTGTCATTTTATTTTGGGAACTTCAATATTTTTAATGAACAAATATATAACATAAAAGACCTTCACAAGCCAACAGTTTCGGAATGAACTCCAGACTACACAGTTAAAATGAAAGCTTCTTCAGGTTAAGGTGACAATGGACCATGAAAAGCGCTTTTTTTATTTATTAACCAATTGCTATGAAATTTTGTATACTTATACAGTGTTGTTTAAAGATGGAAATTCTAAATTTAAAAAAAAATCAGAATGAAATTAATTAAGATATTAATTAAAATCATTTTTGTTAATTATTCTATTTAAAAATGCTGAATGCGCATTAATATTTGTCTCAGATAACTAATTTTCTCTCTTAAGATAGCTTTATATAGTTATAATAAAAGTTAGTAGCAATGTTTGATTTACAGTCATATTTATAAAAACTAGGAAAGAAATCCATAAAAATAGGTCATTTTATGTAAAATTTTATCAAAAAATTTTTTTTTGTAAAAATTTTAAGTTGTTTTGATATAGTATAATGAATTGATCACTAAGTTTTATTCTAACATACATAAATAATCATTTTATGAAAGTTTATAAAAATTCAAGAATCTTACGACGCATGGAACATTTTGAACTTACCGAAACGACATGAAAATTTGTTTGATAAAAAGGGCATTTAAAGTTTTAATTTGACTAACATTTCCATTGTTTACGTTTGAAAAAAATACTTATAACTCGGTTAATAATGATCGGATCAACATACTTTTTTTTAATTTAAAGCTGATGAGTGTCAGAATCATTTTCTGAAAGACAAAAAAAATCGTTTCGGGGACATATTTTTGTCAATCGGAAGGTCCATTGTCGTCTTAGAAAGCTATCTGTTCAGGCTGAGTAGTGGGTTTACGTTTATCCATCTTATGTAGCTTCAATGCATCTTCTGCACCTTTTAGTTATACTTTTTTTTATAATATTCCAAGTTTTTATAATATGCCCAAAACGGCATTTCATTTTTACAGTGGATGTATTTACGAATCACTAGTATTGTTGTGAAAATGTGAAAAGCGTTATTATTAGCTATTCGCTATCGACAAATAGGATCTCTGTTCTTTCAAAATAAATCGTATTCAAAGGAGAGTCACATACCCGATTCTTTTATCTGACTGCTTCTAAGATATTCTACATCATCTCGATTCGAAGTCAGATTAATCACTCCGTTTTTTTGCACATTAACATTTATTGTGCAAACACGACATAACATAAATTACAAAGACTTTCAAGAATTATAAGGCCTTGGAGCCTTCAGACATTATTTTTGCATCTGAAACGCAATTGTGTTCAAATCCTCTCTGACACAAAACAAAAGAGAAATACATTTCTCTTTCTCTCAGCGCCACCTATCGGCACTATGGGAGGGATATTCAGCATTAGCATATGAAAACATTCAACAGAGATTTAAAATTAAAGGCTCTGATACAATCAGAATGGTATTTATAGTGCTACAAGAGCCTGCATGACATCGTATATTTTATTATCTTTTTTAAACTACCTTTATTACCTTTAGTACGTATTTTTGTCAATTACCTCTTCCCTTAATTCCTACAGTCAAAATGTTAAATTTTGAAGCCAGGGCCGTTCCTAGGGTAGCTGCCACCCGTGTGCGAGAATAATTCCCCCCCCCCCTCTCATCATATTGTATGGATTAAATAAAATTTCTCTGAAATATTTTTACCTTAAATGAAACAACGACTTACAGAAAATACACTCTGTAATAAAAAATATACGCACCCAGAAGGAAACGAGCTACTATCACGAAACTTGACTTGTATGTAGTGTATCAGGACATAAGCAAATGATTACAAATTCGGAAGAACAGACCGTTTTATTAAGAAGATATGGCATAAAAAAGGTTACAAATCAGTAAGAAGTAAATCCACCTCTGGCAGCTATACTAGTCGAAACATAGCGTGGCATCGAATCAATGAGGTCACCTATGACCTCCTGCAGAAGATCATGCCATAATCTTTGCAACTAGGCAGTTAATTCACCACTATTCCGGTACGGCTGTAGTTGCCTTTCAAGAACGTCCCAGACGTGCTCTAATGACGAGAGGTTTGGTGACCTGGCAGGCCATGGGAATACGTCATATCCCTGAACACATTGTTGGGAGAGTCGCGCAGTATGCGGACGAGCGTTGTCTTTTTAATAAATGGCACATGGGCGACTTGACAGCATAGGCAGTACAACTGGCGATAAAATCTCATCCACGTAACTGCGTGCCGTCAAAGTGCGTTGAAAGACAACTAGAGGTGATCGTGTGTCCCAACGAATCGCTCCCAAAGCTGTCACACCTTGTGTAATCGCCGTATACCTCTCGACAACAAATGCCGGATCGGATAGGTGGCCTGGCAGCCTCCAGAAGCGTATGCGCTGGTCATCAGCATTGAGACTGAATCTGGATTCATCGCTGAAGATCACACGCCTCCAGTCGGTCACACTCCAGGTTGCCCGAAGTCGGCAAAAATTTAATCGATACTGCCTATGATGTGGGGTCAGTGGTAAGCGCCTTAATGGACGTCGGATCCTTATACCTGTGTCAGCCAGTTATCTACCACCGGATATCTGGAAGGTGGTAAATGGCGTCGAACCGATTCTAGCGACGTTGGTGCGGACGTGGCCGCTCTTATGATTGCTCGATCCTCGCACGCATTTGTATTCCTGACCCTCCGCGACGGTAGACTATCCCTTCAGTGATCCATTGTTGCCAACACCGAGCAACTACCATATCGCTCCGACCGAGGTCGCGGCCGATACGCCTGTTCGACGAACCTCCTTCTCTGAGGCCTACTATATGCCTTATCTCAAAGTCCGACAATTGTTCGTAATGTCGCCGGTTACGTCTCAGAGGCATCTCTAGTCACAATACCGTCCATCCAAGTCGACAGATTTGTTTGAATAACCCTATGGCACAAGCAATCATGCTTTTAAACTCTTCCAGCTGCGCATCTCATATGCGCATAGCGCGCTTACCCTTGTGTCATTGGCATTTTAATAATTTGCATATTTCTTACCAAACTACATTCCTGCCAAGTTTCGTGATAGTAGCTCGATTTATTCTGGGTGCATATATTTTTTTGTGACAGAGTGTATTACAAATTCAGTTTATATTTTAATTTTTTTATAATAAATTAGTTTTTTTCATAATAAATAGATGAGAAGCCTCTGTTACCTTTATTTAAAGGAAAGTTTACATCCGCTTCTGTAAGTTGGGTAGGGCCTAACTCTACTCAAGTTAATTTCATTTTGTCAAATAGTACGGATGGCCAACAACTAGGATCCTTATAAACATCATCTTTATAAGAAACATGAAGAATATCTTCATGGACTTTGGTCACGGTTTCACTGGTTTCAGGACTTGGTTCTGCAATTAAAACATCTTCCTTGGGGTTTGTGATTTCGGTCTTCGTCACATTTGTATCTCTGGAACTTGATGGCACCTCATGCGATCTTGCTGGGATTAAAAATGTTTTTAGTGAACCACAAGTCTTCTTTACTAATTCTTTTTTTTTAAGATTCCTTTTTCTGTATTGAGCCGCAGAAATATTTTTTCGATTATCAGACATCTGTAAAAAATGAGGTTCTTTTCGTAAAGAACTTATAAAAAAGGCGCAATGTAAATTAAGCTGTTTCTCGATAAAGATTGACATTTGCAAAGAAACGTTCCAAATCGATTTTAATTTAATTTTGTTCATATTTTAAATACAAATTCCCCTACATTTACTTTAATATAAAAAAAATCGCATTTTCACGATTTCTGAAAAAAAATTGCCATATTTCACGCACCTGTTAAAAAATAAGGTGATGCAGTTAAAAAATCCAAGTTTACCCTTGTTCCTGTTCTATATGTTTAACATTTGCAAAATAAAAAAAACATTTAAAATAGAAAATGAATCCTAGCTCTTTTTTTTTGCAAAACAAATATCAAACCATAAATGTATTATTTCAATTTCTAACCTCTAACCGCGCAAAAGAAAAAATATCATCAAATTTACTTACCTGTGAAATATTTTTATTGGTCAGCAATCACAAAATCGAGCACAAAAATTAGAGACAAAAAGCCTTGTTTTTCAGTTGTTGAGATGGACACGTTCAAAATTTATATAGTGCAAACTATCCCGGTCCGTGTATTTATATGCTCAGGGCATAAACCAGTATTTTCCTGCAACCTGACAAAAACCGCCCGCACCAACGCGATGCTGGCAATGCGATGCGATTTGATGGGATGATGGGTTAAAACGTGTTAAAGCAAAAACGAACAATATATTTCCCAACTGGTTGCGACGTGGAGTAGCGTTTTTAAAACCAATGTGGTTTTGTTTATTTATAGTTATACTTGTAAAATACATTTTTAAGTCTAAGTAGTTACCTAGCATAATGATAATATTTTTATATTGATGTTTTTACTAATAAATTACTTTTAAATTTGTCAAACCGGGCGGCTGACTTGCCGCCCGTGTGCCCCGCACCCCTGGCACCCGCGGGTTGGAACGGCCCTGCTTGAAGCTTTCTAAACTGGTGGAGTATACAAGATAATTGAACATGCTTTTAAGACATTGTACGGTAACAAAAGTTCAAACAGAAAAACCCTCATGACATGATTTTATTACCGAATAATAAGGTAAAACATTTACGGCCCCATGCACAGTTTTATCTGAAATTTTAGTTCGTATGAGTGAAAATGTTTAAACCACTGGGATACACATCTAATGAAGAAAGATGTATATCTTGTATTATTCTTGATTACGCAAATTTTCATAGAAATAGTTATTGTTGGATTTTTTAAAATTCTTCATACAATAAATCATTACATCATACATCTTCATACAAAAACACTACATCCAGTATAGATTTTCAAGATATAGATAAAGTTTTACATAATAAAGTTTTACATAATAAATAACTTATGATCAGAAACAAATTCATAGCTTAGATAGAAGAATAAAAATTAATGTCGAAAAATTCAAAAACAATTTTTTTTGTTCTAAATTATATTTTATTTCTATATGGTTCAAATCTAATATTGGTTGGATAGTTTATTTTTCATTTAAATTACTTATGAAGGTTATACGTCTAAGATTTGAGTATTTCGCCTTACATCCACCATGTGTTGTTTTCCATTAACTCACAAAGGCACTTCATATTTAACATTTATTAACATTTAAGAAATATGACTTTAAACCTATTTTAAGCTAATAAAATGTTTCACATATAATAAATTTTGTACTTACCTAATGTTTCAACTTCATGAAATTTTTCTTGCAATTGAGACACACATGAGAGGAAAAATATAACTTTGTGCCCTAAGCACCATTTATTGGAGAAATGTTGAGATACAGAGTCATTTATTTTTCCTAAAGTGGTCGCGCTTTATTATTCCCATGATAATCTAAATGCATTCGAATGACTGTGAGTCTGACAATAAGTCTCTTTTTATGGCCTTATTTATTTTTACTCTTATCATAAGAGTGATATGGGAAATTGTTGCTCACTTACGATAATGAGAATATTTTTCGACGTTAGCCATTGAAGCAATTATATATGGAAAAAATATACTTACATCAAATAATCTAAAAATCCTCCATCAATTTTTACGTAAATGTTGCCTCATAAATTCCCATACACAAGACACACACATAAATTAAACTGTATTCAGCGGTAGGATTTTTTAAAATTATATGGAAGCATGTAAATTTATTCCTGGACTGTATTACATGTGTCTGTAATAATTGAAAGTAGAAACATGTCATAATATTTTAAGTATCCTTTTGTAGAATTTTTAGGTTTTGTGGTTCCACTTGTTTTAAAATATATAAAGTAAAGATTATTTAAAATATTTGCATTTTTTCCGGAATGCAATTGAATAGGTAATTATTCGTTACTTAGAAAGTTATAAATCCAGTGTTTGCTTTAAATTTATTAGTTACTGTAATGGAAAACTTGAGATTTCCCAATAAAATTTTCAAAATCTATAAATCCACAAGATTAATCTCTAGCATTGAATTTACGATAAATATTTACATACCTGCGATCTTAACATTGTAAAGGGGAATGTTTTATGAAACATTTCCAGTTTTTTCCATGTATAATATCACAACTCGCAAAATATTGAAAATGAAGAAATTTGAAAGAATTCATAAATTAATGTGTAATGAGATTTTTATATTTACATGCTCGAAACTCTCGGACATTTATGATTTATTCATAATGCTAATATGATATCTAAAATATAAACATAGTTTTTTCTCTAAGTTGAAAAATTTTTTATACATATATTACGGAATAATATATTAATGCATACGTAGTAGTATATTTTTTTGTGCTCATTCAAAACTTCAAAAAAATATCACTGCAGTAAAAACCTTTCTCCGTAGATGCCTTGATTTAGTTAGCTTAATATCAAGCAGAATTTACCCTAAATCCAAATAAACTGAATTAAGCTTTGCATAGATCGTCACTTACATTGTATCAGATACGATAATCTCGATTTATAGCAAATACATTGTGAATACGTCTTTTAGAAATCCTCCATTATATAATTGAACTTTACCATTGCTAATATTTTTCTTATTTTCCTTATAACGTGCAACATTTCATAAACATCTATACTTTTTAATGTGTACCTCTCCCTTGGCATACAAGAGCAATTTTAGTAGCATCTGCAGCATTTGTCAGTTTTAAATACTTTATTATCCGTAAAATATAGGGTGTCTCAAAAGTTCTTGATACATTTTAAAATTTTTTTAACCCTTTGAGGGGCACCGTTTGCACAGTGCAAACGCCTAAATCCAGTTTTTTTTTACTTGCACTCAATTAATTCCAGTTAAATGATCAGAAAAAATTGTTAGTACTGCCATCTGTTAACATTTTAAAGAAGTAAAAACATTTTCCAACCTTTAATTGAAAAAAAATGTAAAGATTCTTTAGGTTAAAAAATATCGGGAGAAAAATCTGCACTGAGCAAATAGTGGAGGTTGTTGCCCCTGAAATGGTTAAAAAAAGTACGCATGGTAGGATCTAGAAATTCACATACGTGTTATATTAGAGTTTTTTTAGTATAGTCAATAAATTTCAATATGTGCTCCTTTGTGGCATCGAGAATATCTAGTTGGTAATACATTTCAGCCCATGTGCGTTCCAAAATGGATTCCGTAACACATGAAATTGCAGGAATTATGCGTTTTTGGAGTTATTTAAGACTGCCAATTTTTGTTGAATAAACTTTGTCTTTGACAAATCCCCAAAGAAAAAAGTCAAGAGGTGTAATGTCTGGAGATCGAGACGGCCATTGAATGGGACTATCTCGTCCAATCCACCTGTTTGGAAATTCCTCATTTAAAATAAATCTCGTACAATCATACCCCAATGAGGCGGTACACCGTCTTGTTGCCAAATGATTTTTAGATGTAAACAAGAAATTTGTGGGACAGCAAAATAGCCGTTTACAGCTTTAGCCATTTTTCAACTTTCGCTTTCACGGAACAACTAGCGCCCTACGTTGAACTTTTTTAACTCATAAAAACTCTAATATATGCAGTAACACATCTGTGAATTTCCAGTTCCTACCTTGTATGCTTTTCGTTTATAAATTTTTAAAATGTGTTAAGATATTTTGAAACACCCTGTACTATGCTCAGATGTGTATATTTTTATAATGGATTTGTTCGGAAGAATAAAAAATGCCTAGGATACTGTTAAACATGCAGATCCTCAGTTTTAAAAGAGAATACATTTATAACTTAAATCAGATTTTGCTAAAAATATTAACAAGGTTTATTTTCCACTTGCAAAATGTTTTATTAGACCTTCTATTTGAAATCAATGAGGACATTTTTCCTGATTATCCGTTCTCATTTAATCTTTAATTTTTGATGATGCATGAGGAATCCTTTAACGGGCAATCGAAAGATGGGTGTACTATGGTAATCTGGTTACCCATGCGATTATTCGTATGTGACGTTGATTACTGCCTGACCTTCTGAGCTTATCAGTTTACACTGAAAAACGTAGGTTGAAAAACAGAGATTATTTCATAGTTGTCAGAATCCATTTTACCAGCAATATTTTATGTCACTTTAATATAATATTTCTTCCAAATGGTGTCTGTTTATGCCGTTCTGAGATGAGGTCCGTTTAATTGCTTTCAAAATGTGGCCCTCATTTATACGTAAACTACAGCCTTTAACCATTGGAAACGTACTGGGGAAATTAAAGAGAGATCCGAAAAAATGCGATGCATGTTTGGACGAAACTACTTTCTACAATGCAATGCGTTGTAAGTTTATTATATTTACAGCTGCAATATAAATACTGACATATAATGCCGCTAAGTGGATAAGGGTATGTTCACATAGTCCTTCAGCATCAGCTTTACTCGTATTGACATATTTTAAACCAATCACTGATTTTAACAATATCGTGACAAATCGTTTGGAGGTTTGCAATTGGTTAAATACATTTCAATACAGGTAACGATGAAGTTGACAGATTCTATGTGAACAGGCCGTTAGGCATCAGACTGCCACGCCGGGGGCGCAGGTTCTATTTCCGCCGAAGGCTTGGTTGTAATTTTGGTTACTCGTCAGTCCTCCGCCTTAAATCGGAGGCCCGTATGGGAAAGGAGGAAAGATGAGATGCAATCCACCGCTCATCGCCGGTGTCATCGTTTGTAAATAAAAATTCATCTGTGTGTGTATGAATTTATGTATCTATTTCCTGCTTTGTCTTCATATACACACCAGACTGGAGTCTCAGAAAGCATGAGTCACAGGGACCTTGGTAACAACAACTGGCATATCTAAGTCAACTAAGATATCGAGAGCATATAGTTTTTCGGTTAATGTTAGAACGCGGGTTTAGAGTAGATGACTTTTTTTTTCATTAAAACTCTAAATTTCACTTTTATCTTAGAAGCGTAATCCTCTAAACTGATTTCATGACGTGAAATCCACCATCAGTTCTTTCAACTGCGCATTTTTGCTTCTATATTTATCAAAAATGTTTCAAGATATTCGGTAAATATCATTCATTCAAATTCTTAGACGGAATCTTGTTTTAAATATTTTGAGTGCATTCCCATTCACAGACTGCAAAGCAAAAAATTATAACTTCCTCTATTTGTAAACCTTTAAATAGCCTATTGCCAGTTTCATAATGAGTTTAATAAATCTGCACGTTGTAAGCGTGAGTAAATCTTATGTATTTGTGTGTCTTACAAATATTTCTTTCACCTGAAACTTAAATGAAAAAAAATATGTATAATTCTAATTTTGTGCTCATTCAGCATTGACGTATATATTGTTTTCATTTTCTAGTATTCTATGTATCTTCCTTATTTTATGTTTCGTCAACAGCTGCATTAGTGAGTTAAATGGGTATCAAATGAGGATAAATAAAACGAAAGTGTTATATGGATAATAGTTTAGAGGGAAAGAAATGTTCATGATGCGTGCCTCTAAGGGACAACAAAACTTGTAATTAACGATGTCAAGGAAATGCAGGGAAAAAATTCTTACAGTTATTGTTCTCTTTAGGACTAGAAATAAATACAAATGACATTAACAAATGCATGATATCTACAAACAAATGTATTTTAACCAATTATTATTATAAAATGTATATTATTATAAAATGTAACTTGACTTAACTATTTCTGACTGGTATAATGATTCTCATCTTTAAAACAATTTAATATGTGCATGCAGTTTCAATTTATTAATGGAAGCAGCAACGTTTCATGAAAGAAAGCACAAAGCTTTGCAGTTTATTAAGCTGGAATTTATATCACATCTGCTGCTTCAATAATCATATTCCAAACAAGTTTGTTGCACCTCCTGAATGCAGTCAGGAAAAAAGTATTCACTCAACGTTATGCTAGTAAGTAAAATGTACAGTTGATAAGATTTAACTTAAGACATTTAAAGTAGACGTCAGTTCTATTTTTTCTGAATTATATATTATTAACTGATTTAGTAATAAATACTTATCCTGTATAACTTAACCTTTATAACTCTTTGCCAATGTTGAGTTAGAATTACGAAGTGAGGTTTTGTGCAAATAGATATTAAGGTGCCTTTAAGTGGTGATATAGTTTGTCGTTAAATTAGGGCATGAATTGCTGTATAAAAGATTTAATTGAATTTAATGTGGGGATTATGAATTAATTGTAGTGAAATAAGTGTATACATGTTATTGAAATTTATGTTAATGAAGTGAGATTATTATTATATATATATATATGTGTGTGTGTGTGTGTGTGTGTGTGTGTCATAAATAGACCAATATATTGTTCGTACCAGAGTAGTGTTTGTCATCATAGAACCGCATCAAACCATTAAAATACCACTATACGGTCATTCCATTACACTTTCGCTAAATAGTTTACATATTTTTTATGTTTATATTTCAAATTCTTTTTTATAATATTATACTTTGTATTACTGATGTTGTAACAATTTCTTTTCTCAATTTTATTATTCATGTATTCCCGTTTTTGCCTTTTCTTGATGATAATAAATAGAAAAACACTGATTTTAGATAAATTTACAAGTATCGTGGAAAGGATACGTCTTGTTATTATGTGTGCTTTATAAACATAAAACAAAAAAAAATGGGAACTATTTATCTTTACGAATCTACTCCTAAAAATCTTAATGCAAAATGTATGTAACGGTTCAAGAATGTGTATGTTACTTAAACACTAAAAGGTACATTGCTAAGGAAATCAGACTCCAGGGTAATTTGCGGAGCCTTTAAAATATTTTTGGCGTAGTTTATAGATTAACATATTTATAATTATAACAAAATATGTTTTTCCACGCTATTTAAAATCAAGAGAAGTTTTTTTTAATATTTCACTCTTTTTTCGGATAAGGTACAACAATTTTAATTTCTTCTGGAATGGTTGAAAAAAAAAGAAACGAATTCGAACTACTTAGTACAATTTATAAAAAGTCATATGTAACAAAAATACGACTCCTTTTACACTCGCGTGCCACTTTTATGCATGTTATATGCGGCCTAATGTAAGTTTATAACATATTACATGTATTTCACAAATAATACGTTAATATATACGCTGTATTATATATTTTCCGGTGATTATGAAAGTGGTCTAAGTCAAGGTGTTGATGATTATCAAAGTGTGTGTAAGTCAAGAATAAATTTAAAAAAATTAAAAACCGTTTTTTTCCTTTATCAGTTATTTTCCGTTGCATTCCCTTATATTGCCAAAATTTTATCAATATTTGCAAAATTGTGAAATATTTAACCTTAACTATTTTCTGAATTTTTTTCAAACATTTGTTCAAGCTCAAACTTTTAAGTATCTGGAAAGGAAAAATAAATGACTTAGACCACAGTCATAATCACCGGCACATACACTATATATCACACGTTGCATTTTGGTCACATAACATTTTATTCTATATGTCTGAGATAAAATTAGTATTTAGGCGTATATAATGAAACATTGCCTATGTAACCTAACATCTTGCATGCGTCGTCCAACATATTACATGTATTTCACAAATAATACGTTAATATGTACGCTATGTTATATATTTTCCGGTGATTATGAAAGTGATCTAAGTCAAAGTGTTGATGATTATCAAAGTGTGTGTAAGTCAAGAATAAATGAAAAAAAATTAAACCGTTTTTTTTCCTTTATCAGTTATTTTCCGTTCCATGCCCTTACATTGCCATAATTTGATCAATATTTTCAAAATTGTGAACTATTTAACCTTAACTATTTTCTGAATTTTTTTCAAACATTTGTTAAAGCTCGAACTTTTAAGTATCTGGAAAGGAAAAATATGTGACTTAGACCACAGTCATAATCACCGGTACAATAACTTAGACCACTCCCATAATCACCGGTACATATACTACATATCACACGTTACATTTTGGTCACATAACATTTTATTTTATACGTCTGAGATAAAATTAGTATTTAGGCGTATATAATAAAACATTACCTATGTAACCTAACATCTTTCATGTGTCGTCCAAGATGTCAACGCCTGTCAGTATAAGAAACAGAAATGAATAGAAATAAAGTAAACTACAAAAGTTATATTAACAAAGAATAAGCTGTAGGGAAATATGAAGAATCATCACTTCTATAAGTTCAAAAATAACCAGTCCACAGCTATAAGCTTATATGGGTCAGTTAGATACTGAAGTCCCGATCGCCACGGGAATCATAGCAACGAAAGTAACAAAAAAAACCGAACCGCCAACGGCGCCAAATTAATCCAATTTAACCAAAATAAACAAATTTAGGCTTGAATATTTGGTGGCAATAACTTGGTTGCAAAAGCATTCCTGTATTCAGATTAGCTTTTTTTTCTCTTTCTTATCTTTTTCTTTTTATTCCTTTCTTTTTTTTCTTTTCTTTTTTTTTCTTGTATAGTACACTGTACAATGCATAACAGCACCAAATAAACAATATAATAACATAAGCAATACCATTAAACATATATAACACAGTTTGCATATCTTACAATATATTAGAATGCAAATCAAATAGATCAGAAAAGGAAATTTGCTGATGGATAATTGCATTTCTAAATACACAAGGTACGATTACATTTCAGCGTTCTTGATAACATTACAAGCAATTTATAATATATAATTCAATAGAGTAAATTTCCTATGCATTTATCACAGTGCAATTTCAATTTTAATTACGTTATACTAAGTCTACGCATACAATCCCATATACATAAACATTCATAAAGAAAGCATAACATACAACTTTTACGATATAATGCATTTCAAAAACACATATAATAATATTGCATCAGTATTAACTACAAAAAGTTATTAATGACACTAATACAATTCAAATCACACTGTATAATAACTATTATCAATAAAAGTACAAGGTACTTCAAATACATAGTGCACTGTAGAAATTTTTTTTACAACACTTGTAAATAATATTGCCCAACTGGCTAAACAGTTAATTATACACCAAAAAATTCTTCCTTCTTTCTTTGACTTAATGCACCAGACTTCAGGTTATGAGGGATACAGCCTCCAAATCTAGAGCTTCTGACATACTCCGGCAGCGTGAGACTAGACTTCAGGTTATGAGGGAGAGAGATGCAACATCTAGAGCCTCTGAGACAGTCCAGCAACACCAGACTCAACTTAATAAAAGCGATGCTAGAGCACATTTGTGGAGAGAGAAACAGAATGCAGCATTTGCATACAACCCCAATTTGGATTACAGGAATGATCCAGCATGCCTTATTCAAAATATGAATTTGAGATGTCAACACTGTTCTGCCATGAAGTGGAAAAATGAAGCTCCTGGAATGTGTTGCAGTGGTGAAAAAGTTCAAATTCCACTTCTCACCGATCCTCCACAAATGTTACAGAATTTATCTAATGGTGACTCAGAAGATTCAGCACATTTTCTAAAATGTATTCGTCTTTAGAACAGCTGTTTCTAGATGACATCTTTTGGGACAGCCAAAGAGATTAAAGAACCTGGATATATGCCCACTTTTAAAATTCAAGGTCAAGTGTACCATAGAATGGCAGTCTACAGCCATTACCAAATGAACAGGCAAAATTTTTGCAAATTTATTTCAGTGGAGATGATTCTGAACAAACTCGTCAGCGTTGTCAGAATGTACCACTAACAAGGAAAGATTTAGTTAGGATTTTTCAAGACATTTTGAATAGGGAATATGCTTTTGTTAGAAGTTTTAAAATGGCCACGGAAAAAATTTCTCCAGATGTAAATTTAATAATTTTTGCAGATAAGACTCCTGTTGGTCAACATGAAAGAAGATTTAATGCACCTACGACATCATAAGTTGGAGTTATTATGGCGGGGCAAGAACATGGCACTAGAGACATTGTATTGGAATTAAGAAACAACACTTTCAGAAAAATTGCAGATACAAACAGGTATTATGATGCTCTGCAGTATCCTTCATTATTTTGGAAGGGAGAAGATGACTATCACTTTGAAATCTATCAAAGTAACCCTCATAATGCCATGCTTTCCCATAAAAAAGTTTCAGCTATGGATTTTTATTCTTTCAGAATTATGGTGCTTTCGGAATCTTTCAACATTCTCCTCAGGGCGAGAGACCTCTTCCAACAGTTCATTGTGGATATGTATGCAAAGATTGAATCTGAAAGGCTTAGGTACATCAGACTTCATCAGAGAACCCTAAGAGTGGAACTGTATGCTCATCTAAGAGATGCTGTCAACAATGATGGAAATATAAACGATATAGGACAGCTCACAATATTGCCATCTACATTCACTGGAGGTCCTAGATAGTATATACATGAGCGTATACAAGTTACAATGACATATGTAAGGAATTATGGCCGCCCGGACCTCTTCATAACTTTCACCTGTAATCCTGAATGGGATGAAATCAAGAATGAATTATTTCCAGGACAGAAACCTCAACATCGTCATGATCTGTAAACCAGAGTTTTTCATCTCAAGCAGAAGATACTTAGGAATCTCATTACCAAGGGAAAGATTTTCGGAGATGTTCAGTGCTTATGTATACGATTGATTTTCAGAAGCGTGGACTTCCACACGCTCATATCCTGGTATGGCTAAAACAGAAAATTCATTCTGACCGAGTTAATTAATTCATCAGTGCTGAAATAGCCAATCCGGAAGAAGACATACAGCTGTATGATTGCATAACTACACAGATGGCCAATGGTGTCTGCGGAAACATCAATCCACATTCTCCATGTATGAAGGATGGTAAATTTACCAAAAGATATCCGCGTTCATTCCTAAAAGATACACAGTCAGGTCATGATGGATACCCATTGTATCGTCGTAGGAGTCCAGAAGATGGAGGATTAACAGCCCACATTGTCGTCCGAAGAGCTGAGGTTGTCGTTGACGACAGATTGATCGTTCCTTATTTTCCTCTACTGTCAAAAATATTCAAGGCCCACATAAATATAGAGTTTTGCAATTCTGTTAAGTCAATAAGTACACCTGCAAATATGTAAATAAAGGATCTGATATGGCTGATTTTGGTTTAACCACTCCAGAAAATGATAGGAATGAAGTTCAGCAGTATGAAATGGGTAGATATATCAGCAGTAACGAAGCAGTTTGGAGAATACTTAATTTTCCCATCCATGAGCGCTTTCCAACTTTACGTTACACCGAGAAATGTTATGGAACATGCCCAGTTTCCTCAAGAAACTACACTAACAGCTTTTTTCAAACTCTGCGTTGAAGATGATTTTGCTCAGACATTATTATACCATGAGGCTCCAATGTACTATACATGGAATAGTGGAAACAAGAAATGGAACCCCCGAAGAATGGGATTAGATGTACCTCCGCACCCAGGAATCAAGTCAGGGGATGCACTCGGCAGAGTATATACAGTACATCCGAACAACTCTGAATGTTTTCATCTCAGGCTACTGATGCATGAAGTACAAGGACCTAAGTCATTTGAAGATTTGAGGACATTTGAGGACGCGCTGTGTCAAACCGTCAGGAATTACGGAATATGCACAGGGAAAATCTCTCCGAAGACATTTTGCATCAAGCAAATGTTAGGCTCAACAATATGCAGTTACAATACATTGAGGCCATCTTCAACTCAGATTTGATAATTATTGAAGATAAAATTATATCCTTATTAGGATCTCATTTAACAAATTTTGGATTGCCTGAACCGATTCGCAACCCAGATTCCACGTTACCAAGTGAATTAATTGCGGAAAGAAGTTATGATACAGATGCACTTATTAAATTCTTAGAAGAAAATGAGGGTAAATTGGTTCCAGATCAGAAATAAGCATTTGATAGGATTACAACAGCAGTCTTCAATGAATCCGGTTTTGTTTTTTTTTTCTTGATGCCCCAGGTGAAACAGCCAAAACATTTGTAATTAATCTTATTTTGGCCAAGGTACGACAGAGGAATTGCATCGCATTAGCTGTTGCGTCTTCTGGAATTTCTGCTACACTACTCCCTGGAGGAAAGACGGCACATTCTGCATTCAAGTTGCCATTAAATATGGCAAACTCAGATGCACCAACGTGCAATATTTCCAAGGGTTCAGGAAAGGCTAAGGTTTTACAGGAATGTAAGTTAATTGTTTGGGATGAATGTACAATGTCAAACAAAGCTGAATTAGAAGCCCTTGATGTTACTCTCCAAGATTTGAGGCAGAATAACCGAAAGATGGGAGGTATTGCTTTGCTCTTGGCTGGTGACTTTCGACAGACTCTGCCTGTTATTCCACGTGGAACAAGAGCTGATGAAATACATGCATGCCTGAAATCTTCAGTTATATGGAATGAAATTGAAACACTTAATCTTCAAATTAATATGAGGGTTCATACGACAGGTGATGCTGATGCACAACAGTTTTCTGATACTTTACTTCAACTAGGAAATGGAAACATGATGTCTTATGGCGTTGATGGACATATAGCAGTGGAAGATATTGGAAAATTAATTGAAAATCATGAAGATTTGTTACAAGAAGTGTTTCCAAACCTCTCTCAGCATTTTAAAGATCATAGTTGGTTACGTGAAAGAGCTATCCTTGCACCAAAAAACGACAACGTTATATTCATTAATATGCAGCTTTTAGGTCATTTGCCTGTCACATCTCAGATTTATAAATCTGTTGATACAGTTTGTGCTACAGATGATACAGTACACTATCCTACAGAATTTTTGATCTCTCTGCGACCATCTGGAGTACCGCCGCATATATTGGAATTAATGATTAGTGCACCTATTATGCTTCTGAGGAATTTGGATCCACCTACAATGTGCAATGGGACAAGATTTTGCGTAAAGTGGTTGATGAAGAACGTTATACAAGCGACTATAATAAGTGGACAAGCCGCAGGCAAAGATGTATTTGTTCCAAGGATTCCGATAATCCCATCAGATTTACCTTTTCAATTTCGACGGCTTCAATTTCCTGTTCAGTTAAGTTTCGTCATGACAATAAATAATGCTCAGGGTCATTCTTTATAAGTTGTAGGTCTCGACTTGCATTACCCCTGTTTTTCCCATGGTCAACTATATGTCAGTTGTTCACGAGTAGGAATTAGAGAAAATCTCAGCATTTATGCTCCAAATGGTAGGACACTTAACATTTTTTATCCAGAGGTGCTATGGTAATAACCTGTAATAGCTAGCAGTTTTTGAAAGAAAAATATTAATTTTACTGCGTATTGAATTGTAATTTCATTGTTTCTATTTCATATTTGTTTAATTATAAGTTATTTGGCTAAACCTATATTTTAATACGTTAATATTTTTGCTAAAGAATCTTGCATTTATTGTGCGTGGAGTCCTTAACTGCAGATTTCTATTAATTTTTTCGTTTGTCAGTGCATTCTAGCTATACTTTAAAACTTTTATTTTTTTGCTACAGAATCTTGCATTTATGGTGCGTGGAGCCCTTAATTGCAGATTTCTATTAATTTTTTCGTTTGTCAGTGCATTCTAGCTATGCTTTAATACTTTAAATTTTTTGCTACAGAATCTTGCATTTATGGTGCGTAGATTTCTTAATTGCAGATTTCTATTAATTTTTATTTTTGTCAGGGCCTTCTACCTACACTTTAATAATTTATTAAAAAATTGAGATTTTTACTTTTCAGCTTTCAGTGGTAAAGTGATGATAACTGCCTTAAGTTGATGAGTCTACCTAAATTCTGAGATGTGTATAACATTTCACATGCTTTTTTCTATGTCATTTATACCGTGTTTAGTTTTTAAATTGATTTTTGTTACCAACCATTCAACAATTTGACATTTTTCCTTTTCAGACTTTAGTGGCTTATTAAAATGTATATATTTTATGCTTTACTTTTCAGGTTTTTTTGCTCCAATGATGAAAGGCTAAACTAGCTGAATTCTGAGGAGAGTATTATAAAAGTATATTTTTTTTGTACTGGGTATTCTTTTTATTCATGCCTATTACATTTCGTATGCTTTTTTTCTGTGTTATTTATACTGTGTTTAGTTTTTAAATTAACTTTGGTTAAAAATTATTCCACAATTTGTCATTTTTACTTTACAGCTTTTAGTGACTCAATGATGAAGGGCTGCATCTACCTAAATTCTGAGATTTCTATAACATTTCACATGTTTTTTTCTATGTAATTTATACTGTGTTTAGTTTTTAAATTTATTTTGGTTAACAAACATTCTTAAAATCCCGGCCAACGCCGGCTCGCCGGAGGGGGGGCGGGGAGAATTGTTCTTCTGCTTGCGACTTTTTGCAGGACGTGGGATGCATATCCACAAAATTTAAATACCTTTATTCGTTGTATTTTAGTATTTCCATTCTCTGACAATGATTGCTGAAGGGAACGGGTCCCTAAACCGACCGGCTAGACGGGCGAAGCACGGCTAAGTAAATTTGACATTTTTACTTTTCAGATTTTAGTGCTACAATGATGAAAGGCTGAAATTCTGAGATGTGTATAACATTTCACATTTATTTTTTCTGTTATTTATACTGTGTTAATTTTTAAATTGATTTTGGTTAACAAACATTCTTAAAATCCCGGGCATCGCCGGGTACTTCAGCTAGTCTTAAATAAGTCTCATTGAACCAGAAGGAAAGGGGGAACGTTGCGCTCATTGTCTTCCATGCAGTATTACTGCTTTAGTCTTTGGTAATATATTCTTCTTAAGTAACATATAGTTCTATTAATTACTGCTGAGATATCAAGCACAATTTCTTTTGTGGTTATATGGTGATTTTCGTATGGCTGAAAGAGATAAATGGTGGACTTTGGAATTGCAGAAATAAACGCAAACAATTTGTGTCAGAATATACCGTGACCTTACTCTTAACATCAAATTTTGTTAAGTTTCAGGAGACAACAGATTTTAAATGACAAGGTCAATTTCAACCAACGAAGTGCAACGAATTCATATAAATACCATCTAACTCATGATCAGCAACATACAAGCGAGTCCTCATGCGTATTTGTACCTTATTCGTAAGAACTCTTCTTTATTCTGAATGCCATAAATAATTAATTACATGCTTTCATCTTCGGAATTTTTACTTAAATATATTTGCATACTTTTGTAGAATATTTGTTAGCATCTATTTGTTATGTGCCCTTTCCCATGGGATCCTTAAATTTTGTGCCCCAATATAAATAATAAATTTAGTTAGAAATTTGCTATCAGAAATGATTTATATAAATTATTTCTTTTATATTAAAATAGATCTTTCGACCATGAGAGTATTGTAATACTACTGATGCACTCAGAGAAAAAAAAATTCAAAACGGTACTTTTTTCAAAAGAAATAAAGTGGGTATCTTTACTCTTTTAGCTTAAAATTCCTTTCAAACTGGAAATCTAAATTATTTCTGTCCTCCTACAAAGGAGCATTTCTTTAAATTGAACCTTAGGGTATTTTCTGAATAGCGTATATGTTAGAACTATCATTACGATGTAGATTGTTAGAATAAAAATGTAAGTATAAATTTAAGGCACATATAGGGTAGTACATTTTTCTTCTTGTTTTACATTACATTATTCTTTCTGCTGTCTTACTTTTATAAAAAACCTTTTAGATGTAATAGAGTCATATAATGAAAGTAAAGTTATGGATTTAGTTTGAATGATTCGCATGTGAATTTAATCAAACAACGAGTAAACCTTTTGAATAACTGTTAAGAAACAAAGAAAGGGCCTTGTCTAATTCCTGTTCGATGAAACCGATTGTTGCTCACATAAGTGACAAAATTTATTTAAAAATATGTTTTTACAACAAGTTAAATTGTAATTAGTCGTTTAATGCACATTTTATATAATGTATTTTATACTATATTTGTATTAAATATCTAATTATGTTTTATTAATATGCAATTACATTTTATTATTATGCAATTTCGAGGTAGTTTAAAAACATCCCTCTACTTTTGGGGTTGAATTTAACACCAGCACTGAAACCTAAATCTATTGTAAGAATGGGATTCAAAGATAGCCCCTGGTGATATATATATATATCGCAACAGACAGTTTTACTATTGACTTTGATAACCATTTACGTAATAAGTTTTATAAAGGTTAATTTACTTATAAATAGTGATAAATAGTCCTTTTTAACTCTAAATAAATCTTTAAAGATAACCATACCTAGAATTAAATCAAAAATCCTTTTTCAAACTTTACTGATAGTTAATTTTTAAAATTGTATATTTTATTGATTGTGTTAAGGTAAATATTGATCAATTTATTTACATAACCAAATGTAAAAAAATGAAACTTCTTACCACAAAGTTTCCATTTCTTTCTCGTACCGAAAAAATTAGGTTTTGGATATTTACTTACGAAAAATATAGAATCCAGTAGTAAACGGGGTAATGAAAATCTCAAAATTTTTCAGTTGTATGAAAACTATGATTTTTTAATCTGAAGGGGTGATCCAAAATTTGGCCAAAGTTTATGCATTTAAGATGCATAATCCGAGACATTATCCGAGATGCATAATGTCTACAGTACATAAAAGATAGTAGTTTCGAGGGGCTTTTCCCTCCCAACTATTCTCTATTACACGTGGTATAATGCTCCCCTGAAAACTCTTGATATAAGAGATGATAAGAAAAGTCGCTGTTTTTCACTGAAGTTATTTCGTAAAAGCCAAACAAGGAGGATAACAAAAGTGTGGTACCAGTTACTAACAAGCTCATTTCCGAAGTTTGAAAAAATACATATAATTTTTTACTGTTACGCTGTTAATGGTTGTTCTGCGGATAACATGTCTAATTTTAATCAAAATGTGCTTGGATGTCAACCTGACAAACAAAAAATTAGCAACCAACAACCAGATGTAAAATTCTTGTTTTTCAGCAAAGATATTAATTTTTAAAAATACTCTTTTATTCAGTAATTTACATAGTTTACAAGGATTAGAGCACATGATGAGTTGTGTGAATGGCCTTTTTCAAGTATAGGGATAAACTATTCGTTTATTTAAACAAAGAAAAGGGGTTCAACATTACAAACTAATATACAGTTACTAGCTGAAAACCCGCACTTCGCTACAGAGACATTCAAATAAAATACAACGGTCAATGCATGCAATTAATGCCAATATATATATATATATATATAATAAATACGACGAACAATGTATAAAATTGATGTTAAAAAAAAAAAAAAAATATATATATATATATATATATATATATATATATATATATATATATATATATATATATATATATATATATATATATATTTATAAAAAATCGTAAGGGCAAAATAATGTAGAAGAAAATATTCAAATTAAATGAAATAGGACGTACTAAACAATATAGTCTGTTAATATAGTACAGTTTGAGGAACATAATATCTTTTATTGTATTTTAATATTTTTTGGATAATGTCCAATCGTCTGCCGCATTAGCAAGAAAAAAAATATTTTATTTTCAATTAAGTTGTTATGCACGTGACGATAGATTTATTTAAAGTACGAGAAAAATAAATCACGTGATCAGCATTTAATAAATTAAATTCTAAAAATTAATCTTTAAATATTCACCAAAATTCAGAAAATGGAGGTAAATATTTAAAAAAGATCTCATTTTAAAGGAATTTTTATGATCTTTCTTGTGATATAAATTTTATAACGCTCAATTTATTATTTTAAATGCAAACTTTAAAAAAGTTACTAAAACAGCTTAAAAATTTAATTTTAAAAAATCTGAGAAGAATTTTTTACCCCTTCTCTATAAGAAACCCCTACACTATAAGAAGAATCGCCATGCAAAATTTCAGCCATTTAGGTCCAGAGGTTTGGTTTGTGCGTTGTATGTCAGTCTGTGAGTCAGTCAGTTACGGAATTGTTTTATATATATAGATTACATTTGAACCGTTAGATTAAAATCTTAAGGACACGTTTTCATAAGCCTGAAAATATCAAACTGAATGACTGATAAATCAATATGTGATGAATAAAGTATTGGCAGTATGATTGTAATATTGCATGCGTTATAATGTATTTTCTTTACAATGATAACTTCATGTCCTATTTATTTATTCTGCCATTTTATATATTTTTCTTCCGCTAAACGCTTAAACCGTTTATCATACTAATTCTCACTTATGAGTTCAAATAGTAATCTTGCATTTTTACATTTATTATTCATGATCTTTATTTTCAAGGAATACACTGGGTTTCTCTGTATGGTACTTGTGGATCTACTGGTTAACAAGTCTCCTCGATGATATGAAATCTACCAAAAGTTATCACTGATTTTCGTCGTGCGTGTCCAAGGAGCTTACGAACTATTATTTAGACAATTCATTTAGCGTCCTAAATACGTTGAACTTACACTTTCTGTCTATAGTTGAGTTCTAAAACTTTTAATAGCAAACATTTAGAGTTATTGAATCTTGCTTCCCTCTATGTAGTTTCCTTCTTGGTTACTACACCTTCACAAGCGACTTTTGCTTTTCTAGGAGCAACAACGGGATGATGGTTTGGGTCTGGCGATTTTTCATTAAACTCATCGTCTCAAATCTTTGTCTTTTCCCGAAGGCTTTGAACACTGGATTAAAAAAAGTTCATGGAAATCGGAAAGAGGTTGATGACTGAAGAAAACGATGTTGTATTTTGGTCAAATGTTTCGTATTAGCAGTGATTCGGATAATAGACTATTGTCTTGTTCCCGGAGCTACGAGTTATATCTCGAGTCTTCAGGACTTGTCCAAGGAGATCGGACGTAGAGTCAAAAGATTTGGAACTCTTCTCATTAGGTTTCAAAAGTATAAGGGAGAAGCATATATATATAAATAATGCGGACACCTTATTATGGTAAAATTTAATCTGGTTTGAGTCAGCACTTTCGGGGGGTGATTCGGCTCTTGTTTGAAGTAGCAATAAATATCAAAGCTAGTTTTTTCATCATTGTGATAATGAATGAATGCCTCTTGTTTAATTCATGCCCCACACCATTTTCATCGATGGAGTTAAACTGAAGTTTTATAAATGTGAAGCAAGTAATTTTCATGTGAGTGTGCAACATTATGCATTCTTTTTAAGTTTTTTTAACTGAAAATGTAATTGTGTGACTTTCCCACCACTTGAAAGATCTAAAACATAATTACAAAATTTGAGCAGTCATGTATATTACAAATTCATGAATTTATACAAATGAAAAACAATGAGAAATGTTAAATTTATAGGAAAAGCATAGCAATATTCCAATCTGCAATGAATGTGTGTAAAATGCTCTTTAAATTAAGAACCGAAATTAAAAGAAAACTAAAAAAATTAATTTAAGTAAGAAAAGGGTAAATGTATTTTTTCTAAATTGTATTTTAAATTAAAATGCAAAGTTTTTAAATTAAAAGAAGAAGCTAAAATATCAAACATTAGCCTATCACAAAAGTTTTTCGTGAAAAGTACTTTCATTCTAATGACGAACATTTGAATATCCAAAACCTAATACTCTTTCTGTGCCAATTTTCTAGTGCTGATAAAATCAGGGAAGATACTATTAAGCGCTCACATTCAAAAGCGTCGAAATAAATTTTTTTATTTCTGTAGTTGAAGTTGTATTTAGAAAGATCCAGATAAACTATTTTTGTCAAACTAGATGCGAACATATGTATAACTGCACCTTTGGGGTATTTCTAAATGGCACATTTCCTGCAATGGCCATCACAAAGCACTCGTTGGTGCTTAAAATATATCACGTTAAAATGGACATGGCTAAACAGTTATTAAAGCATGAAAAAAGTCTAATTTACTATGTTTATTCAGAAATTTTTCATATAAATCATGAAAGGTGGATAAAACAAATATAATATTCACCTAGATATTTTTATTATAAATTTGAATGCCATTAATTTTCTAATAATTTTAGAAAATAATAATTTGAAACTGTGCTTTGGAGAAAATTATTTATATTTACCGCTGATGGTTTACTAAGCATATTATTTATATAAATCACACACCTTCTTTGAAGGCCTTCATTTTCATCTCCTACGCTGGACACTTTGTACAAATGCTATCTAGATAATGGACATGCTTAATTTCAGGCACACAAATAATATATATATATATATATATATATATATATATACACAAATTGTACTGAAATCCAATACAATAACAATAAAAAAAGAAATACACATAGATACACAGGAATTTTGATTCAATTAATCGTCTTCTTTTTTTACCTGCGTTCGAACACTTTTAGGATGAGGTTTCGCGGTCTTATTTTCATTTTTACCATCAGTTAGACTTTTTTTCTTCCTGATTTATTATATTATAAATACTTTTTTTTAAATGCCATAACCTCGATTTTTACACTACTTTATAGTTTATTGATACGAATATTTCTCCTCGGAAAGCACAGTTGCGTAACCTTCGATCCTTCTATCAATTTTAGGAGACATATTCAAAATAAATCTTTTATTTTACATTCCGATCAAAGCAAGACAGAAGCAAATAATTATCCTGAAGTTGCCAAATTTTTATCTCAAAATGCAAATGCCAAAAATAAATTACAAAACCGTTTCAATAAAGTGCGAACGACTTTCTGTATATATATATATATATATATAGATATATATATATATATATATATATATATATATATATATATATATATATACAGAACATATATATATATAAATATATATACATATATATATTATATATATATATAAATATATATATATATATATATATATATATATATATATATATATATATATATATATATATATATATATATATATATATATATATATATATATATATATATATATATATATATATATATATATATTGCAGTTAATATAAATAAAAGTATAATTAATGGTATTCTGAAGATGAGGCTCTCTTATTTATGGTTTAGTGGTTATGACTCTGGAAAGAATATCAATTGAGACATAGAATTACATAAAGGAATTATTTATTGTTAAAAATGTATCATCGTAAGAAAAAAAAATAATTAATAATTAATAAATATATGCGGTAAACACCAAGCGCCTTTGAAATACATAATCCACATCTTACGTGATATCACAAAGATTTGCGAGGAAAAATGTAAGGGATGGTTTTCAGATGTTAAGACACTTGTATCATGAGGCAAGTGTAATGGTTAGAACAAGTTTTATAGGCCAGAATCCGTAGTTTTGATTGTCATTCTTTGGCCAATATGAGGCCGATAACATGTGAATTACAAAATTTCACAAACATGTCTGAAATTAAAAAAAAAATCACTCCAAAAATTACTCCGCAAATAACAATAAATTCATTAATGATAATTGAAGAAATGATAAAAAAATAATTTATTAGGTAGGCGTTAACACATTTCCTTCATTCCTTTTCTGTACGAATATCACACTTAGTTTGAAATTGCTGTTCATATTTATTAATTAACTATTTCTATATTGCATTCATAACGTTTTAAAATAATTAATTTTCGCCATATTAGTAAGAATTGTTAAATTAGCTCTGTAGCTAGACATGCATAAAGCATTTTAGGATTATTTTATGTTCTTCCAAAAAGATGTCCTCAAGTTCACTTTCTTAATTGCCATTTTCCAGGTACAACATTTCGTAAAACTTTGCACTTCCCTTCCCCACGTATGCAAACCTAAGCGATCAGAAATGATCTAATTCAGAAATATGACTAAGACAACTTATGATAATTCAAATGAAGAAGCTGTAAGACAAAAGAGAAAATTTCCCGTTCTCTTGCAGCAGAGAAATTCGGGTCGATGAAGCTGTCCGGGAAGTAAAGAATGACAAGACTAATAAAAAGGGCGTAATAGTAAGATTAAGTTAGACTAGTAAGTGACAAGTTAGGGATATATGTATCGGTTGGGCGTCGAACTGAAAGATAGCTTGAGTTAATTTAAGATTACGATAGTAGTGGGAACTACAAGTTGGAGCTTTATGTATTGCAGTTTTTAAACGCTATTATCTTTTATCACCTACTTAATTTGTAAGTTCAAGTACGGTGGTAATAAATCATTGATTGTTCTAACATTTTCAACTAAATTTCTCTATGCTGGAATTCTAGCTGCATTCACTCCGCTGGATTAAAAGATAATATTTTTTTAGGGTTATAAGAGAGTCGTATTTAAATGAATATTTATCAGTAAAGGATTACATTTTAAGATGATTCCACTTCCTAAAAAATGCTCCTATAAATATTTAAGAAGAGAAAATATAAATTTAAATATAAACATTAACACAAATCACTGTAAATGGAAGGTTTGAAAAGCATTTATAAGGAGACTGAAAGAAAATTTGACGTCAATTCTTCCATCCTGTTCACAAATGTAATATGCATATGAAAAAAATGATAGTTGTTTACTTTGAATAAATATACCTTGTGCCAATTTACATGTTACTGGTTCTTCCCAAACGTACGAAGACTCATTAAACATTTTTCAATGCTCTTTGATGTAAAATACTCATTTTTTATTCTTAGTTTTAACGTAAACATTTCCAGACCTTTACTGAAAATTTTCCATTTAATTCTCAGAAAACAGTAAAATAATTTTATCCTATGAAGACTGCATTGCCGTATAGAAGATTAATTATTTTCTAAAGATAGATGATGCATTTCATCTCCACATGCTTCAACAGTCAGCTTTACAATATGCGTGACGCGTGTGATATCCTTCTGTAGGAATGAAATTTATTAATTTCGGAGACGAATCGTGTAAAATTTAACAAGACGTCTGTAATGGAGTTACATTTTAAATAATGTACCTTTCTTTCATTTACAACCGCTGATTCGATATCAGCAATCTGTTCTAAAGGTAAATGAGGTGTACTTACATTTATAACATATGTAAGTTTATTAGGCAGGAAAATGAATTGTTGGGAAACTGAATTAAGCGACATACAATGAATTTTCATTAGTGTCAGAAATCACTTTTCCGTCTTGTAATAAACAAATTATAAATACATACATACAGACAGACACATACACACTCACACACACACACATATATTATATATGTGTGTGTAATTTTACACTATATTTACGATTTTCATATGAAAACCCGTATTATATACCACTTTACCTTGTTTATTTGCTTTTAATCATTCACCTTTAAAATTATTTATTAGTCCTACTATTTCCTTTCTTGTCTTCGTCTAAAAAAACCAATAATTTCCTAAAAGCTGTCAAAAAGGGATTTTTGTTTAAGGTAGATCCTCATCATAACTTTTTGCACAAAAAACGGGGAATGTACATTAACAACCACGAGGGGGTATCAAAAAGTTCCCGGACTAGCTCTGTTTTTTAAAAATAATTTATTTATCTAATAGGGAACATCATCTCCTTAAAAAATAGTCACCTTGTGCAGTAAAGCACTTAGTCCAGCTTTCCTGCCACATCTGGAATGCAGCCTCGAAGTTACTCGTACTTTCGGTAAGCGCATCGAGTACTCTCTGCGATTCGCACTGGATCACGTCAACGGTATTGAAATGGCGAGCCATGAGCTGAATCTTCATCCTGGGGAACAAGAAAAAAAGTCGACAGGAGCCAATTTTGGCTTGTCTCGTCACTGGTGATGATCCTGGACAGAAATGATGGCTCATCCGAAGCCCGCTAACGAAGCTCTTGGCAGACTTCGACGAGATACTCTTCTGCTCCGGATCAGTAAGCAAGGAGCAAACTTGGCAGCGACGCGCCGCGTGTTCAATTCAGAGGTTAGTGTTGCCAGCACGATATATACGAGACATTAAGAACGTAAGCAATGTCATTGATCAATCTCCGACGCTCCTCATGCACAAGTTGTCAAATTCTCTCCACATTTTCAAGGGGTCATGCTTGCGGAAGGTCTTGCAAATCACATGTCGTCTTCCACGGATGTTTCTCCACTATTAAAGCGCACGTGCCGTTTAAAACATTGCGTAAGGCTCATTTTTTCATCGCCTTAGGCTTGTTGAAGCATCTCGAAAATCTCTGTTGCCAATTTCCGTACCCTAACACAAAATTTCCCGTTGGATCTTTGCTCCAACTTTCGATTCATAACGAAATCACAGATTAGCACATACACCTTATCACAAAAACACAAATTTGACAGCTCGCGATGTAAAGACAGCTGCGTAACTTCGCACACTGATTTATATAGGTCACAAGTCAGTATCGCTGTATGAACAATCTTGTACTGTTATCCGTTAGCGTGCCAGATAACTAGTCAGGGAACTTTCTGATACCACTTCGTACACTCATTTACACTGTTTTCATCATATTTATTATTTTTATCTCCAAAAATAGATACTTTACTAATGTATGAATCAAGATTTATAAGGTTTCTTTTTATTCCCTTTGCTGACATTTTATGAGAAAATCTGCATAAAATGGTATAGATTAAAATATCCTCTTATTTTTTGATATGTCTAAAATTTTATAGTAGTAAAATTTTCAAATTTATTAGATGAGTAATATTTTCCCGGTGAAAGACAAAGAGCACTCGGTAAAGATAGATATCTATACGGAATGACTGTCCTTTGTCTTTCACCAGAAAAAATTACTGTTATAATAGCTTGGAAATTTTTCTGTACAGCGGGCTTAGCATTAATTACTTTGTGAAACCACCTAGAGGGAGAGATTTCGGTGAAGAACTAAGGGATGTGTAAACGCGACCCTTTATTACGGTTTCTTCTGACCATATTTTAAATCATATCGCTAATTCAGAATGCATTGCACACAAGAGTTCTTTCTTTATAAATGAAGTGCTTAGGTTTATAAACTGACTACATTTATTTTTTAAAACTATTAAATAAAGTGTCATAAAATTCCTTACATTAGTGTGATGAAAAAAATTAAACTTTTCTGTGAGTTTGAATACTTAAATTTTACATGTGGTATAGAAATGATCCTATGGTACGGATTCTAATTTAATTTTTTTCTTTAATTAATTAAAATATCTGACTTCAACGCTATTTTTTCAACACATTAATGATCTTTTTAAAAATAAAGAATCATCTGTATACTGCAGTATACAGTAACATAAATTTTTGTTCTAAAAGAAATCAAGCAGATCTGGATTTTTTAAATTATTTGTTTGTTTTCAGTAGCAACTTTCCTCTTCTTAAAATTCCTAAAAAGTAATGAAGAGAAATTTTTCTTCTAAATTTCTTATTCCCTATAAATTAAATGAACAGTTTTACATACTTTATTTAGGAAGGAAAACACTTTCAATGTATATTTATTTATTCAGTTTTAATATTGAGATCTCATTAATAATATAAAACAACGGTGATGACTTTATTGATCACTCAGTTTATTAATAAGTATTCCAAGCCAATAATAGGTCATTTTATTTCAGGTGAAGGATTGATTGACATCAAAATTCACACTCCGTTTTAAGCAAAGGGGAGTTTTTCTTTCCAATTTTAAATAAAAACCTTAAGATAAAGTTTATTTACAGGTCGTAAAACTATTGATATCTATCACTATAAAAACAAAATTGTTCTTTGAAAAAAATAAACGATTTAAAAAAAAAATTCTATTTGCCTAGGAAATGAATTTTCGAATGAAGAAAACCGAATTCAAAAATATGAATTTGCTGACCTCTGCTAAGCAAAATACTGAGAGGAGAATTGGCCATCAATCAACGTGAGAACTGAATATCTGAAAACTCAGCTGCCTTAATAATGTGTGAAATTCAAAATCGCGTGCTTGCAGTAGAATATAGAAAAATAAATTTGCGTTTTTATTTCGGTTTGAAGTAAAAGATAAAATATAGCTCGATGAAACTGTCTTCCATTTTAAGGTTAACTAATTTTAAAGCTCTTTTCTTTTTAAAATGTTTGTAATAAAAAATTTAAATAATTTAGAATTAATCAAAGTATTGAATGGAAACAACTTACTATATCGTAAGGATTTTCCCTTTACGTTTTATCTTAATACTCTATTCATGTGCATTCATCGAATACCATAATCTCATACTTCTTACCTACGAAATGTAAATGCTATTTATTCCTGAAATATTTCCCCTGATACTTACTAAATTTGTTTGCTAAGATATATCACTTAGTATAGAGAGAAAAATTGAGGTATTATCCAGATTTGTACCTGTTTATAAAAGAATTATTCAACAATATTATTTAAACTTTTTGGAATGTCATTTTATTACCAATACCCTTATCTATAACATCTAAGATAAGAAAAGTTATTTGGAGCTGTCATTTTTTATTAATGTAGTTATTATTCACTTTCTCTTCCCTTTCTCATATCTATTATTTATATCCCTAGATATTAATATGTTCATCTTGTTTCTTAATTTTTGTCTCCGTAAGTTGTTATGAGTTATTAGCTTTCTATCTGCACCAGATTTGGTTATCACAAAAACACATATTAGAAGAACCTAATTTTATAACATTAATATTGTATTTATATTTTCACTTAAAACTTTTATCCTGTAATCTATATAGGGAAAGCAAATACTGTTTATTACTCTAATATTTCCTATCGTGTTTTCTATATATACTTCCTTTCGGTATATGATTTATTTAAAAAGGTTAACTAATATAAATGAATTGTAAATGATAATTGCAAGTAATAGTGAACATATGAGCATGAAATATTTTAATAATCCTTTCGCTTAGGAAATACTAATAATTAATAGCATATAAAATAAGAAGCGTAAATAAGAATTTTCCCTATTTATATTTAATAGATTTAATTCTCTGTCATTTCCCTTTCTCATGTACATGACTAATCCCTAGATGTTTATTTGTTTGACTGGATTCCTAATTTTTGTCTGTGTAAGTCTTTAGGCAGTATGAGATCACAAGCCACGCAATTTCCTCTATTCACTATCTTGATTCTCAATTTTATTCCCTTTTGGTGTCATAAGAAGCAGAACTCTGTTAATTTTTGTAACTAATAAAAGCTATAACATACCGACATAACTAATAAAAAAAACTCCCCTGAAAGCCCCCACGAATGGAAATTTTAACTCCAGGTTATAGCTTACATTAAAATGTGAATGGGGTTTATTATCACACGAAAAATTTGTCAAAATAATGTTTCATGCATTATGCCCGCATTTTCATAAAGTAGAATTATCTATTTGTTATTGACAGAAATATAATTAAGATGACAAATCGGATATGTGCATTTCTAATATTGCGTTTGTGTGTAAAAGACAGAATAACAAATGGATATCGATTTCCAAATACCCTCTGCTATCTTTGTGGTTTAAATGACATAAACATATGTTCAAGCTCTGAGGGTAAAACTAAGGGACCAAATAAATAGTGTTACATACATATTAAAAATAATATTTTAATAATTTAAAATTTTCAAATAATATGAATAAAAATGCATTTAAAAATTTTTATATGGAGGTTTTATTGTCATTTAAACATTTGCAAATACTAAAACAGAGTCTAATTTTTAAACTAATAAATAACTGAAAATATACCCTCTAAATCGAAATTAATCGAAACACCTTGTTTTTCTGCTTCTTTGCTATTTTCTGTATTGACATCACTTTATACTCTCAAAAACTAATAAAACCACTGCTCTGCTTATTTACTGCATTGTAAATAGTTAGTTGTCTCAATCTCGTTATTTTTAATATGTTGGAAGAACTACTAGAAAATTTTTATATTTTACTTTTCAGTTACGCTTTCTACTATAAAACTTTTAATGGAAAGAATAGCTGAAATGACATATTAACAATTTACTGATTTTTATACGAGTATGTTATAAATAAATATGCAGGAGCAAAAATTTTCTTGTGTGGAAACTAGATAACACATCTAATACAATAAAAAACAAATAATGCCCTGGCTGGTAGTAAGGCTAGGAAAAACTATTTTTTCAAACGGAATAATATGTCTTGACGGAGTATAATGTAGTGACATTAATAAAATTTCTTGAATGAACCTATAAAACATTTAAATTCCAAACGTAGTCCAAAAATAAATACTATTTTTGAAAAACTGTTTGTATTGTTAGAGACAACAGTAAAGCAATCCCTCCCCTTCTCAAAAATGGGGTTTTTTTGTAGAGAGGGGACACTTTTTGTACAGATGTACATTAGTTCAATATTGATAAAATTTTAACCATATGTATATGTTGTGATGGTCTTTAAATTCAAAATCCAAAAAAATTTGAAATAAAAAAATTAATTTCTTTTTAAAGGAAAAATCTTGTAAAATACTTTTTTAACTGCGAGATTTTTTAAATTTATGAGTGTTTAAAAATTTAATCAATACTATTTACCAATATTTTGGTATTCAATTAAAGATAAACATGTTTAGAGATTAAAGATAAACATTATATTATAATGACTATTTTATTCCTGTGTATATATTTTTCTGTTTTATGGTAAGCACAGTGATTTATACATTCCTTCCCTAAGAATGATATCTATTTTCTAAACATCTAATAAAAATATTAACTTTAGAAAAAAACTCTCATTGTTGCATATTATATAACTTAAAATGTGTTAATCAAATACACACTGAAAACGACATATCTTTTTGCAATTTTATTCAATATTATCGAAATTATCGGGGGTATATTTACTCAATATTATCAGAGGGGGGGGGGGGGAATTTTAACAAAATTGTTCAAATTTTCGAGAAATATTTTATTGCATTAAAAATTTCTGTGTTCTTTTACGCTTAAAACGGCGTTAAAATCCTGTTTCTATCTTAATTAGAACAGGGGAATTTATTATTTTTTTAACATTCTAATAGTAGCCAATTGTTCTTTAAACTTGCAAGTGCGTTTTTCTGAATGATGGGGTTTTTCCCCATTTCTCGTCTTTAAATTATTATAAGTCAAGAACCGTTAAAGATAAATGGTTGAAACTTGGAACATATCTTTTTCAACTATTTTACTTTAATTTTGATACAGCAAATTTGAAAAAAATATTTACTTTTGAAAATATGATTTTTTAAAAACAAGTTACATCATGTATTTGTAATTTTTTATCTAAATATTTTTAATATTTTTAAAAATTAATATTTTAGAAAATGCTGAATCAAAATTAAAACTTATATATTTTTGTTTAATTAAATGAAAATTTTGAAATTCGACAAATAATATTTCAAGTTATAACGATTTTAGATCACCCCACTTTTTAAATAAAAACATTAAATTTTAAAATTTTTTAAAAAACTTTTGCGAAGTTTTATGATGTGATTTTGTTTACAAATTAAATGGCTAACCATAAAAAAAAATTCAAAATTTTAACTCAATAAATAATTTTTTTTTAAATGGGTCCCGGACCCCCGTAAAATAAGTTTGATTAGTTCGAACCTGACTATGTTTTCAGTAATTACAAGTTTAAAGTTCCTTTGCCCCCTTAATGCAATCTTATGATTAATAACTTAAGTATCTTTTAACAATATGTGAAATTTATGAATTAGGGGTAATCAGTTTTATGACAGAAATTCATATCTTATATCGTGAATATAATGTAAGGAAATAGGAATTGAATACAACTTCCCCTTATTGTTAACTCATTAAATTACTTACAATCCAGTAACTTTGGATAATCTAGATGAAAGAGAAACAGAGAAAGTGTTTAAAAATTACCACGTTATGCACCGATTAGAGAGGATGAAAGTTATTTATAAAATTTGTGGTGTTTACATGATAGGGCGCTAAGAAAGTTACCTAATCGTAAAGTCCTGCGAGGCCTGGAAAGCTTGATTAAAGTGGATGTATGAAGTCTTTTGAAATCCAGTGAATGAAATCAAGAGTTAATATGTCACTTCCTTCTCAACTTAGCATGAATTTAAAAGATAAGAGCTTTCAATCAGTTAATGAATTTCTCATTAGGCTGCGATAGCTTTATTAGTCGGGAATAATTTTGTTCAAAATCAGTGATGTGGTAACACTGTAAAGATGTTCTATGCAAACTTAGAACCTCATTTAATTAAAATAAATGGCTCCACATGCCATAAAATTACCTTTTCAGAGGTTGTAAATGAAGTACAGATAGATTTTAAGGATTTTTGTTTTTGAAACCCTTTTGATTTTAATATCCCATTCTACGCCAGTCCCAATATTTGCTAGTTTTTCTGATCAGAAGTAAATGCTATAAATCATATTGTAAAAAAAAAATATTTGAAAATGGGATCATGTTTAAACATATTTTATGCAAAAAGACGGTTTAATAAAGTAACATAAAGTTCCATTAACATAAAGGTATTTTGGGGGTCAAACATGATTACATGCATATATATATATATATATATATATATATATATATATATATATATATATATATATATATATATATATATATATATATATACATGCTTGCATGTTTGCGTAATAGTAAAAAAAGAAGAGAGGCATAGACGAGATAATATGAAAACAGCACATGTCCTTATAATACTTCGGTTTCCCAGCAAGTTGACTGACTTAGGGCATGTTAACATTTAGAATCCATCGGCGACAGCGTAATTTTTTTTAACCAATCATATACCAATCATTAACCCATTTAACCAATCAGCGCCAACGGAATCTTTAAAGCTGACGCTGACGGATTCTATGTGAACGGGCCCTTAGGCGGTTAGCGGAGAGAGGAAAGCAACGCAAAGCACTTGTATTTACACAAAGAACTAATAAAGCGGAGACGTATTCCCTTCAAGGATATATAAATTTAATATTTCTCTGTTTAAAATTGGGAATTAGAATTTTTTAGTTGTATAGGTCTTACCATAGCAGGTGTCTCCCGATAGTTCATTGGACAAGATTTTGGGGCGAGAATTAAGTGATTTAATGCTCTCTTGAGTCTAAGTGTTTACAATTCTGTCAGTTTGATATATCCACACGGGCCAAGAGCGGGTTTTTGAGGTTCGTTAACTGATAATTGACTGTAAACAGGACTTATTTATTGCTGCTTGAATTTAATGTGGCGTCCATATAGTAAGGGAATAACTGTTTTGATGTCGATATATGGTTGTCTGATCATTGAGAGGGGAGGGGGTGAGAAATGTCCAATGCCCGGGAAAGAATGTCGCCACGTGTCTTAGGGCTGCGAATTTGAGAGCGCTACGGCCATTTTTTTTGCAACTGGAGGAATGATTAGTCCTAGACCTTCCTGCTTAAAGCCTATTCCGAACGGCTACAAACATCCGTGCCAATCGTGGGATTTGAACAGACTGAAACTGGTACCGAAAGCCATCACCCTAGTCATTCGGCCATTGTCCAACCATGTCTTTAAGGGCAAATTTAGTTTTTAGTCAGGCTATTCATATACTGCGTGTTAGAAAAGAGAAGTTAGGGAACGAGCAAACATTGTTTCGTTACACACACGCATATATATATTGTTAAGAAAAACTGTCTTTTTCCCCACAGCTATTTTTATTTACTTAGCGAGCAGCTCAGCGATACCGTCATCATCCATGCTTTGCCTATGACGCCATAGAGTTATGACGTCAATACGAGCGAGAGCAGGTAGGATGATGTCATTACCTATCT
This sequence comes from Dolomedes plantarius, assembly GCA_907164885.2. Lineage (NCBI taxonomy): Eukaryota > Metazoa > Arthropoda > Arachnida > Araneae > Dolomedidae > Dolomedes > Dolomedes plantarius. Next base: position 54,804,874 of record OU015501.1, on the reverse strand, counting down.
ACCCGGTAATGGAAGCCGAGTCACAACCGTGCCCGTGGGCTAATTTGCATATTCTCGTAGCTCACTCGCAACGCCAGGTGGCGCCTAGGCGACGCCTGGGTATATATAGAGAAGCTAGAGGTGCAGCTATTATTAGTGGTTTATTATGCGTATTAGCAGAGGTGTTTAGGAGGACTGTAGCTGTACTTAGCAGGGTTGACAGTAGAAGAGTGGTAGTCTATTTAACTACTGTTTTACTGCATTTACTGTTTACTACGTAGTAAAGAAAGTTTAAGCAAAGAGTAGATGAACCTATAGCATGAAGCCATAAGCAGCCATGACGGATTAATCATCCAAGAATGTAACTCCCGTCAAGTCAGGGGGCGTTTCCCGAGGTGCTCGCCGTTCGCCGAATAAATTAAGCTGGTGCTGTGTTTCCCCATCGTGCAAACTACAGCTAACGTGTGAGTTTCCGGAATTCGTCACAGAGAGCCAGTCACCTATACCCCAGACATTCAACGTTAGACCAGAGTCTTCTCTTTTTCTTCTATTAAGCAAGGACGATTACGGCAAATTAAACTTCACCAACTTGCGGTACCAATGCGGTAAAAACATTTTTTTTTCTTTCGCCTCTGTCTGAAGATATTTCTGTTTACCCAAGTTGGAAATGATTTAAGTATATTATTCACTGTATATTTGTTTTGTATTATATATATGTGTGTGTTGTTTTGGTTAAATAAATGTGTATTGTTTATGTTTTGATAACGTTAAACTCTGTCGTTCATAGTTTTCATACCTCACACACAATGTTTATGTTTTAAGTTAAAAGCTTCTAGTCTTTTTTTACTAGGAACCTTCCACTTGTTTTCAATAACGACTTCGCATCCTTAATCTATCGTGCAGAGCTATCGGCATTTTTCTTTTGAGCCGTTATGCACAGCTAGGTTTCCTGCCAAATACCTAACATAGTATCTTTTGGGCCCAGTTTTGAAAAACCTAACATATATATAATATGGGTTATTGTGTATACAGGGTGTTCTAAAACGACCGCATAAACTCTGCACAGCTAGATTCTTCGTTGGGAGTACATAAAAACAGCCCAAAGAAGCGTTCCTGTACGATCCATAGTTTACGAGAAAAGTACGAAAAACAAAATATGACGTCACTGCCGGTGTAAGAAAAAAACACTTTTTTGGACATATCAACAACAATATTTGCATACCTTTCCAGACGATAATGTTTAAAACGTTCGCCGCGCATATCGCGTCATGCATACGCGCGCGCCATGGAATGACGTTAACCCGCCGTTGAACTGGTATTTAAAAGGCTGCATCTTGCAGCTACCGGTAGTCTTCGTATGGTGGCCATGTACTCCGTTCGTGACTACTGCGACATGTACTTGATGTACGGCCGATGTAATGGAAATGCCTTACGAACTGCTAGGGAGTATGCCCGTCGATATCCGTTCCGCCGTCCTCCCGATGTCAACGTCATTCGTAGGCTGGACGACAGACTGCGAAATACGGGAAGCGTCTTGCCAACAGCCAATCTTCACGATACTGGAAGACCGCGGAGCGGCTTGACGGTAGCACAGGCGGATGCAATACTGCAGCGGGTAGAAGAGACGCCCGAGGTAAGCACACGCGCATTAGCCCGTGAGATGACTTCGAGTAAAGTACTGTGCACAGGCTTTTACGGTCTGAGAGGCTACACCCATTTCGGTACACAACCGTGCAAGGTCTGAAACCAGATGACTTTCAGAAACGCGTGGCCTTCTGTGAATGGCTGTTGCAGCAACAGAACACAGATAATGGTTTCATTACACATATCCTGTTGACTGATGAATCATGTTTCACTCGTGATGGGGTATTCAAATATCACAACAGCCATATGTGGTCCTAGGTCAATCCGCATGCAATCCGGCCGCAGAAACATCAGGAACATTGGTCTCTTAACGTGTGGGCCGGCATACTCGGGAATCGCTTGCTTGGACCATATCTGTTACTTGAACGGCTCTCGGGACAGTCGTACTTGGTGTTTCTCAATGAGGTCTTAACCGAGTTCCTCGATGACATACCATTAGCGGCAATACAGCGACTTTGGTTCCAGCATGATGGGGCTCCGGCGTATTTCTGTGCTCCTGTACATGGTTGGCTGGATATGGAATACCCCGGCCGCTGGATCGGACGTGGGGATCCGGTTTTATGGCCGCCACGTTCGCCAGATCTTACACCGTTGGATTTTTTCCTATGGGGTCATCTCAAGGAACTGGTGTATCGAGGCGTAGTGACAACAAAAATGGACTTAGTTGCTCGTCTGCATGCTGCTTCTACTTCGGTGGACCACGCGATGCTGCAACGTGTGATGACAGCCATTCCACGGCGTGCTCAAGTCTGCCTCGACATGCACGGCGGACACTTTGAACACCTGCTTTAATTTGTGCATGCTGTTCATATGTTCAATAAAGTGTTTTTTCTTGCACTGGCAGTGACGTCATACTTTGTTTTCCGTATTTTTCTCGTAAACTATGGATCGTACAGGACCGCTTCTTTGGGCAGTTTTTATGTACTCCCAACGAGGAATCTAGCTGTGCAGAGTTTATGCGGTCGTTTTGGGACACCCTGTATATTGTAATTTATTGCGCAGTCTAAATGAAAAGATTCCGTTATTCAAGATTTAAAATTTTTTACAAGAAATTTGACAGAAAGGATGCAGACTAAAAAGAGAGTTATATACAAAATATTTCTCTGACAGAAATATAGTTCTGGTATTATTTTTCGCTTTCACTGCTAAACTATGATAGTTTACAACATTGAAATTTTATGACTCATACTGATTTATTAACTGAAGATTTGACAAAGTTATATGAGACTGAAATTAATGAAATATTCATATCTCAATTGTTATAAGGGCGCTATATGTTTCATGAACAGGAAGAAAAAAAACATTTTTTGTCATATGATTCTCATGAACGGTGAAAATATAACTATCTGTACAATTAGACGAGTTCAGAAAAAAAAATATTTATGATGATTTCACAATGACTTTTCAGAAATCTTTCTTGACGTGTAAAATCGAACTTAATTAATATTTAGCATAAATATTTTTCTTGAATTGTTTAACAACTGCTTTCTGGTTTAGGTATTTAACAAAATGCAACACCTTGTAATACTTAAAAGTTTTATATCAGATATTCTCTTTCATCTTAATATGTGTTTGGAATAAGGAAAAATATGACATAAATAAAAATAAATTGTCGTGTTTGTGTAAAGTACCTTGAGAAATTCTTCCGAGGTGCAATATAAGACTAAAATCTGAGACACAGCTGGTGAATCAAAAGAGTTAAATTTATTTTATATTCTATAAAATATCCATTATTTTTCTACCTAAACGTACGCATTATCTTTAAATTACGAATTATCTTATTTTATTTAATACAAACATTCCGAATGCGAGGTTAAATATTAATTCAGATATGTGCGATATATTTAATGTAACACCTAATGTAATGAATCACTCAGTATATAAAAATCCATTCAAATGTAATTATATTCTTTGTCATGATATATAAGTAATTACAAGCGTAAATAAATGTATCATAAATTATTTACCAGAACATAAACTCCTTTTGAAATCAAACAGCATGTCTAAGAATTTCGATCATCATTAATTTGTTGCGTAATCTTAAATATATACTGTCTCGTGTAACAAACAGCTGTTAAATGTAAACAAAGCGAAACTGTTTTTTTCATGTTCCCGAGTATGTTTTCTCCCAGCAAACATGCATTATTTGACCACGAGAATAATTAAGGAACGCTCGTGTTGACTTTCTATTACTCTAAATGATTATACCAGTCCACCCGAAAACAAATATAAAATCACTGCTTAACAGAACCGAAACCCGTAATTTTTGTAGGAGGGAATAATTATATACTTTTTTCTTTATTTAATGTAGAGGTATGTTGGGTATGGATGTTGTCAGTACTAAAGAGATAAAGCTATTAACATTCATGAGTTGCTTCAACTGCCTTTTCTGATATGTATTTAACAGTTGATGAAATATATTTCTTGTGTTTCCATCTAATTTTATAAAAATTAGGAGTATTTCACTTATGTTGGAGTAAAACAGTACCCAAGATAACAGAAAAACTGTATCATTCATAAATAAAGTTTGGGAGTTTTATGTCTCAAAAACTTTAATGAAATATTAAACTTCACATTTTATGGTCTTCAGTGTGGACTTTAGAGAAAAGATTTAATATGTGATATGGCTCTGTATGTAGCAAGCAGCATGTTTAAGACTATTATAGAGCAATAGAACCTCCAGTCACTGAATATGACAGTAAATATAAATTCCTGAAAATTAAATATAATGAATTTATGTTTTGCAAATTATTTTCCACATGTAAAAACCCACAAAAAATTTTAAAATAAATATTGCTTCACAAAAATTTAATTATTGTGTAAATGGAATTATGAGATATTCAATGAAATGCGTAAATCTTGAGAAACTTTGTCACTGCTAAATCAGATATCCTACTCTTTAGACTCAACTTACAATTCCAAAAATGTTCTTCAGCAGTTTGGAATATTGCTTGATGTTTTTTCTGACCATTTAGAGATTTTATCATCATACTTCATTTCACACACATACTTCAACTATCATCACTCCTCTAAAACCTTAACAAAATTCATTATATGTGAAACAAGATCTACCATTGTGAATACATACATACTTAATCAATCCCGTAAAAATTATTATTGTTTTTTTTTATAATATTAAGCATTGTAACTTCGCTCAGTAAAATGATTTCTACTGCTGTTCGATATTCATGCTGGCACTGGTATGCGACATCTTGTTATAAGGTGTATGATATAAAATATATCGCAAGCATCTGCCGTCTTTAATAGTTATTATAAAGAAAAAATAAATGTTTGACAGTACTCGGGAAATTGTCATGTACACGATTCTTTATTTCATTACTTCTTCCCTGTTTCGCGATCTACCATTTCAAAGATCAACAACAGGCCCTCTCACCAGTAGTATTTCTACGTGTCTGCCACCAACAATATTTGACAAACTCACATATATATCACTCTTCACTGTAGAATTCCAAGATTGGACTCTCCCCTACGATCAGGGCCGTTCCAACCCGCAGGTGCCAGGGATGCGGGGCACACGGGCGGCAAGTCAGCCGCCCGGTTAAAAAAAAATTAAAACTAATTTGTTAGTTAAAAAATATATATATATAAACATTATCATTATGCTATGTAACTTCTTAGAGTTAAAAATGCATTTTACAAGTATAACTGGAAATAAACAAAACAGCATTGGTTTTAAAAACGCTACTCCATGTCGCAACCAGTTGGGATATATATTGTTCGTTTTTGTTTTAACACGTTTTTACCGATCATCCCATCAAATCGCGTCGGTGCGGGCGGTTTCTGTCAGGTTGCAGGAAAATACTCGTTTATGCCCTGAGCCTATAAACACACGGACCGGGATAATTTGCACTATATTAATTTTGAACGTGTCCATCTCAACAAATGAAAAACAAAGCTTTTTGTCTCTAATTTTTGTGCTCGATTTTGTGATTGCTGACCAATAAAAATATCTCACAGGTAAGTAAACTTGATGATATTTTTTTTCTTTTGCGCGGTTAGCGGTTAGAAATTGAAACAATACATTTATAGTTTGATATTTATTTTGCAAAAAAGAAAGCTAGGATACATTACTTAATTCTATTTTAAATGTTTTTTTTTATTTTGCATATGTAAACATATACTACAGGAACAAGTGTAAAATTGGATTTTTGAACTGCATCTCCTTATTTTTTTAACAGGTGAGTGAAATATGGCAATTTTTTTCAGAAATCGGAAAAAATACAATTTTTTTAATAAAGTAAACGTAGGGGGAATTCTATTTAAAATATGAACAAAATTAAAATAAAATCGATTTGGAACGTTTATTTGCAAAAGTCAATCTTTATCGAGAAACAGCTTAACTTACATTCTGCCCTTTTTATATGTTCTTTAAGAAAAGAACCTCATTTTTTTACAGATGTCTGATAATCGAAAAAATCTTTCTGGGGCCCAATACAGAAAAAGAAAACTTGAAAAAGAAGAATTAGTAAAGAAAGCTTGTGGTTCACTAAAAACATTTTTAATCCCAGCAAGATCGCATGAGGCGCCATCAAGTTTCAGAGATACAAACGTGACGGAGACCGAAATCACAAACCCCAAGGAAGATGTTTTTATTGCAGAACCAAGTCCTGAAATCAGTGAAACAGTGACCAAAGACCGTGACGATATTCTTCATGTTTCTTATAAAGATGATGGTGCGAATATGAAGGGTCGCAATAATGGTTTAGAAAAAAAGTTCTTCACTTACACCCTAGAGCTTTTAATGTGCCTTGTGCTGCCCATAGTTTAAATTTAGTTGTTAATGACGCTGCAGAAGCGTCTTTAGAAATCATAAGCTATTTTGTAATTGTACAGGATCTATACGTTTTTTTCTCCTGGTCGACTAAACGTTGGATGGTCTTAAAAAATGAAATCCCAACTTTAACACTTAAACACCTTTCAGATACTAGATGGGAAAGCAGAATAGATGCGCTAAAAGTTTTTAGATACAATCTAACAAAAATATATGATGCTTTATTTACCCTCTATTCTGATAATACTAGAGACTGAAACTATACACATGGCAAATTCATTACTTTTGAAAATTAAGACGTTTAAATTTATTTGTTCCATTATTACATGGTATTATGTGTTAACAATATTTAATATCGTAAGTAAAGCTATGCAGGAATTGGATTCTATAATACCAAAAATTATTTTTATGTTAGAGCAAACCAAAATATATTTATATAATATTAGGTCAGATAAAGGATTTAGGGATATTTTAGAAGAGGCAAAAAATATTGCAGAAGATATCGATTGCGATCCTTCATTTCCTCTGGTTAATATTATTAAACCCCGAACAAAAAAACGTTTATTTGACTACGAATGCCAAGATAAGGCTCCAAAAAATCCAGAAGACAATTCAAAATTAATTTTTACTCTGTAATATTGGACACTGCATTATCAAAAATAGAAGAAAGGTTCGAACAAATAAAACAACATCACACAATTTTTAATTTTCTCAACGACCTAAATAATTTCCTCAAAACCGATGAATCAAATAGGTCTAAAAAATTCAAATCTGTGGAAATTAATGTTACATGATCCATTTAAAAATGAATTATAATATAGCTGAAGATTTTTGCGATGAAATTGACAACGTTGCACCCTATATTTCCCCTGAAATTAACGCGTTAAATGTGATTCAATACCTATTTACAAATAACCTCATCTATCTGTTTCCAAATTTTGTGATTGCCATACGAATTTTTTTAACATTACCTGAGACTGTGGCTAGCGGGGAAAGAAGCTTTTTGAAACTTAAAATAATAAAAAATTATTTTAGATCAACAATGGGACAAGAAAGGCCTTCAGACTTATCTATTATTAGTATCGAAAGGACATTTCGGAAGATACAGATGTATCAGATATTATAACAGAATTTGCATTAAAAAAGGCAAGAAAAGCAAATATTATTTAATCTTTTTGACTGACTTATTAAGTATATGTTCTAATAGATATGTGTTGTATGTATTTAATATAACGTATTCATTTGGTTATTATATCAATACATTAATAATTATTATGTAAGGTTGTAAAATTAAAAAATAAACTGAATTTATAATATTTTCTGTAATTCGTTGTTTCATTTAAGGTAAAACTATTTCAGAGAAATTTCAATTAATCCATACGGTATGAGGGAGGGGGGGGGGGGGTTCAAAATTATTCTCGCACACGGACGGCAGCGACCGTAGGAATGGCCCTGCCCACGACTACAAATTTGCTGATACAGGATAAATAACTTCCTTCCCTCACATTCCTATATAATGGTATTCGCCTCAAAACAACAAATATCTATCTTACACTGGATGACCTTGGTAGAGTGACCGCATGAGCAAAATCAGCGTATTGTGAAAACATCAACGTAAAACTGGTTCGGAAGCATGGGACTTGAAACTAGACGGAACCGGTTTTATTGTGATGCACCACGTGCAAATAATTTTCACTAGCACATAATTTTCGTGCTAACAATTGTGCTGTATAAGTGACCATAACATCCGTGCTATAAATTGTGATGCACCACGTGCAAATAATTTTCACTAGCACATAATTTTCGTGCTAACAGTTGTGCTGTATAAGTCACCATAACATCCGTGCTATAAATTGTGATGCACCACGTGCAAATAATTTTTGTGCTCTCCTAACTTGTCTTAAATAAAGTGTGGCAAGTGAATTCTGGTTTTATTCTTTTATTTTTTGCAATGTGCTGATCTTTTATAATCACGGCCACAACCAATAAATCCTTTACATTGGTGCCGTTTGCAAAAAAATAAAAAATAATAATAATACTAGGTTGAGAATTTGGGTTTCTATTCAGTTGATATATACCATTCATTCCGTCATTTTATATATTAAGCAAATTTTATGAAAATTGATATCTTTCTGTTCGTTTTTTGTTTCATTTTATGTATTTTTTATGCTGTGTATATATCAATAATTAGTAATTTTCTATAAGGTAGAAAAATGTTCTGAAAAATATATGTCTTAAGATTAGATTTTAAAGGTTTATTTGATTATGGTACTGAATATGATTTAAAATCAATTTGAGAAACATATTCATATGTGTTAATGAATGATTGATTTTTATATTGTAATCAAATTGAATTTTATGTATATTTGATATCTGCTATTTATAATTTGTATATTTATGACATTTTCGGGGAGAGATACGTAAAAATTGTGATTCTATAAAACTAACAAAATATTGCTATGGCTTATTCCCTGGCTAATGCTCTTCCCACTTTCTCTGGAAATGAAGAAGAAAATATTGAATATTTCCTCAGCCAATTTAATGCTGTTGCTACACTGGAGAAATGGAATGAGGCGAAAAAAACAATAATTTTAAAGTTACAGTGTAAGGGCAAGGCTTTACAATTTTTATCATCAAATGTCAATGCCTCAAATGAAATTAATTGAAGTAAACTCCAAAATTTACTTAAACAAAAATTCCGCAAAGTTGAAAGTTTTCAAAGTATTCAGCCAAAACTTGCTTGTATTGCTCAGAAACCTGGGCAGAGTTGTAGTGAATTAGCTGAGGAGGTACTCAATTTAGTGACAAAATTTGTAAAAAATGACACTGATGATGTCAGTCCCACACTCATTAAATTAACTGAAAACTTAAAATTTTCTAAGTACATGGAAGCTTTGAGACCGGACGTTAAAACAGAAGTCCTAAAATTCGGTCCCAAGGACTTTAAGCAGGCTGTTGCGAGAGCTAAAAAAGTGGAAAATGCGTTTTAGCAACAAGCCTCAGGCGTCAACAATATAACATCAACTCATAACATAGATATAGAGAAATTGATACAGCATCAATTTGAAAGCAACAAAAAAATTCAAGAGTTATCAGAAAAAATAGACAGGATAACGCACTCCACAATTAATGCTCAAGCAAAAGAGAACACGCAAAACATAGCGTCTTTCTCACACTATAGAAACCTTTTGATAATCCAACTTGCCATATTTGCTTTAAAAGACATCTTACAACACACTGTTGGTATTATCCAGAGAATAACAATTACCATCAAAATGTTAACTATGGCAAAAACTTTAGACATCAAAGAGGTGCTTATCACAACAGAGGAAATAGATCCAGGCAGACCCTTTACTACAAAAACTCAAATAAAAATTACAAGACAAAAAATTTAAACTAATTGAGGATTCTTGTGTTAATAAGTATAGTAATCCCCAGTCAAGAATCCGTTCAAAAATTATAGATAAAAATAAGGGGGATAAAAAGCAAAACGGAGTCTAAGCAAACAAAAATTCCAAATTATATCTCCAGTAAACAGAATACTAACGACAGAATGGTTTTATCATGCAAAAACAATAGAGCTACTCTACAAATAATTAATGTAAAAATTGCCGATAACTCATTTGAAGCATTAATCGATACGGGTGCAAATATAAGTCTAATTGAACCCAGTGCTGTAGAGCTTTTAAAAGAGGTAGTAAAATTAAACTTCATCTCACGCTCTGTAAATATTAAAACTCTAGATAATAATATAATTCCCTATAATAGTACTATAGAATTGAAATTTAAAATCGAACAAAAATGGTTTTCTAATGTTTTCTTTTTAACTAGAAATAACTGGCACTCAAATTATCATTTTATTTTAGACTATGATTTCTTAAACAGAAACAAAGCTATTGTTGATCTAAATAAAAGTGCATTATTAGCCGACAATGTTCACTTTAAATTTCATAGTAAGGTTCCCTCTCTACGTATTGTTAACTCTGAAATTGATAATACTAACAATGGTGAACCCGAATTTGACAATTGTTTCAATAAAAGAAATCACAACAATTCTGCTAGATCATTGCTTAATATAACTCTTGAACCCACTGAGTATAAATTCATCGCTTTAAAAGTCTCTGAAGACTTCAATAGTGATGAAACTGTAATGTTCTCTCCTAATCCTAAACTAAATAACGTAATTGTAATTAGTAGTATTCACAATATTGATAAAAAAAGATTAATCTATTTAATGGTTGAAAATAGCAGTAATGAAAAAATCGTGTTGAGAAAGAACTCTAAAATTGGTTACATTGAAAATGTAAATAAATCCCAAATTAAGCAATCCAGTAATAAAGCAGTATATCAAATTAACTCTTTAATATCTCAGGAAATAAACGAACTCCGAAAAGAATTAAAACCTGACCAATTTAACTTGAACCATCTCTCAATAGAGGATAGGGAAGAAATTTTAAATTTACTCATGTCTAATTATGTGGTGTTTTCAATTTCTTATAAAACTTTGGGTTCAACTGATGAAATTAAACCAGAATTTAAACTTTACCATAATTTTGCTTTGCAAATTAGGCCTTATTCTATTCCAAAGATAGCGAAGGAATTTGCCGGAAATGAGGTTGCCAAGCTATTAGAGGCAGGGAAAATTGAATCATCATCTTCAAATTATTCTTTTCCAGTTATCTTAGTTAAAAAGAAAAGCTTACCCAATGATAAATCCCCTCGGTTTCGAATGGTAATTTATTATAGACTCCTTAACTCTATTGTGGAATCATATAAAATATGCATTCCTAAAATTAATGATATATTACAAAACATAGCTGGTAAAAAATTATATTCTGTGACAGACTTGAAAGCAACCTTCTTCCAAATTCAACTTCAGGACTCTGATAAGGAAAAACTTGCCTTTTCTACTGAATTTGGTAATTTCCAGCCTACACGCTTGCCTTATGGATTGAAAAAATAGACATCTCATTTTCATGCATTAATATCAAAATGTCTAGATAATTTAAGGGAAAAATTGTACAGTACTTCTTGGATGATATCATCATTGCAGCAGACAGCATGCAAGAAATGCAAATCTGGCTGCAGAAAGTTTTTCAAAATTTAAAGGAATTTAATTTAACATTAGACCCAGCAAAATTGCAATTATGTCAAAATAATATAACATACCTCGGCTTCAACTTAAGGAAAAACGGTTATGCACCTTCAGAGGCTAATATTAACAAAATCACCAACTTTCCTCAGCCCAAAAATGTTAAGCAGGTGCAAGATTTTTGCGGCATGGTCAATTATTTCAGAAATCTAATTTTCAATTTTGCTGAAATTACCAAAAATTAGAGTTAACCAAAAAAATGTACCTTTCATCTGGAGCACAAGCTGTCAAGAGGCCTTTGAAAAAATCCAAAAAATTTTACTTAGCAAACCAACGGTCAGGAATATTGATGATATTAGAGAAATATATTTAGTCACTGATGCATCCCGCACAGCAGTATGTGGCATCTTATTACAGAAAGATAATGACAAATTTTTTCCAATAGAGTTCTATTCGAAACAACTAAATCCTGCAGAATCGAGGTATCCATCGATCAGGCGTGAACTATATGCTATATACCTATCAGTTAAGCATTATCACGAGTACCTATATGGAAGAAGTTTTAAAATTCTAACAGATGCAAAACCGCTAACTTTTCATATGAGATTAGATAAACAACAAGATATAATCACTAGATGGTTATTATACTTGCAAACTTTCAACTACACTATTGAACATATTCCTGGTTTCTCCAATCCAGCTGATTTTCTTAGCAGAGTTACTGAGGACAATTAAATCTAAATCTAAATGCCTTAAACATATTTGCTTCTGAAATAACGGAATTAAATAATGAAAATATTTTAAAACATCAGTTAGAAGATCAAGAATTAACACGCTTAAGAAATAAAATTTTGGGAAATGATGCAGGCATAGAATCTAAGTATTTTATTGACACAGACACAAACTTATTAATGATTAAAATTAAAGCAAATTCAGCAAACAGCATCAAAAATTTTGAAAACAAAATTGTCATTCCAAAAATTTTGATTAAACACTGCCTTATTTAGGCTCACAAACCTCACTTTGGCAGCCACAAGACCTATGAGTTGGCTAAAAGACAATACTTTTGGAAAGGTATGTTTCATGACGCAAAAGGTTTTTGTAGTCAATGTCATAAATGTTTGCAAAATAGGTCCAAAAAATTAGAAACCAAGCCAAATATGATTACTAAATCAAATTTAATTCCAGGACAAATGTTAGCAATCGATGTGATAGGAAAGCTACCTAGGTCTCATGATTGAAAATTCTATATATAAACCATTATCGATCACTATTCCAGATTCCTAGAGGCGATTCCTTTAATGAACGTAACTTCAACTTCTGTAATTAAAGCCTTAAATGACTATTTCTCTAGATTTGGGATCCCAAAAATCTTATTGAGTGATAATGGCACGAACTTCACATCATCAGAATTTGAAAACTTCTTAAAATCTCTTAATATTGAACACAGAAAAGCGTCAATTTATTTCCCAAGATCACATGGTGTGATTGAAAGAATTCACAGATCTCTTAAAGAATCCATTGCTTCACTATCGCAACAAATCATTGAGTGGTCCGATAGATTAAAATTTTTCATTTTACATTGCAATAATTTGAAACATGCAGTCACTAACTTCTCGCCTGCACAATTATTCTTTGGAAGGAACTTAAATATTCCATTGGACCAAATAGCTCCTTCCCGACAGGCTCAAGAGCCATCTAGATATTTAAAACTGCAACAACAACATATTGAAGCAGTGAGAGAGTTAGTGGCTAATAATGAAGCGGAATATTTCAATAGGAATGAAAAATATTTAAATGGGAATAAAATGAGAAAATACGACACGTAGGATCTGATGTACTTAAAATCTTTTAATAATCCTGATTTTCTAAGGCCAAAATTCTCTGGTCCTTACACAATATTGAAAAAACTTCGTAATAATAACTATATTATAAGGGAAACTAATGATGACACAGCCAGAGAAATTAAGGTGCACATTAGCAAAATTTTCAAAAAAAATGGTGATAATTTTTGTTCCATAGCAAATAATATAGGTTAAATGCTGTTAACAATAATAAATATTTGTGTAATTTGTGTACAATACTTAAAAGGAATGATGAATATAATAAGATTTAATTTGTGCTTCGATCATGGTTTTATTTCATGTTCTATTATTTATGCATGTATGTACATCTGTTTTAATTGCTATAGATTATTGTTCAGTATGATACCATAAACCCATTCAGTGTTCATATTTCTAGCATTGTAGTAATTGTTTGACTTATTCAATGTTTGTTTATGTGTCAAAGCACCTGGCACATATTTGGGAAATTGCAGGCTGATCCAAATTTCCTACTAAATTGTATGAGTTATTTTATTTTCAAGACAAATAGTTAAATTTAAAGTTGGTTTAATCCAAGTCAGAAACTTGATACTTAAAATATAATAGCTTCTGCACCCAAAGTAAAAGGTCAACTGTTCAAACCCATATGGTGTAAAAACTTTAATTGATGTCAATGTACAGTCATTGAAATGTTCATGCAGAAATATATAGAATTAATAAGACAGAATTTTTTTACATTTAATCAGTTTTGCAACTGATAGAATTAATTAATTTGAAAACTAAATTCAACAAATATGTGTGCTGTGAATATCAGCCATTAAAAGATTCAAGATGATAACTGAAAGCTTAATATGACATAACGTTACTACAAAGGGAGTTTCAATGTTGTATATAGACTTATATATATGTATTTTTTCCCCTTTCCTTTAAGAACTACTTACCACACTCCGGAGAACAATTAGTGTATATTGTGATTTTGTGTATACAGAGGCTGTTCACACATTTTTTAGACGATGTATATTGTATTTACAAAACTAAATTACATAAAATTCTTGTGTTTTAAATGTTCTATTTAACATACCTTATTCTGAACTATCTTTCGACACCGCAATTTCCAGGATAATAATGCCTTTTGAAGTGTCAGAAGAGGTATTCTATCCCATTCCTCCTGAACAGCTTTCCAGAGTCCTGTAAGGGTTTTGGGACGACGTTTGGATAATGCAGATTTTAAAAGTCTGAAAGCACAAAAATCCATAGGTGATACATCGGGAGATTTAGTAGGGATATCAGTGAAGGGTATGGCCTTGATACCAGTTTTTTATTCCATTTCTTTTAGGAAATTTACAGTGGATTTTCATGTGTGACTGCTAGCTTTGTCCTGATGGAGTCTCACAGATTGATGGCACTGTGGGTAAAGCGATGGTATTTCATTCAGAAAAATTGGCGATAAAATATGTTCCTGATAGTATTTAGAGTTAATCTTGACATTTTTTTCCACTCTCTTTATTTTTAACTTGCCATTATAAGAAAAACCAGAAACAATCATGACTCCCTTAGAAAAACTTTCTTTCGATTCTTTGAACCATGTACTTAAATTTTTTTCTCCCCTTTTATGATAATAAATGGCTCTTTTTTTGTTGCAATCATTTAAATACACCCATGATTCATCTATTGTGACAATTGTTTTCCATTTTTCATTGGATAATTGTTTCTGATATAGAATTATGCATCGTGTCCTGCGTTCAGCGATATGATTTGGAAGAAGACGATGCACATTACGTTTTTTCGCTTTCTTAAGATTTAAATCAACGTTTATCATTTTGTTTACAGTGGACACCGAGCATTTTAATGATTTTGCAACTGTCCTTTGACTAGGGGGAATTTTCTTTTAACATTAAACAACGTACCTTTGCAATAGTCGAAGATGTCCGTTTTTTCCTTGGATACTTGTTTGGAAATTTTGTCCCACTTGAGGCTCCAATTTGACGTTTTTTTCCTTTCTTGTTGACGATATTACCTATCGACGCTTTAGATATCTCAAAACCATGACTCTCACATCGTTTTTGGATAACGGAGTATGCATATTTCTCTTCGGAAAGAGCATAAATGTAGCCTTCGAACCACTGCTTAGTTAAAAACGCCATTTTGAATAAAAACAAAACTTTCAAGCCGCAGATGATAATTTTGACTTTTAAAAACATAGTACAATTGCAATTATTTCTTTTGCAGCAAACAAATTTTTATTACCGCTTACCAAAATCGTCTAAAAAATGTGCGAACAGCCTCTGAATTAGTCTGTTATTTGTCAAGTGGTTTTGGATACCATGTATTTTCATATTTGTTTTGAGCATCACCATCCTCCTATTTTTTTTCATTTGGTGGGGGGAAGAGATGTTGTAAAAACATCAACTTAAAACAGGTTCGGAAGCATCGGACTTGAAACTAGACGGAACCGGTTTTATTTCACTCCTGATCATCCAATCGGACATTCTCCAGATCTTCCTACAAAGTTTTAAAAAGAACGTTGGCAACAGAAAATGTGTGGAAATTTTTCCGGCTGAAGGACATTATGAAAAGTCAGTCTTCGAATTTTCTCGGTGAAGGTGTCCGTCTGTGTTCTTTGAGAGAGGGTTTTCTGAAGCACGTGGTTGCGCGAGTGGCACAAGGGAGACTCAACTGGTCTACGAAGGATTTACACAAATGCGGAATTGACCGATGTTTCTTGTTTTTTTTTGCTGGGAATTGTGATTTCCAAGAACACATAATTTTCATGCTAACAATTGTGCTGTATAAGTGACCATAACATCCGTGCTATAAATTGTGATGCACCACGTGCAAATAATTTTCACTAGCACATAATTTTCGTGCTAACAATTGTGCTGTATAAGTGACCATAACATCCCTTCTATAAATTGTGATGCACCACGTGCAAATAATTTTCACTAGCACATAATTTTCGTGCTAACAATTGTGCTATATAAGTACCATAACATCCGTGCTATAAATTGTGATGCACCACGTGCAAAAAATTTTCACTAGCACATAATTTTCGTGCTAACAATTGTGCTGTATAAGTGACCATAACATCCGTGCTATAAATTGTGATGCACCACGTGCAAATAATTTTCACTAGCACATGATTTTCGTGCTAACAATTGTGCTGTATAAGTGACCATAACATCCCTGCTATAAATTGTGATGCACCACGTGCAAATAATTTTCACTAGCACATAATTTTCGTGCTAACAATTGTGCTATATAAGTGACCATAACATCCGTGCTATAAATTGTGATGCACCACGTGCAAATAATTTTTGTGCTCTCCTAACTTGTCTTAAATAAAGTTTGGTAAGTGAATTCCAGTTTTATTCTTTTATTTTTTGCAATGTGCTGATCTTTATAATCACGGCCACAACCAGTAAATCCTTTACACAGTGTTGCTAAGATAAAATTATTTGAGAAGATGTATAAATTAAAACGGGAACTGAATCAAAAAGAAAGACGGTAACTTATAGGTCACTCCATGAACAATAAATGAGAGAGGGAATCAATATATTTCATATGTAATCAATAACATAACTGTATACATATATATATATATATATATATATATATATATATATATATATATATATATATATATATATACATATATATATATATATATATATATATATATATATATATATATATATATATATATATATATATATATATATATATTCATTTACATACGCATACAAGCACTAAACGTTTCATTAATTATTTATAACTTCGATTATACTTTAAGTTATTTAACGGTATTTTATGTAATATAAATTTCTTTGTTATACGCCATGATAGAAATAAAATTTATCATTGAATATTTCTAAAAAAACTATGTATTTCCTGTGTTTAAAAAGAACAAGATCTAAACTACTAGACATGCCTGGTCGGCTATCATCATGTTTCTAATATACATTTAAATCGACTGCTTACCACATTTTACGAGCTGCAAGACATTATGTGGCAAAAAGTAGTCATAAAACTAAAAAAATTTACCCATCAGTACTTTATTGAATGATTTTATTTTATAAAACTTGCTCTGCCTCGTATAAAAATACAATCGTGTCGCATTGGAAATAAAATTCATTAAAAATTAATTTCTTTCGAAGCATGCATTTTTGAATCCGAATTCAGTCCTAAACAGTATTTTAAATGCGAAATGCAGTGTGATTACACTTTCTCCCGTCCTGTTTTTTTTCTGTTTGTTTTTGTTTTCTGGAATTCAGGATTTTTTTGATGCAATGAAATGTATAAAGCTGTTTTTCGTTTCTTGTACATTTCTCTCCTACGTGTTTTATTCGAAAATTTTGATGATCATGACTTGAATACAAAAAAATCTGTTTTAGTGTAATATTTTCTTTAGGTTTACTCAATCAGTTCGGAAAGGGCGCGAATACTCTCTCAGAATAACTTTGCTTAATAAAAGACTAGACGTGCTAGTTTTCATACAGGGAAGAAATGAAACCTGCATTGATATAATTACATTTATTGAAGAGTTTAATAGAGAATGCATCATGAACTTAAGCTTTAGATGGAATTTAGTATAAAATTAAATTTACAAAGGAACTGAAAAGAAATTATTTATAATGATATATCATTTCTGTAATCAACAAAACAAATTATATCCTACTGAAATAAGGCATAGAAAAGTTTAAATTTATATCAATGGAGTTACAAGAGAAACTTTTCTTAAAAAATATTTCAGCCGTAGAAGTTTTGCTCTTTAATTTTGACTAAATATGTTATGTATAGAATTTTATATAAACTCTCTTTTGAGTGTTACATAATAGCAGTTAACCGCACAATGGTATATTATGTTACGTGAATTCAAGGTATATTAAAATACAAAAATCATATCAAAATCTTAATATTTAGAAAACTATACCTTTTCACATACACACACCACAAGTTCAACTAAAACTTATATATATATATATATACAGGGTGTCCCAAAACGACCGCATAAACTCTGCACAGCTAGATTCCTCGTTGGGAGTACATAAAAACTCCCCAAAGAAGCGTTCCTGTACGATGCATAGTTTACGAGAAAAATACGATAAACAAAGTATGACGTCACTGCCGGTGCAAGAAAAAACACTTTTTTGGACATATCAACAACAATATTTGCATATCTTTCCAGACGATAATGTTTAAAACGTTCGCCGCGCATATCGCGTCATGCATACGCACGCGCCGTGGAATGACGTTAAGCCGCCGTTGAACTGGTATTTAAAAGGCTGCATCTTGCAGCTACCGGTAGTCTTCGTATGGTGGCCATGTACTCCGTTCGTGACTACTGCGACATGTACTTGATGTACGGCCGATGTAATGGAAATACCTTACGAACTGCTAGGGAGTATGCCCGTCGATATCCGTCCCGCCGTCTTCCCGATGTCAACGTCATTCGTAGGCTGGACAACAGACTGCGAAATACGGGAAGCGTCTTGCCAACAGCCAATCTTCACGATACTGGAAGACCGCGGAGCGGCCTGACGGTAGCACAGGCGGATGCAATACTGCAGCGGGTAGATGAGACGCCCGAGGTAAGCACACGCGCATTAGCCCGTGAGATGACTTCGAGTAAAAGTACTGTGCACAGGCTTTTACGGTCTGAGAGGCTACACCCATTTCGGTACACAACCGTGCAAGGTCTGAAACCAGATGACTTTCAGAAACGCGTGGTCTTCTGTGAATGGCTGTTGCAGCAACAGAACACAGATAATGGTTTCATTACACATATCCTGTTGACTGATGAATCATGTTTCACTCGTGATGGGGTATTCAACCATCACAACAGCCATATGTGGTCCCAGGTCAATTCGCATGCAATCCGGCCGCAGAAACATCAGGAACGTTGGTCTCTTAACGTGTGGGCTGGCATACTCGGGGATCGCCTGTTTGGACCATATCTGTTGCCTGAACGGCTCTCGGTACAGTCGTAATTTTTGTTTCTCAATGCGATCTTAACCGAGTTCCTCGATGACATACAATTAGCGGCAATACAGGGACTTTGGTTCCAGCATGATGGGGCTCCGGCGCATTTCTGTGCTCCTGTACGTGGTTGGCTGGATATGTAATACCCCGGCCGCTGGATCGGACGTGGGGGTCCGATTCTATGGCCGCCACGTTCGCCAGATCTTACACCGTTGGATTTTTTCCTATGGGGCCATCTCAAGGAACTGGTGTATCGAGACGTAGTGACAACACAAATGGACTTAGTTGCGCGTCTTCATGCTGCTTGTACTTCGGTGGACCCCGCGATGCTGCAACGTGTGATGACATACATTCCACGGCGTGCTCAAGCCTGCCTCGATATGCACGGCGGACACTTTGAGCATCTGCTTTAAATTGTGCATGCTGTTCATATATTCAATAAAGTGTTTTTTTTTGCACTGGCAGTGACGTCATACTTTGTTTTTCGTATTTTTCTAATAAACTATGGATCGTACAAGAACGCTTCTTTGGGCAGTTGTTATGTACTCCCAACGAGGAATCTAACTGTGCAGAGTTTAGGCGGTCGTTTTGGGACACCCTGTATATATATATATATATATATATATATATATATATATATATATATATATATATATATATATATATATATATATATATATATATATATATATATATATATATATATATATATATGTGTGTGTGTGTGTGTGTTTGTTTCTAAATTTTTTTCTGAAAAACTTTCTGGATCAAAAAACTGTAGAATAATTTTGAGATACCACGACATTTCTTGTTTAACACAATTTTTAGAATTGCAAAGAACATACTTTTATTTTATCAAACTTGCTTTCTCAATATAAGAGTTACCTATTAGGAAAAACAAACAAAATAATTTGGTTAATTAAATAATATTCTAAGTAGTTCAAGATTTTTTTTCAAGTTTCTTGTTCTAACGAAAAGCATGTTTGCGTACATCGTTTTTTTTTTTTTTGATTTGTGCGTTCCCTTTTTAGAATTTTCTTTCTCAAATTTTCCTTGTCATGACTAGAATACGTAAAACTACCCTTTAATGGTAGTTTTACGTATTCTTGTCAGTGTCCAATGGAAATTTAACATTGTATTTTTTCTTCCGTACTGAATCTGATAAAGTGAGGGAAATATTTATTTTTGAATAATGTTACTTTGTATGAATGGTGTGTTATGAAAACTCGTTATCTATTGTTGGAGTTTATTTAATTTCTTTTAATTCTTAGCATACTTTGAACCTTTATAAATTACAATTTCTGTATCGGAAAAATTTTAATTTATTTATTTTTTTTTTTTTTGGGGGGGGAGGGATGTTTTTAGGAGAATTATTCACCAAATTTTCATTCAAGAATATGCACATACGTATTTGTGGCAGGTTTTAAAATACTTTGTGTCAATAACACGTGAATAAGAAAACTCCTTTTTTTGATTTAGAAGAAAGATCACACACACGCACACAGCCCATGCTTACATAATCAATGCAAAGATACGGTTTTCTTCAAACCAGGTAAAAGTGTGGAGGGTTGTAATTTCTAGGGATATTTACATTGTAATCCCTCCAAAAAGGGTTATTTTGTTATCTAATAAGGTCCCGGTATGAGAAAATAGCATTTTGCTCAATAGATTTCCATATAGCTTTGGTTGCATTTAGAAGTTACAAGGCATGGATGGAGGTTACTTGACAGCTCCAGTGCAAATAGGAATGGATTGATTTTTAAGTATTTAAAGTAGGTGGAAAGCCGCTTATGCTGAAATAAAATCTTCCCTGCAAAAGTTTTTAGATTGGTCGGATGTAAAAGTTTGCAATATGCGTTTCGTTTCTTTCTGTTGCAGCCTCATATAGGAACTGGTAGACATTCAAGAACAGTTATGTTCACTCAGCTATCTGCCTCCAGCGTTCTGCATTTTCTATCCAATTTCAACCCAAACCTTGCTCGCAGCCCAAATATGTGGTGCTATCGAAACTTTCTAAGGACTGTGTCTGGAGCACCAGCCTAGAATAAAATAGTTATCTGTTAAGGAAAAGTAACTCGCCAGTAGTTTTCTTTCAGTTTATTATCATGCCAATATCTTGGTACCGGATAGCTTATATTCTTTGAGTCAAATTTAGGATCCCGTGTGGACCATATTGGTCTTTCATTGCAACCCTCCTCCATATTATAAGGTGATTGTAAAAAAGGGCTGAACCAGCAATCATTCATAAAGTATTTTAGAAGTCATGTATGAACATATTAAAGATGATTGGGGATTTTAATGGCTACATGGGGAAGCCTAATTTAATTAACTTCAATCATTGTCAAATGT
The DNA here is from genome assembly GCA_907164885.2 of Dolomedes plantarius. Classification (NCBI taxonomy): domain Eukaryota; kingdom Metazoa; phylum Arthropoda; class Arachnida; order Araneae; family Dolomedidae; genus Dolomedes; species Dolomedes plantarius. Next base: position 54,783,216 of record OU015501.1, on the reverse strand, counting down.
ATTCTATTGTTCAATAAGCAAAATTTATTCTTGTACATCTGAGGGTCGATCGTAAAATTTTTTTCTTTAATCTTCAAAAGGAAAAAAATAGGTGGTCATTTTTTATCAAGTTTTTCCTGTACTATTATACAACATTAATGTCTCTCAGATAATAAAACCCTTTCACGCACTGATCTATCTAAATAAAATAAAAAATTAATGCATTTTCGTCTTGCATTTTATCTGTGTTTACAAACAAACTTGCACAGCATAACCAATGTAATTCAGTTTGATTACGCTATTGGTTTTCTAGATAACTTAATTTATATTTAAAACTTCAAGTTCTTTGACATAGTTAAATGTATAAGACTTCAAAGCATTTTTTCACTGCATTTTTTCTAATTTGAACTCCGAATTATTTACTCTTCATGACTAGAATACTAAAGATATGTTTGCAAATAATATAGTTTTCCTCATTTACTTAATTAGCACAAATGAAACTAACACTATATCCATGAATTCTAAGTAAGTACGTGCTGGTTTTATTGGAGCGTGTAAGCAGGGTAAAGTGACTTTACAATAAGTTTTGTTCAGGAATACTATACACGGATTATATTGAGTAATAAATGTTGCTTTATTTATTCATTAAAAAGTAACCGGTACTAGAATCCCTTAGCGCTATTTTTAAAATTAATTATTTGAGTAATTCCAAAGAAACTATAATGTTTTTTTAATACCCATAAATCTAAAATATAGATTTTTCTTCTTCTCAAATATCGCAATATATTTTACAATTCTTCGGAAAAGTATAAACTAACATCTATCGTACAGATTTGTTCTATTCGATGTCATTATTGGAAAATGAGACAATGTATTCAGAAACAGACTATTTCATCGTCATCCGTAAGGTTCAATTACGTTCTAGTAGGACTTCGCTTACGTTTACCATCTGCCACGCTTAGTATCCATTTACCAGTATGTACAGATGTAAGAATACTGTTTAAATACGAAGGTCGAGTCATACAGAGTTAGTCATAATGTTACAGGTCATGAGAATTTTATAAGAGTAAAACATGATACAAACACAATATTACAAAGATAAAACTAAAAACAAGTTTAGGATTTATTTTCGATATCTGTTTATTTTTTCTGATAATTTTCTTTCTTCTGCTAGTATCTTTAAGTCTTCTTCGATATGAAAAATGTCAGTTGTTATACGCTGAATACAAATTAATACTGACAATGAAATTCCTGCAACGGTCTCAAATTTTAAAAAATGTACTGTTATTAATATAGGTGGTCTTATAAATACTTCATGAGGAGAAAAAGTAATTCATTGAGTAAAGACAATCGTTATATCTTACATTACGCATTGTTTACTGGAATGAATGTAATTTAACTGAAATATTTATACTTAACAGGAGATGAGATAGTATAACATAAATAAGTAAATAAATGTTATGTCATAAAAAAATAATGCTTTTGAAATGTCTCGCTTTTTTCAATGTTTATATTGATATTAAATTCAGTATTTTTTAAATGCAATGTTTGTTGCAGAAAACTAAAATTTCGTTTTTCAATATATTTTTTTCCAGACGTTTCTTTAAAATTTAGATGCAAGAGTGTGTTTCGTAATAACAGCACCGTTATCTTTTTGTTCCATCTTGTTTATTTTCAATTTAATTTCAACAGACTACTCGATTTGTTTTCAGCAAATAAATATAGTAATCTTGTCAGCAAAGTCATTTTTTTTCCTGCAATCAATTTTGAAATTTTATTCATATCCACGAGTGCGATAAATTTAACTGTTTTTCAGCTTTATTCAATTCATTTGAAGGAAAAATACACTTTTCCTAAAAATACATTTCATTTCAGTAACATCATTTTTGTTTACTCTTCAAAAAAATGAACCATAAATTTTACCTGCAATCATTTAAGATTATATTGCTGCTATTGCTATAAACTTTTGAATTTATGTTTAAAGGATTTCGATTATTATTTAAATTCCTGAGAATCTTTATACAGAGCAACCAACTTTATTCGTACACGGATACTTTTCCGATTCCTATGATTCTTTTGTCTGATCCCGTCTGCAAATGTTTGAATCGAGAGTTATCGTTTTCCTGCATCATAAAAGCCAACTTAGTGGATTTTTCTATTTCAGCCTGTTTAAACTCTAAAATCATTTCAATTTTACTTTCCCACCGATTAATTTCTTTCTTCATTTTTATCGGTTGTTAGCCAATGTGGGGCACTTATCAATAGACATTCGTACTTTAGCCACGAGAATCGTTGGTCGTTTTAAATGGGGGCATCGTATAAGTGAACAAACACCACCCCCTTGTTCCCCTTTAATTTTCACCGAGCACCCCCAGAAGTGACATCATGGGAGTCGTACAGATCAGAGTCGAATCAGATCAGGTTAGAGAGAAGGGGATACCTTCGCCCTTCCTCTCTGACCTGATAGTAGTACTTGCCGGTCTACAGATTTAACGTGCCTATAAAACTGAGCACACCCAGTCCCATGCCCACTGAGCTACAACTAGGCTAACCCGGTCGTCCCTTCTTTTTTATTGCAGAGCAAGAACTCTTATTTCTTTTTCGCACACATTGTACAGTGGATAGTGTTTCGGGCTTTCACGGTCTCCAAAATCCCGGATGTGTCTTAGACTTCCCCATAATGTACTCTACTAGGGAGCAGTATTGGCTCAAGTATACGGTGATCCCATAATAAAATAAACATAGAATTCACAGTAAGGATGGGGATTGTCCCCAGGACCATCTGCGCGTTGGGAAAAAAAACTTTTTCTTATTTACTTAAGCTTTTACTTGGGGGGCCCCGAGTTTCCCAAATTGGTCAACAGATCTGAACTGTCCGTCCGGCGCCTAGTTCCATACTAATCAGAACCGAACAGGGGAAATAAATCCTCGGCTGAGTTTCCAGGTATTGCTACTCAGCGTCTGGTCTTGAGGTTCTTCATGCGTGTGGACTAACCGTCTGGGACGTTTATGTCAAATTAAGCTTTTACTTGAGATATTAAGTAATCTTACTCAACAACTAATTGTTCAGTACTCGAGTAGGGATTGTCCGAAAATTCACATTGTTCATCCCTAGTGTATTAGAAATGTGTTATTTCGAAAAAAAATTTTCCTGCTGAGCTCACATTTTTTTATATTATGGCAGCTAGAACGTTAAGTAGTAGGAATATGGAGAACACTAAAAACTTTAGACATAAAAAACATAAAATATACTTAATCATAAAAAATTTCAACAACTTCCAAGAGAAATTTTTTGATCGTTATAATTACCATAAATCTGATTTACAGTACATTTTATAATAATATTTACAATACATTGAATTGCCGAGGGCATGATACGGTGTAATAAGTTGTAAGGTATATAGATACTAGTCTTTTATGTAAGTAAAGTGTTCTAAACTAAAGGGTGTTTTCTGTACTTAATTTTAAAATTCCGTGTACAAGCTGCACCCCATTTTTAGCGACCTATTTTATGGAATAAAAGTGCGGCCTATATGCGCGTAAATACGGTAATCTGGGAGTGTTTTTGTTATTAACTGGAGCTCGGCAAGGAGGAACTTTAGGTTGGAATTAAAATTTAAAAATTCAATGTACCAATGAATGAAGCGAGTTTTCTCTTTCTGTTGGAAGTTGCATTGATATATATTTGGAAGTACACTTTTTAGATATATCAGAAGAGAAAAAACAAAACAAAATTAATACCATTAGAATAAAGACATGTAGAGAGAATATATAACTTACTGGGATTGATCTGACTTAATTAAAAATACTTTGATTCACACCTTTTTATTCGTTGTTTGTTCTATAGCTTAATGAAGACTGAAAGAGAAACATCGTAAAGATGGCGCTTATATAGAATACAAAATGAAGGAAGAATGTCGAGTTGGAACATGCAAGAAATGTAAGGAAAAAATAAATAAAAACTGTACGAGACCAGATTTCTGATACTTTAACCTTTATCCTTATCAAAAAGGAAACATCTCAGATAAAAATACATAGGAAAACATTCAGTTTATATCTTCAAATATACCATAAATCCGTGCTTTGTTTAAGAATATCCCTTCAAGAGATAAAGATATAATACCAGATACTAGTACACAAATTTATGTATTGTCGTGATCTAGAAGAAAGTCACATATCGTTTTTAAATGTATTTTATGGTAGAGTCAATACAGCCTACTTCAAAATCTGAATATGTTTTAAAGCATTCTGAGATTTCCAATGTTTAGCAAATAAGTATGGAAAATAAAATATATTTTCTTCTAAAGGAAGTACATGAAAAGAATTCACTTTTATTTCTTCTTTCATACTTTCTAAAGTAATATAATGTTCGAATTCATGTTATTCTCTTGGGACCTAATTAATTGTAATTTCTCTTAATGTTTGTTGTTTTTAGCTAAATGGAAAGCCTTAAAATGACCTCAGATTTTGAAACGAGATAATTTGCAAAAAAAATTAAAATGGGCAATAAAATACAAAAAGAATTATTTGTTAAAAAGAAAAGAATAAAGAGGCTAATACGCCTCTTTGATATAACCAAAGATATTTAAGATAAGTAACAAAAAATACAAACGACGGTATGATGAAAAGATTCTCTTTGTATTTGTGGCGTCTTTATTATATTCGTATATATATATATATATATATATATATATAAATAAATAAATAATCGGGTTCATAAACGAATGCTTAGCGTTTCTTTATTTATTTAAATGGATTTTCTCCCGCTGATCTTTCATAACTAGTATCAGGGCCGGCGCTAGCAGTTTCGCCACCCCGGGCAAAAAGGTAAAATGCCGCCCCTTTATAACAAAAATTAAAAGAGATAACCTACACCCTTCCCACGCCTAGTAGTAAAATAAAACGGGAGCAAAAAAATTGGTATTAAAAATGTTGAAGTTTTGATTTGCCAAAAATACAAATTTCTTGATGTTTGATTTTGGTACTAAATTGAAATTAAGGTTGCTCATAAAAAAGAAAAGACACAAATCTAGTATATAATTCTAAAATGCATATATTAAAAAGACAGTAAAACAAATTATAGAACTACTAAAAATAAAAACCTAATTATTAAAAATACAGTTAAACTTAAAAGGGGTTTTTTCTCACTTTTAATTCTGAGAATTTTTTGATAATTTTTTTGACATCAGTTTCTTTAGCTAGCTCATGTTCAATGGCTAATGTTGTCAAGCCATTTAACCGATCCTCGGTAGTTGTAGAGCGTAAAAATTTTTTAATTAACTTTAATTTGGAGAAACTTCTTTCTCCCCTTGCCACACTTATTGGGAGAGTAAGCAAGAATCTTAAAACTATACCGAGATTTGGAGCAAAATCCAGCTTTGAAATTAATTTTAAAATCTCGATTGTACTTTCCTTTCTATTTAGTAGGGCCAAAACCAATACTATCTCGTCTGCCAGGTCCAACGCGTTTATATCTGATGAATTCCCATCAGTTAACACTATTTCTAGATATTTACAATATTGTAGTGAGTCGTTTTGAGGGTCATCTTTTAAATCATAAATATTGTATAAAAACTGGAAATAGTTGCTGTGGGTACTGATCAAATCAAACCTGGATTCAGGTGCATTGATAGCTTGGTCTAGTGTGAAAAAATAAAACTCTGCCTTATATTTCAAAGTAGGATCTTCTATCGGATCATCTCGTGCCTCATAGTCAAAATTAACATTCCTTCTTCGAACTCTATGACGTGGCTGGGTAAGCTCAAAATTAGCCGGTATGTCAATTTCGTCGGCGAGTTCTCGAGCACTGCAAAGCATTTCATTAAAGGCCATGTCCGATCTAAGATCCTTGAAAAAATCTTTACAATTTTTTAAGAGTTCCATACCAGATGGTAAGTCATAGGGCCTGTTCACATAGGAGTCCGGTAGCGGAGCGTTAAAGTATTGAAATATATTTAACCAATGACAAAACTCCAAACGATTAGCAACGAAATTTTTAACGCCTGTGATTGGTTTATTTTCGTCTCAACGTCATCTTTCCTTTAACGCTCCGCTACCGGACTCTTATGTGAACAGGCCCTTAGTCTTTTGTCTGCAAGAGCTCACTTATTGGATTGATCCAATTTAAGATTTTGTACCAAATTACAATGGAGCATAAGAGCTTAAATTGTTTAACACAACTTAATAGTCCAGGAGCCTCAACTCTTATAGAGTTGTCAATCTCCGAATTATTACAAACAGCAAATAAAGCATCCTATATCCCTCCTAATTGATACCTCAGTGGTTTTAATGCATCTGTTCGGCTTTCCCAACGAGTGTCACTTAGGGGTTTCAAAGTTACTTACTGAACATATTTTATTAATAAGGTCCATCGAAAAGTTGATGAGGAAAAAAATAGATATATTTTTTGGACCATATTAAAAAAATTGGCGGCTTCGAAGGATGCCTTTGCCATATCATTAACGACCAAGTTTAATGAGTGGCTACTACATGGGAGGTAAAATGCTCGTGGATTTAACGCTTTTATTCTAGATTGTACTCCCGATTTATCGCCTCTCATGCTGGCCCCATTATCGTAAGCTTGTCCCCTCATATCCTACAAATTCAATCCCAATGTTTCAAGTCTTTTAAGTATTAGAGTTGAGAGTTCACAGCCCGTCGATCTTTCAACCGGAAGAAAGCTTGAAAAGCTTTCATTAATTTTAATGAAAACCTCATTGGGATTGGATTTGTCAATGGATACATACCTTACTAAGACTGTCATTTGCTCGATCTTGCTGACATCAGGAGTACAATCTATAATTATTCAATAATATTTAGCTTTTTTAATCTCGCTAATAATGTGAGATGTTATATTTTCACTTAAAATAATAATTATTTCATTTTGAATATCTTTTCCGAAATAGTGGACTTCAACTTCATCTTTTTTGAGCACTCTGCGGATATGCTCTTCCATTATTGGATCAAACTGAGCAAGTAATTGAATAATTTGTAAAAATTAACATTACCGAAATCGTAAAGTTTGTCACTTGTACCGTGGAGAGCTAAACAATTTTGAGCAAGCATTTTTATTGTTGAAACAATTCGTAGAAGCACCTCGTACCAATAATTTATCTCTGCGGTAATGAGTCTTTGTGAGTGACTGTCAATTATTTTAGAGTACTGTATTCTTTGACTAAATTCAATCCAAGATTTTTGACTTTGGATGTGGTTTTTAGAGGTTTCATGTTGTTTTAAAGTCTCAGCGAGGTGCTTCCAATCTTTAAAACCTTCAGTAGAAAGATAACTTAAAATAGAACCAAAAATTTTGCAGCAAAAGCAATAAACTCAGTTTTTTGTAATTGAATAGAGTAACCAGTTACGCATGACTTTTTCATCATTTTTCATGTTTCTCAAATAATGAACTGCGCTAAATCTTCGACCGGTATCATTATACGGAAAACTGTATTCCTTTAATGGTTGAGGTGCGCCTTCTTTTACCAAAAAATATATTTCGGCTTCTGATAATCTAGTTGGTCAAGAACCCGGATCTGAATATATTATCGTAGCAAATGTCTCTTCTTTGGATTTCCCTGGAGTAGGTTCTTTGGATGCCCCTGGAGTAGGCTCTACTTGAACAATATCGGTAGCTTGATTGGTAATGGCTTCATAATTAAGATTTGAATCATCTTCTAATATCCCTGTGTTGTAATCGTTCCTTTTCATGCCTTGTAAGTAACTTAACAGACTTTCAGCCTGTTTTTGGAATTTCAACTTGTTTTTCGACCATTTTTCTTTTGTACTGAGCACCCGATATCTTTTACGTCCATGAGACATTCTAAAAACAATTAAGAAAATGTTTAAATAAAAAATAATTGTGTTTTTTTAAAACGAAACAGAGGCGTTTTCGAATATTTTTCGAATGTTTCAAGGCGAGATTTTTTTGGCTGTGTTTAGGGTAAATTGTTAAAAAAAAACACTTTCTATTCCATGGCTGACGTTTCTGTTTTAAGCAAACCTTATTCAGAGATTGAAAGTTTGATTAAAACCGAAACGTCAGCCATTAAATAGAAAGTGTTTTTTAAGTATTTAGCTTAAACAAAGCCAACAAAATCTCGCATTGAAATAACTAAATAAGGGTACGAAAAAACAAAAGATTTTTTCGAATGTTTTTGGAAAGATGCTCACCTACGAGGGTTAATTTTTTACCCCTGACATTTATTTATAGCGAACAGGAGTTGAGCGGTACCTTGTCTGTTCTTACTTACCTTTTGATTATTCTTATGTATTACATATATATGTATTACTTTTTTTTTTTTGAAAATCGTTCAGTTAGATTTAGAATATTTACTGTCATAGTTACCATAAGCCGAAAAAATATTTTTCTGGACAACTACTTTTTGCTTGGACCCATCGATTTTATTTTAAAAAAAGGCACTTTTGCTTATTTCTGTTAGGTAACATGCCCAAAGAAATAATTTTTATTTGGCTCATATTATTTTCCAAAAAATACGTCGTTGTAAGAAGAATTGTACACCTTTCAAATCGAGGTGCCACTTGACTCACTTTCTTTATCCAAATAATAGGGGTAAAAATTACCCTTTATATAGATTGATAAATATAAAAAAAACAAAATAAAAAGAAAAGTGACTTCCTTGAAAACAAAATCGACGTGTCTGAGCAAAAAGTCAAAATTTAAAGATAACATGCTTAAAAAAATATTTTTTAAATGCCTCATGGCAAATTTAAAATTAAATATATATCAAAAACTATTCAAACGATTTATGAAAAAAAATCGCCCGTAGTAAGAAGAATTAAGAGCCCTTAAAAACAAGGTGCCACTCGGCGATATTTCTCTATCTAAATAAGAGGGGTAAAAATACCCCTCATAGGAGGTGTATCCTACTGCTTGAAACACCAAAGTGGCCAAACAATTGACGGATTTGCGCGTTTTTCAAAAACATCCCATAGAAGCTATAAAAATATTTGTTTAGAAAAGCTGCCTATTTTTTAATTATTACCTACTCACCTTACTTTTAAAACACACTTTATGACACAATTTTCAAAAACTCACGGCAAATAATAATTGTATGTAACGAACTCTACTTCACTAGTAACCAACCTGTAAGGCAATTATTGCATAAATAAAGCAATCGAACAGCCTTTTTTCCTTTTATAATAGTAGCGTAAAAATCGTGTCACAGCTTGTCATGTCTAGTTTTTCGCGACCCCATACATGTTCCGACAAATTAAAACACTCGGTACAAAAATTCTTTTACAGCACTTTGTATGTGTGTCCATTTATTTAAATTATAATAAAAAGAGTCATTTTTTATTTTATACATTTTTAAGCGGGAGTTTATTGTGATTGTGAGCGGTTTCCTTGAAATATTTTGATAATTTATCTATATCGCTCTGTATTTTTGGTTCGGTTTTGGATTTGGTCTTTAATACACGAAAACTCCACTCATCTTTCAAAACGTGTGTTTATTTAAAAACTACATACCTCAACCTTTTTATGTCGTTCTCAGACTTGAGGATTTTTGATGTGAGTGGGTACCTATACTTAAAAGTTCGTAAAACATATTAAAAACAAATATTTTTTTAAAGTCCACCTATTAATTTTTCATAAGTATTCAAATGAATCTTGGTTTAATAATTTTCTTTTATAAACTAGTTAATTTTACAACCCATTTGCCGCCTCCTAAGGTTGCAGCCCCGGGCAGGGGCCCGGCTTGCCCGCCCCTAGCGCCGGCCCTGCTAGTATATCAATTTTATAAATTACAAAAATATATGCATAGCGACAATTACTTCGGAATTTAATACTTTTTGCAAAGGATAAGTAATTCACGGTAAAATAACTAGTACTCTGCATGATTCACCAGTTTCTATTCATGCCAGCTAGTGTTCTCCAGAGAGGTTAATAAGATCGTATGATCTTAGTCGCAATCTGTATCTGAACAGGCACTCGCCATGCAACACGTATTTCTACAACATGCACTTCGAGAGTCAGGGAAATTCCCGTACAACATGGTGCTAGATGACAATTTTTAAGTGCAAGTTGTCTTTAAAGGAAAAAGTGGAATTGCAAAGTATGATAAACTAATTAATATCTTATAAACCTTTCATTAAAAATGATGCTAGTTTAACGTCTAACATTACTTACGTTTCAGGAGATCGTATGATGAAACCTATGGTAGTTTATAGTTCCCCCAATCCTCGTGGAATGAAAGATCTAAATGAGGGTGATTTGCCAGAATTTCGACGGAAATAAGAGGGTTTGAGTAACTGATTTAAGTAAAAAATTGTTTCTAAGCAGTTTTTTGTGCCCTTCAAGTTCAAAAATCTACTTAGAGCAGAAAAATCTGGATTATAAAGGTTTACTAACATTAGGTAATGTTCCAAGCCTCTGGAGAGATTTATCTCACCCAAACTTCGAAATAATATTCGTACCACCGATTGCAACTTAACACATTGTTCACTGGTTACGCTCATTAGCTTTCAATCCAAAAACGAGTTAACTCGTGTTAGAGATAACACTAATAAACACAAGTTAACTCGAGTTATTTTTCAGTTAACACGAGTTAATTCTTTACTGTCATATGCGTTTATGCATGAACACACGAGTTTTCTTGTGACCGGTAAATAATGTGTTAATTGTTACAACCGTAGGACCAGATCAGAAAATCGTTGTAATAGGTTATGATTAAAGTAGACGCCAAGCATATCGAAGCCATGGAGCCATAGTCCCTTCTTTACGATTTTGGATTAATTTAGTCTCATACTTTTATCCATCAAATAATTTAAACCCTTAACGATAAAAGAAAAATATATCGTCAGAGGATGTTAATCAAACCAGCAGAAAACAGTTACTATTCGATATCAGAACTTGCAATGTTTTTAGGAGGGGAAGACTTACGAATTTTTTTGATGATATCAATCTTGAAGGTATTCAAGAATTGCTGGTAGAAGAGGCTGATGAAGCAAAATTGTTTAAAATCACATCAGAGGTAAACCAAACTAATTCAGAGAATGGTAGCACCGATGGAAACGCTAAAGTTAAAATTTTTACCCTAATAAGAATATGAAATTAAACACTGACGAGACACAAATTTTAAGAGATAGCCTCACACATCTTCCTTAGTATAAAACAATTTGTGTTTAAAATATGAAACAAAAATATTTGGTGTTCTTTTTTCAACATTTTTTAATGAAGATACTCGGAGACTTTTTTTCGCATACTAGAGAAAATGTTCATCGAATATTCAGTATCTTGAAAATATCTTTTAAAATTGCATGTTTGAAGCACCAGAAGTATGTAGTAGGCTTAACTGTCACCATATCATCTTTCTCAGATTTTTAAGCTTTAACAAACACAGTAATCTGATAGGAGATGTCTTTGGTACTGCCTCTATAGCTAAAAGACCATAAATCAAAGGACTTTGAAAGAATTTGACTACAGCCAGTATATTCTGACAGGTTTCACTTAGTTTCAATTTATTTAAATAAAAAAGGACATTTTAATGGCAGATGACGTCAATAGCTTTTTATTGATGATTGCTTCCACTAAATATTACGCATATGAATATTTCTATCAAGCTTCTTCAACAATAATAAGTTTCCTGGCACTTCTTTCATAATGAACCTCAGATATTATCATATATTTATATCGAATACGGCATATAACAGTTTCAAACGTTTTATTCATCGTACAATGCATTCGGAGTGTATGTCGGATGGCGATGTTTGAATATCCGTAAAAAATTAATCTTTTAAAATGTTTGCCAAACATGACATTTACAGGATAGTCTTGTAATTGTCACTGAATTTAAATTTTACTTTAATTTACCTTGACTGGTCTGCAAGGTTCTTGCGTTTATTTCGGTCACAAGGGTGTATATGTACACAATTTTAAATCATGTACAACAGAATAATTTTTCAAAAGTGCATCTTTAACGTTCTTAGGGTGTTCGGGTCTTTTTTGATCCACAACAAATTTATTTCGTATAGATATATTACAATTTGGGGAATTTTTCAAAAATATATTGTGACTTTGTTTTTATAGTCATAGTAAATATTCAGCAATGTGAAATTATTTTTTTCAAACGGTAGTTTTTTAACAATAAAAATTGTAACACATAAGTCGTTTGGGTCAATTTTGACCCATGTGGAATTTTCAGAGCATAGCAGCAGGAGCACCGCAATTTTTAATATATTATTCAATTATTGCTGTGACAATGCATTAATGTTTTCGTTCTTCTCCGTTATATATATTTTTTGTTTCCTTTTGGCACAATAGATGAGACTAATAGTACTGCACTGTCCTTAGCAGTTCCTAGTTTTTGTAACCGGTATTTGCTTCCTGCGCTTTCCTTTCCACTCTCGTATAGTGTGTAAAGGGGCGCTGTAAAGGGACGAATCTGACCAGTCCACTCTGTTTTGCAAAGATGGTAAAATCAAAAGGGAAACTGAACCACAAGGTTCATGTAGTAGGCGTGAGGCAGAAAATGTTGTGAACACGACTCCAGGGCCCACGAGATACGCCACGTCTACAATTGAAGACGAATACTCTGGATTTATGTTGTTTTTTTACTCCAGAAATTGTGAATATCATACTAAAAAATTATAACGTCGAAGGAAAAAAGGTGTTCGGTGACAGTTGGAAGAATTTGAATAACGTTGACTTGGAAGAATTTATTGGATTGTTGCTGCTATCTGGGGCATATACATCTCGTAATGAGTCTACAGAGAGTCTTTGGGATGCCACAACGGGACGGGATATCTTCAGGGCAACTATGTCCTTAGAAAAATTCAAAATGATATCAAAGATTCTTCGATTTGATGACAAGCAGACCCGACCAAGAAGAGCGGTAACCGACAAATTTGCAGCCATAAGAGAACTTTGGGACAAGTGGGTGTAAATTTTGCCTATGTTGTATAACCCTGAAATGTACGTTACTGGGGATGAACAACTGGTAGCTTTCCGAGGAAAGTGCCCCTTCCGCCAGTACATGCCCAGCAAACCAACCAAGTACGGCATAAAATTTTGGGTACTTTGTGACAACGCTACTAATTATATCTGGAACATACAGACCTATAGCCAGTAAAGAGGCAAGTGAATAATCCTCCAGAGTACTCTTCACCATCACAGAAAGATAGCAGATACAGACGCAAAGAAACCTCAAATCATTCTAGATTATAACAGCACCAAAGGAGGAGTAGACTTTAGATAAACTTGCCTTCCACTATTCCTGTCGGTGAAAGACCAATAGATGGTCCATCGTAGTTTTATTGAACATCCTAGACATTTCCGAGTTTAAAGCATTTTTATTATTCATCAAGATCAACCCAGAAGGGAAGATGAACTCATTTCACAAAAGGAGAATCTTAATTGAGAAGCTTGGCATGACTTTGTTTACCCACCACATTGAAGGAAGAAAGCATCTGCCAAGAGCAAGGGTTGCCCGAGTATTGGCGATGAGTATTCGAAACTCAGGACAACCTCAACCCCAATCTGAATAATCCGGAATGTAGCAACTACTGGTAAAAGGGAAAGATGTCGCTTATGCACACAGACTGAAAACAAAAGTCCTGTGAGGTGTTTTAAAGGTAGACAGTTTACTTGTAAGAAACATTACATTCAAGCGTGTAACAATTGTATATAAACGGCAAAACTTAGAGGCTAATGAATTTACAAATTTTCTTTGACTTTCCTTCATTGAGTATTCAAACGTCCAAAATTTTATTGTTGGATGTAAGCTGAATATTTCATAAATATTTCGTTAATGTGTAATTTTACTTCCGAAAATAAACAAATAATATACTCAGGTGCGAACTTTCTTGTTTTATCAAACGAATGTAAAAAATATATGTAATAAATACAGAAAAAATCCATGCTACATTGAACTCCATTTGAAAGTTTACAGTGATTTTCAGGGATGAAGAATTGAATTGCAGCATTTTTATTTTATAAATACAGAGTGGTTCTTTAAATTCAAGCTTGCTTATGGTTATGAAATCTTACCTGTAAAACAATGTTAAATGATATACAAATACATAAAAGTGTAGATAAAATGATAACTAAATAAAAAATTAAATAAATAATATAAAAAAATGTGACTTTACTACAACAACATTGAAAATTACACCTTGGGTCATATTTGGCCCGAACACCTTAGGTGTATGCTACATTGCAACAACGCAAGAAGGTTAAAAAATCGACAAAATCCACCACACTTCTATGAGATGAAACCGATCTAGAAATTAACACAGATAAAATTATTGTTGCTATAATTTACGACTTTAGAGCCAGATTATTGCTGATTCCTTCGCAATGAAAAGACTTATTTTTAAATCGAGTATACCGTGTGACAATTCTGCGCATTAGGATATGTGCAATCTTTGAAAACACATCTATATCCGTAGAAAATTGCAGTTTGCACATCTTCGGGTGAATCTCGCTTGTATAAACTTCCTTTGCCTTGATCTTTTACATCAAGGCAGTCTTCTTCGATTCCAACGAAATTATCAAGTACTATTGTTGTTTTTACAATGCGAGAGACACTTTTTGTCTTTCGACTTTCACCCAGTCTATACGAGATTTGTTCGGGTTTTTTTAGGATGGGTGCACCGTATAGCTGAACCAACATAACCCCTAATACCAGCCTTATTTTGACCCAGAAACCCCAGGAGCGACATCTGGTAGCTCGCACTCTCCCCCCACCCTCACATAGAGTGACTTTCCGGCCGATGAATATAATGAGCCAATGTTCGGCGTAGACACAAGGGCATTTAATGACCTACTCACTCGCTAGGAGTCAATCGATCCGAGCTCCCTCAGTACCGAATTCCAACGCGCTACCAACTAGCTGCATGGGGCCAAAAATTAACAAGTATTTGGGAACAATTTTGACGCCTACCACAGGGCTCGAAGTGTACAATTTTTTAAATCGCGACTTTATCCTAGATACCTACACTAAAGCAAACCGATCATGCAGTAGTTTCTGAAATAATTTCTTGTGACCGGGATTTTAGATTGCACTTTAAATTTCTTGCTATTCCATCATGCGGAATGGATAATATTTAAACACATTAACTCAAGGAAAATGTCCAATAGTTTCCCCAAGTGTTGGGTTTGAACAAACTTTAAAATATCATCATCCTCGGCGATAACTCTGACCAACAAATTTGAACGTTTTTTCTGTCCTTTAGATGAAACTATGTGATTTTGTATAAACAAAAGGTGCTTGATTCATTTATCAAAACCAAAATGGTCCATCACGTACCGCTTTTGTAGGAGACCCACTTCTCATATTTATACAAATTGGTTACAGAGAAATGTAACAGAGGCTTGATTATAGAAAACACAAACACTAAAATGAATTTTTTGGCCGTTTCCTTTTGTAGACATCTGATGGTGTGTCCCAGATAACAGACCAGCAATATTCAGCTAGCATATTTCCATTCCATCCTCCACTGAAACGCTTTTCAAACATAGACATGTCCTGGCGAAACCTTTCCCCATGCTCATCACTAATTGTGCCATGGTTTTGAAGAAAGAAGTCCAGATGTGGGCCCAAAAAGTGTAGTTTTAAAGACATATTGCAACCTATAACACGAAAGCATTTCACCATATCACCAACAATATGTTCATAGTTTTCAACTTTCTCATTTCCAAGGAAACGTGAGCATACTGATTTGAATGCCAGCCAGGCTTCTTTTTCTGCTTGTGACAGTTGTTTTCAAACTCTTCATCATGAAAGACTGCTTTAATTTGTGGGCCAATAAAAAACCCTTCTTTTACCATTGCCTCACTTAAATTTTATAATTTGTTCCTGAGATGCAAGAAAGCCACTCCTCTGTACAGAGCTTTTAAAAATCTTTTCATCACACCGAGTTTAATGTGCAATGGTGGAAGAAAGACACATTGCGGATTCACAAAAGGTTCATGTGGTATGTTTTTGGTGCCAGGAATGAAGTTTTTCTTGGAGGCCACTGTTTACGAACTTAGTGATATTTTCTGTCACGGCTGTCCCATTCGCAGAGAAAGCAGCATAATTTCGTGTATCCCTGTTGCATGCCTGTTAATATCCCAACGACTTTCAAATCTCCACAAATGTGCTATTTGAATGTAGTGTACTCAATTAACGTCAGTATAGCACTCATAACTTCGTAAGTTTCCTTTGTATTTATAGAATATGCTACAGGAGCAGACGTACAAACATTGTCTATATGGAGGAGCACTGCTTTGAGACTACGTTTGGACAAGTCAATAAACAGGCGCCCCTCTGCTGGATTATGTTCATGTCCGAATGCCTGAAATAGGCCATTCACATCACAGCAATATACTATGTCTTCTTTCTCCGCAAAATAGTCTACAAAAGGGCTTTATCGTCTTTGTGTAGCGGTGCTTGCTGCTACAGTATAGATTCCCATTGCTAAAATGTGGATGTTTTGGGAAAATGGTACATGGTAAACAAAAAATAATTACAGATCTGTTATTTTCAACCAAAAATATACAAGAAACACACATTTTCATCTGAAGGACATTTTTCATGTTGTACAGTGAAATTACTGGGATACAGACCGATTACTCATCTGTATTCAATTTTTTTCTTGACAAGGTTTTTGAAAATCTTACAAGATTCTTGTATTTTGCTCGTAGTCAGCAGGAATTATTTCCCAATATCTGTAGCGACTATATTGTGCCACTTTTCAAGGTTTGGAAAGGTCTAATTTTCTTCAAAAGCTCTATTATGAATAAAAAATTACAGAAACAGAAATTAAATGCGTAATTAACCCAAAATAAAATGTTATTGCCGTGGTTTTAATAAACTGTATAACATGCTTCTACTGATTTCGTTCGAAGGATTATGTAGTATGAAAATATATTTACATCATGAACAACAGCCGAAAATTTTGAGTAAGTATCGGAGGTGTATGGTATTTAAAAAAAAAAGAATATCGCCGCTTTGGACAATTACACGATCGGAGGCTGGTAGTGTAATTAACATATAATAAAATTCCTGCTATAGTGTCTTTACTACCATTTTATTCCGATTATGTGGTTATACACTTGAAATATTACACAAATTTAAATATAATATATCACCAAAACTTTTCCTGCAATTATCGGAATTGTTTGGGCTTTTAATATGCATTGTCATCCGAGCCAAGTGTCAAAACTCTTTGTGTAAATTTCGCAGATAAAATTTTTTTGTTAAAGTGAATTTCAAACATAATACAAAATTCTTATGTCTGTAGAGAATGGGAAATATTCCCAAATATTTACTTCTCGCACAGTGTATGGCACTTGAGCTTAATTTTCGGAGCCGTAACGTTATGACAACTAATCTCCATCTTTGGCAGTTGTACATGGATGACAACAGTTCGTGTTACGGCCACAGAAAGGTATGATAATTCGCTCATTTCGTGCTGCTTCGATAAGCGAAAAGGCAGGAATTGCCGGAGTGGACTGAAGTCCAATGTCAAATATTGTCACACGATAAAGAAATGAACAAGATCATACTCAAAGGGAACTAAACACATCCACCTCAAAACACAAAAAGGGGGACGTCAAATCAATATGTCAGCATGGGAAAGGCGGAACTTAGTATGCATTGCTAAGAAAATATAGCACAGTAAATAACATCTGAGATAAATCCGAGTCGTAATGATCCACTTTCAGTATTAATAGTTTGTCGGAAGCCGCAGAAAGCTCGTATTTATGGTCAAGCTGTACTCTAGAAGCTTTGCATTACTGACGCCAATGCAAGAAAACAAGTCAGATAGTTTTTTTTAATAATATTGTACAAATACCGGTCATTTGTCACCAGACCATTAGACCAAGGGATATCCAATGTTTCAAAAGAAGGGATTTAAAATTCAAAATTATAAGGCACACGTCAAGATGTAATGCAGTCATAGATTGACCAGGATGGCACAAAACACAGTAGGGAGAATCAGCCAGACCAATCAGGAAAAGATGAGTTCGGAGACAGTCGTGGCCGGTCAATGCTGTTAAACTGTAGCAGATTAAGCGTGAACCAGGGTGCAACACGACGGGGTCTGCCCCACTACACCCCACAAATCAGATAGTGTCGCGAACATAAAATACGGAGACCGAATGACACGTTGAGCACCAGAACGGACCATCCCACAATTTTACTTTTCTGTTTCTGCACCGTTTTGATAAAACCATTTACACCAGAACTATGAAATCAATAAAAAAAACCTGCTTCAACTTGCAATAAAATGAATAGACTATTCAATTTTACATTTAAAAAATACGAATTTTTAATTTCCTTATTATCTCAAAAGTACTCTCAGGGGGAATGGTCCGTTCTGCCGCTCAACGCCCCAAATAATTGTGAATTTGCCATTTAGTCGGATGAATCGATCTTCACGAGGTTTCCTGTCAGTAATTGCCGTACAAAGTTCGGGATGTTTAGTCGCAATGTTAAGCATAACGGTGGCCTTCTGATGATGTGGATTACTATGTTTTCGTATTCCCTATTACCCTTGATTGTTCTTTAGTGTCCTCTTACATAGGAAGTATACAAACAATCCCGAATGATCATTAAATCATTATATTGCAGTTCTTTTTCGAGATATACACTAAAAAAACTAATTATGTATAAAGTTCATGTGTTGAAAAATATAATTCAAATTTATTTTTAATCGAACATACAAATCTCAGTCACATATAAAATTGTCCCCGTGAATTTCGAGAGAACGTTATGTCACTTATTATTGAACTGTATAAACTTCCCTTTTACAGATTCTAAGACTATTCTGGCTTCATGCAGAAGGCAAATTCAGAATTATTTCTGATCAAGTATTGAACGTTTTTGCACAGTGATGATAATTATTTCCTTCAATGAACTTTTCTTTCCTGATCTGTGCCTGAAATGAGATAACTATTATGTATCATTTGCAATGATTGCAATACTTTTATAAATATTTATAACATTCATTAGGAAGTCAAAAACACTTGATCCGAAAATATCATTCCCGTTTTTTAATATTAAATTCGGTATAGCAAAGGATATTATTTATTATTTTTTTATTTCTCCTGAAACTTCCGGGCGATAACGTTTCTTTAAATATTACAGTCATGGTGAGGAAAAATTATTTTTTTCTCTCTTTTTTTTAATCTTTAAAATATAATTTAATTTTTCCTCATTGTCCCAAATTTAGTTTAATTAAAAATCACTTAAATTATACGTATACATTTCTCTCAAGTAATTCTCTGATTTTTCATTTTTTGATGTTAATCGAAATTCCAGTTTTTCTTCATTTTTTCGGTACTTAAAAAGGATATTTTTAAGTACAAGAGGAGAGCACTGTCCGAATCAATCAATCGTTCATCGAAATTGCATGACTTGATAAGAATTCGTTACATATTTTTATCGCACTTTCAAATTTGTTTCACGGCTAAAATTGTATTCGTACAACCGCTTACGCAGAAATTTTTGGACGTAGTTGATTTTTTAAATATTCTTACATTTTGTTGGATACCAAGGTTAATGATGACTACGTGGATATGCCCTATAGATCCATAATGTTGTGTGAGGTCTGGAGTTTTCGTTCTTAAAACTCGGAGAATCAAAATTTAATGGAATTTTCCAAATTTTTTATCCATCGCGCAGCAGAAATTGTCGATATCACTTCTGGTAAAATATTAAAATCACGTTACATTCGCGATTCCTGAGGAGGAATTCAACCCCAAATTTTCGATCTGGTGATAGTAATCGAAGTTCAATTTTCTTTCCGTTTTCCGTACCTAAAAGAAAATATTTACCAATTTTGCTTCGAATAAACAAGGCCAAAACAATCGATTGTGTATCGAAAGTACATAACTAGAAATGATATATCCGCACACTTTTTTTTATATCGGACGCTCAAAAATCACAAATAAATTAGTTTATAGTAGGGAATTTTGGCAGAAATGTTTATCACTTTCATGAAATTGGAAAATTGTAATATAATTACGCTTATTTTTTATAGTAAATTGTCTGACATGGTTCACGAAACTTTCGGACGTGAATGTTTCTTTGATTAACCTTGCAATTTGCTTGGTACGGAGACTCTTCGATGGCCGAGTAGATAGAGCGCTGGAATTGCAACACGCTGTTTGTGGGTTTGACATCTTCGTTTTTTTAAATTTCATAGAATGAATGTTCAGCAAAATTTTCCGAAATTTTTATCTGTCGTGCAGAAGAAATTGCAAAAATTGTCCGTAAGGTATGTCATGTTATTCCGCAGTGTTATCCTTTACTATTCGCGTTAATAAACTTTTCCTTCCTCCCGCTGCTAAAGAAGCTTAAGACTATTGATTTTCCTTCGCAATGACCGGAATACTTTCATAACCATTTATATCAAGAAAATAATTTTTAAGCATTGGTATAGGTGTCGTAAAAACATGATTTGAAAACATCATTTCTGGTTTTTTTTCTGATATTACAGTCGCATTGAGAAAAAATATTATTTCTGTATTATGTTTAGTCTTAGAAAATTTAATTTCAATTCTCGATGTATTCCAAATTTATGCTATTAAAATACACTTAAATTCCACTTTAACGTTTATCTCAATTTATTCTAAAAAGTTTTTTTCGGGGTCATATTAATTCAACATTCCGTTTTTCCGTACATAAATAAATAATTACCCTCTATAACAAAAATATCAACGTACCAAAAAGAGTTGTGAGCTTGCAGCAAACATTGGTATATGTGCAGAACATGCACAGGAAAATAAACGGTTAAATTTTAGAACAATTGAATGGTGTATTCCAGAGTTTCATTGTTACAAAGCGAGGAAGTTCAATACGGTGTTGGTCCACTTTTGCCTGGATATAAACTGTCACCCGGCTTGGCATAGACTGATAAAGTTTCCTGATAGTGTCCTGCTCGATATCTTGCCAAATTGTCTCTAACTCTCGGGCTACGTCGACAACATTCCTGGATAGTTGCAATTGCCTTCCCATCACGTCCCAAATGTGCTCTATTGGGAAGAGATCAAATGACTTAGGTGGCCAAGGAAGTGTTTGGCAAGCTTGAAGACAATTAATTCATAGCAACACGTGCCATATGAGGTCGGGCATTATCTTGTTGAAAAGTCCGAGGTGGAGCAAGAGTAACAGCAGTAAAACGGATCACAGAAGGTCGTCTACGTACCGCTGTAAGTTTGTCACTAATAACTATCAAAGGGGTCCGGATATGTCACTGCAGGCCATATCGACCTGTTGTAGGCCAAATGTAGCCTGCGATAAGAAGTTCAGGATTTCCACGCCACCCTTTTTTTCGATTATGTTTTGAGACAGTGAATCTACGTTAAATCTCCAGCAATTCCTCGTAAGAAGTCATCACTTTCAGCTTCAAAGTACCTGTCGTGAGTTAATTACAGCTTCAAAGTCAGCTGTCGTGGCCCCCATCTTGCAGAAACTCTGCTGAACTGCAGAATATCTTGGACGATATGGTGGGCTGATCAGTAATTAATAAACATACCGGCGGCATTTCTACTCACTGCTAAACGCCGATTATTTTTCACTACGGCCTCAATTGCTGCAGTGAACTCTGACATCACTACTCAATCTGCCTGTTCTGGTTAAAGAGAGTCCACCACTGCCATAATGCCATCTAGAAACTTCCTAGGCCATTCGCACATTTTCTGCAGTGACAGACATGTTTCGCGTCACCATACTGACCTTTCCTTCTTCAATTAATCTCTATGGGTTTTGTCCCTTCACAACTAAAAATGAATAACGGAACGATCTTCTTGTTTGGTGCATGTTGGAAGCAGAGCCTCTATCTGTACACTGCTGCCATGTCGTCGTGTATCGTTCCAGCATCCTGCTGCCACCTGCTGGCCACCCTTCAGACCACGTATATCGCTGTTGAGAACTTAAAGAAAAATCACGTGATGCTTCAAACGTTTAGCGCATTCTTGAGATTCTTATTTGACTCACCCTCGTAGTTACCCATATTTCTTATAGTAAATCGTAGGACTAGAATTTTAAAACTTTTGAATATTCCCATTTCTTTATGTATCCTTATCCAGGATCATCGAAAAAAGTGTCCGCGATTTCAGTTGTGCACACCGGGAACAACAATCGCTGTTCCCGGTGAATTCTGCGTAGCAGGATATGGTATGTTAATTCTGGGAGTTTTATTTTTCCATGTCATGATGACCGTGACTGCGCTGGGGCATGCGCCGACGCTGTGACGTCACGCTTCCTCCTACATGGACTTTAGCTTTGGATAGGAAAGGACAGTCCACTTTTTTGGCCACCAAGAAGCTCGATTTGACCCCTCTAGACTTTTTCCTATGGGGCTACCTGAAAAACATTTTGTACGCTGAGAAGATCGGGGAGTACATCATTTATCGGACAGAATCACTGCTGCAATGGCGACTGATCTTGCTATGATCGAGCGTACCTGGAGAGAGATCGACAATCGCCTAGATGTGTGCCGAGCGACGAGGGGTGCTCATATCAAAACCTATTAAGTAACGTCCAAAACTTGATTAGTTCCTGTATCTTTTGGTGAAAAAATAAACACCATGAGTTCTATAATATGGTTCTTTATTTCACGTTGCACTCACGGACACCTTTTTCGATGAACCTGTATTTTGTAGGATTTGAAGACTGTTGTTGGGCAAACGGATAAGACACTGTGCTTAGCAAAAAAATTTGGGGGTTCGAAGCCCACCGATTGTTCTGTTCTTTTAAATATTGCGGAATCGAAGTTTAAGATTATTTTCCGTTCTTTGTATTCCTCGTATAACTGAAATTGTCGATATAATTGCTAATAATTTATATAACCTTACTGCTTAGTTCTATCGTTTAATATTCACTTTAATAAAATTTTACTTTTGCGACACTTTCGAAATAAACTGTATAAACTTATAAACATGTATTTTAAGAAATGGATTCTTTAACATCGATTAAGATGTCGGAAACACATGATATGAAAACATTATTTCCAATTTTTTTTAATATTTGGGTAACGGAGAAAAATATATTATATCTATTTTTTATACTCTTAAAAATATAATTTCATCTCGACATTTTCCCAATATTATTTTTTTAAACTTCCATAAACTTCTCCTAAGAATTTCTCTCAAAGAATTATTAAAAATAATTTATTTTATTCCCTTTTTCCGTACCTAAAAAAGTTGTTTTGCAGAGTTATATACAGTGCGATACAATCGATCTTCGATCATGACATGAAACAAATAATTTACATTTTTTTAGAGAATTTTAAGAGAAATGTATGTCATTTTCATTTATTTGCAAAGATTGGAATATAAGTACGGAATTTTCTTATATAAAATCGTTCGACCTTGCTCGTGAAACTTTCGGACGTGGACGTTAGTTTAAACATACTTACATTTGGCTGTAGGCCAATGCTGTTGATGGCCAAGTGGATAGATCATTGTAGTTTAACGGTGGTGTTTAAAGTTTCGGAACTGTGCAGTAGCTTTATGCTTTAATATATATTTTTTTTTGGAATCGAAGTTTAAAAGTATATTGAGATATTTTTAATTCCTGGTTTAGCAGAAATTGTTGATATCATTGCAAATAAAGTATTTAACTTTTTTTAACGCAGTGTTGTCATTGAATATACGCTTAAATAACGCTTACTTTCCTTCAGTTTTCACTAAAATTTGAGACTATTAACGTTGTTTCACAAAGAGATGCACCTAAAGTAAGGGTGTCCGGACTAAAAGTATCCTAATGTTATGGCTTATTATTACGGAACTACCCATTAGAATATAGAAGACTGCTCCCCCGGGGATTGTAAACCCCTCCGAGATTTTTTGGGTCTAGACCATTCAGGCCTAATGCATACAGTATTCAGCAATCGGCACGAAGGCGAAAAACCTGTTCTACGGGTTTCATTAGTAAAAATGGGGACGCTACAGCAAAATGTGGAGTGCGTGCATGCTTTGTTTAAGGCAGTGGTCGGCAAACCATGGCTCGCGAGCCACATGTGGCTCTTTGGCCCCTTGAGTGTGGCTCTTGTATAAAATACCACGTGCGAGCGCGCACGTACAGTGAAATTGAAACTTCGTGATGACTGGTTTTCTTATTTCTATTTTTATTATTACCATGCTTTTATTAACTCGCTTTCTTGTTTGTTTGTATGTGTGTGTGTTTGTCCGGTACAAATCTTGCAATCGATTTTTATCTAACTTCCCGACTAGCTAGACATTTGAAACTTTTAGAACAGCTCAGAACACGATGACAATGCATTATTTTAATACGTTTAACCATCTTTACGCAGAATTGAATTCTTTTTCAGTTAATTTTGTTTTGTGGACTGTTGCAGCCATCTATCTGGGAACGAAAAGTTAAACGCAAGTTAACTTCCAATAAACTTCATTTTCTTTCAAGTTGATGGGATAATTCATCAAAAAATTTTAAAAAGTATTTATTAATACATATAATTGTCAAGTTTATATGATTCAACAGAAAATTTAAAAACATGGTACATAAAAAGTTCTTTTTAATCTTGTAATTATCGCATACTTAGTTGGTGTTTATTTGTCTTTATCTTTAGGCGAGTGCTCTGAAGCGACTTAATGAGAAAACATTTCTAGAAAGATTAAATGTCAACGCGTATCGTCAAGTCGTATCTTTGCATCGTGTTTTACAATGTATTACTTCCGAGAGCGTGTCCCCGTAGAAAACACTAGACTAGTCAAAATGGTCTTCGAATATAACCAACCAGCAAGCGGAAGATCTTAAATTAGTTTCAGCTTTATCAATAGCAGTTGATGAGTCTTGTGACATAAATGATACAGCGCTAGTTTCACTTTTTGTACGATTTATTTCATCTACGGGTCCTAAAGAAGAACGTTTAGAATTATTGTCACTCAAAGGTCAAACACGTGGAGAGGATATAGCAAATGCTGTAATTAAGTGCATTGAAAAACATCATATTCTACTCGATAAAATTGCCTCAATTTCAACAGATGGGGCGAAAAGTATGACCGTCGTAAGAAACGGGTTTGTTGGTATTTTGAGAGAAATTCATCTAGACGCAGTGACACGCAAAGCAATTTTAAACGACACGCGAGACGATCACATTGTTTTAACATCCATTTAACTTTTCAAATTTTGATTTTCATTCGTCGGACTGAGAGATCTATAGTCTAATTTGTACTAGAAATAATTTTAAAAAAATAATTGTTTGAAATTAATTTTTTCAAAAGAAATACTATTTGACGAAAGATTCTCCCAATTTCGAGAAATGGAGGAAACTTAAATTATCCTCTTTCGATTGGCTTCAAATTGATAACTTAGAAACGGAAATGGTTGAATTTCACAACAGTATTCTACGGAGGAATAAATTGGCAGAACTAAACGTAAACTTAGAAAAAAAGATTACAAGATCTGGAAAATTGTGACGAATATATTTCAACAACAAGCACTGAAAATATTATTTTAACTGAATGGAACTCGTTGCCTAAGTCGCTAATGTCGATGAAAAACTTAACAAGAGATGCTTTGACAATGTTTGGATCAACCTACGTTTGCGAAAATTTTTTTCGACAGTGAATTTTATTAAAAGTAAGAAAAGAAATCGCCTCGGCATCGACTTCTCCGCTGCGTATGTACGATTAAAAGTTACAAATATCGAACCACGTATAAATAAATTATCGTCCGAAAGACAACAACAAGTGTCACATTAAGTTCTATAATTTTTGTACTTATTTACTTCCTGATACTGATGGTTTTAAACAAATCATAATAAAAAGTTAAATTTGTTTTTTGTTTTAAATATATATCGTATAATTTTTTTTTTAATTTCCGAAGGTCTTCCAAAGAAAGAAAAAAACTTTTTTTTGTGTGACACGCGGTTTTAAGTTCTACGGTTTCAAGACATTTTTTGACACGCGTTAGAAAAAGGTTCGCCATCCCTGAACTAGGAGATGCGAGGCCAATATTCATATAGGTGTTTGTCTGTCATTGTTATGATTTAATTTTATGGATACTTTACAATTTAATTTTATCAATAAATAATATCGATATTAAGTATGATATCAAGTTTTATTCGACATACCTATAGTTTAACTAAGACATAAAACTTCAAATACAGTTTATTAACCCGGCAGTACCCGCGCAGGGTATGACATACCCACCACGCCGCTTTTTTCATTGTTCCTTCCTAACCTTTTTTGGAAAATGGATGAATCCTGGTGTAGCTGACTCTAAGGTCATGACCTTGGTGGGGAACAACTTGTGGGCGATTTCTAAAAATAGATCTTTGGATATCGCCCTGTCGGGTGTGTCATACCCTGCGCGAGTATTGCTGCTATAGTTCCTAGTACACGATCACACTTTAAATTCGTTCTTCCGATATGGCACGTTATCGCAGTTATGATAAAGAAATGCGACATTTGAGAAATTTATTGGATACTATATCTTCCGATGAAGAAAGTTTTAGCGAAGATGATGAGGAACCAGATGATGAGGATTATAATAGTAATCATGATTCATCAGCTGAAATCGACTCAGATTTAGAAGATGTGGATTCTCATGAAAATAATTGTTTTATAGGAAGAGACAATAAAACAGTTTGGAATAAAGAGAAATTCCGTCCTAATGTTCGAGTTTCTGCAAAAAACATTATTACGAAACTCCATGGTAATACATGCATTTCAAAAGATGTCACTACTCCTTTAGAAGCTTGGAATTTACTTATCTCTCCTGAACTAATTCAATGTTTAGTAACATGCACAAATATTTTTATCAAATCGATAAAAGAAAGTTTTTCCCGAGAGAGGGATGCTAAAGATACTAATGAAACTGAAATTAAAGCATTTATTGGACTGCTATATATTTGTGGTGTACATAAATCGTCACATGTAAATGTAAAAGATCTCTGGGCAATAGACGGCACAGGAATAGAAATATTCCGCACAACTATGTCCGCAAACCGTTTTAAGTTTCTGATGCGATGCCTACGTTTTGATGATATTAGAACTCGTCAGAGCAGGAAAGATTTAGATAAGTTGGCTCCGATACGAGAATTCTTCGAAACATCTGTGGAAAACTGTCAAAAATCGTATAATATCGGGGAATACGTAACTATAGATGAGAAGCTGGAATCCTTTAGAGGGCGATGTCCATTTCGGCAATATATGCCGAAAAAACCATAAAAATATGGTATAAAAATTTTTGCACTCGTCGATTCAAGGATATTTTACACTTGGAAGATGGAAGTGTACGCTGGTAAACAGCCAAACGGACATTTTCAGTTAGATAACAGTCCAAGTAGTGTTGTGAAGAGGTTGATAGAACCTCTCTATAATTCAGGGCGCAATTTGACTGTAGACAACTGGTATACATCTTATCCCCTTTTACAGGAACTTTTGAAGAAGAAAATAACTATTGTTGGAACTATGAGAAAAAATAAAAAAGAAATTCCTCCGATATTTTTAAATTCAAAGAACCGAGAACTGTACTCCTCAATGTTTGGTTTCCAAAAAGAAACAACAATTGTTTCATATACACCCAAGAAAAATAGGAATGTTCTTCTACTTTCAACAATGCACAATGATGACGCAATAGATTCATGTACAGGAGAATAAAAAAAAACCGAAATAATAACTTTCTATAATCTAACTAAAGGAGCAGTGGACGTTGTTGATGAAATGGCTGCAACATATTCAACGGCTAGAAAATGTAATCGTTGGCCCATGACAATATTTTTTGCATTGTTGAACGTTGCTGCGATAAATGCGCGAATTATTTTACTATCTACAAAGAAACCACCTACTCAACATCAAACCAGACGCTCATTTTTAAAATATTTGGGATTTCAACTTATAGAAGAATACAAGAAAAGTAGGAGTCAGCAAACAATGCTACCACGAAATTTAAAAGAAAAATTAGGATCCAGTGGAGACATCGCACCACCTGCAAGGAGGGCCAAAGTAATATATAAAAGATGCGCTGAATGCCCTAATAAGAAGGACAGAAAAACTAAATTTATTTGTGAAAGGTGTGATAAACATACATGTATGGAACACATGGCATGTATTTGCAGAAAATGTGCAAACTAAATGTAAGTAGCATTTTTAAATATATATTTACAATTGTATTTTTCTATTTTTTATCTTTTTTTACATTTCGTGTATGGATTTTACGGTAGAAAACACAATGAAACACCCGTGGGTATGAGATACCCGGCGCGAGTATTTACGTTCGTTTTTGTCGCGCGGGTCATGCCGGGTTAAGTTAATTTTAGGAATCGCTGTGGAGTGAAAGAAAATGTAGTGTCGAGGATTGAGAAAGGTATGTTGAGATGGTTTAGACATACAGAGATGATGAACGAATGGAGATAGACGAAATAAGCATACAAAACGAGTGTGGATGGAAGAGTTGGAAGGGATCGACCTCAGCGAAAGTACCTCATTCAGATTGAGGACGTTTTTAACAAAGGCCACCTTTGGAGTATCCTAATTAAATTAATAACAATGCAGCTACCTATATAGTTTGAGTTTTAAAAAATGTGGCTCCCAAGAGAAATTTCAATCTTTGTACTGTTGATATTTGGCTCTGTTGACTAATGAGTTTGCCGACCACTGGTTTAAGGGATCTAAATCAGTGACTCGTGTTCAGCGACGTGCGCGAACGGAATGGAATGTCAATCCTCCAACATCAAAATCCATCCGTCAATGGGATAGAAATTTAAGGGAGACGCGAACTTTGGTACGACAGATGTTAAATTTTTCGGCAATTATTCGTGTCGTGTAACATGGATTTGACTTGACCATTCCCTTGATTTGGTCATCATCAACCTCGAAGGATCTCCCTGACCTTGGAGCTTCAAAATCACCTGCGCAGAATTTCCTGAACCCCCGTTGGCACAGACGTTCTTGTAAAGCATTGTCACCATAAACGTTACTCAAATTTTCAGAAGTTTGACGCGCATTCTTCCCTTTACTGAAGTAAAAGAGTAAAATATGAAGAAAATGTAAAAAATGGTCTTCGATCTTCAGCGTGTTGTAAAATCTCCAAAACGCAATCAAATCCCTCAATTCTTTTAAAGAACGTAGATAGTATTGTCAGCTGTACTATTATATAGCAATAATACAGATGCGCATGCCTCTAGTGCTTCAAACAATGCCCTACCTCCATCTGTTGAAAAAAAGCATTATTTCCAACAACCCAATAGATTAATAAATAGTCAAAAGTCACACATATCAAGATCAGAAGAATAGGGTGGATGTTCTATCACGTTGATGTTTTTTCGTTTAAGAAATTCAACTGTATTCCTTGCTGTATGAGAAGATGCATTGTCATGGTGAAGCATGAGTCCCCTAACATTCACCTCGTGAAGTACTTCTGGAAGAATCTTAGTGGTGTACCAGTGAGCTATAACTGTCTTCTATCCATCTAGATCTATGACTTTTACTACACCTGTACTTATGAAGAACACGGTATGCATTCCATTTTTCCTCGTTCATTGTCTTTTCACCATTGTTGATTTGGGGTCATCTTCAAAGACCCATACTTTTCTTTCTTAACGTGTGAGAACGTCAAAAAAGGTATGTACGTATCATCACTAGTTATGATTTTAGAAATAATGCGGTGTCCACCATCATTAACTAATTTTAAGGTTTCGTTACTGATTCTGACACGCTCCACTTTTTGGTGTTCCCTTAAATTATGGGGAGCCAATGACAAACTAATTTTTTCATATGCAGTTCTTCATGAATAATTTTATGTATAGCTGCGTATCCAATGTTAAGTTCCTTCTGTATCCTTTGGTAGGTACAGTGATTATCATCCATTAACATTTTTCTTGCGGCCGACACATTTTCTTGGACTACAGCTGGCAAAGGTCTTCCTGTGTGTTCTTCCTCCAGGAGTGAGTTCCGATCTCTTCGAAATTCTGTAAACCATCTGAAAACAGTGGCACGAGATGGAGCTTCATTTCCATATGCTAATTGTTGACGTTGAAAGCATTAATCTTGATTTAGCCCCACTTTAAAATCATAGCTCGATAATGTTCTCTCGTCAACTTCATTTTATCTTCTTTCAAAATTTATTCTACAATAGTGAAATTGCAATTTTTTCCCCATATTATCGTCTGCAGATATAAAAGAGTTCAAGTATAAATATCCGGCACATATTTTTTCCCCGCTTATCGTGTCTACCGCTGTCTCTAAAATTACAGTGTTACCATCGTATCACTCTATCCTACTTTGATTTCAAGCGTATAAAAAAGCGTTTTAGAAGCCAAAGGTTAGCCTATAGTTTATTAATAATATGTTCTTCAGAAACCTTTAATGTTTCAATTATTTTGTATGTACCCTCAAATTCTAGAT
This sequence comes from Dolomedes plantarius, assembly GCA_907164885.2. NCBI lineage: Eukaryota > Metazoa > Arthropoda > Arachnida > Araneae > Dolomedidae > Dolomedes > Dolomedes plantarius. The sequence goes on along the minus strand of OU015501.1, from coordinate 54,752,915 downwards.
CCTTTCGGTTATTGGACAATGGACAGAGAATATTTAATTATATTAATTTAGAATACTACTTCCAAAATTCTTTGAGAGTATTGGAGGAAAAAATTTTAAATTAATCTTCATCGAAGTTAATTTGACGAAACAATACCATTTACGTTATTACAGAAGGTACTAATTTTTGCCTGAATTTCTTTGAAATACACTGGAATTTTTTTTTAAATTTCCTGTAATAGAAGTACAGATAATTAAACAGATATTTAAATTCACACATTTTGAAGCTGAGTACTGCGTCTGACAGTTTCGCTTACATGGCGGAAGTTTACTTTAAAAGAAAATTTTCCAGCAGATAGTTGGTAAGAAAGGTACTTGACGAATGAAGAGATTGCATAAGTCTCTGGCATATTGTACGGAACGATTGCCACAAAATGCAAATCCTCTAAAAGATGCTTAATGCCATGTAACAGGGCTCAAAAAGATAGTGTGTCTGTTTTTGGTATTTAGGATATAAAATAGAATAAAAATTTTATTCCTCTAGGAATAATGCAAATATATGTATTTATTACATTGTTATTGCCTTTATATTTTTCATTTTTATTAAAATTGTTACTAAGGCATAAGATTACCTTACATATATAAAAAATTGTAATACCTATTAGTCTTCTTTCGTTATTATGAACTGAACGTCGTGAAAGAAAGAAGCTGATGTAGACGAACGAATTCTAATACATTTTTCATGTTTGTACTACTGTCTAAATCATGCATTAATCAAAATAAAAATCGCAAAAGCATGAAGTGTAAGCATATTTTAAAGAAGTTTTAAATGTTATTCTAGAATCTTAGAATTTGTGTATCAAAGCAAATTTCGAATGAGCCTCTATAATAGATAAACAATTTTCAAAAAGCTCAGAACATAGAAAATATTACATATTGAGCTCCTTACATAACATGGAATATATCTATTTTGAAGACTGTATATTTTCTTTAAGCAGCATGTTTCGAGTACCGGAAATCTCTTGAGACATCATGTTTTCCGAGAATATAATAATAAAGATTTTTTTGGTTTCATTTTTTAGTCCCACCCTCCTTTAATGTTTTAAATTTCCATATTTTAACTTGACATTGAATGAATTTGCAGAAGGAGGATATTTTCTATTCTCTATCTCTGGGCCTTGTCTTTTTTGTAATAAATTGTAAGAGAAAGTTGCAAGCGTATAAAAATGCAAATTAATTGAGACGTGTTATTTAGCGTAACTTACTCATCATAAGCATAGGCGTGAAATTGGATTTCTCAATTTCAAATAGCATTCATTTCTGCATATTAAAATGATGGTTTAAAGATGCAAGTTTGAATAAAAGATTCAGAGATTTTTTTAGTGTAATAAGATTATTGTTGTAACATTTCTTTTTTCATTAGAAAGTTATCGAAGAATTTTCCAACTGGTAAGAATACAAATGAGTTGCTTGCTATTTAGTACTTAATTTTTATTTCTTTATTTATGTCAAATATATTTAAATTTTAACTAACTACACAAATCCTCTGTTTTTCACTGAAATGAAATTTTGGAGTTATAATTTTGTAGTTGTAATTTTTAGTATTAGGTGTGTTCAAAACAATATTTTCATATTACATGAAAGAAACTAAGGGGGTAGTTCGTTCTTAAGATAGTAAACACTTAATTTATGGTAATATCCTCCCAGGTAGCATATGTTTTTAAAGTACATAAATCTTCGACGTTATCACCTTGCTTCAAAATTGACTTCACCTTGGTTTGATGTGTTTCCAAACAATGTGAGAAATAATGGATGAAAACAAGCTTGCAGGATATTCAATAAGAATGATGAAGTCATGTACATTAGGGTGGAGTGAAAAAACTGAATTTTTGATTTTCGGAAACGGGTACCTTTCAATGACTGTGTATGAGGCTTAGTAACAATTCTGTAAAATATTTCATTTATACGACGTCATCTTGAGTCTGCGCTTTTGACTTAAAGTTTTGAAATTTTTGAATATTTTTAGATTTTTCAAAATTTTTTTTAAAGTATTGGAAATGAAAAACTTGATGACGGGTGGTTATTAAATTACAGAACAAGGCCTAAAATACACAAGAAATTTTTTAAAAACCATTTTAGATTATGGTTTCAGTCTGCGCATTACGCCCAAAATTCATCAAGTTTCCCGAAATTTCCGATATTTTCAACATTTTTATAACTCAATATTTCGTCTCAATATTTACTTTAAGTGTCATCAAAACTTTTTCTTATTCCTTTTGTTATTATTACCTCGCATTGTGCAATCACAATGCGAGGCAAATAAATAAAATGCACGTGTCAACGTTTATGATGATTCACGATCTTCGTGGCCCGTGCGAGTGAGTTAGCGTTGACCTTGACGGTGTAGCAAGGTCGCCACTTGAGACGTCCCCCTCACCTTCCTGACCTCATTAGTCGATAGTCGTACTTTGGCAGTGAGAGTGGCAGGTGATGCAATATATTCAGTCCTTGATTCATGTAAGTTTTAATTTTTTAATGCAATGTTTGAATTAGAGTTATCTGTAACAATTTAGACTCGGTTATGGCGTTCCCCAGAACTCGTGGCAAGAATTTATCTCATCCTATCATAGGTAGTGGACGGGAAATGGGTGAGTCTGTATTTCCTACCCGTCTTGATGTTTTAAAGTACTACAATTATGTTAGGCAGTCTGAAAATGAAAAAAATGGCAAAAATTCTATTCTCTTACAAGTGTCCCAGTTTGTTGTAGACAAAGTGATTTTCATATTGAACAAAGATTCGATTCCATGTGTTACCTCTAAAACTATAAGTGATTTAATAAAAAAAGAAGCTGTTTTACTTCAATCACTCAACAAATCTCACAAACGTGACAAAGGCAAGGACAGTTTCGAAAAAAAAAAACTAGCAGACTTTAACAATCGAAGTGAGGGATTGTTTGATGTCAGTGCGTGCAAATGTAAAGATTTTCAACTTTGTAAATGTAATCGTGATAAATAGGTTCCGATTCTCGAACGTGAATTTTTGACTGATCAAAGAACTGTTCGAAAAATGTCTATAGGGCGTGTTGATATTAAATTGACATTAGCAAATACACAAAAAAATGCAAGAAAGATGGTAGATGAAGAAAGATTGTGTAAGAAACGTTGTGAGGTACATGACACTAGCTTCTACGGCGACAAAAATAACTTCTTGCACTTGAGCAATCCCTCTCAAGATGTAGGTTCCATTTCAGAAGATTTGTGTGTTGTTTTAGAAGAACCAGTTCCCGGCCCTTCTTCAGCTACAACGGAAAATAACAAACAAGGCTGACAATACCATCGTTTTCCCGAGTATGTGACAGGTATGGCGTACCTGATCGTCCAGCAGCAGATTTAGCCTCTGCTCTTTTACACGATGTTACTTCGGCTAGTTCTTTAGAAAATATTACAAATGAGGTGGTTATTGACAGGAGGAAAGTAAGACGAGAGCGAATGAAAGCCCGACATGGAGTTATCAACAAGGAGATAAGCGTGGAGTCCTGTAATATACAAGCCCTTTACTTTGATGGAAGACTTGATGACACCCTTCGTTTAAACAAGACAGAAGATGGCAAAATGCACAGAACAACTGTTAAAGAAAACCACATTTCACTAATAGAGTAGCCTAAATCGCGATTCATTGGTTACACAGTTCCGTTGTCTGGGAAAGCCTTTGACATTGCAAATTCTATATTAGAGTACTTTTTTGAAAACAACCTTACAATGTCGGAAATTGTTTGCATTGGTTGTGATGGATGCACTATAAACACAGAAAAATACAAAGGTGTGATTAGGAAACTAGAAGAAAAACTTGGTAGACCTCTGCAGTGGGTCATTTGCCAATTGCATTCGAATGAACTTCCTTTGCGGCATTTATTGGAAAAGCTAGATGGACCTACTGGTGGACCGAAAGGATTCGTTGGGCCTGTTGGTTGAAGCTTAACAACATGTCATACTTTGAAATCAGTTCAGTTTGAGCCCATAGAGTTTGTCATTGATGAGATCGATCGTGGAAATAAAAATTATTTGAGTACTGACCAACAGTATCTTTATGATATGTGCAAGGCAGTTTCGACTGGGAAAATATCCCAAGGATTAGAAAACAGAAGTCCAGGAAAGCTTTCCTACGCCAGATGGTTGACTACAGCAAACAAAATCTTAAGACTGTATGTAGTTACTACTACTCCAACTCAAAGATCTCGCAACTTTCATTGTAAAAGTGTATGCTCCTGGCTGGTTCAGGATCAAGTGCAATCCAAAAGTTACTAATGGAGCTACGAACTTGTGGGAGACTATAAAGAGTTACACTTAACTCTCTGGGGAAAATCAGAAAATTGTATTTGAATCCATTCAAAACAATGCATACTTTGCTCACCCTGAAAACATGCTGTTATCCATGTTGGTTGATAAGAGAGAGCATATAAAGAAACTGGCTTTAAGACGTATTATCAACGCTCGATCTAGAAAACAAACCAGCAAACAAGTGAGAATGTTTCAGATCCCAAAAATAGATTTTGAAGCATCAGAATACCTCGATATGATTTCTTGGCATGATGTGGAAGTTACAGAGCCACCTCTTACACGTCATTTGACAACACAGGATTTACAAAGATTACTGGAAGCTGAGAATTTAAATATGATTTCTGAATGCACTCATTTTGAGCTTCCATCACACACTCAAACGGTTGAAGGAGCTGTCAAAGAGGTCACTGCCTCTTCAAAATTGGTCTGTGATCACAAGAAAAGAGAAAGCTTAGTAAAAACGAGGATGTGTGATAGAAATATCCGGCTAATCTACGACACAAAGAAACAATTTAACTGTTAAAGACTTAACAGTTAATGTGTGCTCTCATTGGTTGGGTGGAAGGGAGGGGAGGCACGCGTGGGACTCGAAGTGCAACCACCTCTTCGTGGTGAGTCCTGGGTAGTTCCACATGAGCTAGCGAAGAGTTGCACAAAGCGAGGTAATAACAAAAGGAATAAGAAAAAGTTTTGAAGACACTTTAAGTGAATATTTAGAGGAAATATTGAGTTAAAAAAATGTTGAAAATATCGGAAATTTCGTGAAATTTGATGAACTTTGGGCGTAATGCGCAGACTGAAAGCATAATCTAAAATGGTTTTTAAAAAGTTCTTTGTATATTTCAGCCCTTGTTCTGCCATTTAATAACCACCCGTCATCATTTTTTTTCATTTCCAATACTTTAAAAAAAATTTTGAAAAATCTAAAAATATTCAAAAATTTCAAAAATTTAACTCAAATGCGCCGACTTAAGATGACGTCGTCAAAATGAAATATTTTACTGAATTGTTACTGAGCCTCATACACAGTCACTGAAAGATACCCGTTTCCGAAAATCAAAAATTCATTTTTTTTACGCCACCCTAATGCACATATATACAGTGGAGTCTTGATCGATCGTTCCCCGAATCATCGTTCTCCCGTATGTGTCATTTATTTCACCCAGTCCCGACGATCATATTGTTTGTTATGTTCTCGCATCTATCGTTTTCCCGCATTTATCGTTCAGTTCAGTTGGTCTTTGAAAAACGATAGATCGGGATTCCACTATATATATATATATATATATACAGTATTTTTCAGACCATAAGTCGCAACTTTTGATATAAAAAATTCAACTTAAAATTGAGGCGTGTCTTATGATCCGAGGGTAACATTAAAATAAAATGAAGGTATTATTATATATATTATATATATTTAATATATATACACTGTCGTGCAAAACTTAAGGACCGGCAGTATTTCGTTGATTTGAACTCCAAAAATGAAAAGCAAAAGCTAGAGGTGATTTGCATAAGGATACCTGATTAATTGACAAATGACGCATGTACAAATTTCCAGATCGTCCCGTTGCACATCACGAGGTAGAGCTGAACTTGATAAAAGCAGCTTTTCCGAGAAAAGTTAGGGAATTGAAAGTTAGCGTGCTCTTCATTGTAAGAAGTCAAAGTAAAATATAATTGTCTTACAGCTGAAACAAATGTCTACTAGGATACATTTAGATGACTTTACGCGTAGTAGAATAATTGGTAAGCTTGGAGAAGTATGTAAGGTGAATAGTGTAGCCGAAGAGTTTGGTATCGCCCATAACATTGTTTCATGTGTGCGGAAGACCTTCAGAGCAACAGGGGCAGCTGCTAGAAAGATCAGTGTTGGTCGCCTAAAGAACACAACTCCGAATGAGGACCAATATATCATCCTACAGGCAAAAGGAGACAGATGGCAGAAGGTCTGGCAGTATTGCAAAGCAACTATAGATGGCCACAGGACCCAAAGTCTCGTGGTTCACTGTGAGAAGACGTTTGCATAGAAGTGACCTATTCGCCCGAAGGCCAGACCGTTTCCTCCTGCACATCGGAGACACCACTTAGAATGGTGTCAGAACCACAAAGATTAGACTGTCCAACAATGAGGTACGGTTATGTTAACTAATGAGAGTCTCTTCAGTCTAACGAGCGATTCGGAACGTTAGCTAATCTGGATAGAGGTGGTAGCACGGTATCATCCGGAAATCATTACCGAGAGAGATTGGTATAGAGGTGCAGGTGTCATGGTTTGAGGAGACATCATGTTAATTGGTCGTTCTGAGCTCCACATTTTCAATGTGGTTCAGGAAACCGCTACTACAGTGAGGTAACCATTTCTCCCATATATGTTTTCCGAGATGCCATTGGTTCTCAGTTTCTTTTTATGGACGAGAATGCCAGATATCACGGTGCGTGTGCTGCGGATGAACTGTTGGAAAGTGAGGATATCGCTCGTATGGATTGGCCTGCGAAGTCTTCAGATCTGAATCCAATACAACACGTGTTGGATGCTCTTGGAAGTCGTCTTGCTGCGCGCATGGTTCCACTTCAGAATGTCCATGAACTAAAACGAGAACTGAAGGAGGAATGGGCAATGTTGCCCCAACAGCCCATATACTAACTCATTTCAATCATGGTTAGACGATGCAAAGCAACCAGTGCAGTTAAGGGACATGATATTCCGTACTGAACATCGCCTCTTTGCTTTATTCCACCTTTGAGAGATACTCCTTTGTAAGATGATGCGAAATGCTTTATAGCTGTTTGTCATTAATTTCACCAAATTAACGTTTGTATTCTTTTTGCACGTATGTTATTTCATTCACAAATGTGGTATGTATTAAGGTCTCTGTGGTGTGTATTTCATTTATCCAGGTAGATTGATTGCAAAGAAACTGCGAAAAAACAATATGGTTCTTATATTTTGAACTCAGTGTCTTATACGCATTATATATATATATATATATATATATATATATATATATGTAACATACTGGACAACCCAAGGAAAAAATGGGCGTCCAGCACATCACAGGGAATGAAGATGTAGTCGTGGCTCGAAAAAACGACGCTGCAGGTTACAGCATTATACTAGTTTTTATTTCGTCGGCGAATACGTCTTCTCAATACAGCTACAAAATCCGAAAAACGTACATGTTTCCGTTCATGTGGTTTATATAAACTTTGTCATGTGATCATCATAGCGATTAGGGATTTGCTGTTGTCGATAAGTCACATGTGGTTTTATGTAATCTGCGCAGAGCTTATCTAAAATATGGGGGACGCCGTGCATTTTTGAAAAAGGAAGCCATTTAATATTTTCTCTCGAGGTTATCGGAACTTAGAATCAAAAGCGAAAATTAGCTCGTACGCCCAAGGGAATTTAGAATAATGTTAGATTTTAAAATGGTATGGGGTTTTTAATGTTATAGAATCAGGCGCCAGGATGACAATTACTGTCATTGAGGGGAAACATTATCAGAAATAATAGGGTTGACAAAACAAAAAGACTATATGAAAATGAGAAACAGAATTTTTTAAATTGTGTGATTGACACTGCTTCGACTATTAGTCTGATGTCACAAAAACTGGTCAAGCAATGTCAACTGAAATGCTATTCAAGTTCTCCAATTAAGGTCAGGCAAGCTGAGGGTGAAATCTTAATTACAACTAAATGTGTATTAACTTTGAGAATAGGGAAAATAATTAGAAACATTTCTGCATATGTTTTGGACAATGACTTGCCTTATCTTATTCTGGGACTTCCTGAGTGTAAAGAGTTTAAATTAGTAATTGATTGTAACCAATTGTGTGTGTATCAAAATAGAATTGCTTTGAAAATGGTTAATATTTGTGAGATAAGTAAAATTTCATTACACCTACAAAATAAATGTGATAATAAGCATGTGGATAATAATAGTAATGGTCATGAAATTGAAGTTTCTGATATGTTTAACCCTTATGAAGAAAATTCGCAGAAAGAAAATGATATTTTCTGTATTGATTATGATGTAAATGACAATTTTAATGAAAGCTCTGGTGGAATCAAAGCAGAAAGTAATCCAAATTATGAAAATGTTGACATTAATGATCAAATCAAAAATTTAGATGTTGATAGGGAATTAAAGAATTTATTGCACAAAAATAATAGAATGTTTTCAACTAACAAATATGACATAGGCAAAATAAGGATGGAACCCCAAAGAATAATCCTAAATTCTGATTTACCAGTGAGTCTAAGAGCATACAGGACTTCGCCAACTGAGGAAAAAGAGATCAGGACCCAAATTAAAAATTTGTTAGAAGCAGGAATCATAAAAGAATCACATAGTTCATACTCAAGTCCTGTGACTTTGGCAAGAAAGCGAAATGAGGGAAAAACTAGACTTTGTATTGATTTCAGAAAACTAAATTTAATTTCTAAGACAGATGCAGAACCCTTACCCAGAATTGATGATATTCTAGATAAATTAAGCAGAGCTAATTACTTTTCAACTTTAGACCTTACCTCAGGGTATTGGCATGTACCCGTCCACCCAAAAGATACTGAGAAATTGGCATTTGCCACTACTTTTGGCTTATACGAATGGCTAAGACTCCCATTTGGTTTAAAGAACGCCCCTGCAATATTCAATAGGACTATCAGGAGAATTTTGGATAAATATAAAGTTAACTTTGCATGCCACTATTTCGATGATATTATAATTTTTTCAGACTCCAAAGAACAACACCTTGAACATTTAGAGATACTATTTAACATTTTCAAAAAAGAGAATATCAAGTTAAAATTAACTAAATGTACTTTTCTGCAACAACAAATTAATTTTCTTGGATATAATGTAACAAATGGAAAAATTGCCCCAGACAACATTAACATTGAAAAGATAAAGTGTTTGAAACCACCAACTAATGTAAAAGAACTCCAAAGATTCTTGGGCACAATAAATGTGTATAATAAGTTTATTCCAAAATATGCAAAAGTAAGACAACCATTAAATACATTATTGAAAAAGGGAGTAAAATGGGGATGGTCAGACAAGTGCCAAGAAGCTTTTGAGGATCTTAAGAATTTATTGATTTGTAAACCAATATTGCAATTGTATGATGTAAACAAAGACTGTCATTTATTTGTGGATGCTAGTAAACACCAGGTTGGAGCTGTTTTAAAACGCCCATTTTTTCCTTGGGTTGTCCAGTATGTTACATATATATATATATATATATATATATTATCTTTATTAAGTAAGAAATTGAAAATTTTTTATGTGCTTAACAAAATGCATCATATTCTTTTCTATTTTACATTCTGTCTACAACTCTTTGCAATATTTCTGTGATATAATTGTAGTTTTTTATTTTGGGTTTGTTTTTATAAGGAAAGTAATGACGAATCGGATACTTTTGAAGGGCTACTGTTTTCAGTTTTGTTTGTTTTGTATTGCTAAGAAAATTGTGTTATAATTGGATATTTTTGAAAGTCAGTGAAATATAATTATGTTTTATTTACTTTTCTATTTTACATTTAGTTAATTTTCTAATTTTTCATAAATTAATAGTTATTATTCCTTAAAATATTTCAATGGGATAGTGAAGTGGAATTTGAACTATCTGTCATTTTTTGTTTAATTTGGTTACTTTATTTGAATATTCTTTCTTTTTATGCTTCTGTCTACAACTCTTTGCAATATTTCTGTGATAGAATTGTAGTTTTTTTTTATTTTGTGCTGTTTTTATAAGGAAAGGTATGACGAATCGGGGAATATTGTCATACTGGAACATAAAATTGCATGTATTATTTTTGTATTTTCAAATTTTCTCTTTGATTGTAGGTCATTTTGAATATAACTGTCATATGTATCATGTGTGAAAAGGTAATTAAAATAGTAGCATTAGGATTTTGTGCAAAGTGATAGGCATTTTAGCTAAATTTCAATAAAAATTACTTCAAATTGACCAATTTATAAAAGAAGTATGCTATTTACAGGTAAATTTTTGTTCTTTTTTTAATTTCCAAGTGCTGTTTAACCATAAAAGACCAAAAAAACCTTTAATTTTTTTTAATTGACTCTGAACGTAGAATATTAATCTGAAATTTAGCTAAAACGCCTATCAGCCTGCAATCTAAGAGAAAATTTTAAAGTGCAAAAATAATACACGCAATTTTATGTTCTAATATGAAAATTTTCCCCGATTTGTCATTCCTTTCCTTATGAAACCAGCCCCAAAAAAAAAACTATTTAGTATACATCAATTATTGTGCTTTTTTTACTGTTTTCACTTTTTGTTTATTTTGTATTTGCTAAGGAAATTGTTTTATAATTGCACATTTTTGGAGGGCAGTGAAATATAATTATGTTTTATTTACTTTTCTATTTTACATTCTGTCTACAACTCTTTGCAATATTTCTGTGATATAATTGTAGTTTTTTTATTTTGGCCTGTTTTTATAAGGAAAGGAATGACGAATCGGGGAATATTTTCATATTGGAACATAAAATTGCATGTATTACTTTGTATTTGCTGTGCAGTAACATTTTAATCTTTTATTTATAGCGCTTTACCCACATCATAGAAGATCTAACAACTGCTAATCCATTTTTGTTTTTAAGTATCCTTTTTTACTGTGTTCACATTTTTAAAATTTTGTATTTGATGTGTAGTAACATTTTATTCTTTTATTTATAGCTGTGTTGAATTATATATTGAAATATTTGCTGTGTAGTAGCAAATTTTTAAGTGATAATGCCTCCAAAAAAAAGAAAATTTATCGGTAAAATACGACCACAAACAAGACGAGTAAAATTGCAACGAAGAGAAGAAACAGGTGAGGCTAGAGAAGAAAGACTTGCATACCTTCGTGAAAGAAGTAGTATTTCAAGGTTAGCAGAAACTGTAGACAAACGTAATCAAAGACTTCTGGTTATGAGGGACACAGCCTCCACATCCAGATCTTCTGAGACACTCCAGCAGCGTGAGACCAGACTTCAGGTTATGAGGGATACAGCCTCCACATCTAGAGCTACTGAGACACTCCAGCAGCGTGAGACTATACTTCAGATTATGAGGGAGAGAGATGCAACATCTAGAGCCTCTGAGACAGTCCAGTAGCACCAGAATCAACTTCAGCGGTATCGACTTAAAAAAAACGATGCTAGAGCACATTTGTGGAGAGAGAAACAGAATGCAGCATTTGCATACAACCCCAATTTGGATTACAGGAATGATCCAGCATGTCTTATTCAAAATATGAATTTGAGATGTCAACACTGTTCTGCCATGAAGTGGAAAACTGAAGGTACTGGAATGTGTTGCAGTGGTGAAAAAGTTCAAATTCCACTTCTCACCGATCCTCCACAGATGTTACAGAATTTGTTTAATGGTGACTCAGAAGATTCAGCACATTTTCTAAAATGTATTCGTCGTTATAACAGCTGATTCCAGATGACATATTTTGGGACAACCAAAGAGATTAAAGAACCTGGATATATGCCCAATTTTAAAATTCAAGGTCAAGTGTACCATAGGATTGGCAGTCTACAGCCATTACCAAATTAACAGGCAAAATTTTTGCATATTTATTTCAGTGGAGATGATTCTGAACAAGCTGGCCAGCGTTTTCAGAATGTACCACAAACAAGGGAAGATTTATTTAGGATTTTGCAAGACATTTTGAATAGGGAAAATGCTTTTGTTAGAAGTTTTAAAATGGCCATGGAAAAATTTCTCCAGATGTAAATATAATAATTTTTGCAGATAAGACTCCTGTTGGTCATCATGAAAGAAGATTTAATGCACCTACGACATCAGAAATTGGAGTTATTATGGCGGGGCAAGAACATGGCACTAGAGACATTGTATTGGAATTAAGAAACAACACTATCAGAAAAATTGCAGATACAAACAGGTCTTATGATGCTCTGCAATATCCTTTATTATTTTGGAAGGGAGAAGATGGCTTTCACTTTGAAATATATCAAAGTTACTCTCATAATGCCATGCTTTCCCATAAAAAAGTTTCAGCTATGGATTTTTATTCTGTCAGAATTATGGTGCGTCCGGAATCTTTCAACATTCTCCTCAGGGTGAGAGACCTCTTCCAACAGTTCATTGTGGATATGTATGCAAAGATTGAATCTGAAAGGCTTAGGCACATCAGACTTCATCAGACAACCCTAAGAGTAGAACAGTATGCTCATCTAAGAGATGCTGTCAACAAGGATGGAACTATAAACGATATAGGACAGCTCATAATATTGCCATCTACATTCACTGGAGGTCCTAGATATGTGCATGAGCGTATACAAGATGCAATGACATATGTAAGGAATTACGGCCTCTCGGACCTCTTCATAACTTTCACCTGTAACCCTGCATCTGAAGAAATCAAGAATGAATTATTTCCAGGATTATCGTCCAGGAAATAATTCATTCATACAGGACGTCATGATCTGTAAACCAGAGTTTTTCATCTCAAGCAGAAGATACTTATGAATCTCATTACCAAAGGAAAGATTTTCGGAGATGTACAGTTCCATATGTATTCGATTGAATGGCAAAAGCGTGGACTTCCACACGCTCATATCCTGGTATGGCTAAAACAGAAAATTCATTCTGACCGAGTTGATCAATTCATCAGTGCTGAAATAGCCAATCCGGAAGAAGACATACAGCTGTATGATTACATAACTACACAGATGGTCCATGGTCCCTGCGGACACATCATTCCACATTCTCCATGTAAGATGGGCGGGAAATGTACCAAAAGATATCCGTGTTCATTCCTAAAAGATACACAGTCAGGTCATGATGGATACCCATTGTATCGTCGTAGGAGTCCAGAAGATGGAGGATTAACAGTCAACATTGTCGTCCGAAGAGCAGAGGTTGTCGTTGACAACAGATGGATCGTTCCTTATTGTCCTCTACTGTCAGAAATATTCAAGGCCCACATAAATATAGAGATTTGCAATTCTGTTAAGTCAATTAAGTACATCTGCAAATATGTAAATAAAGGAACTGATATGGCTGTTTTTGGTTTAACCACTCCAGAAAATGATAGGAATGAAGTTCAGCAGTATGAAATGGGTAGATATATCAGCAGTAACGAAGCGGTTTGGAGAATACTTAATTTTCCCATCCATGAGCGCTTTCCAACTTTACGTTACACCGAGCAATGTTATGGAACATGCCCAGTTTCCTCAAGAAACTACACTAACAGCTTTTTTCAAACTCTGCGTTGAAGATGATTTTGCTCAGACATTATTATACCATGAGGCTCCAAAGTACTATACATGGAATAGTGGAAACAAGAAATGGAACCCCCGAAGAATGGGATTAGATGTACCTCCGCACCCAGGAATCAAGTCAGGTGATGCACTCGGCAGAGTATATACAGTACATCCGAACAACTCTGAATGTTTTCATCTCAGGCTACTGATGCATGAAGTACAAGGACCTAAGTCATTTGAAGATTTGAGGACATTTGAGGACGCGCTGTGTCAAACCGTCAGGAATTATGGAATATGCACAGGGAAAATCTCTCCGAAGACATTTTGCATCAAGCAAATGTTAGGCTTAACAATAAGCAGTTACAATACATTGAGGCCATCTTCAACGCAGATTTGATAATTATTGAAGATAAAATTATATCCTTATTAGGATCTCATTTAACAATTTTTGGATTGTCTGAACCCATTCGCAATACAGATTCCACGTTACCAAGTGAATTAATTGCGGAAAGAAGTTATGATACAGATGCACTTATTAAATTCTTAGAAGAAAATGAGAGTAAATTGGTTCCAGATCAGAAAGAAGCATTTGATAGGATTGCAACAGCAGTCTTCAATGAATCCGGTGGTGTGTTTTTTTTTTTGATGCTCCAGGTGAAACAGGCAAAACAATTGTAATTAATCTTATTTTGGCCAAGGAACGACAGAGGAATTGCATCGCATTAGCTGTTGCGTCTTCCGAAATTGCTGCTACACTACTCACTGGAGGAAGGACGGCACATTCTGCATTCAAGTTGCCATTAAATATGGCAAACTCAGATGCACCAACGTGCAATATTTCCAGGATGTTACTCTGCAAGATTTGAGGCATAATAACCGAAGGATGGGAGGTATTACTTTGCTCTTGGCTGGTGACTTCCGACAGACTCTGCCTGTTATTCCACGTGGAACAAGAGCTGATGAAATACATGCATGCCTGATATCTTCAGTTATATGGAATTAAATTGAAACACTTAATCTTCAAAATAATATGAGGGTTCATACGACAGGTGATGCTGATGCACAACAGTTTTCTGATACTTTACTTCAACTAGGACATGGAAACTTGATGTCTCATGGCGATGATGGACTTATAGCAGTGGAAGATATTGGAAAATTAATTGAAAATCATGAAGATTTGTTACAAGAAGTGTTTACAAACCTCTCTCAGCATTTTAAAGATCATAGTTGGTTACGGGAAAGAACTATCCTTGCACCAAAAAACGACAACGTTATACTCATTAATAGGCAGCTTTTAGGTCACTTGCCTGGCACATCTCATATTTATAAGTCTGTTGATACAGTTCGTGCTACAGATGATACAGTACACTATTCTACAGAATTTTTTAACTCTTTGCGGCCATCTGGAGTACCGCCGCATATATTGGAATTAAAGATTGGTGCACCTATTATGCTTCTCAGGAATTTGGATCCACCTACACTGTGTAATGGGACAAGATTGTGCTTAAAGAGATTGATGAAGAACGTTGTAGAAGCGACTATAATAAGTGTGCAAGCCACAGGCAAAGATGTATTTGTTCCAAGGATTCCGATAATCCCATCAGATTTACCTTTTCAATTTCGACGGCTTCAATTTCCTGTTCAGTTAAGTTTCGCCATGACAATAAATAAAGCTCAGGGTCAGTCTTTAAAAGTTGTAGGTCTCGACTTACAATACTCCTGTTCTTCCCATGGTCAACTATATGTCGGTTGTTCACGATTAGGAATTAGACAAAATCTTAGCATTTATGCTCCAAATGGTAGGACACTTAACATTTTTTATCCAGAGGTGCTAAGGTAATAACCTGTAATACCTAGCAGTTTTTGAAAGAAAAATATTAATTTTACTGCGTATTGATTTGTAATTTCATTGTTTCTATTTAATGTTTGTTTTATTATATGTTATTTGGCTAAACCTATACTTTAATACGTTAATGTTTTTGATACAGAATCTTGCATTTATGGTGCGTGGAGTCCTTAATTGCAGATTTCTATTAATTTTTTCGTTTGTCAGTGCATTCTAGCTATACTTTAATACTTTTATTTTTTTTGCTACAGAATATTGCATTTATGGTGCGTGGAGCCCTTAATTGCAGATTTCTATTATTTTTTTTCGTTTGTCAGTGCATTCTAGCTATACTTTAATACTTTAAATTTTTTGCTACAGAATCTAGCATTTATGGTGCGTAGAGTCCTATTAATTTTTGCATGTATTTAATAGAGCCCTATTAAATACATGCATGCCTGATATCTTCAGTTATATGGAATTAAATTGAAACACTTAATCTTCAAAATAATATGAGGGTTCATACGACAGGTGATGCTGATGCACAACAGTTTTCTGATACTTTACTTTTAAATTGCAGATTTCTATTAATTTTTTCGTTTGTCAGTTCATTGTAGCTATACTTTAATACTTTTATTTTTTTCTACAGAATCTTGCATTTATAGTGCGTGGAGCCCTTAATTGCAAATTTCTATTAATTTTTTCGTTTGTCAGTGCATTCTAGCTATACTTTAATACTTTAATTTTTTTGCTACAGAATCTTGCATTTATGGTGCGTGGAACCCTAATTGCAGATTTATCTTAATGTTTGGTTTGTCAATGCATTGAACCTATACTTTAATACTTTAATTTTTCTGCTACAGAATCCTGCGTTTATGGTGTGTGGAGCTCTTAATTGCAGATTTCTATTAATTTTTTCGTTTGTCAGTGCATTCTAGCTATACTTTAATACAGTAATTTTTTTGCTACAGAATCTTGCATTTATGGTGCGTGGAGCCCTAATTGCAGATTTCTATTAATTTTTATGTTTGTCAGGGCCTTCTACCTACACTTTAATACTTTATTTTTTTTTGTTGTTCCATTATTTACATTTTACCTAAATTCAATTCAAGGAATATTTTGTTTAGTTTTTTATTATACTGTGCTATTAATTTTATGTTATATATACTGTGTTTAATTTATAAATTAATTTTGGTTAACAAAATTGAGATTTTTGCTTTTCAGCTTTTGGTGGTAAAATGATAAAAGGCTGAATCTACCTAAATTCTGAGATGTGTATAACATTTCACATGCTTTTTTTTCTATGTTATTTATACTGTGTTTAGTTTTTAAGTTGATTTTGGTTAACAAAATTTGGAGATTTTTACTTTTTAGCTTTTAGTGGTAAAATGATGAAAGACCTAATTGCCTTAAGTTGATGAGTCTACCTAAATTCTACAAAATATAAGGAAACATAGCCCTACTGGGGAATCCTCGCCTTGCAAATATCGCAAAAGGAGGATAAGGAGCCTTTCCTCTACGCCTAGCGTGGTGTGGAAATCAGCAATTTATTAATTTAAAACCTCTTTTATAAGAATTCTAGGTATTTTTTCTACCGTGACGAACCTTACGCAATCGTATGATGGCAACGGAATGTTTGAAATCTCATGGGGGGGGGGACTGTTTGCAGGAAGTCGAATGAACTCATTAGAGGGTCGTTCTTCAGATAGCCAGAACTTTTCTGCAAAGTGCTACAGGGGAAATTCTTAGCCAGCTGCTTTTTTTTCACATGCAAATTTATCTTTTTGTCATGCAGGGATGTTCATATCATACCAGGTGGTGGTGGGTGTTAATATGAATAGTAAATTTTTCTTTTGGAGGAAAATTATAAAAGGCTTAATCTACCTAAATTATGAGATGTCTATAACATTTCATGCTTTTTTTTCCTGTGTTTAGTTTTTAAGTTGATATTCGTTAACAAAATTGAGATTTATACATTTCAGATTTTAGTGGTAAAGTGATCAAAGGCCTAACTGCCTTAAGTTGATGTGTCTACCTAAATTCTGAGATGTGTATAACATTTCACGTCCTTTTTTTCTACGTTATTTATACTGTGTTTAGTTTTTAAATTGATTTTTGTTACCAACCATTCAACAATTTGACATTTTTCCTTTTCAGATTTTAGTGGTTTATTAAAATGTATATATTTTATGTTTTACTTTTCAGGTTTTTGTTCCAATGATGAAAGGCTAAACTAGCTGAATTCTGAGGAGAGTATTATAAAAGTATATTTTTTTTTGCATTGGGTTTTCTTTTTATTCATGCCTATTACATTTCGTATGCTTTTTTTCTATGTTACTTATACTGTGTTTAGTTTTTAAATTTACTTTGGTTAAAAATTATTCCACAATTTGACATTTTTACTTTACAGATTTTAGTGATACAATGATGAAGGGCTGCATCTACCTAAATTCTGAGATGTCTATAACATTTCACATGTTTTTTTCTATGTAATTTATACTGCGTTTAGTTTTTAAATTTATTTTGGTTAACAAACATTCTTAAAATCCCGGTCAACGCTGGCTCGCCCGGGGGGGGGGGGAGAATTGTTCTTCTGCTTGCGACTGTTTGCAGGACGTGGGATGCGTATACACAAAATTAAAATACCTTTATTCGTTGTTTTTTAGTATTTCCATTCTCTGACACTGATTGCTGAAGGGAGCGGGTCCCTAAATCGACCGGCTAGACGGGCGAAGCACGGCTAAGTAAATTTGACATTTTTATTTTTCAGATTTTAGTGCTACAATGATGAAAGGCTGAAATTCTGAGATGTGTATAACATTTCACATTTATTTTTTCTATGTTATTTATAATATGTTAATTTTTAAATTGAGTTTGGTTTACAAACATTCTTAAAATCCCGGGCATCGCCTTGGTACTTCAGCTAGTATATATATATCAATATATATATATATATATATATATATATATACATATATACAGGGTGATTATAATTAAAGTTTAAATTTCAAAACGCTATAAAAAAAGAACCACTGATGAGAATGACGTCAAATTTGAACGGCATGTTATTGAGGAAGGTGGAAAGTGTATGGCAGAAGAAAAGATTTAGTTTCAAAAGTTAGCAACAGATGGCGCTGTAAGCGGGCAGAATATGTAAATTAAAATACCTGTCATGCGCACGACACATTTCAGTGTTATAAAACCGCCAGGTATACGGCTGTTCCTCATTTCGCGTCTCAGACGTTCGCCATGGCTGTCTTACTGCAGGACCGCGCTCTGCTGGTAAAGCTGTATTACAAGAACGATGATTGTGCAAGAGTAGCTCTGGAAAAGTTCAGGACACTGAAGGGTATAAAAGAAGGTGTTGGTCCAATGAGTATTGTGGGTCTGAAGAAAATGATGCAAAAATTCGAAACGACAGGTTCGTTTGATGTGCAATCTGGTAGAGTGAGAAAACGAGTGCATTCGACGGTAGTTGAAAAAGTGGCCACAGCATTACAAGAGGGGTCGGCCCGTGGTGTGCAACTGTGCAGTGCACGAGGAATTGCCCGAACATTGGACAGGCCTACGAGCACGGTGCTGAAAATTGTACGAAACATCCTGCAATGCTATCCATGCAAAATTGGCCATGTGCAGGAGTTGCTTCGGCTGACCTGCCAGCAAGGGAGACGTTTGCGTTAGAATTTCTTGGTTGCATGGAAGTGAATAATGAATGGCAGTGGAAAATTTTATGGACAGATGAAGCCCGTTTCCATCTGACAGAGTACGTCAATACCCATAATTGTCGAATATAGGCAACAGAAAAATCCATTGGCAACGCACCCCGTACCACTTTATCCTGAAAAGGTCACGGTGTGGTGCGGCTTTACGGCATCATTCATCCTACAGCCATATTTTTTCGAGCAGATGGGTTCTTCCAGTCCTGTTACCGCTACCGTCACTGGTCAGCGCTATGCGTCTCTTTTGCGCAACCACGTCATTCCAGCTGTGCAATAGCGTGGATGTGTGGATGTAATCATTTTTATGCAAGATGGCGCTCGTCCGCACATTGCACATCCCGTGAAGCAGCTGCTGCGCCGCCATTTCGGAAATGTTCGAGTTATCAGCCGTCATTTCCTTACAGCCTGGCTGTCCCGATCACCTGATCTTACTCCGTGTGACTTCTGGCTGTGGGGTTATCTCAAAGATGTTGTGTTCCGTGCTCCAATTGCAAATTTAGCGGAATTAAAGGCACGCATTTCGCAACACATTCTGAACATCACACCGGAGACACTGCTATCCGTTGTGGAACATGCTATTTGTCGCTTTCAACTTGTTGCACACGACGGTGGACACCATATTGAACATGTTTTGCGCCAGTCTCGCGACATTTCCGAACTTCTTTGATGAATTGTTCTTATGCGGTATGTCACCGCAAAACTCTTGAAACCGATTTGTCCCTTTCGATGTAATATGTACAGTCATGCAAATAAAATTACTCAACAATTCTAATTTGTCAATGCGTTTTAATGTGTAACTTACACCTTAGCCGTTGTTTTACGAATCATTTCTCATTTCTCGTCATGATTCTGCCGCTTACAGACCCATCTGTTGCTAAAATTTGAATTTAAAATTTTTCTTCTGCCATACGCTTTCCGCCTTCTTCAATAACATGCCGTTCAAATTTGACGTCATTCTCATCAGTGGTTCTTTTTTTATAGCGTTTTTAAACTTGAACTTTAATTATAATCACCCTGTTGATATATATATATATATATATATATATATATATATATATATATATATATATATATATATAATATTAGAAAACTAGTAATTTCTTAATTCAATACTCTTAACATTTAAAAACTATTAATTCTTCAATTAAGTATTCAAAATTACATACCCCTTTTTAAAACCTCAAGTTATTTAATTTCCCTTGGGCATTTGTGTTAAATTCCAAAATATATTTCCAAATCCCAGTATAGACGTCCCATTAAAACTTAGATAAAAACCCCAGGCGATTTTATTCAAGATGGCTGACTTTTTAACGAAATTAAAGGGTGCACCTCGTGGCTACCGAATTAGATCAGATCAGCGCAAAAACAATAACTTTTAACCAATCAGCTATTAAGTCACACCTCTCTGTCACGTGATGAGGTGAACTAATAAAACTATCTGTTGTCTAAAATTAGATGCACTCTGTAAAAATCAGTTCGTCATGTAACTCCCGGCGGACGACTCGATAAAACTTAAATAAACGTTTTGGTTCAATTAATTGGCTGTGGTTCCTGTGTCTGAGAGGGGAAATCTTTGCGGGAATATACTCAACTGTTCGTGATGCGGTAGGCGACGTTCACCCACTCTGCCCTATTTATTTCTTTATCTCCACGTCGTCTATTTCATATATATATATATATATATATATATACATATATATATATATATATATATATATATATATATATATATATATATATATATATATTAAAAAAATATATATTAGTCAGAGAAATACGTATCTCTTAGCTTATGTCTATAAGCCAAGGTGTCCAAGGAAATACGTATCCCCACTTAACCTTAGATTCATTCAAGTTTGGGTTCCTTATATCGTAATTAATGCTTACTCTACTTTTACATCGAAATTTCAATTTTTATAGGTGCATAAATTTAACTGTTGTTGTAGCGAACCTTTTCCATTATTTTTCTTTTCATCCTTTAAACAGTTCTCTGTTGCTTAGTTTGCATTTAGGCTAAACTAAGCAACCTTATACTCTACGGCAAATCAATAACATAGTCGAGAACACTATTCTTGAGTCATATTATGTAAATATACTAAATTCAAACTTTAATTAAGAAAATGGTCACAATGCCTAATCCTAAGCTCCCCAACCCATTATCCCGCACATATCTTTTCCAATGATCTTAAAAGACTTTTGAAATTGTTTCATAAATAAGAGTAGTCAATTAAAGTAAAGTCTTAGTTACTAAATGGAATATTCAAGCGTGAAATGAGTAAAAAATAATTTTCATATTCATGATGTATATCATAACAATATTTTAATGGATATTTCCTTTTTTTAAGTAGGATTTTGTCTGATAAAGAAAACAGCTGTTTTAAAGATTCTTTGAAATAAACATTTATTAATATTTATTTGTTTTTATATTATAAAATAAATTTCAAAAAGCACACGTAATAGAAGTACTGGAATTCCTTGTTATAAGACATATAGTCTGTTTGTTATTCTATTTAAATTCTTGTAAACCGTTTTCCAGCAGCCTTGAGAAAAAATATGCCTATCGTTTACAGCTTTATGGGTCCAAGTTATGCTGACCTAGTGGTAACAAGTTGGGATTCGGAGGGAGGGTGCTCAGTTCGAATCCGTTTTCAAATACCCTAATGTTTTGGCCGCATATGGACCCGTTAAACCCGTAGACTTGAAAGCCCTCCCGTGATGTCAGCGAGTGGGGGTAGGTAAAAACCTTCCAGATGTCTTCTGTGGATGTGCTCGGTCAAAATTATGGGGGACACTAAGGTGTGGTGTTGGTTCACCTTTACGGTACCCCCAATGTAAGTAACCCACGTCTGTCTCAGATGTTTTTTCTAGGGTGAATATCAAAAGGCAATGTGCCAGCTGTGTTATTGAAAAAATGCAATAACATTATTTGAAAAAAATAATGTCCAGTTATCGCCTACTATATTCCAGCACAAAGTAAAATTTGGACGGACTCCTCGAGCTATCGGATACAATGGTTTTAATTTCGATGACTGATGGTCAGTTACGGATACCAGCCGAGCTGGTGCTAGAAGATTATGAACTTGAGCACTGTGAGAAAAGAAATCTGTGTTCAGGTGAACAAGGGTTTAGACTTCACACAGGTAGGTCCTGATAATGACGAGTACCAGATATATATTGTTCTGTTTTTCCTGACTTCGTGAAGATTGAATAAAATCTCTTCACGAACTGCACACAAAATAAAATTTATTATTCTGTAAATTCTTCAGACGCATACACAAATTCAAACAGAAAACACGTAACAACTGTCTTCTATACAGCAGAACACTCTAAAAACACAAGTCAGGATACCTGAGTCTTCAATACAATACACGCCTAATGCACTTTCAACACATTCAGTTCTCAATAGAAATCGAACTGACTTCCATTGCTAATGTCAGGTATATTTATAAACTTCCAAGGCGCCCCCTATCGGTCAGCCAGCTAGATATCTCCAGAGGCTCCTAGAAAGGTCTAGACGACAATTTTGTAGCCATTTGGTGCCATATCGCCAAATCTGGCGAAATATCACCAAATTTGGCGGCCAAAATAAGTCACCAAATCCATCGCCAATTTGATGATAAGTATCATATTTGACTATATTACCATAGACTCGTAAAATTCGTGACAATTCATCCTTCTAGGCTTTATGTCCTATGATAACATTCGAGCATACTGGTTTGGTTTCACATTTCTGCCGTTATCAAGAAAGCCATGATTGGAGCGCAGTTCTAGATCTAGAATAGTTGTGCTGTGCAACTGCTGCACAACAAATTCGCGGATCACCTTTGCTGTACAAGTTAATTCTACTGAACTGTTTGAGCACTTAAAGACTGGAAATATTGTAAATAGAGACCTGTCCATCAGCTTTTGGCCTAGATTTAGTTTTTTCTTATGGGTTCCACAGCAAGATAAACAGATCAATAGCTTAGTATTTTTTCTGTTAAATGATTTCTCATCTTTTACATTAAAGTTTTTAGATAAAATATCTATCTGTGGTTTTATTTAAGTCTATTATCCCAAAACCAATAAAGTTTTCAACAATTACATTTTTATGTGAGAACCTACTGCACAGTTTTTAAGCAGAATTCAGAGAGGTAAATAATTTCAATTACACAAATAAAATTTTTTATAATTTTCCTATTTTCTTACTTTCACATAATGATGTTTTAGCAAAATTCGGCCCTAGGTAGCCTAGTGGTAGCGCTTTGGGCTTCGGACTGAGGGTTCTCAGTTCGAATCCCACTGAACGCCATTTAGTACCTCCGCGTTTAGGCAGGATATGGACTCGTAAAATCTGAACGCCAAAAAGTCTTTCCACGAGGTCAGTGGATGAGGAAAGGTAAGAGACCTCCAGATACCTCCTCTGGGGGTGGTCAGTGAAAATTGGGGTTTCCCCAGGGGGTAATGTTGACTTACTTGTATGGTGTCCTCAGATAAAAAGTAGTCAACATTTTCCGTGATGTATTCCGAATATGTCAAGACCAGTGCCCCCACATAAAAAAGTGATTGACAAATAAAAAGGGAAGATATCATGACTATTTTGCAACTATATAAATTGACAAGTTTTCTTTGAAGAAATGAAAGAATACTAAACTAAAAATCTCTCTGTCTTAATAACTCTGAAAAAATAGTAAGGAATAATTTGTTGCAAGCAATATTTTATGCAAAAGAAAATGTTTTTCCATTATTTTTGTAATATATTGCTTTTTCTGGTAGTGCAGAGAAACTTGTCTGGACACAATTTACATAGTAAAAATATATAATAATTGTTTTCGCATATAGTCTTTCATTAAGGTTGTGTTCAATCATGTATGGTACTAAGGGAAATTTTAATATTGTTTTCGTCATGTTACTAAGAGCGGAAAGCAAATTTAATTTTATTTTATCAAATATAAGAATTTCAGATTATGGAATAAATATGCGTATTAAAAATAGAACTAACATCACATCGGGCAAAAAGTTATTTATGACTTTAGATGCAATATTTTCAACTTTTTAAACATAAAAAGCTAGTTCTTTTTTTACCTACCAGTGTTCTTTCAAAGGTTTTCTAAACATTTTAATATGTTTGGCCCCTGTGCTTTTTAGAGTGATGCATAAATGAAGAATATTAAAATAATGTGTTATTTTCAAACTTTTTATGTACATTCTATTATATCGCTTGATATTATGAGAGTATTTATGTTATGCACAAGATATAAATCAACTCAAACAGAATAAAATGTCTTCTATGCAAGACAGCTTTTTATCGTGCATTCTACAGAGGGTATTTTTCTTTTTTAAAAACTGTATTTTACACTACATTTTTTAATTTATGCTTGTGTACAGTAAATAACTTAGAGATATCAGGATTTATATACACATAAGAAATGTGTAAAGTATATGATTTACGAAACGTCTAATTTGAAATTCAATATTATGTTTTGGAAATAAATTATAGTTTATTGAGAATGCAATGACCCCGTGATCATATATAAGTACATTTGTGTCACGTTGCGACCAATTATGTTTCAGCAACTTAACTAAGAGAAGGGGTACAACTCTAAAAAAAAGACACTCTTGTTCTACATATTTACAATTTATTTAGACATATATTTACACATACATTATTTAGCATTATGCTGAAGTCTTCGTATTATTCAAATATAGTATTATTCAATATATAAACCATTTACAATTAGAACTCATAGTATTCATCATAACTTTGGCAATGCCGACACTTACGTGCAAGAGGCGCGTATGTGATAAGCAGGGATCTGAAAGAAATTATATTACCAAATATGCCCACCCATGGGGCTGCTGTTGCTATAGGTTGCACTCGTCTCCACCACTTGGATACCACAGTTCGTGTAATATTTGTCGGTCACTATAGTTCGTAGAGAGAGATCACGAAACTTCTGTATCTCGTCCCTGAAAGAGTTCGGGATTTCAGTTGTCGACGATAACTTGAAGTACACCTCGGATGTTGCTCTGCGTTGATCACCTCTATGACGATCTGCGGGTTGGTCAGCACTGGTCGTCGGTCGTCTGAAAGTTCAAACAGCTATAAGAGGATGCGTAAACCTTCAGGTAACGGACTAGTAGCATTAGTCGATTCGGCTCTTTTTTATACTGCCCTTTGTCGCAGTTTGCGAACCTTCGCTGGGCAATCAATTTCACGTCGTCACTGGATTCTCTTCTTGGCCTTGTAGTAGCTTATTCCATTGTTTTTTGCTTCTTTTTCGTAAGGAGCTTGCGCTGGGCATTCAATTTCGTATTCTTTGGATTCTCATCGGTCCTGTAGTAACTTAGGGTATTTGTCGTTCTTTTGTAATAAGGGAGTCTCTTGTCGGCCCTGTGGCAGCTTAGTTTCTAGTCATTTTTTTTAAATAAAGGGCTCTTCCGAAAACGCTCCAACACTCGTATATATATTCTCTTTTCTTTTTTTATTGGCTGTGGCCTTCTTGTCTTCTCATTCGTTCTCACCATTCCTTTATTGGGATGAGGGACATTTTGTTCGTAGATCATCTTCCCGGTCCTCCTCCTCGCATTAGCAGCATCTTAAATGTTTCGGTGCATTTTAATTAACTCCGATGTCTGTCCGTGTCTGGGATATTTGCTTATCGGACAGTCCCCCGCTTCTCGACCTTTGACATCAGATTTATAGCTGCTGACTTCTTAATCTTCGATGTTTTATGACACCGTATTGTTGCACTGTACAACGCCTCTCTCTGGCGCCCCGAAGCATCGGAACTGTAAATTTGTGCCTCACAGTTTCGGCTTGGTGATCCCTACCAATTTAGATAGCCGTCTAGAGATATCGCATATTCACATCCCGCTTATTACAGAGGATTAAATATAATTTGTACAAATTATGGGATGGATTATATACGAAGCACATCCAGAAAGTAAGAACCGATTGGATGTAAAAAATTAGGAAGAAATTTCTGACAGATATTTATTTCCAAATGTTAAAACGCATTTTCTACTACTTTTCGACGTAGTCGCCCTATTTATTGAGGCATTTATCGTATCGTGAGACTAGCTTCTGTATTCCATCTCGAAGAATCTTAATACCAACCTATTCATCCACTCCTTCACAACGTCTTTTGTTTTTTGATCACTCTGTAGACTCTGACCAGCCAAAAATCTCCTCATGTGAAGAAACAAATGGTAATCGCTAGGAGCTAGTTCGGAACTATGCCGTGGTTGTTCAAAAACTTCCTAATCCAACTATTGAAGCAATTCTCGTTTACGGACGGCAATGTATGTCTGCACGTTGTCGTGCAAGAGACAAAATCCAGCAGACAGTGATCCACGCTGTCGAATCTGAATAGATTTCTGCGCAGCTTCTTAAGAGTTTCACAGTAGGATTCAGCATATATGGTCGTACCTTAATGGTTGTACCACACGAAAATTTCTTTGCGTTCAAAAACCTTATCGTTCACGGCTGGCGGGATCAAAATAACATAGCAAAGCGAAGAAGCTTTATAGAACAATATAATTGAATCTGCAGTTTGAAGAACAGAACGTATCCACAAACTGTTTTAGTGGAAAATTTAAAAAAAAAAACTTTCTTATCTATTATTTTTCTTCACTAAAATTTTATATAAGATTCTTTACATTCCCCGGTATTCCAGTGCCTTTTACAGCTTACAATAAGCGTCTATATGTGAATAACAGTATGGCGAAGAAAAAAAGATCGAATTTCATTTTTTTGGCACTTGTTCCCTTCTTGAAACTGCCGATTCAATTTACACGTATGTTAAATGAATTTTCATTAAATGAAGAACCAGACGTCCAGAAACAAAATGACGGTGATGTCGTTACAATGACGTGACCTGCGCTATATCCATGAACAATCGGTTCTTACTTTCTTGACGCTCCTCGTGTGTTATATTTTGTTTTATATTTTACTTTATTTACTAAATTTTGAAAGCTTGAGTTGTTGTCTCTTGCATAAAATATTTTATAAATGTATTGAACGATTTTACGTACGCTATGAATGTTACATTGCATGGTATTTTATAATTGATTCCTAGTTCATCTATTATAACCCTATATACAGAAGGTCATTCGCACTTTATAAAAACGATTTTGATAGTTAATTTTTGTGTATAACTGCCGAATATTTTGTGGCGATTTGCTTCTATCTGATAGCCATGGCTCTTGACAACAACCTCTAACTTGAATTTTACATGAAAGTAAACTTTTTCTTAGTACTGTCATGTCAATTTTACCCCATTCTTCTTGGATGATGTTTTCCTAAGGCTCATTTAATAAACTGAAAGATCAAAAGTTCAACGGAGAAGCGTCAGGTCATTTAAGAGGTTTTTGTTAAATGGGATACGCTTTATTCCTGTTTCTGATTCTTTCTTTGCTAAATAAGCGATAGTTGATTTAGACATGTGACTAGAGGCTTTGTCCATATGAAGCTCAACGTTATCAATGTCCTTTCGATATAAGGCTGGAATTTCTTCTTCAAAAATTGGTTCTAAAATATTCTGCTATTAGTAGAGTGAATCAATTTTGGCTTTCTTTGAGACTTTTTTTGATTTTTAATTTGCCGTTGTAACAAAATCCTGCAACTATCCTGAATCTCTTTGGAAAATTTTCTGTACACTAACGAAGCCCTTTCGTACGGTCATTCCCGTCAGTTGAGCAATAGAAAATTGATCTTTTTTTATTACAGTCACTTAAATACACCCATGCCTCATCCAATGTTACCACAAATTTCCATTTTTCAGTAGGTAGGTGTTTTTCATGTAATTTTCTACAATTTGTTTTTCTTTCAGCAATATGCTTTGTCAAAAGCAGATGAACTTTAGGTTTAAACACCTTTTTTAGCCTCAAATCTTTCTGAATTATTTTACTTACAGTGCCAGAAGATATTCCTAGTTTCGATGCAATGGATCTTTCAGTCAGTGGATTTTCTTTTAAGATCCGAGAGTTCACTTTCTTGATATTTACGTGCGTTCGAACAATCTTAGGATGAGGTTTCGCGGTCATGTTTTCATTTTTACTTTCAGTTATACTTTTTTTTCTTTTAAATTTAATAAATTATAAATACTTTTTTTTTGAAATGCCATAACCACGATTTTTACACCGCTTTATAATTCGTTAATATGAATATTTCTCCTCGGAAAGAGCAGTTACGTAACTTTCGAGCCATCTATCAATTTTAGGAACCATTTTCAAAATAAATCTTTTATTTTACTTTCAAATCAAAACAAAACACTAGCAGACCATTATTCTGAATTTCCCAAATTTTTATCTCAA
Source organism: Dolomedes plantarius (assembly GCA_907164885.2). Lineage (NCBI taxonomy): Eukaryota > Metazoa > Arthropoda > Arachnida > Araneae > Dolomedidae > Dolomedes > Dolomedes plantarius. The sequence continues at coordinate 54,724,503 of OU015501.1, read as the reverse complement.
AATGCAAACTTCAAAAATAAATTACAAAATCGTATCCATAAAGTGCGAACGACCTTCTGTATCTATATATATATATATATATATAAATGTTGAACTTGCAAATGAAAACTAATCTTCACATTTTCCAGTAAAATTAATTTAATTTAAATTCAAAACAGCTGTTTCGATATTGAAACCGAAGCATAATATGTACAGCGAGAAATATTAATTTACATGACCAAAAATAAGAAAAGAAACAACCTGGTATTTGTCACAGACCTTTACTTCTTGTACGATTAATCAATGTTACGAGTAATCGAATTCTTTTACGATTAATCAATGATTTTGGGAAAATACTTCGTAGTACCATTTCTAAATGCACATCGGTAACCTAGAAAAGAAGAAAAGGTATTCATTTATAGTTTACTTTTTTCCATTTTTAGATATGCAATAACTATCGTACATTGAAAGATATTAAAGTCATGAATGAATGAATGCAGAACCATATTAAAAAATACTTTTCTGGATTTAGAATTTGTAGATATGAAACTGATTTTCCTATCACTGAATGATGTGTGGTTTTAGCGAGGTCTTGGTTATCGATCATACTGTCGGATACATGTCAAAAAAAATAATGCCTTCAAACCATGTGCCAAAAATAGAAAAAATGAAAATAATATCTACTATGAACAAAAACTCTTCTTTATTGAAGAATATAGAGAGAGCTAGTTCTGAAGACAGTAAAGCGAAATATCTGAAACTGATAACATTTAAGTCTCTAACTGCTCATTTCGATAATACCTAAGTATAGACAGTTTGAAAAAGGAAAATTCACTATACAAATAAGAACTATATTCAAAACATATATTTGAATTTACGAGTATGTTGAAATATATATCTTTATATATTCAAAATACAATTTTTGTGATTCATTTCTCTGTAAAACATTTAATAATGAAACTGTTCAAACTCGAGTTGTAGGAATGTAATAAAAACACTTAGTGCTATCAATTTTAAATATATTTTATATGATTTCTCAGAGCATTAAAAATTATTTTTATCCAGATAGTTAATTTTAAATCTTTCTGCTACAATCCTTGAATTCACAATTATTTTAAGGGGATTCACGACTCTTAAGTCGAGGAAATAAGGCATATTTTCATACTTTTTGACTCTTTGTAACTATTTCAATTTATTCCCAATTTTTCAAAATTTTATGTATATGATAAATTAATATATTTTTTTAATAAACAAATTTTCAAGTCCCAAAAATTTTAAATAATGTTTTTTAAAAATGCTTTAGATATACCTTGTTTTTTAAGCATTTTTATTGTATACTGGCTTGCGCGCGGAGCTATGAAATTAATTTTACACTTAAATGTATAACTCCTGTTTTTTGTTTAAAATAAATAATTCAAAATACAATTGAACATTAAACATAAAGATATATTTCAATTTTTTTTTTAAACTGCTCAAAATATACTTAAAATTTCCTTAAATTTTTGCATTAATTTACCCCTGAAAAAATAACAAAATGTGCAGTGATTGCAATAATTCTAGTTCAGACGCAATAAAATAACATGATTATGCAGTGATAAAAATTTCAGGGAATTATGTTTCATAGTTTTTGAGATATTAGTTGCGGAATGATGCAAAATTACATTTTGAGAGAAATGAGTTTAAAATTTTTCTTACCATAAACTTGATCAGTAATTAAATATTTAGAATATCAATATCTCCGGAACTAAGCGGAATACTTTCATGCGGTTTGCTTTATTTTGTTCAGAAATTATCAGGCTTTATCATATATTTTTTTTTCAAAAAATCGAATGGTTTAAAGATTTAAAGGTAGTGAGTGCCCTTAAGGTACAAAATCTATAAATCCATTAAATATAAGCTTAGAAAAGTAGTATATATATAAGACACATCAAGCTAATTTTTCTTTTGCTTCCGTTTGAATAAAATGAGAATTTCAATCAAAATGGCTTTGAACCATATGAGTATAATACACATAGAGAAAACATTCAGACAAGTAGGAACGTGAAATGCGTTTGCACCTTTTTTTGAACAACATATCACACCCTGTATTGTATCATTAGTAAAACAGAATAATAATATATAGTATGTGAAACAATTAGTATGTGAAAAAAATAATTTAAATACGAAGCTAAGAAAGACTACTGAGAAACTCGTTTCAGAGAAAAAAGAACAGTACATTGATACTAAATATGTCTTTGTGCATCGCACGAAAAGAGAATGTTAGGAAATAAATAATATGTATAGCCGCTTTCAGTTGAAATGTCATAGGATATCATATATTCTAGAAGCAACCATGAACAAAAAGTGGACAGATGTGTAATCACATTTTGTTACGTTGTTAGAGATTACTACGTGACTACCTCGTGAAATAAGATTAAAGGATGTTTCTTAGAACTTTCCATTTTATTTCTTTCCAGAGAACAATATTATTGTTTTATTTGGTAATATTTGTTTCAGGAAGAATTATTTGCTGACATATAGGAGGAAGATGGTTTACACTAAATGGTTTCTGCAATATTATATACACGATGTCATATGTTTCTGTAATAAAATTCATGGTCTAATGATTCTCCATTTAGTACTAAGATCCATACAATGAAACAAACAAACACATACAAATACACACACACACACACACACATATATATATATATATATATATATATATATATATATATATATATATATATATATATATATATATATATATATATATATATTTATATATATATATATATATATATATATATATATTTATTTATTTATTTATTTATTTATTTATATATACATATACATATACATATACATATATATACATACATACATACATATATATATATATATATATATATATATATACATATATATATATATATATACATATATATATTTATATATATATATATATATATATATATATATATATATATATATATATATATATATATATATATATATATATATATATACATTTATTTATTTATTTATATATACATATACATATACATATACATATATATACATACATATATATATATATATATATATATATATATATATATATATATATATATATATATATATATATTGATATATTTATGAGCGCGTGTGTATGTGCTACTGATCCATACCATTTTAAATAATAATATTACATATTGCATTAACATATCTGTATGTATATGCACATAGTAAAAATTAAATATTAAATACGATGAAATATTAATTATTTTAGAACTGCAAAAGTTTCTTCACTATTATGCAATGTATGATTTGAAGATGGCAAGGAAATGAAGTTCCGATCTTCTGTTTTGAATATGATTGTAAATATTGCAAATATGTCATTTTTGTCTTGAAGTTTTATTTAAATATTCTGAAATCAAACTTTCATAAATATTATATCATTTCTATTAAAAATATAAATTAATGAGGTTTATTCATCAATATGTTTTTATGGACTCATTGTTTTCTACGAAAATAACTGATTGTGCGGTGTAATGCACGTTCTTTTGGATAAGACCTGATCATATGACTTAAAATGCTGAATAAAATTTCAATATTTTCTTAAAATAAACCTACATTTTCTAGAGTAAAATCTTAAGAATGAATGGTTTTCGAAAACTCAATTTTCAAAAAAGGTAAATTATAAAATAAAGGATACAAAGAAAAGGTGAAATTTAAAACTCTGCATTTACGTTCAGAAAAATAGTCATTACTTTGCAATGTAGAAATAACGACTCAAATACACGTTAGAATAGATGTAGTTAAAGTAAAAAAGCGTGTTGCAACGATAAAATGTGGAATTCCGTAAGCTTTTGCTGTACTTCACAAATAACACTGTACGTTGCGTTGAACTTAATATTCATTCATAGCACTTTTATTTCCCGCATCACACCTCATAAAACAGTTTATGGCGTAGAATTTTAAAATAAAATTCTGATTTATATTCAGACCTTTGAATCGTTAAAGAAAGAATAACTTTGGATTCAACTTTTGTTGTTCTTTCAAATTTGGTTAGCGTGAAATTACCAAAATATCATTTTATTTCTTTAGTTTTACATTTAAAAACAGTATCTTACTGTATTGTAATGTCAATAATGTACGTTAAACATTAAAAAAAGTGTTGTTTTCCTTTACTTAAGCATAATTTCTGTCTGGTTTGTTTCTAGACACAGGAGTAACGAAATTAAATTGTTATTAATGATAAAGCAAAAAAAGGATTCTTGTTATGCTACAACTTATCACGTGGGAAAAAGATACAAATATTTTCATGCAATACATTTTAATTTTCCTAAAAAATTTTATCCGATAAACAGAATACACATTTTACGGATATAAAGACATCATAATTTGTTTGTCAAGTAAGCTTGAAAAAATGACATTTAAAAAATATTATTATAGTTCCAAAAAGCTTAGCTAAAAAAGGCCAAAATTGCTAAGAAGTGAAACAAATTAACATTTTTCTTTTCGTTCACATAATGATCCTGCTTATTCTGAATCTTTCATTGGAACTTTACTTTCATAATACAAATAAACTTTGAACAAATTGCTTAAATTCTAACACGAATTACATCACAAATCGAAACCAATATTTGGTCTCTCTTAAAATTGTTGTATTAATATATGCTGCACAAAATATGTCTCTTGCTCTTCTAAACTCCATTTCTAAATGGCTTCACGAAATGGTCTTTCAGAATTTCCTTCAAACATGCGTATTTTTTTTACCTACGCACATATTATATATATATATATATATATATATATATATATATATATATATATATATATATACATATATACATATATATATATATATATATATATATATATATATATATATATATATATATATATATATATATATATATATATATATAATATATATATATATATATATATATATATATATATATATATATATATATATATATATATATATATATATATATATACTGTAAACTGACGAAATGGATTGCACAAGAAAAAAAGAGAAATTTTGAGCACGGAATTTTTGCCTTTTTTGTATCGTCATCTGTTATGAAATATCATAAGTTCGTTAAAGTAAAGGGAAGTTTTTAAACCGCTGCTATTTTAATACTCATCCAATATATTTTTTATGAACTAAGTTTCTGTCAGAAAGATCACACTTATTTTTTATCAGTTAACTAAGCCAGTTTTTTATCCTGGATTATAATAAAAAAATCACTCTTAGCATATTTAGTGAAAGATATTAAATTAATAAGCATTTGGTTCACATATCAAGGATCCTAGAGGTTTATAACTTAGTTGATGTAATCTAACAAGATACAGAGGCTGTTCACACATTTTTTATACGATGTATATTGTATTCACAAAACTAAATTACATAAAATTCTTGTGTTTTAAATGTTCTATTTGACATCCCTTATTCTGAACTATCTTTCGACACCGCAATTTCCAGGATAATAATGCCTTTTGAAGTGTCAGAAAAGGTATTCTATCCCATTCCTCCTGAACAGCTTTCCAGAGTCCTGTAAGGGTTTTGGAACGACATTTGGATAATGCAGATTTTAAAAGTCTGAAATCACAAAAATCCATAAGTGATACATCGGGAGATTTAGTAGGGATATCAGTGAAGGGTATGGCCTTGATACCAGTTTTTTGTTCCATTTCTTTTAGGAAATTTACAGTGGATTTTGATGTTTGACTACTAGGTTTGTCCTGATGGAGTCTCACAGATTGATGGCACTGTGGGTAAAGCGATGGTATCTCATTCAGAAAAATTGGCGATAAAATATATTCCTGATAGAATTTAGAGTTAATCTTGACATTTTTTCCACTCTCTTTATTTTTAACTTGCCATTATAAGAAAAACCAGCAACAATCATGAATCCCTTAGAAAAACTTTCTTTCGATTCTTTGAACCATGTACTTAAATTTTTTTCTCCACTTTTATGATAATAAATGGCTCTTTTTTTGTTGCAATCATTTAAATACACCCATGATTCATCTATTGTGACAATTGTTTTCCATTTTTCTTTGTATAAGTGTTTCTCATATAGAATTCTGCAGCGTGTCCTGCGTTCAGCGATATGATTTGGAAGAAGACGATGCACATTGCGTTTTTTCACTTTCTTAAGATTTAAATCAACGTTTATCATTTTGTTTACATTGGACACCGAGCATTTTAATGATTTTGCAACTGTCCTTTGACTAGGGGGAATTTTCTTTTAACATTAAACAACGTACCTTTGCAATAGTCGAAGATGTCCGTTTTTTCCTTGGATACTTGTTTGGAATTTTTGTTCCACTTGAGGCTGCAATTTGACGATTTTTCCCTTTCTTGTTTACGATATTACCTATCGACGCTTTAGATATCACAAAAACATGACTCTCACATCGTTTTTGGATAACGGAGTATGCATATTTCTCTTCGGAAAGAGCATAAATGCAGCCTTCGAACCACTGCTTTGTTAATAACGCCATTTTGAATAAAAACAAAACTTTCAAGCCGCAGACGACAATTTTGACTTTTAAAAACATATTAGAATTGCAATTATTTCTTTTGCAGCAAATGATTTTTATTACCGCTTACCAAAATCGTCTAAAAAATGTGCGAACAGCCTCTGTATAAGTTGTTTACGAAGAGAACACTGAGATAGCAAATACAACTAAGGTAAAAACAACTGGAAACCAATTGCTGGTATCTTCATTCAAGCGTATTCCTTTTAGGAATTGTCTTGTCAACTTTATAAATTGCTCAAACTACTTTCTAGAAACTTATATATTCTAGAGAATATTTCGTAGAAACTTAAAATTGTAATAAATGCACAAAGTTCAGGCATAGCCATTTGAGTCTATTTCTAATAATAAACTAAATTTGAAAACTAATACAAAACTTACAGATTCGGAAACAATTTTTAATAATATTCTCTATACTATTGGCGAAAACTTTGTTTTATGCTCTTTAATTCGAGTATCGTTGCTCATACCATTTTATTTCTTAAAAAGTTTCTCCCAATCTATATATATAAAACAGTTCCGTAACTGACTCACTGACATACAACGCACAGACCAAACCGCTGGACCTAAAGGACTGAAATTTTGAATGGCGATTCTTCTTATGGTGTAGGGGTGCACTAAGAAAGATTTTTGAAAAAATCTTCTTAGATTTTTTAAAATTAAATTTAAAATTAAAATTAAAGCTGTTTTAGTAACTTTTTTTAAGTTTGCATTTAAAATAATAATTTGAGGGTTATAAAATTTATATCACGAGAAGGATCCTAAAAATTCCTTTAAAATGAAATCTTTTTCGAATCTTTACCTCCCTTTTCTGATTTTTGGTGAATTTTTAAAGATTCATTTTTAGAATTGAATTTATTAAATGCCGATCACGTGATTTTTTTCTGGTACTTTAAATCAATTTATCGTCACGTGCATAACAACTAAATAGACAAAAAATATTTTTTTTTCTTTCTAATGCAGGAGACGATTGGATATTATCCAAAAAAAATAAATATCCCTTAAGATTTTTTTATAAATAAATATATATATATATATATATTGGAATTAATTGCATACATTGACCGTTGTATTTAATTTGAATGTACTGCGTAGCGAAGTGCGGGTTTTCAGCTAGTCTATATATAAAATAGTTCCGTAACTGACTGACTCACTGACTGACATACAACACACAGACCAAACCGCTGGATCTAAAGGGCTGAAATTTTGCATGGCGATTCTTCTTATAGCATAGGGGTGCACTAAGAGAGATTTTTGAAAAATTCTTCTTAGATTTTTTTAAATTAAATTTTTAAGTTTGCAATTAAAATAATCACTTGAGGGTCATAAAATTTGTATCACGAGAAAGATAATAAAAATTCCTTTAAAATGAATTACTTTTCAAATCTTCATCTCCATTTTCTGATTTTTGGTGAATTTTTAAAGATTACTTTTTAAAATTTAATTTATTAAATGCTGATCACGTGATTTCTTTTCTGGTACTTTAGGCTAGGCGCCCACTGGCGATTATTTCAAAGCAACTTTTTAATCACAAAAATGAAACACATTGATTCCTTAGATAATGCGCCCACTGGCGATTTTTCAGTTGCGGCAACTAAAAACTTCCAAATTGTTCGATTCTTTGGATGATGAAACTGTTGCCGGCGAAAATAAATCACGTTGGTTTAGATAGGACTGCGCCCACTGATGATTATTTAGTTGCTCGCAATACATCTGATCGAGGCAAATCATAGAGGGCTTGTTTGGCTAGTCCGATTCAAGAGCAGCTGGCAGCACTGAAGATCACCAGTATGCTTCAGTACTTGGTGTAAACATGTCACTAGACACTGAACTATTTATTAGCGAAATTGAAAAACGGCCAGCTTTATACAACATAAAATCAAAAGAATATGCTGACAAAAATTTAAAGAAGACTTTACGGGCTGAATTGTGTCAACAATTCATTGAAAATTGGGATAAGTTGGAGGAAAAACTAAAGAACGAAAAAAGTAAGTAGATTTTTTTTTAATATTAACTTTTTTTCATTTATCATATATAGCTTTTATATTAAATTTTGTCATACTGCCCAGGAACACTTCCTTGAGGAGAAATGAAATAACTTGTAAAATAATCTCTTATCGCAAAACCTTGATTGTTGCTTCTTACTCCAACTGTATAGATTCTTTCCAAGGAACAGTAGAGAGTGTCTTCAAAACGTATTCCATCATGTTTTCTAACAAAATTGTGTATAATGCTGCATGCTTTAATAACAGATCCACTGAATTCAATATTGGTATCGAGAGGCCTGTGCAATATTCTCCATTTGTTTGCTAAAATTCCAAATGTACATTCTTCCAGTCTGCGGGCTCTTGTTAATCTATAATTAAAGATACGTTGTTTTACGGACAGATTTCTGCTGAGATATGGTCGTAATACAAACTGTGAAAGAGCAAATGCCTCATCCCCCATTAGAGTGAATGGCATTGCCGTTCCATTTTCATCATTAGGGAGACAACTTTGTTCTAGAATTTTTAATTGGTTTCTTTCAAGCAACCTTGAAAATGCTGACTGTTTAGAATCACTTGATTAGAATCACTTGATGAACCGTATGCTCCAACTTCTACATAAATGAACTTGTAATCGCAATCCACTATTGCTAGAAGCAGAGTAGAAAAAAAAATTGTTGTTAAAATATTCGGACCCACTTGAATTAAGCTTTATTATCCTGATATGTTTTCCATCTATTGCTCCAATGCAATTTGGGAACTGCGTTCTCTTAGCAAATTCATTGGCAATTCTCAACCAGTCATCACAATCCAATCTTGGCATGTAAAGTTCCAGCAAACATTTCCAAAATGTGTCACATGTATCTCTTACGTTTCTTCTAATCGTTGTTTCTCAAAGTAAATATTCATAATGCAGTGACTTAAAAATGTTACCCTTTGCTAAATACCTGTAAACAACAATAACAACAAATAAATAATCCAACAGAGATAGATAAAAATAATACGAATATAGACAAGAAACAAACAGAAATCAAACACTCTGGGCATCCACGCACCAACAGCAAGATTCTGTATAAGTGCCGGAATTGAACCATAAAACAACAGAGGTAACCGACAGGTCTCGTCATCAGGGAGCCTAACCATATCAGTTACCTCAAGGGGAACTTTCTGAATAGGATGCAGGTAAGCCGAAAAGACATCCCAAGGCCCCGAGTCCCCCAAGGAAGCAATAAGTCAAAAAGAAAATGAAAAGACAAACACAACTTACAGTATGGGCTCATCGCACCTTGCATGCAAGCACACAAACAATCCTAATACAAAGTAGAAGATGCGTACACACCCCAATTCCGTAAGTGACGGTTAAGGCGAAACGGTTAAGGCTTAGCAGTCTATGCTTGATTTTTAATTTTTGTTTACTTCTATTGTTTATATTTTACAACAATAACAACAATTTATTTACAAACAGTTAATAAAAAAAAATTTAATATTATTGAGAGACATCCTCTCATTATATAATTTATTAAAAATTTAACAGAAATTCCTTATTTAGAATTTTACAAAAGAATTCTGTCTAGAATTACATTTCAAAAGAATTGTATTCAAATGGATTAAATCAACAATTAATTGGATTTTTCACATTTTGCAGGTATCGAGTTGCAAAAAAATGGAAAAACCTGAGGACATGCTTTAAAAGAGAGTACGATGCACAAAAAATGCATCGTCTGGCTCAGGAAATATCAAGAGGCGCAAGTATATATATTTTGAGCAGCTGTTATTTCTACGCGATTCTATCGAGAGCAAAACAACTTCAAACAGTCTCGGGGAAACAATCAACAATGTTGAAGATGACCTAGAAAATGAAATGGAAGAACCGGAGAGCGTAAACATCAATCCTTTGTCTGCCAGGTCTTTGGAAACATCTGCTAACAAGAGGAAGAAGGCTCATCGAATGACTTATGAAGAGTCTTTGCTGCAGATTCTGAAGGAAAAGAGACACGAAGACAAGGAAATAGATGAAGATAAATATTTTCTTTTATCTTTGCTTCCTTCGTAAAAGAAATTTAACGAAGATCAAAAATTCACTGCTCGAACCGAGATAATGAACGTTATGAGACGTGTTCGTTTGTCGAGGAGTCACCAAGATGAAACTCCGTTTAGAAACCCATTGTTTCGAGAGCAAACCGGTTGGAATAACAATTCATTATATTGCACTACTTCCCCTCATTCTGGGCAATATTATTATTCAAGATTTTCTCCGGGGCAAATTGAAAACCCCTCGCAACCTGTAACTCCGACCACACAAGAGGTTTGGGATAACGAGTCAGAAGCCTTATACTTTTTATCTTTGTAATAAAATATATGTATATTAGTTTAAAACAAATTTACTTAAAATTATTTACAAAAAATGTTTGTAATATGTATTTTATTTCAACAAAATTGCAAATTTTTAAGAAAATCTTTTTACTTACCTTAAAGTCATAGTTAATCTTTCCTGCGGTGGTATAGCTAAACGTAATCTTGTATTTTGGTAAGAAATACTAGGCCCTACTAATAACAACAGGTTGTCGAAACTTTCAACGCTCATCCGAAACTAGTTGAAAAATTTTGTTGGGTATACTCTTAAATCTTCAAATAATTTATAAAATTGCCCATCAAATAATCTCCTACTTATTATTGGGTGGACCCAAAATCTTCTGTGGTTTTGTTTACGTTTTCGCCTCAGAGCGAGAGCACAAACACATGCAGCTTCCACGAAATCCATTTTCAAACTGAGTACAAAGCAACTATTTAGTTGCCAGTAGGCGCATGTTGAAGGTATCCGGCAACTTTCAAGTGACTAAACTGTTTAGTTGCCCAAATTAAAAGTAGCCAGTGGGTGCCTGTCCTTAAATAAATGTATCGTCACGTGCATAACAACTAAATAGTCAAAAAAAATATTTTTCTTTTCTTGCTAATGCGGCAGACGATTGGACATTATCCAAAAAATATTAAAATACAGTAAAAGATATGTTCCTCAAACTGTTCTATATTAACTGTACCATATTCTTTAGTATGTAATTATAGATTTAATTAGAATATTTTCTTCTACATTATTTTGTCTATAAAAATATCCGTTACGATTTTTTTATAAATATATTTTTTCGTTTTTTTACATCAATTGCATACATTGATCGTTGTATTTATTATAAATATATTTATATATTTTTTTGGCATTAATTGCATACATTGACCGTTGTATTTAATTTGAATGTACTCCGTAGAAAAGTACGGGTTTTCAGCTAGTCAAGAATAAAATAGAAATTTTCTCCTTTGCATCAGTACCGGTGTCAGTGATTTCATCGCGGAGTAAAGAACCATAAAATAGAATGCCTGGTGTTTATTTTTTCACCAAACGATACAGAAAAGAATCAAGTTTTGGACATTACCTAGTAGGTTTCGCTATGAGCACCTCTCGCCGCTCGGTACACATCTAGTCGATAGTCGACCTCCATCTACGTACACTCGATCATTGCAGGAATCAGAGTTGCTATATTGCAGAAGTGATTCTGTCCGATAAATGGCATAGGTCCCGGATCTTCTCAGCGTACACAAGGATCTTCAGAAAACCCATTAGAAAAAAATCTAAAGGTCAAATCAGGGCCTCTTGGTGGCCAAGAAATTGGACCGTCCCTTTCAATCCAACGTCCAGGGAATCTGTTCTTGAGCCTCTCGCACACAGGTACTGCACTCAACATATCCCTGGCAAAATACGCTCGTTTACGATGATCTGTTTCTTTAATTTCGTGTTTCAACTGAATTTTGTAGGCATGAAGTCGTAAACGTTTATGAAGAGCATTTTGGATGGTTGGCTTTGGAATGCCAAGTTACAGGCTGCGGCGCACGATAGATTTGTTCGGGCTATGGAAGCACCATTGTCGTGAACGCTCAACATTCTCTTTCAATGTTTGTGGCTGGCCAGGGGACATCTTAACTTCAACTCTTTCAGTTTCTTTAAACTGCTTAAACCAACGAATAACGGTTTTGTTCGTTAGTGCATCTTGTCCGTAAGTATGCCTAAAATACCACTGCACTGTAACAACTGATTTAAATTCAGCGTACTACAACACACACTGGTCTTTTTAACTCATATTCGCTATTACTGCAGTCTCTACTTCCACGCTGGACAGAGCACGAGGATACGGCGTCGGCTTATACCGACAGTGCAGTCACAGTCAATATGATGACAAATAATAAAACTCCGAGAGTTAGCATACCATCTGCTGCTACGCAAAATCCGATCAGTCGATTGTTGCTCCCGGTGTGCACAATTTAAATCACTGACACCTTTTTAGATGACCCCATGTTTAGGAATGTTTCCAATTAAATGTTCTAAAGTTTTGTGTAATTATTCCCAAACTTTTTAAAAGATGACGGAAACATAATCTCAAACAAACAGGATAGAAATGAGCCCTATACATATAATTTTACTTTTTATTATATGAATATGTTTCTACAATGTTTTTTAAATAAATACATATATATAGAATTCTCTAGTAGGAGCCTTCTACTAGTATTCTCTCCTGCTTTCATATTTTTCTTTAGATTCTACTAACATTATTATTAACAACTAATTAAAAGATACTGAACAATTCAGACTGTATATTTTAATCCTCAGATGATTTAAAGTTGCGAAAGTAATTTTATTTTGCAGAAAGTTCTTGGCACAAAGATAACACATTGTCTCATGCTTCTAATTTGCGTTTATTGTTGAAATGTTTACTTTTAAATTGGAAGAGAAAAATTATGTTTTTGCCAATGAATAATAATAGTGTCTGTTAGTGTAATTTTAAAATTCTCGTTTCATCTAGATATATGGAATAGGTATTAATATTAAAGGATTATACTCTAATGTTAGAAATTACATAAAGGATGTACATCACATACATTTCTTCCTTTGCATAACAGACGAATATAAAGAGCTGTTCTTGAATACAAAGTTCCAGTCTTGACTTCTGCAAAAGTGATATGCTAGATGCTTTTCTACATATATAAGTATCTTTTAGACTTCACAGAAGATTCTCATGCGCTCTCTGATGCATGAAAAAGTTCAGATAGACCTACTGCGTAATATAAATGTATGTAAAACTGTCTTCTGCCAAAAGCTACTTCAGCAGTTATTTTTAAATAAAACTAGGTATACACTTTTGTGTAATGCATCTTTATTTACATTTTAGCTAAAAAACATTATTTAAAGGCTCAAATACAGGCTAAAAAGCACAGCGTTCTGTATCATCATGTATCATATTACACTGACAGAATACATGAAATCAGAATTTTATTTTTATTCTTAGAGATTTTTGTCTTTTCTATGAATAATACTTTTATGCTTTTAAGTTTAGCTTGCAATTATATTACATTTGTCCAAATTTCATTTCTCCATCGTATTTTGCTTCGCACTACCTTGACATTTTAAGTTTTATGTTGGGAAACTGACACAAGTTTGTGCTTAGTCTATCTGCTTAAATTTCGTACTATTTTACGTTTCTCTCTAATTCATTTTCGTTCAATTAAATCAAAATTAGCCCAAGTACTACATTGATTTTCCTTTACACTTTTGTAGCACAATTTACAGATACTTAATTATTTATCACATATAATCCCAAATAATGTAATTATGTGAGAAAAGTATATGCAGTCTTTATCGCAATCTGGGAGTAATTTTGATCAACCTATTTGTGTTTATTTATTATTATTGATTGTTTATATCTAACTTGAGAGTTTTGAAGAATATACAATATGAAGAAAATACTATCTGTAATTTATAATGGCATTATAGTTTATTATATCTATAATTTATCTCTCAGTATGAAGAAAATACCATCAGAAATTTAATTAGTCCAGCTAAATTAAAATTATCTAAGAGTATGTTCATAAAGTAATCGTAGGAAATAGGTTTTGTTTTGTTAATATGCGGGATTAATTTCGAGATAGATAAATTGGGGGGGACAATGTGATAACTTAAACTTTTGGGAAGAATACCAAAGTTTTAAGTATAAAAATATTTTGGGATAAATTTTATAATTACATTCTTGGTTAGGTGAATCCGCCAAGATTGCGTGGTATAGGGGTGAATACTGTTGTTAGCAGAGGGTCGCCAATTTTTGAAGGCCTCTTTTTTGACTCTGAAATCAGCCATTTTTTTTCAAATGTAAACCAGAAACGTTGAAACAAAAAAGTCTGAGTAGTTGTTGCCATAACGTATATTCTACGATCTTTTTATTTCAGTAGAATTAAAAAAATAGTATTCTTAAATGAAACACAAAATAGAAAATAATCTTTTTTGTTTCTCAAGTGTCAAAATGCCCGTATATTATTTTAGAACCTTTGTCAGATTTTTGTATTTTGATTGCCTTAATTTTCCATTCTGACTAATATGTTATAAAAATAAATTTGTTTAAACGTTAGTAGCTATTTCAAATGCATACTTATAAGGTTGTAAAATATACAGAATAAGACAAGTGTCCCCGCACTGGTAAAAAAATAATAAATAAAAATAAATAAAACATATACAGAATAAAATCGCTTCAAATTCTTTGATTAAACATTTCAACGCATATGCCATTTCAACGCATATGCTATTTCAACGCACGTGTCATAAACCTGCAATCAAAAAAATTAACAAAGTTCAAGTTGATATGGTATATATAAATAATTATCGATCACTCAATAATATATCCTCTAAAACGAAATTATTTATACATATTTCTGTTTAATCCCGTATCCAGAAGCGTATTTATAAAAGAAATCTGTAAACAAACTTTTATAAAAATACTTTTATAAAAATAGCTACGCAAAAGATTTATTAGTCATTTATAAAATTATGCAGAGTCATAAGAATATTCGACAAACAAATGTATTATTTTTAAGAGTAAAATTTGCGTATTTAGCAAGTTTAGTAAGCCCCTGTTTAAATATATTCTGCCTTTGACTCTTTTTCATCCTAATCAAACTTGGTGACACTAAAGAAAGAATGTTGTAATGAGGAAAAGAGATCAATAATTAAGTTACTTCCTCTTTCTATTAAAACTTTGGGATGCTATTTACTTTGTTCAGATCTTTAAGAGCCAAGTAACAAATGTTAAAGATAAGATTCGAAAATGTCTTATCTAATTCCGAACTTAAAAGAGTTAATAAGTAAAGAACTATTAGTTCATTTCTCCGATACTATATTTTATTTAAAAAAATACTTAAAAAGGGTAAACCGCATTGCAAACGAAACCATGGGTCTTATTTTAGGAGATGTATGGACTTTTCTTAATCTTAAAACTACTGAAAATATTGAAGTTAATGTTTCATAAAAATATGTTAAATTTAAGATTTGTATGTAATCTAATTAAACAATATATTATTAGTTCAAATGCAAAACTAGAAGTGATTTTACTTATTGTTCAACGCCGAGTCGTTCCAAATACCACAAATATTTTTTCCTAGATTAGCTTAGAAAATGATAACTGTGATTAAATTTGCTCACCCTACACTTAACGCTTTTTAGCATCAATAATTCTTGCTTTTCTTAAAAAACGCTTTGAAATGTTAAGTCTTGAATTAGTTTCAAACGAAATGCTTAACGCGTACCATTTGATTTTTGATCTATATCTGTGTAACTGTTTGCTGGGTAGACAAGAACGTCATTACCACTTCCGGAAGTTTGAAATAAGGAGTTTCTAGTCATGAAGAATTTAAATAAACATATTTAAAATTTATTTAAAAGATGTTTTACTTTCTTGCATCTATTTTAAAACAAAAAATGTAATAAAAACAGGTTTTATGGTGATTTCAATGAAGATAGCAGTGTTAAAATGAACATGATAATACAAAAACTAAAAAAGAATGATAATCTATGTATTTCCCTGAAATTAACTATTTAAATAAGTACACAGGTGAAGAAGACAAAAATAACTTTTAAAAATTTATAAAAAAATTATTTTAAAAAGGAAAACTCTTTTTATTTGTTGGAAAGAGCTTTCATTCATGAACTAGACTACTTACTCTATACTTTTAAGTTTGTTTTTATGTTTATTTTTATAAGATTCTGGAAACTCAAACAATTTAAAATCATGTACATCTCGTGTTATATAAATATAGCGTTAAAATACGAATGCAATGAATAAATCGCATTGTAATATATATATATATATATATATATATATATATATATATATATATATATATATATATATATATATATATATATATATATATATATATATATATATATATATATATATATATATATATATATATATATATATATATATATATATATATATATATATATATATATATATATATATATTGTAATATGAAATTGAAGGAGGAGGAACCATTTCTGTACTATTGAAGTGAATTTCTGTACAGTTGTACTTTTTTTTTGGGTACAATCACTAATTGTATACGGTCACTATTGTGTATGGTCACTATTTTGGTAGAGTCAAATGTTTTTACCTCGAAGGACCTTTGTTCTGTTGAGTGAAAGATGAAGTACACCAGAAATGTTCACAGCACGAAAGTTCTATAAAAGAATGAAGATTTGTCTATCGTTTAAGATGTAGAAATGACAGTTCGTCAAGGCAGGCCGGAGCATTTAAGACGCAAGTTCAACCGGAAGATTTTGCATAGTGGAAGTACAAGATTTGCTGGGGAAACAAACGTTGAAGATCATTGTGCCGCAGGATTGAATTATCACAGGTTTGGAAGCTGCTCACAACTACTCTTTATAAAAAATAAATACTGAGGAAGAAAACTTCTTCAAAAAAACGACTTGTTGGTAGAAAAAATAAGTTTTTATTCTTCTTGATAAAAAGATGCAATGTATATCTTGACTACTGAATTATAACAGGAACAAATAAACGTAATACTACATACTAGAAAAGAGCTTCAGGTCTACACGACCACTTATTAGAAGATCATCAAAAAAATAATAGTATTGAAGGAATTTCCTTTTTAAAGTATATATACACAAATATCAGATCAATAGAATACACTCGTACTCACTATTCGACAATAAAAAATACATCCCCCTCACCAAGCCACGGCCAAACCAAAAAGGACCGAAAGCCCGGCTCAGGGTCTCTTAGAGCAAGTTTTTATCTACCAAGCAATTCTGAATCTCTGCATCGCATCTCTTTTTTTTTCAGCCCTGGACAACGCAAGGAGAGAAAGGTTGCCGTACAACCAATCTCGCCAAGGCGTGCAGAAGGGAGAGGAGAAAGACAACCTTAACAGCGCCTCAACACATTGCCAACACCTTGTGTCCATAAAATAAAATACGCGAAGCATCGCCAAAACTGGATACCTTAAGTACCACATTCCTCTAGCCAGAAGAAAATGCCAGAAGAACCCTTTTAAGGAGTTTCATTGGCCGAGACTGGCTGAGCTTAACCAATCAGAGGAGCTGGTCAAGCAGCGCGAAGCCCAAACGCCTGTTCAGAGAAAAACTGTTTCCCATGCAAGATACTCGTAATAAATTACGTTCGCCGCAGGCGCGGAAAAGGGAAACTGGAGCCTTTAGCATTAAAAAGACCCATCAATGCTGTTAACAAAAACACGGAAACAGGGAAGAAAAGACATCTTATTTCGTGGACACGAGGGTAGCAATTAGGGGATCTAGCTGACAAAGACTTAAAGAATATAAGACGGCAAATTGCACTGCCAGATGTTAGAAGATAGGCTATTCTCAATTACCGACCGAACGGACTTAAAGGTTACAGAGACCTCCCATGACTAAGAGCCTGGGAAAAAAATAAATTACTATCAGATAAGGAAAGGAAACATAACTAGCAGATTTAAGATTAAAATTAAAGTTATAATTTAAAGTTTAAGAGAACTACACAAATTAAATTAAATTAAATTAAAATAAAGGAACCTGTAACGAATTCCTCGTTACAGAACTCTCCCCTGTCCAGAGATGAAAAAAAATTTACAAATCACCACATATTAATGTGTGGAAAAACCAATAGCATACATAATACGTGAGACACATTTGATCTCAAAACAAAATTTCATATAAAATACATATAGTGAATACAAAGGGAAAAAGTAATATATAAGGATATTATAAATGTAGTATCAATACAAAGATAGTAATTCATACAAGCATGGTGAATTTTACAAAAATAGTAGTGATTAATGCTTGACAAAAAAAAAAAAATGGCGTAACACAGTACCTTAAAATTTTTATGTACATTTGTACTAATTAAACTTATAGTTGCATATCATAGTCAACAAAATAAATTAAACACTTGAAATTTCATATCATTTCAAGAAGGTAAGTTAATTTGGTCTTACCAAAGAATGATGAGTTCAATATATCTAATTGAAGAAGATTGGATCTCATATCCACTAATAATCAAAATATTGGATGTTATTTTATTAATATTCAATGTAGAATATCATATATTCATACTAAAAAATTGGAAGTAATATCCATTTGCATTCAAAAAAAATATATAAGATGTCATATCTATTAATATGCATCAAAATTGCTACACACAGAGTGAACTAAACAAACATAATTGTCGTAACAATACTAACAAGAATTCCCACGAAACATAGACGATGATTCTAAGAAGTCTGTTGCGGCAACTTAACCTACCAGAGGTATGGGAATTCGAATCTTGACAGTTACTTAATTAGTAATATATAAAAAAATCCACAAGGGGAAGGAAAAAAAATATGTCACTCAACAAAGTATGCTATATGGCCAAAATGCTCATAGCTAATAATATAATAAAAAACATAAACCTTATCTTGTTTATGCACATGTACATGCTTTAAGTGTGAGCTAAAAAATGAAAAGTGAATGCATAAGAATGTAACCACAAACTGTCAAAGTTTATAAGTGACCAGTTGGGTACAAACAATAAAAAAAGTCAAAATTAGGTAAATTAGGATCAGTAATGTTTCCGCGAAGGATTATGACACCTGAAACCTAACAAAATATATGCACCAAGACAGACTCCACTCAAGGGGGAAAGCTGTGCAAAAGGAAGAATGACTAGGACACCTAGCCTTAAGTAAATTCCTAACTTCAAGTGAAGGGTTAAAAATAAAATTAAACTTGATCAAAAGATCATCCTACACCAAGACAGAGCTTGAATCACATAAAATTCCTTGGCCAAAAGAAAGTATATGATACTGTCCCAATAAGGTTGGTGACTTCTATCTTGCGCATGGAAATTTAATTTTACAAAAAAAAATAGAAAACAACAAAGTAGTAATATTACACTAGGGGAAAACTGAAAAGTAAAAATAATAGAAAAATAAAAATGAAAGTGGTTTGCAGAACTAGCGTACATCTCACTACATTGCAAAAAAATTTAGGGCTATGGAACTAACTGCACTCAAAAAAAAGAGGGGAGGTAGTAGTGAACATGAAGTATAGGATAGTCATAGTCGGTATAAGATAACTTGTCAAAAATTGACAAAGTGAGGTATAAAAAAATAACAAAAAAAATATAACACATAAAATATAGTTCAGTTAAGTATTAGGGATTTTACACATAAATACACAATAAAGTTTGCTTGTAATATTTAAACACAACAAAATATAGGAAAGAAAGATCTTGATAGGATATATTAAAATACATGAATGTCCATAGAGTTGATATGGAAACATTTGGTTCCTATCATTTGTTTACATTGATACCTTGTTTTTTCAACAAGCTTAAATAGAAGATACTGACTTTTCAATACCATTAATATACACCATGTAATATGTACAAGCATAATCTTACCAATTGAATGAGTGACTGATAACATTCTCAGGTAATACCAAAAGAAATTTGTGTCAAGGCAAAAAAAATATTTTTCAGTGAAGAGTAATAAAAAAATATGTCAATACCATAGTAATACAGATGTTATTTGCTAAATTATACTAATACAGTTGTTATTTGCTAATGCTAATGCTAATGCCTTATACCAATATTTTCAGCCATCGTTGCATTATAACAACCAAATACAAACATCAAATCAAACAAAATATCTAAGCAAAACAAAAATTATAACATTGATAAAAGTAAACCAATGGATGAAGCAAAATGTGCAACATATTACACTAATAAGTGATAATATCACTATGAAGTTGATTACATTAGAGAATTATCTCTGTTGAAGTATTTCATAACAAAATTATACCTAAGTTACAACTTATAACCTTGAAATCATATGTTGATGAAGCAAGAATTTGACAGGTATGAAAGGAACAGAAGGAAAATTAATCTTTCTTTAGAACAATTGAAGCATTAAACTTAATTTAACATTAGTTGACCATATTAAGGTTTTCCATATCAAGTAACTCAACATTAAGTGTTGGAACTAGTTAATAGAAGCTTACATTATTAAGAAACAATTGTAAACATTCAGAGAGCAGTACAATTTTAGAATTTTGAATAATGTTGGCAAAAGGAATATACTCAAAGAAACAAAATTACAGTGGGGAAAAAAAAATATCCTACACAACGCCAGCATTGGAAGGAAAGAAAGAAGTGATATTAGGGAGCTCTCCTAACACACAACCAAAAAAATCACTGTAAAACTGTAGACCTCAAGAAATACCTATTTTGCTGAGGAGGAGAAACTTTAAACATTAAAGGAGCAGAAGAAGATTCATTTAAGTGAGCTTTTCTAGCAGGAGCAAAATGGAGACGATCAATATGAATTTTAGTAAGAGGAGCCAAAGGATTTGAGAGTAGTCTTATCGAATAAGTAACTACAGAGTGGCGTTTAATAACTTCATATGGACCAGTGAATTTCTTATTGAACCTGTCTTTAGATTTCACATACACAATATTTCCTGGAGAAAGTACACGTAACTTAGCATGTTGAAGTTGTTTGTTATTTTGAATTACACGTTTATCAGTTAAATTTTGATAAACCGTTTGTTGTACCTGAAGCATATTTTTGAACAAATTGTTTAAATATTGAGGTTTGTCGAGCTGTTCGACAGATTTTTTGTAACAGAAATTATCAAAGATCAGTGCAACTTCTCGACCAAAATGCAACAAAAACGGAGAATAATTAGTCGAAGAATGGTGTGAACCATTGTACAAATGTTGATGAAGAAGTACAGCATGTTTAAAAGGAACACCTTGCTGTAGAAGACAATTAATTGTAGATTTTGCAGAAAGATTAGTTCTTTCACAAATAGCATTCGCCTTAGGGTTACCCACAGTGGTATGGTTTAATTTAATCCCAATAGTTTTAGTAAAGGAAGAGAAAATTTCAGATGTAAATTGAGTACCAAGATCTGTTAAGATTAAAGAAGGTCTACCAAATTTACAAACATAACTTAATAAACACTCAGTGACTGCCTCCGTTGTAATTTTGACAAGAGGAAAAAGCTCTAAATGCCTCGAGAAAAGATCAATTATGGTCAAAACATAAGCATTATTTTTAAAAGGGCCAAGAATATCCATAGACACAGCCTCGTTAGGTAAAGTGGGAATGGGATTAGCCTGAAAAGGTGCTGATACAATGGTGTGAGGCTTATTAAGAGAACAAAGGTGACAAGATTTTACAAAATTCACTGTATCAACATACATACCTTGCCAAAAGTAACGAGCTTTTACAAAATCATATGTCTTTTCTATGCCAAAATGAGACACATGACAAATTTTAAGAACTTTAAATTTTAAAGAGTGAGGAACAACAATAATATGAGAATTAGTATTGATATTAGTTTTATCCCAGCATAATAATTTAGAATCATCATGAATATAATAATCGGTGAATTTAGAAGACTTAGCAGAGTTGGGTTGATTTAGATAATTAATAATTTTGATCAATTTTGAATCCCGACTCTGTTCTGCCAAAAACGTGGATATGGAGATATCCATAGGAGGGTCATTAGTGATGGGAATTGCTGGATGATTTTGAATAGGGTCAGTAGTTAAAGCATTAACAGTAGTTATAGGAAGAACATCCTCACTATTAATAATTTCAGGATTAGTGGCTAAATTTTGAGAAGGAGGGTCACAAGTGAGGCGAGAAAAATAGTCTGCCAAAACATTAAGTTTACCAGGGATATGTTCATAAATGATGGAATATTCACTCATTTCGAGTAACCATCTAGTAACAATATCAGTAGGAGAAGAAGTATGCTTATAGTTGATGAGAGGTTTGCTATCAGTTAACACTGTAAAAGTTCTGTTGTATAAGTAATACTTAAATGCAATGATGGACATATAAAGTGCAAATAATTCTTTCTTGAGAGTGGAATAATTTTTCTGACCTTTTGTAAGAGATTTACTAAAATATGAAATAGGTAATAACTTATCATCAAACTTCTGCATCAAAATACCAGAAATTGCCAAATTTGATGCATCAGTGTTCAAATAAAAATTCTGATCCCACATGGGTAGTTTGACAAAGGGTTTGGAAAAGAAAATGGACTGAAGGTTATTGAAACATTCTTGCAGATAAGGAGACCAAATGAATTTAACCTTAGGTGAAGTGACGTCAATTAACGGTTGAGTAAGTGCAGCAAAATTTGGAATAAGTGAACGATAGAAACCACAAACTCCTAAAAAGTGTTTTACTTGTCGTTTAGACGTAGGCACAGGAAAAGCAGTTATTTTAGTGATGTTATTATCAATAGGAAATATAGCATTATCTTTAATATGGAAACCAAGAAAATCAATCGTTGTCTTATGAAATGAGCACTTGTGCGGAGATAAAGTCAGATTAAATTTTGAAATTACTTCAAGCAATTTAGCAATTTTGGACAGAGATTCCTCAAATGAATTAGCACCAATAACTAAATCGTCTTGATATGCAAAGAGACCTGGCAGGTTTACTTGTTCTAAAACATTATCTATTAAATTTTGAAAGGTACTTGCCGCTGTTTTAAGACCAAAAGGAATACGTTTAGAAAAATATGACGCAAACGGAGTAGTGAATGCTACAATTTTTTGGAGATCTTTAGGAAGATCTATTTGCCAATAGGCGTTTCCGAAATCAAGGGTGGAGAAGTATTTAAATTTTGACAAATTAGAGATTATGGTTGAAATTTTAGGGAGGGGATAGGAGGAAGATTTTATGACTGAATTTAACAAACGAAGATCTAATGCAAGCCTAAAGGTGGGTGGGGCAGAAGAATCAAGAGATTTTTTTTTAACCATGAGCATTGGACATGCCCATTCACAATTACCTCGTTCAATAATACCTGCACTCTGCATTTCGTTTAGTTGGTCCAAAGCAGTTTGCTGTAAGGTTTGAGGAATAGGGAAAGGAAGAGTCCTAATAGGAAAATTTTGAGTTAAGGAAATGTGAGGTTTAACTCTATCAGTGTGCCCTAAGGTTGACAAATCCTTAGAAAAGGCAGCATAATTAGTTAACAAAATATTTAATAACTGTTGTTTGTGGTCACACGACAAATGGTCTAATTTGAAGTCAGATGAAGAAAGCATTTCTTTTCGCTTACTCAGAATCTCAGGAGTAGTAGAAATAAAGTTGACAACATGTTCCAAAGAATTACAAGAAAAATCAAAGTCAGAAGGAGTATTATTCTCAACATTAGAATTTATAGGAGGTTTGTCAATTAGGTCAAAATCACACATATTTCCTATAATGGAATTTTTACTCAAATGAAGTTGTTTAGCATCCCTATTTTCAATAAATATATAAAAGTGATTTAAAATAGGTTCCTGACAAGTATTTTCAAATTTATGTAATGAAGGATGACAAATAAATTGTTTAGAATTTGGTAGAAAAAGAGCTTCATTGAAATTAGTAAGGGTTTTCACCTTAACATATTGACTATCGTCACATTCTAATATAACTTTTTCACATACCATAACTACATTAGATGCAACTTCATTACCTTTATCATTTTTCACACATAAATTATCATTCACAAGTACATTATCAGCATATAAATTAAAACATTGTGCAGTAGAAGAGATATCAACATTATCAGCAAAATCATTATGCATACTTATTTTGTCATTGAAGTTGGAAGAACAGTTCTCTGGTGCAGTATCACAAAAATTAGAAGAATTATCTCTCAGATTATTATTATTAGGTTCAATATTATGATTACTCTTAGTATTAAGATTAGGTGAGTCAGTGATGGTTGAATTGAAATGAACAGAATTATCAAAGGAATTTTGAATAAAAGGTATGGTTTCAGAGTTAATTTTAATTGCATTTAGTTTATGATCTAGTATTACATTGTATTTGTTGAGAAAGTCATACCCAATTAAGATATTGAATTTAGATGTTGACAGATCTGTTAAGAAAAAGGTGTGTTTAAATGACTTCCTGGAGAATTTGATAGGCAATTCAACACAAGCAGAATATTGTAGAGTAGAGTTAAGGGTTTTAATGGTTACAGCTCTAGAGATTATTCTGTATTTAAGTTGTGATTTCATTGAATTAAATGTATTTAAATCAAACAATGACAAACTCGAGCCAGAATCTAACAGTGAAATTAGAACATTATCTTTTAAATATACATACACCAGAGGTAAGGAATAAACAGAAATATCATCATTCGGGCAGTTAATATTAGTAACATTGTCATTAAAGTACTGAGAATACTCATTAGCAGAATTTTTATAGGAGTTCATAATCCCAGTGTTATGACACTCCATCTCTAGTTTAAATTATTACTAGGATTATTTGATGGCACAAAAACATTTGCTCTAGGGTTCATATTATTATTCCCATGGCTATTATTATGAGAATTAGGTCTAACCTGACCTCTACCACGATTATATTGGTTATGGTTTGCTCTATTAGCTAATACTCTCTTAAACTGATAACAATTCTTCATTAAGTGGTTCAAGCGGCCACAGTAATTACATTTGATTTGCACTCTATTAACTGGACTTGGCCTAAAACTTTTGGAGTATGGCCTGAAATTTTGTCTGTGTGCTCTAAAATTCTGATTTCTAGCATTTTCATTTTTGGCAGGAGAAGAAGTATTATTGGTAGGATTTTTAATTTCAACTATCTGAGTTTTTAAATAATTAACTTCAGCTAATAATTGATCATATGAAGGCTGAGAAGAGGTAGATGGAACCAAAATCTCAGATTGAATATGGATATCCTGCAAAAGTTGAGCTTTAGCAACCGCCTCATCAAAATTATCCAAACCAGACTCCAAAATTTTTAATTTATGGCTGGCAGGCAAAGCATTTAGCAAATGTGAAAATTTTATAGAGTCTAGCTGAGTTTTCTCAGTGATAGATGGGTGCACTTTCCTTACAAGATTATCAAGCCTGTGTGCTAAATTTCTGATTGTTTCATCAGGCAACAATTTAATATTATCTACTGCTACACGCAAAGAATGTGTGGTTGCAGGTTTAAAAAAAAATCAACGAAAATCTGTTTCAGTTGTAAAATAGATGTACAACCTTTAGCATCAGCCGAACTGACAAAAAATTTAAGAGCATTGCCTGTAAGTTTGGATTTTAAAAAAGTCAAAGCTTGTTGCTCAGACCACTTATTAAATTCCTTTATGTCGATTACTTGTTCGAAAAAGAACTCCAATAACTCTACATCACCCTCAAATGGTGTCAGGCTGCATGGAAATGAATTTTTTGTAGCCATGCTTTTAAGTATTTCTCATATAAAGAGAAAAAAAATTTATAATCACAAAATGTGAAAAGAGTTAAAAGTGCACTTTAAAGTATTACACAAAATGAGAAAAAAATATAAATCACAATTTTATAAATACTACCATTCAAGTAAAAGTAAATTTGCAAAAACTAGATTATTATGAAAAATATACTGAATATACACTAAAAATTCATATATACTGCAACAGTTGGATTGTATTTATAATACCAATATTGTACGTATAAAATTTCAATTAAACATTTCAAAAAAATTGTGAAGAATATTTAACAAATGATAAATAATGAATTAAAATGAAGCATACCAATTGATGAAGTTGAGAGCAGCACTGGTCATTGCGCACCATTTCTGTAATATGAAATTGAAGGAGGAGGAACCATTTCTGTACTATTGAAGTGAATTTCTGTACAGTTGTACTTTTTTTTTGGGTACAATCACTAATTGTATACGGTCACTATTGTGTATGGTCACTATTTTGGTAGAGTCAAATGTTTTTACCTCGAAGGACCTTTGTTCTGTTGAGTGAAAGATGAAGTACACCAGAAATGTTCACAGCACGAAAGTTCTATAAAAGAATGAAGATTTGTCTATCGTTTAAGATGTAGAAATGACAGTTCGTCAAGGCAGGCCGGAGCATTTAAGACGCAAGTTCAACCGGAAGATTTTGCATAGTGGAAGTACAAGATTTGCTGGGGAAACAAACGTTGAAGATCATTGTGCCGCAGGATTGAATTATCACAGGTTTGGAAGCTGCTCACAACTACTCTTTATAAAAAATAAATACTGAGGAAGAAAACTTCTTCAAAAAAACGACTTGTTGGTAGAAAAATAAGTTTTTATTCTTCTTGATAAAAAGATGCAATGTATATCTTGACTACTGAATTATAACAGGAACAAATAAACGTAATACTACATACTAGAAAAGAGCTTCAGGTCTACACGACCACTTATTAGAAGATCATCAAAAAAAATAATAGTATTGAAGGAATTTCCTTTTTAAAGTATATATACACAAATATCAGATCAATAGAATACACTCGTACTCACTATTCGACAATAAAAAATACATCCCCCTCACCAAGCCACGGCCAAACCAAAAAGGACCGAAAGCCCGGCTCAGGGTCTCTTAGAGCAAGTTTTTATCTACCAAGCAATTCTGAATCTCTGCATCGCATCTCTTTTTTTTTCAGCCCTGGACAACGCAAGGAGAGAAAGGTTGCCGTACAACCAATCTCGCCAAGGCGTGCAGAAGGGAGAGGAGAAAGACAACCTTAACAGCGCCTCAACACATTGCCAACACCTTGTGTCCATAAAATAAAATACGCGAAGCATCGCCAAAACTGGATACCTTAAGTACCACATTCCTCTTGCCAGAAGAAAATGCCAGAAGAACCCTTTTAAGGAGTTTCATTGGCCGAGACTGGCTGAGCTTAACCAATCAGAGGAGCTGGTCAAGCAGCGCGAAGCCCAAACGCCTGTTCAGAGAAAAACTGTTTCCCATGCAAGATACTCGTAATAAATTACGTTCGCCGCAGGCGCGGAAAAGGGAAACTGGAGCCTTTAGCATTAAAAAGACCCATCAATGCTGTTAACAAAAACACGGAAACAGGGAAGAAAAGACATCTTATTTCGTGGACACGAGGGTAGCAATTAGGGGATCTAGCTGACAAAGACTTAAAGAATATAAGACGGCAAATTGCACTGCCAGATGTTAGAAGATAGGCTATTCTCAATTACCGACCGAACGGACTTAAAGGTTACAGAGACCTCCCATGACTAAGAGCCTGGGAAAAAAATAAATTACTATCAGATAAGGAAAGGAAACATAACTAGCAGATTTAAGATTAAAATTAAAGTTATAATTTAAAGTTTAAGAGAACTACACAAATTAAATTAAATTAAATTAAAATAAAGGAACCTGTAACGAATTCCTCGTTACATATATATATATATATATATATATATATATATATATATATATATATATATATTCTAACATTGTTTTCTTTTATAAGTATCGCATAAGTTTGAATGAGAGAATATAGCATTATTGCATCTATGCAGAAATATTTCAAATAAAATTCATGCTTATCTATATATTTCTGTCGTACACGAATTCATATTTTAATTTTGTTTTTGATGTAATTCCCGTTATTCTTACTCATATATTTGTTTAAAATTTTCTTTCACTATTTTTCTTTTATGAATTACATGCGTTTTAAGTAGATAGTGGAGTATTTTTTCTAT
Organism: Dolomedes plantarius; assembly: GCA_907164885.2. Lineage (NCBI taxonomy): Eukaryota > Metazoa > Arthropoda > Arachnida > Araneae > Dolomedidae > Dolomedes > Dolomedes plantarius. The sequence goes on along the minus strand of OU015501.1, from coordinate 54,696,136 downwards.
CTTTGTAGAAACATTTCATATAAAATTCATACTTATCTAAATATTTCCCTCAGACTTGAAATTATTTTATAAAAGAGATCTATAAAGCCTTATTATTTCTTAGAAGATTTTAATAGAAAAACCACTCACCAATTAACTCTCTATGTCTTTTCAGAGCCTAAGATATTAAACATTCATTTCTTTATATATGTCACTGGAGTGTAGGAATTCTTGTTTGAAATAAAATATTTAATCTTCTATTAAGTGCAGTTATGAAACTGATGAATTAAGTCTCTCCTTTTCTCGTGTTGAACATTTTCGTTTATAAACTTCCTCTCAGAGGTATACCTTAGAGTTGAAAAGACATTTAATCTCTTCAACAGAGTTTGCATATCAAATTTGGAAATGTTCAAATGAATTCTCTTAAATGTGAAGTGTGTGATATGGTTTACATTTGTTATGTTCATATGGTCATATCTGATAAATTTGAATTTAAGAGAATTATAAAAGACTCCCTTTGATTTGAATTCCCATAAATTCGAGTTCTTATTATGTACTTTTATTCAATTTATCACCGTAATACTGAAAAATTTTAATGCAAGATCCATTAGAAGCTCTAACTGTACACAAAACAGGTTTTATACCGTTTCATTCGAATGATTTAGCATTGCTAATATTCATTCAAAAGTGTTATGATTGCGACAAGTAATTTAAAACTATTCAAAACAGTTTTAACAGTTATTTTTGCTGTGTTTCAGTTTTATCACACTCAGTTAGGTATATTTTCCGCACTGAATTGTTCTCTTATTTATGGAATTTAAAATTTTCCATATATTTTTTCATCTGGTTCATCAGTGTAGAAAAAGTAATTCATTTATATTTCAACACTATTGGTTTGCACTACCATTTACTTGATCCTCATAATCTTTATTAAGGTTCAGTGAATAACAAAACATTTTTATTTTATTATTTCAATAGTAGTTTCTAACGTGTCAGCACTTTGTCTCTTTCGACATTTGCCCTAATCCATAACTCCCTAATCCGCTTGTCCTCGGACAACGGTTAATCGAATCCACAACCTGATGGTAGAGGCATTAAAACGCCCGTGGGCCAAAGCACTGCGCTACCTGACCGATCGGTTTCAATAGTATGTTATTATAGTTTCTGGATAATGATCGATATTGTATAGCATTTCCTTAATTTCAAAAGCATTCCATACAGACTGACCTTAGGTTTAATTACATTCACGTGAGAACATGACACACTCTATTGTGAATTAAAAAAACTTAAAGGGTTAAAACAAATTTTAGTGTAATATTTGGGAGTATTTATGGAAAAACAGTGAAAGAAAATTTTACCTAAAAGCTGAATAATAATAAAATTTTAATATGAATATAACATTAAATATAGTCCACTTTTTCAGAAGATAAAAGATATATTAATTATATATAATATTTAAAATGATAATGTAAACTAATGTTTATATTTTTCTCTGAAGCTTCAAATTTCATACCAGTTTGATTTATAAACAATTTAGAAAATACAGGGTGCGGCAAAATGGACCCTCACATTTCTGAAGGTCACTGGTAAAGGAGTGGTAGTGGTAGGGAGGCGCGAAGATGGCAACAACGTGGACGCATTTTTCTATTTCTCAGTAGACACCATGAGTTTGTTTGGTGAACACCGCAGTTTCGTTGTCGAGTCGTTCTTTAAAAACAACGATTCTGTAACCGCGACACAGACGCACTACTAATGACGTTCCTGAATGAAAACCAATCCGCCGATGGGTTTCAAATGTGAGAGCGCTATTATTAAATGTATTTGTTAAATGTAAATTACAAATCAGCTTCCAAATAATTTGTTGTTGCTTATCCCACCCGATCGACAGCAACATCAGATAAGGTCCCTGAACTCGTGAGGTTTGAAAAGATGAAGAACCGCTCCAGGACTGGAATACAGCTGGATCCTCTGGCAACCAATACATGCCAAGATATGGGCAGGAGTGGCCTGAGCTAAACTGCACTTTGGTAATAGGGGTAAACTTTAAAGCCCGACACAAACCATAGAGTACGAAGATGACCGCTGTGGAGCGTGGCCATAGGTGTCTATCTCCCCTGCTGCTTTCCCCATTGAAATCTGCACCAGGACGGCCGCAATCATACCACTCATGAACGGGGACCTTTCTCCATGAGGAGTTGATTTGAAGTTTGGCCCGAGAAGCAAGTTCCGAGGAAGAAAGCCTCCGTTAAAAGAACCCTTAAGGCTACCCTCCTTGGCCAGACCATCCGCAACCTCGTTAACATAAATATCTACGTGTGACGGTACCCATTGAAAAAATATCCCATTATGGGCACTCAAGCAGCCCAAATGCCGGACAATATTTACTGTCGTTCTGTCACTATGTTTCTACTATTCAGCCAGGTGCTGAATAGAACTACGGCTATCACTCAGAATCCAGATGTCTGTATTTACTCCCTCATTGACTCAATAATTCAAAGCCTCCTCAATAGCTCTGAGTTACGCCCGAAAACCTGAGCAGTAGTTGTGGTTTCTCCTACATGTCCTAATGCCATTCCCTTGATAGAAGTACACTCCGCTACCGGAGATGGCGCCATCACCCCTGCTACCATCAGTATATATCTGCAACGCGTACCCGGGAATTTCATGAATAGTCTCCAAAGCGAGATGTTTAAGATAATCTGGATGCTGCGTGCCTTTGTTGGTGCATGAGCAGACTTCAGTCCTGAAATTTAATTAAACTACTGTGATGTGCGTATTTTCTAGTACGCCATATGAATACACCTTATATTCACCCTCTAATTTCTTAACTAGAGATAAATTTATCATATATCCAATAAAAATGATAAATTTCGATTTGACAAAATGATTGCATGTATCCATCGAAATCATCTAATAGGATTTGTAGACACTTAAAATATATAACGAACCGATAATATCATTTTCTTTTTGGAACTGCTTTCATTTAATCATGGCCTATTAAATTTAAACAGATCATAAGTTCTACAAAAATAACTATATAGGAAAATTCTTTAAAAGTAATTCTTATTTTGTAGAATCCTATTTTAATTGGTGACTTTCTTCAAACTTAGAAAACATATTTCGCATTTCGAACTATTTTTCAAAATATTTTGTGTAGTTATTTAAATCTTTTAGCCGCTAACCATATGATAGAATGTTCTTAATTTAAACTTGAATCTCCTCGGACTCTTAATTAAGAAACCTTATTATTTTCTTCGAACAGATTTCTCAATAGGACAATTATTTACTCTTTCACGAATTTAGTATATATATAATACAGCGAGCGATCATTACCGCAGACTTCGTTAATTTTCTACTTCAAAATTAAACACCTTGAGCATTATGGACTCGAGTAAAGGATACTGCGATTAAATAAAGTGAGAAAAGAATACATTTATATTGTGCTATAAATTTCTGTTCATAACACATCCGTGGTAACACATCACTATATTTATTATGAAAACCGGGATTTTCCAAAAATACAATAGACTTTTACTATAGATTGAAGTAATTTTAAAATATAAATAATGATCTGAAGTATTATTACAATACATTGGTTATTACTTCTATCATTATAGGCATGCCATATTAATACCAATATTTCATTAAGATTAGATCAAAAAATTACTTTTTTTTAAACTGAAACACACACTCCCCTGTTTTATGAACTAAAACTAATACTTATAGCGATTTTAATGTACATTTAATCTTCCCTTTAATTACTATTGCTTTTCGTCTCGAAAATCCTGTCGTAAAGTCTTTTAAAATAAAGATACCGTTTAATATAACACTTCATTTTACAGGATATTAAAACTCCAGACAGAATTATTATGCTGTTATGAATATTTTATATCTTGCTAATTACGTTTTTAGATTTTTTCCCTAGAAATGAGAAAAATAAATTTATTGCATTAATTTTCTATTTTTTATCTTACAAGGATGTAAACATAAAAGATAATTGTAAGCAAAAGATGATGATATATAACTTTCATTAGTACACAGATTGCCATTGAATGCTTTTCCAAAAATAATAGAGTGAGGTGGGAAAAACCGTATTGGAATGACCAAAATATTTTAACTTATAAAAAATATGTGTTAGGTTTAAAACTCGAATAATTGTCAATAACAATTATTTAAACCTTTCTTATAATGTAACTTATAAGAAATCGATAAACTATCAATATTTAAGAACTCCAAAATGCTTACAGTTAACCCATCCATTTACAAGGGTAATTGTAAACAAGCGGTTTTTTGTTTTAAATAAAATACAGATACAAAAATGGATACAGTTGTAAATCACTTGACATTATATCGCTTCATGTTGGAATTTAAAACCGAACCGCATGTTTTCATATATATTTTTAAATGATAAATTAGAAATCAACAGGATCAATTAGTTTCTGGAACACCATCCTTAAATGGTGCATAGAGACTGTTTACTTTAAAATATTCCGCGACAATCTTAACAATATCGTATTTATAACAATATCATATTTATTGTACTTTTGACCTATTCGAGCTCTAGTTTTAATGCAGTTCACCGACCCAGTCTAATTCATCTACCCAAGTTCATCACCTCGTCTCAGGTAAGATTCGTCCACAATCTTCACCAAGACTACTTTATCTCGATGTGATAATATTGTAGGACGGCCAGCGCCTAATCTATAAATAGACCTTATCTTTCTTTTATTTTGTGAAAAATAACACTTCTAGGCACTCCATAAGATTCTTGGGCTTGTGAGTAAGCGCAGTCTTGATTTTCTACATCCCTGACTGCTCTTATTACAGCATCTTCGGAATGCGATGCTCCAGATAATCAAAAAGCACTTACAATACTAGGTACTGTTTTTTTATTGATATTGAAGGAACAGCTTTGTCAGACGTACCTCCACTGGCGAAAAGTTGGCGCCAAACATTTTTTGCGCCAACGCACCTTCGTGGCACCAATTTTTCCCAATTCCGTGCACCTTTTAGGCTTAAAGTGCTAAATGTAAACAAAAACATCAATAGCGACCAAGAAAAAACAAATAAGTTCAAAACAAACTTACCGCTGGCTGTATTAAACTTCCAAAAATATTGCAGAAATCCCCAATAAAATACAGTGTGCACCGTCACTAACATATCTTCCGCTGGCTGTATTAAACTTCTAAAAATATTACAGAAATACCCTGCGGTGGTTTGTAGCCGTAAACGCAAATTCTCCGTACACAAACATATTACACAACTGTTTCCCATAAAGTACAAATTGAACAACAACCTCAGTTCAGTTATGTTACTCATTTTGCAACAAACTACACTCTAGAAGACACAAAACAACATTTCACTTGAAAGGGTGAAAATTCATGAATCTGATTTCAGGAAAAGGAAATTACCACTGGCTGTATTAAACTTTCCAAAAGTTCCCAAACCTATCAAAATTATAAATCTCATTATTTATTATTAAATATAAACTTTCGATCTAATTACTGCCACAACCGCACACGACTAAGTCCGAAAACAAAATCTCACCGAAATCTCATGGTTACCACGCCATACACAAAATCTCCAAACTTGGCAGGGAGGTGCTTCTGACAAATCTGTACCATATTGAAATATACAGAGGCTGTTCACACATTTTTAGACGATGTATATTGCATTCACAAAACTAAATTACATAAAATTCTTGCGTTTTAAATGTTCTATTTGACATCCCTTATTCTCAACTATCTTTCGACACCGCAATTTCCAGGATAATAATGCCTTTTGAAGTGTCAGAAGAGGTATTCTATCCCATTCCTCCTGAACAGCTTTCCAGAGTCCTGTAAGGGTTTTGGGACTACGTTTCGATAATGCAGATTTTAAAAGTCCGAAAGCACAAAAATCCATAGGTGATACATCGGGAGATTTAGCAGGGATATCAGTGAAGGGTATGGCCTTGATACTAGTTTTTTGTTCCATTTCTTTTAGGAAATTTACAGAGGATTTTGATGTGTGACTGCTAGCTTTGTCCTGATGGAGTCTCACAGATTGATGGCACTGTGGGTAAAGCGATGGTATTTCATTCAGAAAAATTGGCGATAAAATATGTTCCTGATAGTATTTGGAGTTAATCTTGACATTTTTTCCACTCTCTTTATTTTTAACTTGCCATTATAAGAAAATCCAGCAACAATCATGAATCCCTTAGAAAAACTTTCTTTCGATTCTTTGAACCATGTACTTAATTTTTTTCTCCCCTTTTATGATAATAAATGGCTCTTTTTTTGTTGCAATCATTTAAATACACCCATGATTCATCTATTGTGACAATTGTTTTCCATTTTTCTTTGTATAAGTGTTTCTCATATAGAATTCTGCAGCGTGTCCTGCGTTCTGCGATATGATTTGGAAGAAGACGAAGCATATTGCGTTTTTTCGCTTTCTTAAGATTTAAATCAACGTTTATCATTTTGTTTACAGTGGACACCGAGCATTTTAATGATTTTGCAACTGTCCTTTGACTAGGGGGATTTTCTTTTAACATTAAACTATGTACCTTTGCAATAATCGAAGATGTCCATTTTTTCCTTGGATACTTGTTTGGAATTTTTGTCCCACTTGAGGCTCCAATTTGACGTTTTTTCCTTTCTTGTTGACGATATTACCTATCGACGCTTTAGATATCGCAAAACCATGACTCTCACATCGTTTTTGGATAACGGAGTATGCATATTTCTCTTCGGAAAGAGCATAAATGTAGCCTTCGAACCACTGCTTTGTTAAAAACGCCATTTTGAATAAAAACAAAACTTTCAAGCCGCAGACGATAATGCTGACTTTTAAAAACATAGTACAATTGCAATTATTTCTTTTGCAGCAAACGATTTTTTATTACCGCTTACCAAAATCGTCTAAAAAATGTGCGAATAGCCTCTGTATATTCTGGTGCTATGATTGTATTTTAGTAATTTTTTTATTAAATGAACAGCATTTACAACTACCCTAAAGTCATATTTACATTTAACCTATTGAGATAAAGGTAATTGTAAATTGACTCAAGCTTAAACCTATCTTGTGTTAACTTAACATGACAGTATAACTAAGAGAATGTTAAATTTACCTTGATATTATTTTGTCCAGGATTAGCTGTATTTGTTCACCAAATAAGGATTTCTTCAGTGCCTTGAAAAAAGTTTATAATATTATTTTGATAGAAAAACTTTAATCACAAATATTAGCAAAGAACATCCAACTGGATTTATAACAACAATCTGCAGTTATAGAGGGAAGTTAAAGCGATGATGTAGTGACAATGTAACCAATATTCGCTGCCTCAAAACAAATTTTCTATCTGTTTACAATTGCACCATCTGACCTACATTTGTTGATAGTTCGCTTTATACTGCTCCTGTGCACTATTATACATCAGATAGCCTCGCCTTATACTTCGGGAAAGCAATGCCCATGAAAGATAATACACATTCATAAGAGAGTATTTCAGAATAACTATTGTTTTAATTTAAATTGAAATTTTATTAAAATGCCATGAATATACATGTTATAAGACTTAGCGATAACAATGACACAAAAAATTATTTACTTCAGATGCAATTAAACTCATTTAGCGCTTTTTAATACAGTGAAAAAATTAATAAGGATTAAGGAGTATGAGGCCTTTTCGTCCAAAACGTGTTCTGTTGAAATCCTCAATTTGTTCTTGCGTCTACAAGAAAATCACGAGCTTCTAAAGTAATTATGACAAAAGAGCTTACGAAGTATGATGAGATAAAAACTGAAAAGATGTCACGGCTATTAAGAACGAAAAAATACATGGTGAAAAATGTTATTTTCTCCTTTTTTCAAGTGAAAAGCTTTGCGTCCAAACTTTTTATCATATAATCAGACTAAGCCTGTAAAGTATTAGAAACATATTAAATTTTAAAATTCGAAAAAAAAATTACAATAAATGGGCTAGCATAGATTTTGCTTATAAACTGGAACGTGTTATTTAATGAAACAAAAAGCATTCTAATACCGAATGTTTGAACTAAATTATCTCTCATGTCTTCAGAATATCTATATTTAAAACGATAATTTTATGAGCTAGATAACATGTTAGAAAACACAAATAATTATAGGGAAAATTTTCAAAATTTAAACGAAAGAGAGTAATTCTAAAACATTGGTTACAGATTAATTTAACGTAAGATAAAAGAAGCAATCAAAGTGTTTCGCAAAGTGCAAATCGAATCTTTTTTTAATCATTTTCTTATGAAAGGAAATATTTGATGTCTTAAAATTTTATAAATTGTGTTTAACTCAAGGTCATTCTTCTGTCTGCCTCATTTTAAATCGTATAGGAGAGAATATTTACAACAGTTACTCTTTTAAAAATCCATAGTCTAGACACAGAAATAATCCATAATGCATAATGAGGAAATATGACATAAAATCATGTTATCACTTCATGAAAAATAGAGGAATAAATTAAAATTTACCTGAACATTTGCTTTTTATTTAAAAAGCACTTTTAATGAGTCTGATTAAAAATTCACAATCTCTCTCTCTCTCTCTATATATATATACATACATATATATATATATATATATATATATATATATATATATATATATGTGTGTGTGTGTGTGTGTATTTCTATAATTTTTCCTTAAATTTTACAAAATATTTTATTCATTTTGAATGAAAATCGAAAGCATTAAACATTTGAAAGCAGTGAAAGGGTATATTTTTTCTAAGCCCCTTAAAAATTATTTTGTATCAAATTTTCTATTAATTATTCTAAATGTCTCTTGAAATGATGGGGTGAGAAGGCAAGTGGTACAAGTGACATTCAATCATTTTGAGAAAATGCAGTTTAAAGTTAAAAAAATATGCTAAAATCCCTGAAACTCTCAAGTCTGTATAATGCTTATATTATGGTTCTAGTACATATAACTTGAATATTGAAGAATGTGCTTTTCAAATAATTAATTCCTTACTCCTGTTATCATTATATAATGATAACAAGTGTCACTTGCACCCGTTTTCTTCCAAAGGTAAATAAGTAGCAGTGATAAATCAGAGTACAGAATGCCAAACAAGAAGTTTGTTAAATTAAATTTACAGTCTTTATTGGTATTCTGAATAAAAATCTCTTAATTTGTACAATAAACTTCTTAAGGTGATAATGTAGAAATTATTGAACACCTCAACTACAAATTTGTTGTTGAATTGCTCAATAATTTCTACACCATCAATTTAAGAAGTTAGTTTATTGTATAAATTAAGTGATTTTTATTCAGAGTCACTGCCCTAAATAAGATCTCCTTCTTTAAAAGCTTCTTGGTGATTGTCTTTATCATCGGGCTCAGCCTCTGCCTCTCTCCTACGTGGTTGTTATCCTGTTTGACGAACTTGAAGTGAATTATAAAAGAGATGGTTACATGGAGGAATAAACTGAAGCAACTCTTGCAAATCCTTGTACTTGTTTGCCTTCATTCCCTGTGCATTAGTATTTGGAGGGAGCTTGACAGCAAGTGATCGTGGTGTTCCTTGTACAGGCTTAGGCTTCATGTTGTATACAGAGAAAGGCATGAGAGCGTTGAATGTATTCTTGTAAAACAGTGAGAAGGGATCTGACTTTAGAAACCTTAGCCATTGCATGTTTCGAATCCCTTTGACTGTTTTAACGTAGTGTTCTTCTAAAGTCTAAGGAGATTTTTCCATGCTTGCCACCAAAAATGTCTTGGAAGATTTAACGACTATTTCTATCTAATCTTGGGGGGCACAAAAATCCCTCTACTTGATAATCTTCGGGCCCGTTCAATGACGCCGAAGTTTTTTTCGCATTTCGTTGCAGGAGTGCCCAGACATAAGGTACTTACGAGCTACCTGTTCAATATGTGGGGTTTTAAATATAAACAACCAGACCTTGACCCTGTACCGACTTTTTTTTGGCCCCCTGCATTGTCACTAAACATAGCTGTTTTTTTAAACAGTTACCGGAAGAGTTTTGATAAATTTCAAAAATAATATGTCAGTATATATTTAATGTCAGCATAATGAACAAAATAGTTTAGAATAACTTATTAAATTGGAAACAGATTAAATTGGAAAACAGAGGTAGGCGTTGCAACAGCTGTCAATGTGGAAAGCATAAAGGTTGGTGCACAAGGGGTACAAAGTGTCAGTTGTTCCCCTTGGCCTCAAAACAGAACAACTGATTTTTCTAGTAGTTATTTTTGTAACCACTAGATTTCAGCACGGAAAAAACATTTACTTATATCCCTTTGCCACCAATATTTCATATGTATTAACTATCAATAACCGCACTTAACTCTAATTTTTCTAATGTCACTTGTACCCCTTGGCTTCTTACCCCATCAAATTTATTTGCTATAACATTCTACTATTCATAAAAGACAATTTCTTGATATCTAACTATTACCCTTTTCTCCGATTCCTTAGTAATGCGGTATAGAACTTAGTTCTACTCTTTTTTCACTTTTCTTTCAACATACTTGTTTATGAAATTTATTCCAGTTCTTTTTAAACAGAGGAATTATTTTTCATTTTTATCCGAACACTAAACATAAGTATTATTCATTAAAGAAATGAAATCTTTTCTGCAAATTGGTTTTGCAATGTCTTCTGTAATAAACATTCAGTGACTTCTACAGTCTTTGCGCATTATATGTGCAGTCTTTATTTAAATTCCTCAAGGTACCTGACATTTAATGATTTTTAAACATTTATCGAAATAAAGTATGAAAAGTTATTTCTTCATTTTTATTTGGAACAAATATATGGAAACTTCTGCCTCGTAGCAATTTCACTGATTGTACCATAATAATTATAATGATAACAAATTTTAAGAATTTAACGATGTCTAGGAGAAGTAAAATTTTCTCTTGAATAGTCATTTGAAAATTAATTATACTGAAAATTCCCGTGAAAATAACTTGATTTACTTAAAATAAGCCTACCAAAATACAGCTTAAGAAACTTCAGAAGTTCATTGGGAGCTGAGGACGTATAAATTTTAAAAGTCATTGTAGATACATTCTATAATGTTGCAGTGTATTGTGAGGGAAATCACTTCCAATTAAATGATATTTAGGAGAAGCAAGTGTCAGCGATTATTTATGTAACTGGGCTCTAGAAGTGAACTTTAGTGCAATTAATTAAACATGATACTGTTTATTGTCCTAGAAACTGTGCAAGGTGATTTATACAGCTTCAAACTGAGTAATTAAGCGATATTATTGCTTGTCACTTAAAATGAATTTCATTAAAATACAGTGTTTTAAGGAAAACTACAGCATTGAAAAATATATATAAAGATTGCTATGGTAGATTATGTGAAGATATAAATATTCATTTAAAGAGTGATGTTATTAAAGTGAATGATATACACTTAAAAATTATTTTCTTCCGAGGGGTACGTAAACATATTTAAAACATGCATTAGAACATTTAGATTATCTCAAGGAGGGCGTTTTAATGCACACACATGTAGGTATATATATATATATATATATATATATATATATATATATATATATATATATAAACATAAACTCATCATTTGCTTCTAAACACTTACTCTGTCATTTGAAAAGTGCAATGACAAGCCTGTAGCGTCTATAAATGAAACTGACAGTGTCTCAGTCATATTTTATCTCAGTTTTACATTTTCATGATATCAAACAACCGTTCGTGTATTTCTAGTTACACAAATCGATACTTTAATGCTTAACTGAACAAAATCTCCTTTTCAAACATAATTATCGTTTCTTAAACTTGTAAATATTTGTATTTCTTTGTAAAAAATTTCATATTTACCATGAACTATTTAGAACAAAATTAGATTAAAAGAGCTATGTTTTTTTTTAATATGTATACATTAATTCATAAAACAGGAATTTAATGTAAAATGATTAAAAAATGTATTCCCTAGTTGACATTTAAGTATTTATATTTATACTGATATAAAATGGAAAATTTTAACGGAATTTGTATAGCATTGTTTATAACTGTGAAAATTAAAAGGACATTTGAAAAATTATTTAGTTAATTTAAACAGTACATAGACATACATTTTATACAAAAATATTAAATTAACTGAGTTCATTAAAGTAATAATAGATTGTAATGAAAAGATCCTATTTACATAATCTTTTCTCTTTCCTCTTAGAAGGGAGAAATTTCGACTTCAACAATATTTAAATAATCTTGACAGTGAGTGATTTAAATAACATACAGATTATTTAAAATTAATTGCTTGACAACATAAAACTTTTAAAAGGACCAGAAATTATAATTTATTATTAAATGCATTACTTATCCAATGACCGGCAAATTTATGATGTTAATAAATTGTTCAAGCTAATATGATTTTAATTATAACCAGCCTTCAAGTAGGTGGCAAAAGCCGCTATCTTATGATAGCTTTCTGAAAAGATTTTAGACTTCTAATTAATATGCCAATGACTTATTATTGATTGACACATAAATTTTGAAGAAGTGAGATACGAAATTAATTACAGAGAAATTAAACATTGTCACAGTAGGGGCTTTTGCGTTGAAACTCTATAATTAATATACACATGAGTGAAAATTAATTATGATTAAGTGATTTAAAATTTCCATTGCTAAATGAAATAATTTAGTTTCCCAATCTACAAAGTATGTCTTTTTAACTTATATGTTGTTCATAATTGCGTATTTTTCAACAGCAAAAAAATGATTTGTTCCGCAAAGATGAGTATATAGAGTGAAAGAAAATAAAAGTCATTGGCGCTTGTAATATTAAACGTTTTATCTAATACGCAACTACGGACATGCAGTGGGTAAAATTTAATACTTGCATTAAATAAATAAATAAATAAATAAATAAATATATATATATATATATATATATATATATATATATATATATATATATATATATTAATATTCGTATTATATATTTCACGCATTAATTTTTAATTTTTAATCTTATATAGTAAGTATTCAACCGAGCAATAAAGTTTCATTCCTTTAACTTTGAGAGCAGTATTTTTGCAAAAAAAAATATTTCAAATCTTTGAATTCCTTACTAGACTATTTTAAAAGAATATATGTAGAAATAATAAATGTAGTGAATACAATTATTGTGCCTACTTGACATGAATACTACATGTAGTTAATATATTTTTTGTTTAATTTAGATCAGACATACCTATAGCATAAAATGTTTTTCTGTCTTTCAAACAGCTGCAAATGTTGTTAGGAAGAAATGGATAATTCTTGAAACTTACGCAAAACATTATAATGGTCGAATCTCCATCAGCATTTTGTCCTTGTGTAATAGGGGTTACAACCTGAAATATAAAAGTGTCTATGTATTATAAAACAAGCCAAGAAAGAGGATATTCTGGCACAATACTTAACGCTAAAAGTTATGTTGAATGAAAGAAAATGCTTCATTATTTAAAAATAATTATGATAGAGTACGTTTCAAAATATAGGGCACTGGAAAAGCAATACAGGAGACATCCAAGACGTTGTCTTTGGTCAAATGAATCTGAATGTCAAATAAGTAATTTACTGGTGTCAAAGTGATTTATTAAATACGATGACAATATAAAAATTGTGGATAGTTGATAAGAAACTTTCTGGACTTAACAACTAAATTTTGATTGCAATTTTTCGTTCTGAAGCCTGTTGTAGACAAACTTTCAACAAAGGTTTACATTTTACTGATTTTGTCTGCTGAATTTCATGGTATATGAAAATTTCTCATTTAAATGGTAGATAATAGAAAATTTTAACTGAAACAGATATTGAGAAACTGGAAAATAATTTACCTAGAACTCGAACTTACTATCTAATCATCATATTAAAAAAAACGATTGACCTGTAAATACATATTTATAAACAAGCGGGTATAGATAATATGAATTTATACTTAGCCAAAAATGCAAAGTTTTTTTTGTAATTTCAAGAAGATCTGAACATAAAAGGAGAAAATAACTGTTTTGGCTGATAGTCGTAGGCTTTCTTCCGGGTGCAAGCACACAGGTAAATAGGAAGAAGTTGGGGCAGTTGGCAAATTTTTGGTGATTATTTTTAAAGTTCACTAAATTTGCGTTTCTGAGTCCTCCATTTTTTAACCCCTCTCATATTTTGTTGTTTTTGAAAGTTTAAAACACCAGAACAACAAAATGTGAAAGAAAAAAAGGGAAAACTCAGAAATTTTGGTGACCTTTCAAAAAAATTGCAACATGAAATACTTTAAGGTATCAGACTACGATCGGTGCCATTTTTTACAAAAACTTGACAAAATTTTTCTGCTTTTTTTCGGGAGAATATAGCACCAAAGTATGAAAATGACGAAAAAATAGTTCCTAACTATACAACTTTTTACAAAATTGTACAGTTTTGGCTCTAACTATAGCAAATTTTTAATGAAAAATGCATTTTAGTGATTATATTGAAATTATTAGTTTTGGTTCTAACTATAGCCAACTTTTAATGAAAAATACATTTTAATAATTACATTTTTAATGAAACATAAGTTCTTGAGAAAACTCAATTAAAATTTCCTTTTGATTGAAATCGTTCTGATATCATATCTGATTATCGAAATTAAAAAAATAAAAGTAGATTTAGACAGAGAAATTTATATTCTTTAAGAATGTAAGAAATTTCATAATTTTCATCAAAATCGACGTTTAAACGTAGTCAGATATCTTAAAGAAATAAAAAACTGAAAACATATGAAAATTGACTTACCTTGATCTCGATTCGTACTTGGTTTGTTCGTTTTTTTTTTCATATATATATATATATATATATATATATATATATATATATAGAGAGAGAGAGAGAGGGAGAGAGATATGGGGGGGGGTGTCTTCACAATCACCGTAATTTTTGGTAGACGTTGACAAAACGCTTTATGTATATTTTCATCACCCGTAGCGCTGTAATTACTATTAAAGTTATCAGATTCACTAAATTTTCTTTTAAATTTATTTAAAATTCTTTGAACTCTCATTTAAATTCTGAGGGCCTTTAATCTAAATTCTTGAACTGATTCATATTCAGTTTCTAATTTCCTTTCATCAATTACATTATCTTAATAATTCTGATGCGTTACTTTATAAAAACACATTTTTGCCTCTTTCGCTCAACATCTTAAAGGAAAAACAACGAAAATTTATCGGTATCCATTGCCGATTGTGAATTGCGTTGCATAAGCAAAAAAATCCAGTATAATCCAAGAACGAGCGAGATCCGAAAATAGATGTAGAATGTCTTAATTGCCAGACTCCCGTGAATTCAAATTTCGAGCGAGGGCGGAAACCAATCAGAATCGCGTATTCGAAGAAGCTCAAATTACGTCAGAAAAGTCCAGCAACAGGGTTGCTATCAAAGGCGTATTCACACGGAATCGTAGGAGTAGCCATAAGAGATGGTACCCCATGACAGGAAGTAAACAACCGCCAAGTTAGCGGTAGCCCCAACTTCTTACGATTAACCAAACCACACTATATTAATAAAACTGAATTTTTACAAACTTTAACAATGTAGTATCAGTATCTTCCACAATTGAGTAATAAAATATAAGTGCAGCTTATGTTTTGATAAAAATAAATTGCTATTAACCAGGACTTATAACATTTCAAAATATACAAAATTTTGGAAATTGCAACTGATTTGTATAAATTTAGTTCATTCCATAGGAATATATCATTGACTTGTGAGAAAGAAAATTTATACCTATAATATTAGTATGTAGGGTATTTATAGTATTTGTACGGTACTTGTACATAATTTATATTCATAAATGTTTTCAACATTTCAGGTATAAATGCAAGAGATCCCATATAAATTTTGGAGACATGACTTAAAATAAAACTCATCTAAATGTGAGATTTACCATACATTCTCAGGAAAGAGAATGCTTTCTTTGTCCCCAAAAGCCTATCTGTTTATTCTTTTCGATAAACTGGGATTTTTCTGGAATGATTAGATTACCAACTTTTTGTTTCAGTCATGGGTTTTCCTTTTTTGAGTTCTTTACTTAAAGGATCACCTGTACTTATCCCATTTTAGGAAGATACTAATTTCGTTTACATTCCAGTGCATTACCGTTTGAGTGTTTCATGGTTATTTCTTGACGGAAATTACTTCTATAACATAAAGCCTAGATCAATAAATCGATACAAAAATATTATTTTATGTTAGATATTTTCCTTTGATGTTGATTTCTCTCCAGATCAAAGTTTCTATTATTTTGCCAACTTACTATTTGATTACTCGGAAACGTGAAACATTTTAAAGAATGAACTCTTCTCTCTAACACATTTTAATTGCATTTACTTAATGTGCAATGATGTCACGTTTATTACTTTTTTTAGCTTTCTCTAAAAAGTTTATATGGTGAAAGAAAAGGAAAGCAGTATTCAACCATCATTTTATTTATGGTTTCTCTTAAATTTGAGGACCATTATTCCTCAGTCAGCAAAGAAACAGCATTAATTAACTTTTTTTCAAGCCCACGAAAAAATAAAATAACTTATGATGATAGCTTTATACACTTAGTGATATTAAGTTTTAAGGGTACGGGCTTTTACAAGCTGTATCAATTACAAAATTGTGATTATTTGGAGCGTAGTAGTCGAAAAATATTCTTCATTTTGTAATATTAAATAAGTTTACTAACATTTAGTTTGCTGACAGATCTGCATAACTTGACAGATATGTCACTCTGCAGGTATTAATTGTTAAATCGCAGAAAATTCAAAACGGTGAACAATCTTGACTTTATATAATTTTAAAGATATTTGTTTTTCTCAAAACAATTATTTCCGTTAATCATGTTTACTAATTGAAAAAAGGTAACCAATAGACTTAACTTCATCCTTAATCATGGAATAAAAAACAAGAAAGAAATTTTTTAATTAATATATATTTCAAAGCTTTTTGAAAAATGCGATTCCGTCACATGAAAGAAATGATGCGTTGTTTTTGTCTGTTTTTTTTTGTTTTTACATCTTTCACTTATTTGTTAATCCATGTATATTATTATAATTGCTAGTATCTGCAATACTTTTGTTTCGATATGAGACATTTTATCTCTCAAAGCAGCAAACTAGAGACTGACAAGAAGTGATGGCTTTTAACAGCAACAGCTTCCGTCTTTGCAGTCACCAAATTATCACTAATCGGTTAGTCTCTAACGTCTCTTCACCTTTTTTAAAAATCTTAGTTTGTATACCGTACATCGTGTTAATTTGCAGAATTCAGACCAGTAGGCGTTTAGACAAGAAAAATTATATATCAACTGTATTACACACTAAAGGAAAACGAAAATAAAAAATAACTAAAGCATGGTGTCGTTTTAGTATTATTCTCTATCATTGGAAAAGTTGCAGTAATTTTTAACTTACTTTGTCTATGGGTATCAAACAAACATAATCGAGTTTTATGACTGGAACATCTGCGTTACCAGAAAAATTCTACGAAGCCTAGACTATTCGTTGTTAGTGTCTCCGTTTCATTCCATCGGAAATCTCCCCACTATTCAAAATTATCTCAAAAATCTTGCTATTAATTTCCATAAAGATTTACCAAATGATCTTATTAAAAATCTTGCCGATTACGACCCTGCTGACCCAGCTAACAAGAAACGGCCCCTTGCCATTCTGGCTCGTAACTTTTAATTGTTTGTCCTGTTCTTTGTTCGCTCAGTCTTTTTTTTTTTTCACACTTGTTTTAGCTTTACTTGTTCTATCGAAGCTATTTGTTTTCCCCACTTTCTATTTTTCTTCCTACTTTCGTTTTTATTGATCACTGAAGTTTTATGCATTGCTATATCATCCTATAGTGGAGGGCCCGACCCATGTACTGTAGTTACCACTACTCTTCCTGAAGCTCCAGAAGTTTATTCCATCGCAAAATTTACGAAAAATAGTTCTATCTCTTAATGTTGATACATTCTAATTGGGAAAATTAACATAGCTGCCGTATATAAACTGCAGATTTATTCTCGTCGGAAAAAGGCATTTTCGAACATTCGCAAAATTTGTGAGTCATGAAGCTACTTGCCATGTTTGTTCCTTTGAAGAAGTAAAGTCTTAGACGACGTTTAATTCGTTTAGTAATTATTAATAGAACACTAGATGATATATTTAAAAAGTCAATAATTGACCAAATGTAATGAGGCAGGGACCGGAAAAGTGAAATGTTGTGGTCGTATGTTATCGCCAAGAATGTGATAACCTTGTCACGCGACCTGTGACTGACAAGCGGCAATAAACGACCACTCTTTTTTATCAACTGTTTGATTGCATCCAACTAAGAAAAGTGATGTAAGCATAGAGAGCAGAAATGTTCTTCCGGATTGCTAAAAGAAATATAAAGGACTATTATCAGAAATATAAAGGACCACAATAAACGAGTACATATATTAAAGGTCTTTCCACATCTCGCGGGGAGAGTAGGAGCAAGAAATTTCGGTGAGTTCAAATATCGCTTTAATAAGGTCCCTGTCGAGGGAAAGCAAACTGTTTGATTATGCACGATATCATTGCCTAAATTGGCAGTGTCAAGTAATGGTACAGCAGAAAAATCCTGCTTGTAATACTGGAAGAAACTGGGAATTTTTTATGTTGTATCATTGTCAAGAAACATTTGGTAAGTGGGAAAATGAGGATTTTGTAGGTTCCACAACACTTAAAATTATATCAAAAAGATCTTCGAATTTGTGTGACATGAATATGTTCAAGAAAGCAAAAAATCTTTTCTCAATAGTATTGCTACTGCATAGGATACATGGTTTTCCATTTTCAGCTGTAAATTTAATATCATATAGCCTAATTGATGGTATGTATTCATCGTGATAGACAATGTGGTTAGAAGACAAAGTTCGGAAAAATTCCCATGGGTCACCAAGGTGGAAATCCCTGAATAAAATTCCCCGTATAAAGTGAATGTAGAAAAAGTGTCTCATTATTTCCGATTGGTGATTTCTACTAAATAAAATACACATTTGTGACTTATTGGCCGTTTCGCTTGTTCTCATTTGATTGACGCTTATCTATATAGAAATGAATATATTTTCAGTTTTCTTTTTTCGCTTTTAATTTTATTTGACTGTAGTTTCTTACCTTCAAATTAAAAAAAAAACAATTATACATGTCTTTAGGTTCACTTATCGAAAAATATTTTCGTTTACATAGAAATACTTCATAATTTAATTCTCGAAATAGTTCGGTTCTTTGATAGTAAAAATATACACTGAAGTGCCACTGAATTAGGGATACCTACCTAGTAACGAGTTGGGCCTCATCTGGCATTGATAACGGCTGCCACACGACGAGGCATAGATTCAACAAGTTTCTGGAAACGTTCCACGGGAATGGCTTGCCAAATATTGGGTAAAGCTGTCCATAATTCAGTAAGGTTCTATGGTGCTGTGTGATGGCCTTTCACGCCTTGTTCCAAAACATCCCAAAGATGCTCAATAGGATTTATGTCTGGGCTTCTAGGTGGCCAATTCATGACAGAGAAGTCAGAGGAATGCTCATCCAACCAGCCAGTAGCCAACCGAAATTTGTCAGAGGTACAGTTGTCTTGCTGGAAAACTCCATTATCGTGCGGATAACAGAACAGCATAAACGGATGGACGTGATCACCCAGCAACTCTACGTATCGAATTGCATTGAGGGAGGTTGGTACACGCAGCAAAGATCCCAAACTGTGCCACGAAAAAACACCCCAGACCATGATTGAGCCACCATGCCCTTGTACAGTTCCAGCCAGGCATGCAGGATCCATGGCTTCACGAGCCTGACGCCATATTCTCAGCCTCCAGTCGGTGTTAAGTAATCGGAATCGAGACTCATCACTCCATGCTACTCGTTTCCAGTCCTCTACACTCTAGTCTCTGTGCTCTCTTGCCCAGGCAAGACGTGCAGCCCGATGGCAAGTATAGAGCAATGGTACTCTCGTAGGTCGACGGCTCCCGAAACCCATACGGTGAAGCGAGCGTTGCACAGTCCGTTTACTGACTGTACGACTGGCACCGCCATTAAACTGGGTGGTAATTTGAGCTAATGTTTGGCTTCACTGGCTACGTACAATACGCCTGAGCCGTCTCTCACCACGCACTGTCAAGGCTAAATGTCCTTTGCAGTTTGCCCGATCGCTAGTTTTTTTTCCACCATCCGTATATTCTTGGTATACTCTTGACACTGTCGACCTTGAAAATCCTAGCTGTCTGACGATTTCGGAAATTGAATGGCCCATGCTTCGAGCACCTACGATTTGTCCGCGATCGAAGGCGTCTAAATCAGGCAGTTTACCCTGCGTCTAAATCAGGCAGTTTACCCATACTGGCAATTCCAACAACTAATTCAGAACAACCACAGTACGCGCTATATATGCAGTAACCACAGCGCCCTCACTTGCGCATAAATGATGCGCAGCGCTACACAATTTGCATAGGCTTTGCTATCCCTAATTCAGTGGCACTTCAGTGTATATTGTAAAATTGGCCTAGTTAAACATAAGCAGTGCTCCAAAACTATA
Source organism: Dolomedes plantarius (assembly GCA_907164885.2). NCBI lineage: Eukaryota > Metazoa > Arthropoda > Arachnida > Araneae > Dolomedidae > Dolomedes > Dolomedes plantarius. The sequence goes on along the minus strand of OU015501.1, from coordinate 54,675,576 downwards.
GTAAGTAATCATTTAACAGATTTTTTCAGTCTTTCAACTCGGTAGACATTCTTTAACCAAACCACACCACGCTTTTTTTAACTTCCTCAGGGAGTACCATAAGGATAAACCAACATTACCCCCTATTACAAATCAGCAGAGCAATAAACGTCAGTGATTACTTGGGATTCGACGATAATATGTGGGCTTTAAAAAAGCTGGTATAATGACTTCATTCACAGGAGTTTATCTCCTTCATTGGATAACATAACTTTAAAATTTCAAAAGAGGACTTTAAATCTCAAATAATTACTTGGGAAGTTATAGAAGTTTTTGGAAGTTTATAAAATATTAATCATCATTTTCAGGAATTATACCTGAAGCTTCTTTTAAACATGAAACTTCAGTTTTCTCATAGCATTTAACGTGTTTTGAATGGCATTTTGATTGAACAGAAACATGAGAACAAAATGCCCGTTTTATGCATGAATATATTTATGGAACTGTGTATTTTTCGGCAAGCGAAATATATTTGCCATTTCTAAAAAAAAAATATTTACGGCGATCTATGTCAACTTATTCTCCATAAATAATATTAAATGCTACTTTTATCTAAATATGTTTGCACCTTATGCTGGAAATCAATATAAATCTTTACAGCAAATGAAATATAGGAGTCGTTATAAAACTGACGTAGTCTCGACCGCACGATTACTTTAAGAATAAATCTTATGGAAACAAGTGTCTACTACAGACGCAGTTGAGAAATGACCCTGGAACGAAATATTTCTCTAAGACAGCTATGCTAAATAGTTTGAGTAACACATGTTTGAATGAAATAACTTTAAAAGAAGGAACTTCAGCTGAGAACACTTATAACGTTTTCTTTAACTTAATTTTTAGTCTGCGTTAGAAAATTGCTTTCACAAATGTTAGTCACATTAAAATAAGTAAAATGACGGCAGGAAAGTAATATTACAACAGTTACTAGATCCTTCATTTCAGTGTAACTTTAATGAATGCCACAGAAAATATAAGAATATTTCTTTCTATTAAGCAAACGAATTTGTCTTTGTCTAAAAAAAGTTTAAACCATTATTTAAACGTATGTAATGTATTCTCAAACAATGTTTCTTTTTCTGTTGTTCAGTAAACCCTTCTCTCTTTGTCTATATTTATACACACACATATATATATATATATATATATATATATATATATATATATACGACGCGTTTCACACTAAAAAAAATATGGCTGCTTAAAGGAAATACATTTTTGCTCCTAATAGTTTAAATTATGTGTCTAAGAGATTTTTCAATACCAAAACAGGCAACAGAAATTTTGCTTCTAAAGTTTCTTCGTCGCTTTATAAATGCCCCCAAACTTCATATTAAAAGAAAACTAATTATATATACACACAAACAACCGTTTGAATATCTTTTAAGTTGTAAATTATAGGTTACCAGTAGTAAGTCCTGCTCTAAAAAAAGGATGATTCACAGTCACGTTTGCATATTTCCACTAATTGTTTATTTAATATCCTAGGACGATGAGCTAATTGTTAGATGTACTTAATTTCCTTCTACTTTAAAATACTTATCAAGATGATATTATGCATTTAATTCTAAGTTGGGTTTGTGCCATCTGTTTTAAAGTGATCTTTCTCATTTTTATACACATTTACATAACTATTTTAAACAAAGGAACACTTTAATGTTATTTTGCCGTCATTTACTTTTAGGGTGGTTTATGTGTATGCGATTTCTAACACTGTTAGTCTCCGAACTGTGGTGAAATTTAAAGCTTAGTATTTATTATGGCTTTAAACAAAGGTTTGTTAAAGCTTTCAAACATTTTTTATTCCCTAGAAAACATATTGTCAGCAAGAAAATATTTGGAGCACATGTATGCATATCCAAAGTATAAAATACATTTTACAGCGGGAAAATTATGCAGCATCTTCTTTATCGGAACAAAAAGTCTTCCTTACGTGTCATAATTCATAATGGTCATTACAGTGAAGGATATAACCTGAAAACTTTTCTGAAGAAAAATGGTAATTCTTAGCAGCTTAGAGAAAGTTTTGAGATAAATATTTCAGATAGTAATGTAATACGTGTGTTTCATGGTCGTTTTTTTCTACATGTATCATGAAAGAGAAGGAAGTTTATTTATAAAATGTAGCCATGAATAATTGTTATTTTTATCGTACAAAATGCAGATATCTCTACCCTTTTTTGAGTAAGTGTGCTTCATATCCTCTTGGATTATTCTACAATGCATTAAGAACTTTTAAGAGCTTGATAACAAAAAACTTTTGCAGAAGTATGTTAAAAAATGTATTATCTAAAATACAAAAAAAAACGTTGAAACTTACATTAGCTAATCAGTTTTTTAAGGGCAATTTAGATTTTTATTTCACTTAAAAATGTGTAATAAAAAACCTATTTTGAAGAGCTAATTCTAGTAGGCATTGAACTTGAAAGTGAAATATACACTCTGTCACAAAAAAATATATACACCTTAAAGGAAACGAGCTACTATCACGAAACTTAACATGTATGTACTGTATGAGGAGATAAGCCAATGATTACAAATTCAGAAGAACAGACCGTTTTATCAAGAGATGTGGCATGGAAAAGGTTACAAATCAGTAAGTAGTAAATCCACCTCTGGCAGCTATACAAGCAGAAACACGGCGTGGCATCGAATCAATGACGTCACCTATGACCTCCTGCGGAAGATCATGTCATATTATTTGCAACTGCCCAGTTAATTCACCAGTATTCCGGGACGGCTGCAGTTGCCTTCCAAGCACGTCCCAGACGTGCTCTATTTGCGAGAGGTCTGGTGACCTGGCAGGCCATGGGAGTACGTCATATCCTCTAAGACATTGTTGGGAGAGTCGCGCAGTATGTGGACGAGCATTGTCTTGCTGATAAATGGCACCTCGGTGACTTGATAGCATAGACAGTAAAACTGGAGTTAAAATCTCGTCCACGTCACTTCGTGCCGTCAAAGTACGTTGAAGAACGACTAGAGGTAATCGTGTGTCCCACCAAATCGCTCCCCACACTGTCACACCTTGTGTAATCGCCGTATGCCTCTCGACAACAAATGCCAGATCGGACCAGTGGTCTGGCCGCCTCCACACACGTATGCGCTCGTCATCAGCACTGAGACTGAATCGGGATTTATCACTGGAGATCACACGCCTCCAGTCGGTCACACTTGAGCTTACCCGAGGTCGGCAAAAATCCAATCGACACTGCCTATGATGTGGGGTCAGTGGTAGGCGTCTTAATGGACGTCGGCTCCTTATACCTGCGTCAGTCAGTCGTCTCCGAATGGTTTCCCTTGATACCACCGGATGTCTGGAAGGTGGTAAATGGCTTCTAACCGATTCTAGCGACGTTGTTAGGGCGGACGTGGCCGCTCTTATGGTTGAGCGATCCTCGCGTGCATTTGTGTTCCTGGGGACCCTCCGCGATGGTAGAAAATCCCTTCCGTGATCCATTGTTGCCAACACCGAGCAACTACGATATCGCTCCGACCACGGTGGTCGCTGATACGCCTGTTCGACCAACCTCCTTCTCTGAGGCCTAATATACGCCCCCTCTCAAAGTCCGACAATTATTCGTACTGTCGCCGGTTACGTCTCAGACGCATCTCTAGACACAATACTGTCCATCCAAGTCTACAGATTTGTTTGAATAACCCCATGACACGAGCAATCATGCTTTTAAACTCTCCCAGCTGCGCATCTCATATGCGCATAGCGCGCTTACCCTTGTCTCATTGGCGTCGAAAGTTTAATCATTTGTATATATCTTACCAGACTACATTCCTGCCAAGTTTCGTGATAGTTGCTCGATTTCTTCTGGGTGCATATATTTTTTTGTGACAGAGTGTATATCCTAACTTATTCATATTTTAATAAATTGACAATAATGCAAATATAATAAATGTACCCCCTGTAATATAGCAGGGTTATTGAAAAAGTATGTGAATAAAATTTATTTTGTGTTTTAGATCAGGAATAATTCTAACAGTACATTATTTTTTAAATAGGTTATCCATCAAAGAGCACTACGAAGAAGGAAAATCTCTATGTGAACTCCGTTATCAATAATTAGCCAAATGAACATAAGGTATATCGTAATACAAAAGCAGATGAACTATGTTGTTATGAATTATTCATTTCATCTTATTATAGATAGTCATCAAGATCATTTCCTTTAATGTAAGATTTCATATCGATTGAATATCTGATTTCTTTTAGGATGTTGAGGTTATTTGTCTGGGTGAATGGGTTGTAATGCAAATTTTTTTCTCAGCAAAAAAGTTACAAACTTAATGCATCGTTGTAAACATTTTTGATAAACTATATGGAGCTATTTATATAAACAAAGAGTATTGCGTTTTGCAGAAGCAGATGAATTACGTTTCTATAAAATATATCTTTGTAGAATTAGATAGATAGTAATTTTAATCATCATCCTTTAAAATAAGAACCTTATATCGAGCAAAAATAAGACTTTTATTAGGTTGTTGAGTTTCTGCAATTAAGTTTGGGAAAGTGGATTCTTGAGCAACTTTACATACGTAAAAAATTAAGAGGTTTTCTACATATTTCTAAAAGTTTTGTTATAAAACAATAACAAAGTAATGCTGTAAGCCATACCTTCTATACTGGGAATGATCGAGGCTGCTTACTAGTCTTTTGATTAATTCTGTATTTTGTATACGCCTCTTTTGTTAAAAAAGAAATATTAGACAAAAATGTATTGAAGATTATAATACCTTGGACACAGTGTGGTTAAGCAGATACTAGATCACAGAATTAACATCCACAACTGACAAGCTACTAGCCGTTTTCAATGATATCCTTATACTCTCTTTCAAAATCTGGGATCTTTTTAATTATAATTTTTAAAATTACTTCCTATCTTTAACAGTTTATCAAAAAATGTTTAAAATGTGAGTTTAATCTGACTTTGTTCTATGCAACAATGCCTATCTACATTTTTATTATGTTGTAAATGTATGATTAATTTTATTTAGAAATTTCTACTTTAATAAAAATCTCATTTCTTTAGCAGGAGTTATATCACAATATGAAGATATATATTTTTATTGTTAGTTTTGGTACTTTGCCTTGCTATTTACCTACATCTCCACTTATAAAGAAATCATAGTTTAAACAAATTGATTTTAACACTACAAGACCAAAGCCAACCCAATTTATTTGTTAAAATAGTCTTTCACGATAAAATAATTTTAAACAGATAAAATTTTGGAATGTATTATTATTTTTTTCTGTTACATAAAACAAATGTATTAATTAAGAAAGTTAATCTGTCATTCTGGTTCCAGAAAATCCAAAGAAAAAAGATTTAATAATTTATCATAGGAATGTCAAGTTCACAAATACGTATGAAATCAGACTTTAATATTTTCAAACTTAAGATTTTACAGTAGCAATGTTTTGTGAACGATACAACTCTTCACTCATAATTCTTTCTTTATTTGAGTGTTGTGACTCGACTGAATAAATTTTTATTCACTTTATAGAGATCAGTCAAAACTTTTGATAAATTAAATTATCTTTTAATATTATAACTACAACGTAATTTAGAACAACAATTTTGAAATTTTCCCTTATAAAAATCCTGTTTTAGAAAATACAAAACCAAATCCTTCAAATTCTTTATTAATTGTTTGCTGATTATAACCATAACAAAGTATTTCCTGGCTATATATTGTTTAATGTCATGTAATATTTAACTAATTAAAATAAATTTAAAATTTGAACATGTGCACGAATATCATACCTAATTATATAACTTCAAATTTCATAATCTAAATGCACTTCAGTCATATTTCGTTAGTTCAGTCCTTCAATTTTTTACTAAAAAATATATTAAAACTAATTGAATATTAGAGAAAACGTGTGAAATGTTTCTTACAGACCTACAGATGATCAAATATATATAATTTTCAATCAAAAATATAATTATGTACATAATTTTAAGTGCTCATTAATATTTTTACTGTTATCGTGATTTTATTTAAACGTAGTCAAATCAAGTAGACTAAAAAATTAAAATTAAAATTAAAATTTTATGGACAGGAAAATAGTCGACAGCTCGAATTAAAGTCAGAAATTTTCCCAAACTTATTGTATATAATAAGGGGTATATATTATTTAATTACAGAAAATATGATCTATTTCAGTCCATGTTAACATCGAAAAAAATTAGAAAAGGAAATTTTATATTAATGAAATATAGAAAAAAAAGTAATTGAAAGCAAATAGGGCAGAAATCTTCATACCTGAGGGAATGTTCTTTATTCTTAAGAACGATACACGATCCCTTTTCTTAACTTTAAAAAAAATATTTTCCCATTTTTACTCATACCTAAAGTATCCATCTTAAGAATAAAAGCAGTTATAAGATTTTTTGGATTCAAAGTACTCAAAATTACTTTCGTCCAATACCAAACGGTAAAATTCCTTTTTTCAATGCCATACGCGGATTTTAATCATTTCAAGATATTGTGAAAATGTTTGGTTAAAGTTCAGAAATAATAGAGATTTCATTGATTTGTTATTTGCTCAATTCTTTTCAGTGGAAATAAGTTTATTCAATTTTCTTAAAAATTTCATATTGATTTCCTTTCAGTGTGTTGCAGGAATTGAGTAAATTTTCGAACGCTTTATAAATTTTTTTATTCCAACATACTTAAATTGTATCTTTTTCTTAAAACAAATAAAAAGTACATGATAATAGACCTGAAAAGGAGGTGAGTTTATGATAATTTTGCTGTAATATTTATAAAAAAATTATCTTCTAAAAATAAAAATGCACTGCATATTTATTTACAAAATGGTCTATGAACCTCAGTTAATTTCCATAAGAAAACTGATAAGATCCTAATTAACAGAGATTGGTTACTGTATTATTATTTTAAAAATTACAAAAGTTCCCTGCATTGGTTTTCGCGGTATACTTATGCACTTCATGTCGTGTAACATTTGGATGATAACGATTGTTAACGATTCAGAAGGATTGGTGAGGTTCGTTGATATGTAAGAACTTCAGTCCTCAAAAGAATAATTTAAGAAACACAAAATAAATGAGTTAAATATACTATTGTTCAAAATAAAAGCATACTTGCGATTTAGTGTTGCTAAATATTGTATCATACGATCCATCTACATCATTTCGATCCTGTAAAAGAAACTTTCTTATTTATTTTTTGATTAGCTGCTATCAGCTACTTCAACGTATTTTATGAGGAAAGATAAAGACTTTACGTTGTCTCTGCGAATTATCATCCGAAGTGATTTTAAAATAGTCGGCATCATCCAAAACTCCTATGGTACCAAAAAAAGTGCTCCAAGCACAGATATAAATTTCAGCATTATCAGTGTTTTCGTTGTCGCTTGACTGTAATGCAATCTTGTGATGTCCTTATGATGTTTGTTTTTTAGATCTTATTGTACTAGCATAATTTCATTGCACCTAATGGAATTCATAGCTTTTCCTTTTAGCCGTTCCGCAGTGTAGTTGAATTCGCTTACGCCATAAACATTACAAGTTAAGCGTGTTTCCTGCAATGAAACTGTTTCGAATTTTTTAATAAGAGGAAAAATTTTAGCAGGCACAGTGTCTTACATTCCATAAAATATCTTTAGTTTACTGAATCCTCTCTGCAGTCATGGCATTCATACGTCTGGGAATTTCGAATAAAACGCAATCTTTAAAACGCAATATTACCAAATATTTCTTAAAGCAAAACTGCATTCACTGCAGAGTATTTCAATTACTGTATGCTACATCGCAGCTAATTATAACTAAGTAACATTTGAACAAGACTTAGTACAGGCAACCAAAAACATAACCCTACTACTGGCGACGTTGAGTGATAGAAGAATTTATTTATTTAAAACATCTAGTATTTTTGCTAAGTCTTAAATTAAAAACTGACTAAAAGTTTGAATTTTGTAGTTGTAATTTTAATAAATTTTAGGAAATGGTGTTCATTGAAAAATATATACGGTATTAAGCGATGCTAATTTCAAAAAGTAGCTATAATAATGAAAAAATATCGAAAAGAAAGTGACAAAAAGAAACTTTTTTAAAATAGTAAACTAAGAGCCTTATCTTAAAATGTTTTTTATGTATTTTATGTAGCCAGATGCATCAATTTAAGAACTGCAGAATTTAGAAATATATACGGTTTTTCGATATATAATTAATTTATAATTACATGAACAAACACTACCACATACCTATTGTCATGAGGTTTATTTTAATCATTTTTTCACCTTAAGTGAATAAAGTTATCCCTTTTCCCTGAGACAGAAATAAATTAACAGCACAAAAATAAATTGGCTCTATAAAAACTTTCATCTGTATACGATAACATTTCATGAGATTTTTAAATATAATCATGGATTATTTTCCTACATCATGTTCAAAATATCTGCACTGAAAACACAGAAAATCCCACGTTAATGATCTATAGCTATGCAAGTCAGCTTTTGAAATCGTATTCTGAAATTAAGATTTATTTACGACAAAATATCCTACGTATCTCAGCGGTTAATAGTCATCATTTTAATGCTTTACATTTTTCCTCCAATTTTCATGACTTATATGTCTGTGAACTACTATATTCTATGTGTGATTTATGTCTCATAATTTTCCATTTTTATAAATTATAGTTTACATAAATGATATTTATGCGAGAATGAAATTCTTAGACTATGCAATGATTAGATTTGCAACAGGAAATAATGAAGGTAGTACGAAGAAAAATTTATCGTGCCTCATTTATCGAAGAAAAGACACCATTTACGATAATTTCCTAGTTTAACAATACTGTGGCCTAAATGAATTCAATTAAAATTAACTACACATCTTTAGAAAGAGATAATTATTCACGGAAAATAATCCGACCGCAGTTCCGAATTCTGTCTGTTCAAATGGAACTTTGTTCAAACTAGATAAGTTAGGATTAATTACTCAAGTAAAGTGTCCAACTTATACAACATCGACTGCTAAGCCGCGTATCAAGCGGAAATCGGGAAAACAAATTTGGAACACAGAAAATTTTAACAATATAAAACGCGACACAATACTTTTGAAAATTAGTATACATCAGTTTAAGGCAAAAGCATTAATTTTTAATTCAAAGTAAACAAGATTTAATGTACAGCATTTTTGTAAAACACGGGAAGGAAATTTTACAAAAATTGCATTTTCAGAGTGATTGTAAATACATAAAGATTATCAGTTTAAAGAAGTTTTGACAAAAGCTTATGATTTAAAAGAATATCCTAAATATGTTTTTGAGTATATTTGCGACGTTTTAATGAAAATATTTAAGTGGGATATTTTTCCTACATGTTGGCCTTTTGTTTGTTCCCAGTAATTATTTCAGGGTCGAAAGCTTAACTAAGCGAAAAATTTACAAATTAATGTAGATAGCTCAGGTAAATTCTAAAAATATTTCATTGATACACATTTCTAGGAAATTAAGATGAAAGATGACATATCAGGGAAAATAATGTTCCAAAATTTCTCTATTCAAATTACAGATACATACCGTAGCACTCTCAAAAATTAGTATATGACAAATGTTTTCTCAACTAGTGTAAGCTTCCTAGAAACAAGCGGTTTGTATTATGCGATTGAAAAAAATCTCAAATAATGTTTCTGTTTTTAATTTTTACAGTTATTAAAGTTTTTAATTATTTTTTTGATCAGAGAAATTTCAATTTTTTTCCATTTAAATTAATGTTAATAATTTCCTCGTTTTACATCCCACCTATCGAAAACGTAAACAGAAATCTCTTCTTTCGGATAGTGTGGATAACACATGTTCTTTTGCAAACCTAATATAGTATATTGGTGTGTTAAATGGTTTAATGGCACCAATGAAGAATAATTAAATGAAGAATAACACAGGCCTGCGAAATTGAAGTCTTTGAAAAATACAAGAGAAATTTACACTGAGTTTTATGTTATTTGGTGTGCTGATTTCAAAAATGACCTCCATTTTTTTCCATCACGTCAGATTTTTTTGTAAAATCGAATCGATATTTTTGCTAAAATCCTATTTGAAAAGGAATTCTTTCGAACGATTTTGCACGCACTATCTTTCAACAGTGGTTTTTATCCATTTAAATCTATATAAAATAACCGATTCTTGGTGAGGCAAGTTGAATTTTCAGCAGTCAATTATTTTTTATAGGTTTAAATGGATGAAAACCACTGTTGCCAGATCGTACGAGCCTCCTCTGATCGAGAGAAAAATAAAAAGTTCCCTTGAGTTTAAACTTTTTAAATCAAGTTATGGTGCAGTTTCTAGAAGAAAATCACCAACATACTATTTTAATGTGTTTTTATTAAGGTAACTTAGATAAAATAGACGATGGACCAAGAGGAGTAAATATTATGTAAGTGTACATGAAAGTTTGAAACAATATTTAAACTGAGCAAAAAACAAAACAAAACAAAAAAAGGGTTATATTTAAGTACTTACTCTTTTTCCTTTGAAACTTCTTTTTGGCGTTCTTCTTTTATGTTCAATCTCAGGCCTATCTCGTGTTTACATCCAACAGTAGTCGGCGAGCATGTTCTTGTCCCATCTTCCTTGACATTTGCGCTCTATATCTTTGATGTCTTGGTGGAACCTTTCACCCTGTTCTTCGCTGACTGATCCTAAATTTTCGGGGAGAAAAGTCCCCATGTGAATGAAGGAAATGTATTTTGACACTCATGGAGCAACCCAACGCTTGAAATTTGTCCAGCATATTCATAACAATTGCTTTATAGTCAGGATCCTTGTAATTACCCAGAAATTTACTGACGACATCTTTGAAGCAACCCAAGCTTCTTTTTCTTTTGTTGTCATGCTAGTCTCAAATTCTTTATTCTTCATAAGCTTGCGGATATCTGGACCAACAAAGATTCCCTCTTTCAACTTGGCTTCGGATAAACCTGGAAACTTTTTGCACAGGTATTTGAAATAATCGCCGTCTTTTGGAATAGCCTTGACAAACTGCTTCATTGCACCTAATTTTATATGCAGAGGGGGTAAAAATACTTTTTTGGATCAACTAAGCTGTTCAGAATCACATTCTTGGTGCCTGGTTCAATATTTTGTGTTTTCGGCCATTCTCTTTTGACCCACTATTGAATCTTATCACGGCTGTCCCACTCACAAATGAAACATGGGAATTTTGTATATCCACCTTGTTGACCAAGAAGCATGGAGATAACTTTCAAATCACCGCAAATGGTCCAACCGTGGTTGGCATATTTTATTTTGTTGAGGACGAGAGCCAGGTTTCCATAGCGTTCTTTTGAATGCACTGAGTGTCCAACTGGTACAGATGCATACTGACTTCCGTGATGAAGAAAGACAGATTTAAGGCTCCTTTTCGATGAATCTATAAATAGCCTCCATTCATCTTTATCGTAGGTGACATTAAATTTGCTCATCAATCCGGGAACATCTGAACAATAGACCAGGTTCTCCTCTTCCTCAAAGAATTAACAAATTCCTTTTCTCGATTCCTACGAATAAAAAGAGGTTCCTTTGCCCAATAAGTTTTTTTCTTTCAATCTGGAGCCCAACAATACATCTGTCTCTTTCAAAAGGCCCAGATCTCTAGTCATTATATATAAAACAGTTCCGTAACTGACTCACTCACTGACTGACATACAACGCACAGACCAAACCGCTGGACCTAAAGGGCTGAAATTTTGCACGGCGATTCTTCTTATAGCGTAGGGGTGCACTAAGAGAGATTTTTGAAAAATTCTTAGATTTTTTTAAATTAAATTTTTAAGCTGTTTTAGTAACTTTTTTTTAAGTTTGCATTTAAAATAATTATTTGAGGGTTATAAAATTTATATCAGAAGAAAGATCATAAAAATTCCTTTAAAATGAAATATTTTTTGAATCTTTACCTCTATTTTCTGATTTTTGGTGAATTTTTAAAGATTAATTATTAGAATTTAATTTATTAAATGCTGATCACGTGATTTCTTTTTCTGGTACTTTAAATGAATTTATCGTCACGTGCATAACAACTAAACAGACAAAAAATATTTTTTCTCTTGCTTATGCGGCAGACGATTGGACATTATTTTGTCTATAAAAATATCCCTTACGATTTTTTATAAATATATATATTTTTTTCTACATCAATTGTATATATTGATCGTCGTATTTATGTATAAATAAATATATAATTTTTTGGCATTAATTGCATTGACCGTTGTATTTAATTTGAATGTACTTCGTAGCGAAGTGCGGGTTTTCAGCTAGTCAGATCATAAAGTTCAACGTGGGAGAAGGGCTGAGGTGAATCGCCTCCAGAGGGCTTATATTCGATAGCGGAGCTTTGAACTTTCTGGATGTTCCGAGTCTGAAGACTCTGTAGAGATGATTGGCAATTCAGTTGGAGGCAATGGCAGTGACACATCAGGTTCATGAGGAACGGAGCGTATGGCCGATGGAATGTTATCTGGATAAGAAATTAGCTTTTGATTTTTGCGGTTATACCCACGGACATGGCAGGAACAAAAGTTACAATCATCAGAGGGGTTTTTCGGCTCCCTCTAGCAGAGGAATTCCAAATCGTAAAGCAGTCTTCTTTCATTTGAGCCATTAGCGTAGATCATTGAGACACTGCACACAAACTTTATGAGGAGCCCACGATTTGTCCTGATCTCCGAGTTTCATGCCAAAATACGGAAGATAAAGTTATCTTACATAGTCTGTAATGCTAGGGGAGGTGTCACAGAGGGGTATTCTGTAGGTTACACCACGGTAGAATGATAGTCAAGCAGGGAGGGAAGAAATTCGACGCAGTCAAAAAAATGTGTGGTTAATGGTCATAAAAATCCAAATATAATTGAATTTTTAAGAAAACGTGACGTGATAGAAATTTTTCATTATATTTTTTGAAATCAGCACCAAAAAACACATAAAGTTCAGCTATCAATTCCCTTGTACTTTTTTCATCGCAGGCCTGTGTAATTATGATGGTACCACATATTAATTAATTCTGGGGTTATATATTTTAAATATTAGCATCTATCGTATAGTGGATGTTAGTACATAATGCGTAGGGTTTGAAGGATCTGATAAGATTTTTCTATACTTCATTAGCAAAACTACTTATCTACGAAGGGAAGATTAAAATATATGTTGAAACCTCAGTGGACTGGGGTGAACTCCCGGGAAAATGCAGAACAGTCCAAGAATTCTGACTAGGAACCGGCGACGCTGGAGATGATTTGTTACCGCTCACAGCCGGGGCAGCAATTTTAATCGATGAAACCAGACGACAACTGCTGAACAGCTCAACGGTTGATTTTGCTGATGAATTTCATAGAGATGCAGCAGCTATGATGGCAGTAATCGAGGTGTGGGATACTCTTGTAACGAGGCAGTAATGAGTAGAAAACTAACAGGTGGAGAAAATCACGTGGCTGTAGTGATCGACACAGAATGCTAGTTGTTCTCGTCAAAATATTTTATTTTCATGTTAAAACATCTTCTTACAAGAATTATATTTCAAAATCAGTTAACTTGATCAAAAACAGTAACATAATAGCGTTACAAACTAACACGCCAGCCAGTGGTTCAAAGAACCACTTTGATACGGAGACAAAAAATTAATAATTGAACTGGCTCTGCATCGAGCACCTACTACAGTCGTGACAAGAAGCGCTCTCTGTTACAAAAAAATGTAAAACGCTGCATGCTCACACTCTCGAGCCTGTGTGTCTACGCTCTGATAAGTAGACCGTAGCTCCTTTTACACAAAACAACCAAATAAAGCTTGTAGAAAGGGAGAATTAACTAAATAATAAATACTAGCTGTAGCAGAAGGGAATATTAAAGCAAAGAATTAAAAAAACTGCGATTACATTGTTATTATCTTTTCTTCTAGAAAGTTCACTGCGTATGAATACATTGAAATCTATATTACACGTGGCTTGCATCTTACAGTTAAGAGGTAAATACGAATCGCCAGACTATTGCGAACAACATTATCGATATTTGTTATTGTAGATTATTTAAAATAAATATGAATTTAATGGATAATAACAATGTAATTGGTTTTCAAAAATTCAAAGCATACCTGAAAAATTATAGTTATATTTTAAACATAAGGGAATAATTAAAAAATAAAAAACTGATTAAAGATACCCGAGCAAAGTTATTTAATAGATATTATCTAGTAAGTTAATAATAATAATAATAATAATAAAAGTTAATAATGGTAATTGTAATTAATATTTAAATTTTGAAAAAGTGATTAATTTTACTATAGTGACGTTACGTCACATTCCTCCCCCCTTCAGAAAAATAAAAAAGGAGATGGATCTTTACAAAAGTTGCAAGAAAACCTGACTGGCCAGAAAAGACACACACTTTCAACAATTTTAAAAAAAAATAGAAAACCTGACTGGCATGAAAAAATTATACAGGAGCACATACCTTAAAACCATGATACTTTTAACACATGATGCAAACATAAAAACACATGATTCAATACAATGAAGAAAATTTTGATATACTGTGGAAACAGTTTGAAATTGCAGATATTTTTCAAAATATTTTAACCAATAGCCATCATGCCTCACGAATATTGTTAATGTTAAGTAATATTTCATTGTGAAGATAAATAATCCATGTTATAAGTAAGTTAAGAAAAAATTTATAAGTTAGATAAGAATCAATCAATCAATCAACCTTAATAATAATAATTGTGGAATATAAATACATCATTTAAACAACAAAACCATTTCGACACTTAGAAACACATTTCAACCTTATTTTGTTACATACATACACCATTGAACTCTGAGCAAACACTATGTGGTGTGACGAAAAGAATGTATACATAATCATGCATTATTAGTTAATTGTGAAATGTGCACACACCTAAAAAAAGTTTTATTTAATTTATTTTACTTTGCATTAAATTGTGACATAGCTCAGATTTTTTTTAAATTTTTAGTTTTGCAACACATTGCAAAAATTTCATTTAAATATGAAATTACTAAAATATACAAATGTTCTAGCATTAATACATGAACATAAAAGTACCATAAAATTGAGTAAGACTGTACTGCATAACTGAACAGTTGCCAAGAGTTTTAATTACAGCGGCATATTTGCTAACGCAAAAACTACCAATCTGTAGTTCCTTGTAATTACAAGATGCTATATGCATAACTAAGGTACTGAACAGTAAAGTAATCAGAAGAATAGTCCAAGTAATCTGACTAGGAACCGGCGACGCTGGAGATGATTTGTTACCGCTCACAGCCGGGGCAGCAATTTTAACCGATGAAACCAGACGACAACTGCTGAACAGCTCAAAGGTTGATTTTGCTGATGAATTTCATAGAGATGCAGCAGCTATGATGGCAATAATCGAGGTGTGGGATACTCTTGTAACGAGGCAGTAATGAGTAGAAAACGAACAGGTGGAGAAAATCACGTGGCTGTAGTGATCGACACAGAATGCTAGTCGTTCTCGTCAAAATATTTTATTTTCATGTTAAAACATCTTCTTACAAAAATTATATTTAAAAAACAGTTAACTTGATCAAAAACAGTAACATAATAGCGTTACAAACTAACACGCCAGCCAGTGGTTCCAAGAAACACTTTGATACGGAGACAAAAAATTAATAATTGAACTGGCTCTGCATCGAGCACCTACTACAGTCGTGACAAGAAGCGCTCTCTTTTACAAAAAAAAAATGTAAAACGCTGCATGCTCACGAGCCTGTGTGTCTACGCTCTGATAAGTAGACCGCAGCTCCTTTTACACAAAACAACCAAATAAGGCTTGTAGAAAGGAAGAATTAACTAAATAAATGCTAGCTGTAGAAGAAAGGAATATTAAAGCAAAGGATTAAAAAAACTGCGATTACATTGTTATTATCTTTTCATCTAGAAAGTTCGCTGCGTATGAATACATTGAAATCTATATTACACGTGGCTTGCAGTTATCTTACAGTTAAGAGGTAAATACGAATCGCCAGACTATTGCGAACAACATTATCGATATTTGTTATTGTAGATTATTTAAAATTAATATGAATTTATTGGATAATAACAATGTAATTTCTTTCCAAAAATTCAAAGTATACCTGAAAAAATATAGTTATATTTTAAACATAAGGGAATAATAAAAAAATAAAAACTGATTAAAGTTAACCGAGCAAAGTTATTTAATAGAAATACAGCTAGCAAGTTAATAATAATGATAATAATAAAAGTTAATAATGATAATTATAATTAATATTTAAATTTTGAAATAGTAATAATTTTACTATAGTGACGTAACGTCACATGGTGAAATATATATATATATATATATATATATATATATATATATATATAACGCATCAAGGCTGCCGTACAGTGTTTTAGTTTATTCAAGGTACACAGTTTTAAATTTTTCACCAAAAATAACACACGCACACAGAATTACTATATTTTGCACCATATGTAACAATTCTGCACAACATCATATTGGGTTCCATATGTAACATATTAGCATATTATATTGTTCTCAACATCCAACTAATGGGCACAATATTGTGGGTGTAATTGGAAATCACACGTTCTACTTCAAAGCGATAAAAACTCCTTTATTAAAAAAAAACGATGATATGATGCGATATGTACAGATGAAGAAACTTGCGATAAAAACTAGATATTCGGCTTCAAAGCACTTGACTCTGCTTGCTTATCCACGCGCGCCCTGCTTTTCCACTGCACGTGTGTCTCCTTCGCGAGAACTCAAAGTCACTTCGTTCTCCTCCGCTAACACGACCGAATTCTCATCTATTCTACGAGCGAGAGAGCGACTGAGTTCCAATCGAACTGCCAGCCTTTTATACGAGTGCCTAGGAAACGTCTGCTTGCGTCACACCCGGAGGTGATCGCCTTCTATTCCCACAGCGTTGTGTCAGAAGTGGGGTTTGGCATCTTCGCTTCCCACAATATTATATTGCACACCATATACAGTAGATTTAACACTTCAATCAAAGATGTAAAATTAAGAAATTTTGATGAGGTTTAAAGTTTAGGGAGTGAGAGAGAGGAGGGCAAAAAACCTACGTCAATAACCTCAATGAATGCTGAAAGAGTCTCTGTACAACTATGGAGCCCAAAAGCACTACAAGATAATTTTATCAAATAGTGTACGTAATGTCCTACAATTGTTAACGCAAGTTCACAGTGTTTAAAATCATACATAAAATAAAAATCCGTTGCAGATGTTCGTTTATTTATGTTTTAAATAAATACTTTAAGTGAGTAAAATGAACGGGCTGGAGGTAGAGGGATTTTTTTACTTAATTGAGCAGAAATTTATTAATTATTAGCCTTTGAAGGGTTCCGCTATTTTCCAACTTTTTTTGTTAAAACAAAATGCAACAGGAAGCACAAAATACTGTACAAAACAGGCAAGGTCACCTTAGACAAATGACCGCATTACTTATCAAGACGTGCAGAGCTTGACAGATATTTCATAGTAATATATTCTGATTAGTGTAATTGCTATCTTGACGGACACAGACAAACAGGATAACGATCACGTCATATATTATATAATTATGGTATTTTACCAGGATGAATGGGCGTATGATAATTATGTAGCTTTTCATCCTATTATTTTCAAGGATTTATTTTTTAGATTAGGAGCTCACTTGACGGTAAACAAATTAATGTGCTTATTATTGCAGTGTTATATTACATTAAACGTGTAATTGTTTTTACACAATCAGTATTTATTTGACTCTGGATATTTTAGGTTGCTATAGTTCTATTAAAAAATAATATATATATATATATATATATATATATATAACAAATTTCTCTTTAAACATTTTTGTAATATATCATCAGCCGGGGGGTTACTTTGCCCAATTTTAAATTTCTGGTAAAAAATCCGTATACTTTTCTGTCAGTTGGAGAGGAGAAAATCTTTCTAGGCTTGTTGGAGGGTCTCTAGAGTTGATTTATTGGGTTTAAATATATTTTAATTGCTTTCTCTTTCAGTAATATTTCAAAAACTCAGTGGGGAAAAGGGCAAAAACCCAGTGGCCAAAGGGCAAAAACCTAGTGGGCCTAGACAACAGGGTAACTCTGCTCACCAGATGTTTTCTATTGAAAACTGCCTCTAAAGTCCTTCTGGGTAATGTTACCTTTGCCGGTGGTAAAATGAGCCAAAATTAACACGAGAACAGTTGATTTTTTATTTATTATTTATTATTTTTGTAAGTTATATTTATACTAGGTACTCGTTAAATTGTTAGATTCTCGTTATAAAATTTTAGTAGATAACTGTTATCATACTAATGAGAAGAAAGATTATTTGCAGAGCACTCAATGCCATTTGAGTAACCGCTGTTTGGCGCACAAAGTTTTTTTTTTAAATGGGCAAAGTAACCCCGGTTGATAGAGTAAAGTATTTAGTAACAACTTAAACTGTCGTTAGTTTGCTAATATATTAACGTATTTCATATGTTCTTTTGCTGTTTAATATAGTCAAAATGCTTTGAGTTTTAAGTTTCTGGAAAAAATCATTTGCTGGTCCAACTTCAAGGTATTATCATAAACGGACACATCTGTCTATCATAGTTTTACACATATTAAAACGATATCACTCGACAATATGCGGTAAAAATCAATGAAAAGCACTAAATCCGAAGCACTAGTTCCAAAATTTCCTTATAGGGATCCTCATATTTTATTATATATTCTATTTTTATTGAAATTGTGTTATTGATTGCACTACTTACTTTGTGGTACTTGATGGATAATGGGCTAGTAGCCAAGACTCTGGGGTTCGACTTCAGAGCCTATGAGTTCGAGTCCCGCTATTTGCATGGCTGTTAATTGCCGTTAAGAAAGGGCATTAAACAGTAGGTCCTGGTCTAATTATTTCTATATCAGCAAAATATTACTGTAATACTCTCAACAAACCAACTGACCTACACAAACCATTTCTTTGTAAAATTAGTTTTAATTTCAACAAATCTTATAACATTAACTAATTATCTCAAAGAGATGTGCTGAACCTTCCTAAACCAAATCATATAATATGTTTTTTTACTTAACAACACTACTTTTTATAATAAAATACTGTCTTTTCAGTTATCTAATATTCTATTCACAGTGAATGTTCTACAAACGACAGTATGTTACAATTTTTAATTTGGATGAAATTATCTTACAAATTCTATTACTTCCCATGACTCAATGCATGAATTTTAAGAGTTAGTAGTAAAACCTTTAGCCTATATTGTTACATTCAATAAGCAATTGTTTTCTGTTAATAGTAATAACATCTTTTAACTCTTACAGCAATTTAAAAAAATGAGAAAGAACTTTTTCTTAATACAAATTAAAAACGGTATTTTTATATTTCTGTTGATGTTTCAATTAAAATATTTATAGTATGTTTTTTTACTCGAGAACAGGGCATCAAAAATAAATAAACAGGGAGACAAAATATACTTTACCTATTCCATATTTTTACATATGCATTTATTAACCACATTTCTTATTTCCCTTTTTAGATCGGCAATAATACATAGCATAAAGGCATCGTTTACTTTTTAATTTTGCAGATGTTGATTAACCAACGGAATTCTTTTCAGCACCAAATTTCATCTAACGCATGGTTGTTCCTGTTTACGCTACAGTTGTCTAAAAATTACATTACAGTAGATATTAGTATCCTTGAACAAATACTTGTCGAAAATCTATGTTAATGAAACTTCTTTAATACGGTGTTTTAATCATGAGTTAGAGCTTCGATCAGACAAGTAATTACCGTACTTCATCCAGTTGAATAAACTGTGGTGGTGTAGTAATGACTTTGGGTGGCGAACAGAAAGCATTTCCTACCGGCTGAAATCAATTAATAGAGAGAGTCGCTGAAAGTTTCATTAAAGGAATTTTTCATTGCACTAAGCTTAAATGGCAAACCACGGAAACAGAGAGAACACTGATTTCAGTTAAAGGGTAGGGTTTAGAGATTAATAGTTTAAATAACATTGTCTTTCAACAATATAATCCAGGTATTTTAGGAATATATTCTTCTACACTTTTTTGTCTAATCTAAAAAGAGGATTTACTATTTTGGTTCCAAAAAATAAAATGCAGCAAATTTTAATATGTATCTATAAATATATATAACATGAGACAAAAGTTAGTTAATCACATAGACAAAGTATCGAACAGTTTGCAACAACAGTCGAACTTATGCGTTGCATTGATATACTCAAAATCGTTTGAAATTGCGCCAAACTGAACATTAATTATTGTCTATCAGAAGCATTTAAGAGGTGCATCTCAGTTGCGAAGCAGCACATCTAATTTTCAGAAACAATTATAGCGCTGAAACATAGATTCTTAATCTAACATGGGTAAGATTGCCTTGACAACTTTGCAGATTAAATTATAAACAATTATATGAGAAATTCTTAAAAGAATATCGGTTCAGGTAGGTCTCCTGAATCGGGGACATTTTAGATATTTGACCAGAAGCATCAATGGATTTTAGCCGACAATCCAGACATTTTGACTGTTTATTCGATCTTTTCTTATATATTTTAGGGGTGAGACGATTTTGCAAACTAGATTAACAGCTGTTGTGCAAAGTGAGGTAAACTGCAAATACTCCTAAAAAGATTGTATTTCAAGCCTCTGATATATTTATGTGGCAGTGGAATCAGATGGTGATACGTAGTCAGATCTTCAGATCTTTTACTCTTCCAGTGATGTCACAACCACTAGGTGTGATTTTTATTATAATATTTAAAGAGCTAATACAACATGGGTTTCATATGAATGTATTCATACGGTATCTGCTCTTCTCAAGCCGTCTATGTTCCGACACACTTTTCAAAGCAAGAAGAATATAATTTGCATGTATCACTACTAGGAATGTTCATTTTTTTTTCCTTTTCGCAATATTTTCTATCAGACAAAAAATGTTTTACAAGTTTTAATAGCAACGTTTTTTCTTTGTGTGTGCATTTATAGCATAATATTACGTCCAGTTTAGGTTGCTGCCTTATTTTTCCCCAAGAGTTTACTTAAGCAGATTTATTGTAATTATACTGAAAACACATAAATTCCCTTTCAGAATAAAATTATAATAAAATACTTGTTTTTTTACCTGGAATGAGGCCGGGTCTTCTTCACAAGAAGACTCTGCCAACTTAATTGTTCTGTCAGGGAGACAGCATCAAATTTTCAAAACCTTTCGTTGCATCATTTTACCCATGCCTTTTTACGCGAAACAAAACATGATGATAGCTAGTAACTGTTTTTATTTTATATTTAATATTTTTGATATATATAGAATTATTTTCAAGCATTAACAATTTTGATGTAAATAAAAATCTCACTGAAAAATTGTAGAAGAATTACATTGATTTTGAGGAATTTTAGTGTTTATCACATATTCATAAACGATTTTGTTAAAGTTAGAGTTCCCCTCAGAAAACTATTGTAGTAAAAACATCGTTGTTAATAGCCACATGAAGGTACGAAGAAGCTACGGATAGTCTTTAAATTTTTTTTAAAACTTTAAATCAATGTTATCTCTTTTCAGCCCAAACTATCCATTCCATTTATTTCTTAGAGAATCACTAGAAACGTCTGCTGCTGCAGTATTAAAATAAAAATAGCAAAATAAAAGCCCCAATGAGTCTATTCACGCTATTACATATAATTCTAGACAATGAAAATTTATGCAAAAAGGTTTTTCGTTTCTGAAATAGTGTCTAGACATAATTAACGCTATTGTAATAAATTTGGGTCATATGCTTATGAAAAACTGCATACTATAATATTCATACAGATATGCTGTTCTTATGTGATTAAATAATGCGAGACATTGAATTGTTAGATTCAAATAATTCTTTTAAATTTATCAATTAACTATTTTGTCAGTATACATTTAAAATGATCTTTTTTTATTGAAGCAAATATGTTTCCACGAAATCCTGTGTTCCACTGTAAGTATCACTGAAATCATTAGTTAACCTTAAAAGAAATCGAAAAAAGTATAACAAACACACTGTGTTAAATGCATTATTCAGGATTATAAATAAGATACATCGTATAGAAATTAGAGCTTAAAATAAGATAGTTTGCTCTTACATATTAAAAATTAAATGTCTAAAATATACCCCCTACCAACTTGGTTGTTTATTAAACTGTTGCATTTAATTCTTCATTTGTGTCATTCGAAGTAGTTAAATAAAACTAACAAATTATGTATGGCATTAAGTCCATGTTACTTCCATGAAACACATCAAAACAATTTTAACTCCTGAAAACATTTTCTTTAGCTATTAAACATCTTGATTTTATGTCAAATGATACAGTTAGTACTTTAATATAATTTAACATACTTATATAAAAAAAAGTCTTCTCACATAATTACTGACTAAGCAAATTCGTATGTTTCCTATTAAATTATGACTTTCTATGAAATATTAAAGTAATTGTATAAGAGAAGTATTAAAAATCAATCTTCCAAACATTTACATAGAAAATGAAATACTTTTTAACGTCATCTGTATTATTAAAGCGCTTAATAAGCTGTAACATCATATTATACCCATTGACCTGAATGAAGTAATTAAAATGTAAGTATTAATCAAACATACTCAACCACGAAATTTATGCCTCAAATAATGAGTATAATTAATGACATAATTTGTACAATAGTACTTTAACACCGTTTTCCACCAAATGTTCACAGAGGAAAAAGCATGCTTGTATGAAAGGTTTTAGACTTCCTTTGATTAATTGAGTATTATATCTGTTAGAGTAAATGAACTGTTAATTATAATCAAATACACTAAATTGATGTAAATTGCTTGTAACTGAATTGAGCTTCTTCCTTTAGTTATATGTGAAGTGGCCCTTGTACTAAAATTCTTTATTCTTGTTTATTTGAAATCAATTCCTACAAACTAATAGTTCAGGCTGGCAGTAATTTACACATAAAAAGACTCATTTACAGCCTTACGGGGGAATACGTGTGTACGTGTAAACATATATATATATATATATATATATATATATATTTATATATGTGTGTGTGTAGATGTATATACGCTGCGCATATATATGATGAAACTAGAACTTTTAGACAGCTACGAAAGAAAATGGCCGAGTGATATTTTTCTCAGCAAATAAATAAGCTAATCATCACACAGTGTTCAGTACTTGTCATTTAAATCAGAAATTAACCGATAACAATTAATTTCATTAAAACTAAACTCTAAATAAATATGACTACTCCGCACAGACTTTAAAAATCCAATTGGTGTATTAACAATATGAGAAACTAAGTTATAAAAATTTCAATTGCTAATGTAAGAAGAAAATTTAAATTGATTATTTTAATCAATAAAAAAATATAAAATACTAATAGCTAAATTAATGAGGAAGACACTAAAGAAACGCTTAAAACAATTAAAAATATAGCTAATTAAGTAAATTTGAAATCAAAGTGAACTAATTGAATGGTTAATTAACCTAACACTGTAATTTATTTTTAAACACCTTTTAATGCATTTGTAATTTTAATTTTTCATTTATCATATTCTTACGCGTTTCGACTGGTTAATTTGAACCATTATTAAATATAATTTTTTTGTGATGTTGCATTCTAATTTTTAAATGTAAAAATGTTATCAGTAATTATTGTATCTGTATTTTAAAAATTATACCCAACAATTGGTCTCTTTAGAGACTGTAGCTTTTAGTAAATTTATCGAATATAATAAATGGAGGATAAATAAAGACCAAATTAAGTTTAGTAAAATTTCTAATTTTTATTTGATAAAAATTAGGTTTTACACCTTTACAGTAACTTTAACTTCAACTGTTTTTATGCAGAACGTTGTGATAATAAGATTGTGAATGCTTATTTAATTTAAATACTCATTCCTGAAATAATAGAAGTCTGGAAAGCTTCTGATAATAAATAAAATTATGTTACGTAATGAGCGAATGTTTTATAAATATACATTCCTAAATAGCTGTAAAATAATTTGTTTGAGGGATGGGAAAGATAATATAAATTACAAAATGAGTTTTTTATTTGAAACTTCAATGGCGTATATTGAACACGATTATTGGTAAATAAACCATTGTCCTTGTAGATAAAGCTACAAATAAATTTTCAACTACCTTTAAAAATATTAAATCAATATACATCAAGATTTTTTATGTAATCGAATTTTGAAAAGTAAGTTTTAGAATACATTATATTATAAAGATAATTTTGGTTATTTAAGAAATACTAAAGAAAAATTTCAAGCACGAAATTTTAGCAGGTTTAGAGGTTAGTGATACCGCATCACATAAAGAGAAACCACATAAAGAATACATTTGTTTGCTACCATTATTTTAACGAGTAAGAAATTTTTTCTTCAGTAACTTCATTATATATTTTCTCGCTTATATTATGGGTACAGTATGGTTTTTTCTTTAAAGCTTGATTTATTTTGGTTTCTAACTCAGCTTTATGTTGCTGTTCTTCAGTTTCATTTTATGTTACATAAAGAATCTGATGCATTATTTTATTTTTTTTACTGAAGTTTAGTTTGTAAAATGAGTTTTTCTGCTGCTCTCCTGATTTTATATATTTCGAATATATGTCTCTCTTTAATGACGCTTATGCTCGAAGTTTCAGAAATGTTTTCATCTTAGGTTGATTATCGCTTTACATAAATATCTCTGTTTCTTTTATATAGATGTAAGATGAAAACTGAATAATTTACCGAATCCATCGTTTTCCAAAAGTTATTTCTACGAGGATGGTCATTTTTTTAACCATTAATTTTTATAGAGAATGATGAAAAACAATGGAGAGCCAGAACCGGCATACTCCTACTACTGAAGTTGGTAGCTTTCTTTTGGAGGCATAGAATTTTCAGTCTCTTCTACAGGGGAATTTACAGTACTCAAATACTTTGACAAAAATAGAGATCCAGCTTTTTCAATTCCTTTTTCAACCAAAATACAGATGTGACCAGAAAATCCAAAGGAATTGGTTTTATAGATTTATCGGATAACTATTTTTTTTAAACTTGGATTAAGGGTAATTTCATAATATGAGCAGGGTGTGAAACGAAGACAAATATAATATTACAAAAACGATGTAAAAAAGCATGTGAAATGTTTTACACAACTCAAAATTTAGGTAGATTCAGCCTTTCATCATTGTACCACTAAAAGGGGAAAAGTAAAAATGTCACATTGTCGAATGTTTGCTAATCAAAATCAATTTAAAAACTAAACAAAGTATAAATAACATAAAAAAAGCATGTGAAATGTTATACCATGAATAAAAAGAAAACCCAATGCCAAAAAAAATATATATAAATTTGTAATAAACTCCTCAGAATTCAGCTAGATTTAGTCTTTCATCATTGGATCAAAAAAACCTGAAAAGTAAAACATAAAATTTATACATTTATAATAAACCACTAAAAGCTGAAAAGGAAAAATGTCAAATCGTCTTTTGGAAAGTAAAGAATAAATGTAAATCTATACGATTCACTGTCATACTACAGGAAACCAATCGTTTGGCAAATATTTTTCCTCGTAACTTTATATAGAGATTTATTAGTTTTTAGTTAAATCTAAATATTTATTTAATTCATATAATCCGTAAACAAATGTTTGGCGCAAGTGTGTATGCGCTTACGAATCTTATTTCAAGAGGTACCCTCTTGCAATAGGGAGAGGATCTAAACTTTCTAATCATGAACTTATACCTAAGTGACATTTTGTGCATATTTCAGTTACATTTTTTCACATTTGTTTCATTTGCTTTAGCTAGGTGCGCCACATACAAAAATTCTCGAATTCGTTTTCGTATAAAATAAATTTCCCATATCAGCTAGTAGCATTCAAATGGTCCGCAAAGAAATGATTGCTGTTCCGTTCTATGTCCATTATCGTTATCAGCTTTTTTAACTTCTTCATTTGGCAAAATTTCAGATTTTCGTTTCGAGTAAAGATTTGTTCTTCTTGGGCGTCTACTTAAATGATATGGATTTAAAGGGAAGTTTATACATTATCTGAATATTATGTTGTATTGTCAATTTCTTTCAAGAATTTACATTATTTTTTTTCTTTAAATTTTCAAAACTAACAAAAGTCTAAATTGGAACAGTTTTGATTCTTTTACTTCTTAAAACTTCCTATAAGCCTATTTTCTTTATTTTTCATAAAAATAGAATTAACCGTCTTAAAATTAACAAGATTTAACACTTTTTTTAATACCTATAAGTTTTCCAAGTAACTCATCTCTCATTTGGAAGAGTTTTAGGTGTTTTACTTCTTAACTCTCTCGGCTAGTATTTTCTCTATATTTTCACCATTTAAAAAAGTAAAATAAATGCTCTTGAAATATCACAAGACTTAACAAAATAATCCCTTGAAAATTCTCCTGCCTTACTGTTCTTAAAATTAATCAATAAAACACTACACAATCATTCAACCGGAATATGTCACACTTGAGTTGCGATCCAAAATGTCTTCGAACAAAGTTCTCAGATCCGGGTATCTTTGTTTATTCAAGGGGTATTGGGCCGATGAGAGAAGTTCTCGTCTTTAATGGGGTATGAATCTCACTACGTACCAATTTAACCACTTAAACATATTGCTTTTATGGCTGTAATGTCGTAGATTCCAATAGGTAATAAACAGGTATCTGGGATGTGAGAAAAAATAAGGAAAAATAATAAAATATGACTGTATTTCTGTCCAGGCATAAGCAATATGAATTTTTACTTTTTATTAATTTCTCTTAATATATATTAAAGAACTTTAATAAATGAAGAAGTTTTAATACCACTTAGTCTATACTAAAATTTTCCTTTCTTCTTCTTTTAGCATTTTTGATAAAAATCATTTAAATCATGATAATTCGAAATTAAATTTCGTATTTAAATTATTTTCTTTTTGCTATAACTCTTTTCTTAACTTTAAAAGAGACCTAAAAAGCCAACTTTAGATTATCCAAACGTGTTCTTTACTAATAGAAAAAATATTTTGACAAAAAGTTGTTTGATAATAAAAGGATGACTTGAAATCCTACTTATAAGGTTAATAATTACTTACACGAAAATACTGTACCCAACTTAGCGAATGTAAATCACTTTATTTATAACTTGCACGAAATAACATACGATTGTATTAAATTATAAAACAAATAGTTCTGATTTACCAATCTAACAACTTAAACATTTTGCTCTAATGGTTGAAATATCGTAGATTCCAGTAGGTAATAAACTGGAATCTGAGATGTGGAAAAAATAAGGAAAAATAATAAAATATGACTGTACTTCTGTCCAGGCATAAACAATATGAATTTTTATCTGTTTTTTTTCAGTCAGTATATTTTAATGAACCTTAATAAATAAAGTTCTCAATGCCATTTAGACTATAGTATTTCTTTATCTAATTTTTTTAATACCATTTTAGATCGCAATAATACAAAATTAAATTTCGTATTTTTTTCACATAATATGCATCGAAATTTGCTGCGAAATAAATACCACACTTCAAATGTTTAGGATTAGCAAAATCACCATTTGGTCAGAATCTGCGTAGACCTGTTTCTTATATTTTCTCTTTAGAAATAAAGAATCACGACAACAGAATTAGTGCCGCTGGAAATGTCGGTTTTAATTCTAAAGGTTCCGCTGACCACAGCGATAAGCTTATACGGCATATTAAAGTCGCTTGTGAACATATTACAATTTACAATTACAGCTTACATTAAATACGTACATACAATTTTGCATTCACGGTGCTCTTTCAATTACTCTTACTGTTACTATTACATTTACCATTGCATTAATAACATATTATGATTTACAATTTCAATTTACATTATATACTAAGAATTTTACATTTTTGATGCAATTTCAATTACCATTTCAGTTACAATAACATTTACCACTACATTATGGGTACATTGTGTGGCGTTGAGAAGATAATAATTAATTGATTGGGTTATTAGATAATAAATATATTGATGATTATGATTTTACATTCATTGCTCAATATTGTGGTTAGTACATTGATTAATTGTGATTCCCAAATGATGGAAACAACTCTGGTTTACACTGACAAATTAATTTATCGATTATTAACACATAAACAATATGATACAATCCTACTAAATATTTCATCCTTCATTTACACATTACTCACAACTTCATTACTGCTAAATTAATTCACTACGACTCATATATTTAATTCATTCACTTATTATGATAACATTTTATAAACATAATCACTCATATAACCATGTTCCATTACTACCAATATTTACTCATATATATAAGCATAACATCATATTAATTAATTAAAAAAAAATTTTACGATTTATCCGTCATCTCCTTAGCATTTTATACTCGAATAACAGACTCATCGCGCTCTCTATTAGTTATTAAGGCTAAACACTGAGAAGCAATGACAGTAATATAAAAAGGAAACGTAAAAGTCGGTACCTCGAAAGATGACTGTTGGATCACTACGATGGGCAGCTGGCACTCGTAAGGACGAACTTCGTTGTATTATCATCGCACAGAACTAGGGCACTTTCTTCGTCTGGCTCCTTTAATCATGGCAGACACTCTACACGGGACACTGGGGCACGCTCATCATCGGTTCTCTGACTCCTTCACTCCTTGCAGACCCTCGGCACGGGACACTGGGGCGCTCTCTTCCTACGTATTAGGGCTCCTTTGCATGGGTCACGACTTATATTTATATCATCAGGGATACTTCGTACATATTCATCGGATTGACACTAATTCTATTTCAAAACTTCTGACTGACTATCATCATAGGTTATGTGTGCCTTCCTTTCTCATTTCATATTATTTTCTCTTATTAATGCTGACTCCACCTCTTACAATTTTCATTGGTCATATTATTACCATGCCATCGCCATTCGTCTGTGGCTGCCTCCTCTCAATCCCCTTTCCACCAATGCGCATCAAGGGCGGGATTTATAAAATTCTCCCTCTAACTTAACTTTTTCCCATGCTTCGGCATCAAGCAGGGTGGCCTGTTTTATAGCCATCATAAATTTAGTCTTCCCTTTCTTCTTTTCTTCTATTCGTTGCACTCACTCTCTTGAACTTTCATCTTATACTTCTTGCTACAAGCACAATCTATATATTTCGTTTCGCTATATTGTTGGCTCTCTCCCTTTATCTTTTTATTGCCCGTCATTTGCCATGTTTCTTTCTTACATTTAGCAATTATTTTACTTCGTTCCCGTAATTTTCAATTCTCCTGCCCCTGGCCGTGACACTAGTGTCGTGTCCCTATGACACATCGCAATTTTGAATTACGATTTACATTGTATACTCACAAATTACATTCAAGGTAAAATTTCAATACAATTACCTTACTCTTACAATTTTACATTTAAGATGCAATTTCAAACATAATTACACTTACTATTGCATTAAACAATTACATTACATATATAATACAATTGCATTACAAACGATTAACAAACAGATTTACTGGTAAACATTTTTATAATAATTATTTCTTCTAAAGTAATTTTATTTTATTAATTTCAAACATTA
Source organism: Dolomedes plantarius (assembly GCA_907164885.2). Classification (NCBI taxonomy): domain Eukaryota; kingdom Metazoa; phylum Arthropoda; class Arachnida; order Araneae; family Dolomedidae; genus Dolomedes; species Dolomedes plantarius. The sequence goes on along the minus strand of OU015501.1, from coordinate 54,645,874 downwards.
TTTTGCTCATATGCCTCCAATGAACTTACTATTGCATTTAACAATTACACTACACACATCTTACAATTTACAATTACATTTTATATTATATACTAACAATTTTACATTTTAGGAGCAATTCCAATTACTATTACACTGACAAGTTAATTTACCATTACGCTATAAGCATATTGCAATTTACAATTGCGATTTACATTATATACTTACAATTTAACATTTAAGATGCAGTTTCAATACAATAACATTCACTCTTACAATTTTGCATATAAGTGGACGTTTCAAATACAATTACACTTACTATTGAATTAAGCAATTACAAAGCAAACATAGTTATACACAGGATTATACACAGGATTATACACGGGAAATATTATACACAGGAAACGATTATACACAGGAACGAAAATAAAATATACTATAAAGGAAGTCGAACTAGGTCACGTTTCGCAAGAAAGGAAGATACTGAACCATGAGGTCTCTCATGATCCCCTTTATAAACGCTCTACAATAAAAGTCATGATAGAAACGATGTGCAGGCCAATTCCTTATGCCCGATGGTAATTTTTTGCGTTCATTATTCCATAACCTACAATAAAATAAGCAATGTTCAATCGTATGTTCTTTTCCACAGCTACATAGATCCGAATTCCCATGAAACCTCTTTTGATATGCCCCAATACTACCGTGTTGAGTAATTGCTTGATTTATATAAAAGTTATCCGATATTCTCGTACAACTAACCTTAGGAAAGTCACGAAATACCGGCCTCCCCACATCGCTCTCCTCCCACCTCTGCTGCCAAGTTTTCATATAGTAGTTCTTAAGTCTCCTTTTCATTTGTTGTTTGGTCAATTTGCACGAACCAACTATTACACTCATTGAGGTAGCCTTTTTTTGCTTCCTCATCAACTTCTTCATTTTCTTTGTTTCCCACATGTGCCTTGACCCAATGTAGGAAAACCTCTAAATAATGTCTCTTTAACTTTCGTTTTTATCTTCCACCATTTCACCTTTATATTCATATGTATTCAATGCCTGCAGCGAACTCATAGAGTGGCTATATAAATCGAATATCGATATTCTCCTTTCAATTGCCTTTTCAATCGCCATATCTATAGTTGTCAATTCGGCACTGTATGAGGATGCACAATCCGATATCCTTCACCTCAGGCTTTCTTCTTTAGTGTTTCCTTTATACCTGATAGAAGCCGCACCTACTTTGTTATTTAGTTTGGACCCATCTGTGTAATATCTAACGTCTGTTCTTTATTTTTGATCGTAAGTCCAACTATATTTCTTCAATTCTCTAATTATTCTTATAGTCTTAAGCTTAGTTTCACAATTTCTTATATTATAGCTCTCCTCTTCCAGGATTATTTCCTGTCCTTCATTATGTATTCTATATATATCCACCTCCATTTTGGCCCTTATATCAAGCGGCATGCAACCCGCCATAACCGCCAACGCATCCGTGGACACTGTCTTGTAAATTTAATTATTACCAGTAAAAATGTCCGCTATGCTTGTTTTAATGTATTATCCATTACCGTTGTATTCGTATACCACGACTGTATGCTATATAGCAATATTTTTTCTATAGCCCTATTATACAACTCTTTTATATTCACTGATTTTAGCCCCCAATATCTGTTGTAGACTCTATTAAAACCATAAAATAGTTTTAACGTTTTCTCTTTCGTCTTATTTATATGATTAATAAAGTTAAGTTTTTCGTCAAAGTAAATACCCAAGTATTTTATTTCTTTATCATACTTAATTTGTTTATCTCTGATCTTGATTGTCGGCCTCCTCGTGCCTTCACCCCCAAATGGTATGATCATATATTGTGACTTCTCGTAATTAAACTCCAATTTATATTTATTTGCTCATCGGGCACTCTTTTCTAATATGTCTTTAGCTATTTATGAATATCTATAAATGACTGGGCTGCTAAGTATTATCATAATATCATCCACAAATGCCTGTATTTCAACATCATGTTCTCCTTCATTATTTAAAATCTCATTTACTATCAACAGCCATAAGATGGGGCCCAGAGAATACCCCTGGGGGACCCCTATATTGTATTTCCACTCACCACCATTCTTCAAAATCACGCTCCTATTCGTCAAATACTTTAAGATCATAGATCGCAGTCCATGTTCAATTTTTCCAACTCTTCTTTTATTCTTTGTATTCTTACTGAATTAAACGCGCTGCTTATATCTAACGTTATTAAATATACAGTTGTCGATTTTAAGTAATATCGCCGCCGTCCACACACGAAGGTTATACGGTCCTTCAATAATAAAACTAATCATCCCGACGGCAATCCAGCCCAGCCGGGTCCCGAAGTTTTTCTTTTTGCAATTCGTTTACGCGTCTTTTTTTTTTTTTTGAGGGGCTATCCACCTTCCCCTTGTAGGGGGAAGGGTATATTCATAAGTTCCTGCATAATATTCTTGATGTACCTTCTACAATAATAATCCGTAAATAATTTACTAGGGGCCCAATCTTAAAAGCCCAAAGGTAGGTTTTTTCGTGCTTCAGCCCATTTGCTACAATTGTATATACAGTGCTTTATAGTTTGTATATTGCCACATTCACAAAGATCTGTTTTAGCAAATAATCTGTTTTGATAGACTCCTATACAGCCATGCTCAGTTATTACTTGATTAACAAGGAAATCTGCCGACAGTCTTTTCGTAGAAACTCTAGGGAATACCTCAAATACTTTCCTTCCTACACTGCTTCTCTCCCAATTTTCTTGCCATATATTTATGGATTAATTCTTAATTTTATTCTTAATCTGTTCTTTAGTTAATTTATAATTTCCTGTGATTTCATTCAGTGTTGTTGCTTGTTTAGCTGCTGCGTCTACCATCTCATTTTCATTAATGCCACAGTGGGCTTTAACCCAGTGTAAGTTTACTGCTATCTCATGACTTTCTGTTAGTTTTTTTATATTTTCAATCCTATCTCCCTTAAAATAATATGCGCATATAGCTTGCAGTGTACTTCTAGAATCACTGTATGCGTCGATTTCCTGTATTCCTTTACTTATAGCATCAGTGATGGCCATGTCAATGGCTTCATCTTCGGCGCTCTAGGATGATGCATTATTAGGTAGACGTTTAAGTTTTGTCTGTTCTAAAACATTAACGTTGTAACGTGTACACGCAGCACCAACCCCTTCGTTGGCTTTTGAGCCATCAGTGTAGTATCAGTGTAGTTCGATTTTGATTCCATGTTATATGTCCATTCATATTTCCTCATTTCACGTACTTTCTTTAGAGGTCGGCTTTTTGTTTCTGAATTCCGCGCGTTCAGTACGATGTCTCCTAATTTTTTTTCTGATCCTTTATTGTAGATTTCATAGATATTCTTTTCAATTTTAGCTGTTAAGTCTAATGGTATGCATCCTGATAGAACGTGGAATGCATCCGTCGAAACTGTTCTGTATCATTTAGTTAACATTATTAAGAATGGTCGTTGTATCTGTCTTAATTTTAAATCCATTGTACGTTTACCATTATACCATGACTGCACTCCATGCAATAGTATCTTTTCTATAACAGTTAAATATAGACTTTTGACAATCTCAGGTTTCAAACTCCACGTACTCTTACTGACTCTATTGATACTGTGTTGAAGTTTTAATGCCTTATCTCTAATATTATTCATATGAAAGTTAAAATTTAGCTTGTCGTCTAAATAAATTCCTAAGTATTTAATATGCTCATTGTATTTGATGTTCTCCCCTTTAAACTTAATCGTGGGTCTCCTTGTAACTTCTCCTTTGTGTGGTATTATTATGTGGTATTATTATGTAGTCGGTTTTAAATATACAGTTATGTAATTATTTTAATATCTGACTGTGGAACAGAGAGGTACGTAAACAAGGCAAAAATGTATTCAAATGTAATCGCAAATCAATTCTAGACAGCAAAATTTTGCCAAGTTCACCATGCTTTTGTATGATTTCCTGACGTAGGATGAATATATTTTTGGTATGCATTTGTTAAATATTCCTACCTCTTTTAATAATAGTACAGTGGTACCTCGAGTTACGAGTTTAATTCGTTTCCTGACGGAGCTCGTAACTCGAAATACTCGTATCTCGAATCAATTTTCCCCATTGAAATGAATGGAAATTCCATTAATTCGTTCCGGGCTCCCCCCAAACTCAGCAATTTTTGGTTACACGTTTTTAAATAAGAAAAAGGGCTTATAAATTTCGAATGTTTTGTAAAAACGCAATACAATAGAATGTAATGGAATAAACTTGTTTTATTAAGTGAAATGCACAACATTTACTTTGGAGATCAGACTTGAAGATTCTGATGAAAGAGGAGGAGAAAAGCTGAACTGAAAAATTAAATCTTATTCTTTGATTTTTGATATTTTCGCCATAATTTCCTAGCTTTCGCTTTTATTACGAGCTACCCTCTTAAAGGGAGACACGGAAAATGAGAGATTGTTGCATCGTTCACTGGGATGTAATGTCCAAGTTCCTCTTTCTCAGAATCGGAAGATCATTTTCTCAGAATCCATAGAAGGAGGAGAGTTTTCGATCCTAGGACCAAGGTCATCCCATCACCCAGAACCCATGGCGAGTACCAGTGTGAGAGAGAGAATTCAAGCTATCTCTCTGTGAGAGAGGTTGGACGCTGTTCGGTTTCGGAGAGCGACTCAAGAGTGGGCAGAGCAAACTGCCCTGGGAGATAATTGTTGACTGTAAATCTCTCGGTTTAAGACTGGATAGTAGTCTTAGAATAATATGTATGTAACTGTATAATAATTGTACATAAAGGTTGTAAATATTATATGTTTCTCGTGTTCTCATTTGATGAGCACATGGCGTTCGCTGAGCAAACTAGCTGTGGGGTATCTGAAGCTTGCTTGGAACCCGAATTTTTGCTTGTTCACAAAAATCTGCCGAGAGAATGCTCGTATCTCGAAAAACATGTTTCAATGCAATTTTGATAAAATTTAAAAATTTTGTTTTTTTCATATATCTTTACATGTTCTCCGTTATCTATTTATTTCTTTGTCAGTTGTTCCTTCATTTTGTATACATCCATAATACTTTAATTTCAATCCTTTTCTTTTCCTTTAATTTCATTTATTACTTCTATATCTATCACTTTATATGGATGTGTTCATTAGGTGTTACCATGACAAACAGTATATGAGTACTTTTAAAAGGGCCCTGTCCATACTGGAATAATTTGTGTTTGTTTATCAAAGGCAAAACAAAATTAACAATACCATGAAAATTTATAAAAAAAGGCCTTTATATATCTAATATTTTATTACATTGAGCAGAATGCAATTAAACAGATCTTTTGATCTTTCTCATATATGCTGTGGAGAAAATATACATATGGATTGCAGCAACATACACTGGTTATCAAAAATTACGGAAAAGTCACAAAAGTAGCGATTACTCAAAAAGTTACGCGTAGAATTTAATGAAACTTGTACACATTATACAACACATAGGTAGGTATTAAACAGCATAAAAAAGCCACACAATTATGGTATTATAGAAACTAGCATATCTATGCAACGAATAAATCGAATGTGTCAGTTTGGTATAGGAAAAGTACCTTTAATATGGCGTATGATCCCCACGTGAAGCAATACAGCACATACAGCGATGTGTGATGCTGTCAATTATGCGGTCTATGAGTTCGGTAGGAAGGGAGAGCCATTGCTCTTGCAAAGCAGTTGAAAGCGTGGCTAGTGTCCTAGGAGGAGGATTGAGAGCAGCTATAAGTCGTCCTAGAGCGTCCCAAACATGCTCGATAGGATTTAGGTTAGGATTTAGGTGATCGAGCTGGCCACTTCATGCGCTGAACTGCTTCCTGTTCAAGATAAGCATACACGATGCGAGCCCTGTGCGGTCTCGCGTTATCTTCCTGTAGCACGAAAGCATCACCTATTGCCCCGGCATAAGGGTGCACATAAGCATCAAGGATGTAATCTCTATAGGTGTGAGCATTCACATTTCCACGGGGAAAGACATGGAGGTCTGTGCGTCCACCCAAACAGATACCACCCCGAACACAGACACTGCCTGATCCGTATGCATCTGTTTAACGGATGTGTGATGGATAAAAACGAGTTCCAGGCTCTCTCCAAATCAAAATACGCCTACTATGGCTTTGGAGGCTAAACCTGAACTCATCCGTAAAGAGAACAGCCCTCCATTGATCAAGCGTCCAGTGGACATGTTGACGTGCCCACTGCAAACGTTCCCGCCTATGGCGTGACGTGAGCGGGGTGCAAATGGCTGGTGACCACGCAAAAAGACCACCTTCGTGAAGCCTTCTACGCCCGATTAACGTAGATATCAACCTTGCAGAGCTTGCAGCGAGGGAGGATCTGCAGACGGAGCTTGCAGACGAAGTTGCGGTTCTATTCCTTCGTGCGCATAATGACAAATATCGGTCATCGTCACTCGTAGCGTATGGCCGTCCTTGGCTGAACCTCCTGGATGCCAAATCCGTAGTTAGAAATTGTTGCCAAAGTCTGTGAAATACAGCCGGACTCACATTTAGCCATCTGGACACTTCTGTCTGACTTTGTCCTGCCTCTAGTCTCCCAATAGCTCGCCATCGCAGTTCTTCAGTCAAATGATGCCTGAAGGTCATTGTTACAATTTGGCTATGGCAGATGTCTAATCTCAGCGTCGCAGCGACAATTACCGCTTTGCTCTGAGACATGTGCTTTTATAATCCTCGCAAAGGACGTATTCCGACTGTAACGCCACTATTTTGCATAATGTAGTATTGTGCAGCACCTTTTACTTAACAACATATTAAAATTTTAAACAGATTGGCCTAGTTTTGAAAGTGTTATCTTTTTGTGATTTTTCCTTAATTTTTGATAACTAGTGTAGTTAGCCATCTTGTGGTGGCACGATTTCTCTATGATTAACGGGACACTAGACGGTTGAGATTGAGAAACTTATATTATCCCATTAACCACCGTTTGTTTTTCCTCCTCCGACATTTAAATTCACTGTCATTTCTCTGCAGAAATGTTAAGCGTTTTGTTATATTTGTTCCCATGCCGTATAATAATGAATAAGCACATATGAATTAAAGGTTTGCAACTAAATACAGCTATCTAATTTGTGCCATTTAAAAAGCCACAATTTTCCATATATTTTTCTGTATATGTCATAAATGGATTACTACATCCTGTTATTGCTTACTAATTCTTTTAATTTTAAAAGAAATACACAAAACATTTACTGGAGTGTTTGAACAAAAATATTAAGGGTATTTATTTTATACGCTGTTGCATACTTTTTTACCACTAAAGAGCCCTCACATCTTTACGTTTCATTCATGAATAAATAAACAGTATAAAATATATTTAATGAAGTGATTTACCGAAAAGAAAAGAAATATTTGCTGTACTGTTTGAATAAAAATATTTATTAATATTTATTTTATACTACTACCATGTATTATTATTAATCCAAAAAGAGCCCTCATATATTTATGTTTCTTTTAAGGAAAACCGAACAGTATAAAAAGATATTTCATGGAGTGCTTTACCATATGGAATATACATGCTGCCAAAATAATTAAATGAATTTATCTCATGTTTAATATACTCATTTTGCTTTTGAATGCAATGTAATTACGAAATACTTATACTTCAAATATGATTTACTCCAGCAGAAGTAACAATTTGTCCATTTCGCCATACGGCCTCAGATGCCCATATTAAAATACTCATCTGTCTACGTGTTTTTGAACGTATTTTTAGTACATTTTATAGATTGCTAAAGTTATTTTTTAAAAGTTGCAAAGTTTTCTTATATCTTTATAATTCAGACACAGATTTTCTGAACACAAAATGTCACGGATTGTTAAATTAAACGTATTGCCTTTGTTCTATGTGTGTATTCATATAATTTTTTTCACTTTATTAGTTATAAAGAATATTTTGCCGCCCACATGGTGTAGTGGTTAGCGACGTGAACTTCCATCCAGGGGGCTTGGGTTCAAATCCCGAATAGGGCTTGGTCATTACCGTGTTGCCCCCCCCCCCCCCCAAGAGAGGAATGCTGGCTCACTTAAATGGTGCTCCCGTTATAAAGTAACCAGCAAGACTTCGCGGTGAATAACTAAAGGCGAATGTCTTATGACAAATGCATCCGCATTAGAAAAAAATAAATAATGAATATTTAAAACAAAAGAACTATAATTCTAAAATAGAATCTGAATAGTACACTATAAGGAAAACATTAAAATAATGGAAATTATTATAGAGATTATACATATTAAAAGTATGATTGACCTTTCAATATGAAAAAAAATCATATATACTATTCTAAAAAACCGGGGCCGGGGCGGCCTTGTGGTACAGCGCGCTCGTTTTCGGTGCTGAGGATGCTCAGATCGAATCCTGGCGAAGCGCCACTAAAATGCCTCTGTCTGTGTCGTCCCTTCATAGGGGGCCAATGTTGGTCCGCCTATATGGCGCCCCCATAATAAAGTGGCTAGCAAAACTGCGGTGAATTATAGGCGAATGTCTTCGCGACAAGTACCTCCGCATTAAAAAAAAAAATCTGAAAAACCTTTTCTCTTGAGAAATTTATGTAAATTTAGAAGATAAAACATATTACGTATGCAAAATTTCACTTATTTTTAGGTATGATTACTTGTATATACTAATTTATAAATTCTGAAGTATTCAATAAAATAAGTCACGTATTATGGTTTTATAAATAACTCGCTTAATTCCTAATTTATTTTCTGAGTTGCCACAAATTATTCCATCTCAGTTAATGAATACTTTTCTATACATTTTGTGAAAATAAACACAGAAAATAACGGAAATTACCATTTAAATTAATTCAACAAAATAAGACAATCATTTTGACATTGCCTACGGTTATTTACATAATGTGTTACCTCTACGATGTAGAATGTTGAGGAAATATCTTGGTTCTCAAACTAAATTAGTTCTTGATGGGTTTTCGTAATTTAAATTTCGCTTCAAATATGCTGAAAATATGGAACTAACAAGATGTTTAAATATTTATAATTTTACTCATATACCTCAGTGATTAATTTATGCAATAAATTTTTCAGTACAAATGAACGAAGTGGTTTCGAAGATATACTTTAGGCATTTCTATTTTCGTTCGGAAAGATGGATCTTCGATTTTAATTCTCTCATCTAAATTATTTTTCCTCTACCTTAAAATATAAGAAAGTTTCAAGTTAGTAAAAATGTATCACTATAAAAATTTCAAATCAGTTTTCTTAGTTGTTATTATTTTAAGATAATGAACGGGGCAGATTTTCTTAGTTTATGCACATTTGACTAGTGTTTTAAAGGGTTTTTAAAACTTTTGAAAAGATCTGAAGGAGAAAAAAAATGAATTTCAATAAATATTATTTTTGAGAAATTATTCTCTTAAGAAAATGTCTTCTACACTTCAAAAATGAAACACTGCTTCAGGTCAAAAATACTACCTGTTACAGAGTGTAATGTTTCCAGCGTGCGAATTTACCTGTTTTGGGTATCCCACTTTTGCATCTCAAACATGTTTTCGTACTCTACTAGTTTTACTTCCCTTTTTGCAATATACCTAAAACAGCCTTTCATTTTTACAATGTATACATATATCGTAAATAGCCCTTCCCCCCTTATATTAGTTGAGAATATCGGAAGTAAACTGTGAACAATATTTCATATAATATTAATATTAAGAAAACGAGAAACTCTTCTTTTCAATTGGATACTTTTTTTTTCCTAAACATTTAGATCCAAGTATGATTCTTTTAAAAAGATTCATGCTCAAAGTTATAAATATACCAGCAAACATTTATCTTCTTCTAATTTCATTTCAGATAACCAAAGTCTGATTCCCCCAATATTTTTATGATAGAATGTATTACCAAATAAAGTGTCAGGGTTATTGAAATAAAGAGTGATCTAGCTTTGAATGTGGTGACTGAAAAGTTATATTAATATGGTATTAATTTTGTTGAATCTTTCGAAATGGGATTTCATTAGCGCGAATATTATTTGCCGATTCATACAGAGTGAAGCACTTATCCCACTTTAACAATTAAAATGTAAACAGAATGATATAAGAACTGGAATATCAGCAATATCATGAATCGCACGCCAGAAAAGCATCAAATCTGCCTTGAAATTTTAAAATACACCTTAAATATAAAGATTTGTTCCCATGTGACGTCTCTCTGTCTATATTTCAGGCAATATTGGTTCTAGAAATTTCGAATCTACGCTTAATTACACTTATTTTAGAGTCTAAACGTCACTGCTAAATCACCAACGTATCTCTCCAGTGGCCGAGTCACGGATTCCATTGACTAGCATTTTCTTCTCATCCTCAGAAATCTTTGCCTAGGATAATAACATCTGGTAAGTTCGTTCTGATGCGTAACTTTGTACTAACTTTTAAAATAATTCTGAAATAATTGTGCAGTATAAAATCATGTACAGTAATTTATTCCCTGTGAGATTAAAAATAGTTTAAGTACTAGTTAAATATAATTTAAGTACTAGTTAAGTATAACTTTAGGGAAATTTGTTAAATAAAATTAAAGGAAAAAACAGTTTTAATTAAAAACTTGTTTTTATTCCTATTATGTTTAAAATTCGTCATTTTAGAGCAAACTCCAAGAATTCGAGAGCAATTTCTTAGTAATGTTATATTAATTCCCCATCCAGACGGCAATGGACAAAACTCAAGGAAATTTTCGTTTGCTTCGAAAGAAATGTTTTAAAATTACAATTATGATTACAATACCTACCAAAAAAGTTTATTTATGTTCTTAGACAAAATGAAGTTTTTATGTCAGGCCACGTTTTACAAATTATGTGGTTAAAAGGCATATTATTATTTTTTTAGCCAAATTAACCTTATTTCGTTTCGTTTTTACAGAACGAATGTTTAATGTGCGGGAATTATAGTGATTACTAAAAAAGCCAATATTTTAAGGATTGTAGTGTTTCACCCGCTGATACCTAAAAATTACCATTATCATTCTATTTTCTACTTGAGCAGTAAATGAGTTATTGGTATTTGTATATATATCACATTCAGTTTTGGATTTACCATCTGATTCACTTCAAATAAAGCCCCATCAATTAATGAGTAATTTTCATTAAATTTGAGACAACAGACTCCGAAAACAATGCGAATTACCATTTTAATTAATTCCGTAAAAGGATACAATCGTTTTGACAACGCCTATGGTTATTTAAATCAAGCATTTTCCAAGCAAATTAGAAAGTTAAAGGAAATTACCAGTTCCAGCTGAATTGTTGCTTGATGGGATTTCTAAATTTGAATTTCACTTCAAGTGTGCTAAAAGAGTAGTCAGAAAATCATTTTAAACCATTTCTACTTTCCTACGGATGTACAAATGGTTGAATCATTTGTTGCGAAAATGATTTTTCCTAATTATACGTGTGCATTAGTTGTTTTTCTTGTATAAAACAATAGGTTAATGCTTTCAATAATCTTTGAAAACCTTTATCTTTTATCTTTTTATCCCATTACTATTTATCTTCCTTATCTTAATCTTTTATTTTGCTTTAAAATTAAAATGATAAGTGGTATAACTTTATGAACCTGCTTCATGACAACTAATTCCATTTCTATGTGTTTAATTATCTTCAAGGTTACGAATTAAGACCTTTTAAAAAATAATTACACATCTGGAGATATTTCATATCTCCCCAAACGATTTCTCATAAAAGTAGGTAACTACATCTATTAGATTATATTTTGGCATCAAGTCACCCTATGCAGAAAAATCACGGGATTTTTTTATGCATTAATGAAAGTCATACTTTTATATTTAACTCTATTCTGAAGATGCCAAAAATCTGAATCTTAGATTTTGGAAAGCTATGAATTACTACACGAGGGCAAAATAGGCAAACGTCCCCATTTTTAAGTATATAAAGTTCTATACTTTATGTTAAAACTGTAAGGCTGAATCAAAACATCTCCAAGTAATTTTCAATGAAATCAGTTGGCCTAGAAAGATGAACTAAAAGTAAAGTAAGTTTGTTTTTCAACATTTCTTATACTCCAGATCTATCCTCTCCAAATATTGATATAGCAGTTTCAGTAACAGTGCCACTTTATCATATTTTAATGTGTAATATTTTAAATAAAATATGGCAAAAATATAAACTCGTGCAAAGTTTGTTTTCCCGATTATAAGTATCTTATGAATCAAAAAATTGATGTAATACAACGACTGAATAAAGCGTATGATATATGTAGTAAAATTCCTTATTGGCTTGTTGATACTGAGGTAATTTAGTATTTAGCAATATTCCTTCGGTTTTATAAACGCTAAAGAAAAGTAATGAAAAAAATGGTTTGTAAGATAAAACAAAATAATAATTCTCGAATATTTACCTAAAGGAATAAAATACCTTATTTTTCACATATAAGACTTTGTCTATAAGACTGAAAAAAAACTTGATGGTATAATTCATATGTTGAAAGCTCAACTGATTATTTTGAATTTTTCCCCCAGTAAAAAAATTGATTACAAGCAAATATTCAGTCCAGTAACAACATGAACTATCGGAGCTTTGCTATTGTTGCAACTAGTCAAAGAATAACGCTAGCTCAGTTTGGTGGAGGTAATTTAAATGTATAAAACTAATTCAACCTGAAGGGTACCAATAGAGTCTGTTCTCTCAAGACATGTCTGAATACACTTCAACAAGCATTTAGATGCTGGAGCAAAGATTTTTGGGGATACTTAATTAGATTTTGTCGAGAGTGATGCTGATCTTTGTTCAGATCTTCAAAGGTAAGACTCGAAAAAAAGTAACCATTATTCGCTTTATATGTTGATGATGGATTAGTCACTGCTAAGAATAAATATAAAATAAGAAATTTTATTGATGACTTGAATTCGGAATTTGAAATTAAACTCTTACCAAATTTTAACTTATTAAGCTTGGTAATAAACCATTCAGAAGGTTTGAATCAACCGCAGTTTCTCAGTAAACTCACTCAAAAAAAATTTCAGGTAATCTCTTCTAACGAAACTACCGCGGGTTATTAACGTAGGATTACATATCGTTGCTTACCACTTTTGTATGTATATATGTATCTATCTATCTATCTATCTATCTATCAATCTATATATATATACATAAATGTATGTAAAAATTTTGACGCAACTTGGTACTTTTCTGTTTAACTTGTCCAAACGATAGACTGGGTTTGGCGCGTTGCCAAAATTATAACTCGCGAGGACGAACGGACGGACAGTTTTAGCGTCTGAAATTTTCCTTTCCGCAGGACCGTTATGGAGGTAAGTTATCCCACGTTAAAAACTGAACTATCTTTCCTTTTCATTTAAAAACCTCCGTAACGATTATTTGGGGAGAATAAGGTGTGGAAAATTTTCCTCATATATTTCATACCATATGATGAATATTTGTATAACACCTCATTCGGCATGATCAACTAAGAACACAATTAGGAGAGCAGTTAAGATTTCAATTAGAAAGTTAAAGGCCGTAAGTGGGAATGAACTGTGGGGTTTTGATATTCTCATCCTTGTATTTTTCAACAGGTAACATTTTCTAACTGAAACGTAATAATTCCCTCAGAAAAGGCCACGATGATGCTTAAGTGCTCATATGAAACTGCGTTAATGAAATGAATTCTTCTTCTATTCTTGGTGACTGTAGTATACAGTTATTTCTGAACTACCAGGTTTGCATAGCTCTAAGTTTAATATATTAATAGTCCATGAGTTAAAACATTTGAAGTAAGCTAGCTTGGTCAAGATGAAAGCCACTATATACTATGGTATTACTGTGAGATATATTTTAGAGTTCCCACGTAACATTCGGGGAAAACTTTCGTGATATTGGTAGAAGTGGAATTATAAAGTGAAACGAGGAAAGTTTTGGGTATATTTAAATTTCCAATACATTTGCCGATCAGTATGATAAAAACAGGCTTTTACCCGCTTTCAAATAAAGAAGTGAGCCGTAACCAGTAAATCAGTCATCACACGATTCTATTGCAGTTACTAATATATGTTGTTTAAACAATTTTGTTTTCGCTCATAAAATTATGGTCTAATTATTGAGCCCGCGTGTAACAACAGATAACCGCAGCGCTCTCAAACACCCAATCAACAATCTCTTTATCTTAAAGGGCATCCGCGGTAACGATTTAATTTCAAGGTAAAAGAATGCTGTTTAATTTCTTTGTTTGAATAAATTTTTATGTGATTACATTAATAATGATATATTAGCAGCTAAATCAAAGGAAAAAGTTCTTTTGCACATCTTATGTGAAGTTTCTGAGTGTTTACTGACTTATGACACTGAGTTAAGTAAATTAGATGGAACAAAATTACAATTAGTTAAAGTTCAGACTAAATATATAAAGAAGATAGGTGCCTTCATCTAATTATCATTTTTAAAAGACCAAAATAATCGAATACACATTTTTCACCCAAGGATAACATTTGGAGAGGTAATTTTTCAAAATCTTTAAAATTCAGTCCCTAAAAGCATTACTAAGTCTTATTCTCCTCTTCCGTAATGGAACTAATATCAAAAGAAGTGTCTAAGAAATAAGATTCATATATCTGCAGCCTACAGTAAATTTTACATTCCGTAGCATTGATAACCATATAAAGTATTAAATTTATACTTTACATGGACTTTGATACAAATACAGGTAGTAGTTCAAATTTTCCAGCTCATCATCGTTTGACTTCTATTAAAATATACGCAAATTTATTTTCTTGTTTTCCGTACAGTTAGACTACAACAAGTATTTTAAAGAGAAAAAGTAATTGATAACACCTTTCTCATATTCGATTTAAACTATCTGTTCTAATGGAACTGCACGGATGTCCAAATAATGATAAATATCTGCAAAGAACTCTCAGGAGTTACATTCCAACTTGCTGTAACTGCATGATTAGGAAAGTATACAACGAAGAAGTGCCTTAGATAGTAATTTTTCTTCTAAATCTAAACAATTACCGAAATCTGTTTTCAGATTAACCTTCGTAATGATACGAAAACTTTCATATCTTCATTTATTACATGAGTAATGATATAAAACTTATAACAAAGCTAGACGTTCTGGAATTCATTATTATTATTATTATTATTATTATTATTTTCATTTCAGCTGATTAACTATAGGTTACTTTTGTGTATCAACCGCAAATTTCATCAACATTTCTAGGTCAAAATAATTGGTTTCGAATAAATTAGGAACTGCAGGTGTAACAAAATTTAAAGGGATGATTTTATATTCTAGACGTAATAATTGATTTTATTGGGTTTTTCAATAGAGGCTGGTAAAATTGTAAGTTTGACGTATTCTATATTCATGCTATAAAAGCTTATGAGAAATACTTGGAAATAAAGTTCAACAATCTGTTCTATATGTCCAGAAAAAGACGTTATTCTATATATTTTAATCTCACAAGATCCTCAGTTTTGAAGATTATCTATCACTTTATCTTTCCGGAAATCTCAATAATTCTCCTCTCAGAGCACAAACAAGTGAATATATGAAGAATTATTTGCGGACTTTTGAAAGTATGCAATTGTGGAAAGGAAAAAAAATATATTTACAATACTTTTGAGTACGTATTCAGTAAGCCGCAAAGGGATTGACAGTAAAATTGATTCTTGATTACTGAATAACTAGGGGATAAACTTTTAGAACGCTAAATTATTACAAACATTTTTAAGGCTTTATAAGTCAAAAGAATCCCCTGGTAATATACAGGGTGGTCATAAAGAAACTTTGCCGATCTATGGACCTCTAGCGGCTGTTCCGTTCAACCGATCGAGATGAGATTTCAGATATACTTATTCAGAGGTATGAGCTCGGGGTTCTGTGAACGGCAACCAAGTGGCGCTCACGGTTATGGTTATAGGTTCAGAAACTTGAAATTTTAAAATGGCAACATCCATTTTTTCCCATCGCAAAATGCTCAGCGAAAACCCTAAACAGCGTTGAAACGGTACGTGTATCACTAAACACGGACGCGTTATGCACGTTCAAAAAACAGCTCTACGAACGGCCTACAAAAACGATATATGGACCCCTAGCGGCCGTTCCGTTCAACCTATCGAGATGAGATTTCAGATATAGTTATTCAGATGTATGAGCTCGGGATTTTGAGAACGGCAACACAGTGTCGCTCACGGTTACGGTTTTAGGTATAGATACTCGAAATTTTCAAATAGCAAAGCCCACTTTTTCCCGTCGAAAAATGCTCAGAGCATGCGAAAACCCTAAAAAGCGTTGGAACGCAAAAAAAAAACGGACACAAAAAAATACGGACTTATTGTATCACAAAAAAAAAACGGACGCGTTATGCAAGAACAAAAAACAGCTCTGCGAATGGTTAACAAAAACACGATCAGAGAGATTTTTATCGGTTTTCTACGCTGAATATCTGGCGAACGGCGTTCTGTGATTGGTTTCTAGCCTGTGTCATATGCGAATTTCCTCCATGTGCCCCGATCGTGTCTTTGTTGGCCGTTCGCAGAGCTGTTTTTTGTGCGTGCATAACGCGTCCGTTTTTTGTGATAGACCTACCGTTCCAACGCTTTTTAGGGTTTTCGCATGCGCTGAGCATTTTGCGACGGGAAAAAGTGGGCGTTGCTATTTGAAAATTTCGATTTTTTATACTATAGCTGTAACCGTGAGCGTCACTGTGTTGTTCTCAGAATCCCGAGCATATACCTCTGAATAACTATATCTGAAATCTCATCTCGATAGGTTGAACGGAACGGCCGCTAGATGTTCATATATCGGGAAAGTTTCTTTATGACCACCCGGTATATAAATATACGTCTATGAGAATTCTGGTTTTTCCTCTAAAAATTATTTTTACAACGATTTCCTACTCTATTTGTTTATGAATGATTCATAATACTTCACCTTAAAGCAACACCTCTCCATCTATTCCATTTGGATTTGCTTTGCTAACTGTGTAAAAGCTTTCAGACATTTACATTATTTATAATTTTAAGTCAGTCAATAGTTTTTCAATATATGAATTCAAGTTTTTTTTTAAACTCTTTATATATTAGGCAAAACAGTCCAAAGAAACTACTTACTTCCGAAAATTTCTCAAAATGACATATCATTGAATCTTGTCTGAAGTAAATGAAACTTAATAAAGCATGAAACCTCGTACCATACCTTAGGAAAATTTTATTTTAATTGCACATCATAATCACGTCTTTTTTTAAATATGCTAGCCTTTACTTCCCGATATGAATAGCAAACAAAAGACGATGAACTATTAAATTGTTTGAAACATGTTGCCATCCTTTTTAATTTATTGTTGAATTAAAAAAAATGTTGATTAGATGTAGGAATGTAGGTATATATGGTGGTTCGTGTCTATGGTGGTTCGTGTATACCACCAATATTGTAGAAGCCAAGTTAATCAATCTAAACTCATTAACAAACTTAACAACCTTATTCACAAAGTAATAGTATAGGCAGATTACGCCGACATACCAACATACTTAAATTATGGCGCGAACCTGCTTTGATAAAATCAACCTTAAACATCTCGAGAGGTCTAAAAGAATTTGTGATAAATCGTAAATGAGGGAGCCATCGCCTCAGCCTCAACTTAAACACATCAGGCAAACTGCCAAAGGACTAAAACAAACAAACCGAAAAAACTTAAGAACCTCTGACTCCCATCTGTCTGGCTATGGCTTATAACTGCTTACGCAGCCAATCAGAGTTTGCTATGACGTTTGCTGCTTCGAAGCGATTCAATGCATAAGTTAACGTGATTCATGAATATTTAATTAGTAATTAATCTTTCTAAAATGTAATCGGAAAATTTATACTATGGAGCACCACACACTCCCCCCGTAGAGAAGATTGAAATTTAGTTTTAAAATTTAAATCTAACAACTGGCTTTGAAATTCGCCCAGATTTAGTTACTGTATTTTCCTGTCGGGGAATGTGTTGTTTCTCAGTGTCTCCATGTATTTTAGTTAATACATAAGCAGGCTTTACACGATCAATGCTTACAGATTGAGGTTTACCCTTGATACAAATAGTCAGTGTCTTTGGTTTTCTTGACACGACAGCATATGGTCCTTCATATGGTGGCGCCAAAGGAGGCTTCACATGGTCTGTCCGCAGGAACACATGTGTACAGTCCTTGAGATCCTTGAAGACAAAAACTGGTGGCTTGGCATGTCTTCCTGTCGTATTTGGTGTCAAGTTGGTCATATGGGAACTCAGTCTCTGCAACATCTCAGCTGGCTCGTCCTTCACCGGGTTACTCTGAAAAAACTCACCTGGAAGTCTTAACAGACCACCGAACACTAATTGTGCTGGGGCAGCCTTCAGATCCTCCCTTACAGTTGATCTGATAGCCAGAAGCACCAGTGGTAGAGCATCAACCCAATGTACCGGATCTACTGCCATCAGAGATGATTTAAGCACTCGATGGAATCGTTCCACCAATCCATTGCTCTGTGGGTGGTATGCCGTAGTCCTGCTGCGCCGGATCCCCAAGTACGTTGACAGCTTATTAAAAAGTTGAGACTCAAAGTTTGGTCCGCGGTCTGTCGTTACCACCTCGGGAATACCATAACGAGCTATCCAAGTAGATAAGAAAGCATCCGCTATGGTTTCTGCCCGTTGGTCCGGAAGTGGCACAGCTTCAGGCCATCGCGTCTGGCGATCCACACAAGTCAGCAGATACCGGTTGCCTTTGGATGGAGGTAGGGGCCCAACTATATCGATGTGGACATGAGAAAACCTATTTGTTGCGACGAATGTTCCCAGAGGCGCCTTGTTGTGTCTGGTCACCTTGACTCGCTGGCACTGGTTGCATTGTCTACACCATTCTGCACAATCTTTCCTCATGCCCGTCCACACGAACCGTTGTTGGATGAGTCGCCAAGTTCCTTTTACACCAGGATGGGAAAGTTTGTGGTTGGCTTCAAAAATCCTCCGTCTCCATACTCTAGGTACAAATGGTCTAACTAGGTCGTGAGACACATCACAATACAATTTTCTTTCACAGGCAGGCAAAGCAATTAACTTTAACTCAAGACCTCTTACCTCCTTTGAACGCAACATTTGTTGTAAATCGGGATCCGTTGCTTGATCCTCGGCAAATAAATTAAAATCAATTGAACTATTTAAATTCAAAGTGTATATTCTGGATAGCGCGTCGGCTACTATATTTTGTTTTCCTGGCAAATATTGGATATCTGCAGTGTATTGGCTAACAAGTTCTAAGTGTCTAACCTGTCGAGGGCTAGCACTTGTTAATTTTTGGTGAAGTGCGAAGGTTAAGGGTTTGTGATCAGTGAAGATCGTGACTGTTCTTCCTTCAAGCATGTGCCTAAAATGTTTTACTGCAGAATATACCGCCAACAGTTCTCTATCAAATGCACTGTATTTAGTTTGAGTGGGGGTTAATTTTCGTGAAAAGAATCCTAATGGCTCCTCACCGTCCTTGGTAAGTTGAGAAAGAACGGCACCGACTGCTCGGTCCGACGCATCGACAGTTAACAATAGGCGTGCGCTGGGAGCTGGGAATTTCAGTGCATTTACCTCTGAAATAGCTTTCCTACAAGTTTCGAATGCATCTATTAATGGTTCTGTCCACGGTATTGGAGTCATATCCTTTTTCTTTCTGTTAATTATGAGATCAAAAAGCAATGCCTGTTTCTCCGCAATATTAGGCAAAAAACGATGATAAAAATTTAAAATTGCTAGAAAGGTCCGAAGTTGACTGATATTGTTTGGGCGAGGGTAATGCTGTAATGTTTGGACCTTTTCAGGTAGCGGCTCAATTCCCTGCTTTGAAATTTGGAAACCCAAAAATGGTATTTTGTCAACTCCGAATATGCATTTCTGGAGGTTTAACATCAGGCCATGTTGACTTAGAGTTGAAAAAAGTATTTCTAAGTGTTTTTTGTGCTGTATCTCGTTATCAGAAAAGACAAAGATATCGTCAAGATATGACAAACAAAAATCCAGGTCTCTAAGTATGCTGTCTAGATAACGCTGGAATGTGTTTCCACTGTTTCTCAAACCGAATGGCATTTTCCGGAATTCAAACAAACCTATAGGGGTTGTCACCGCGGTCTTAGGAATGTCTGTAACCTCAACCGGAATCTGATAGTATGCTCGAACCAAGTCGACTTTCGAAAAAACCTGTTTCCCCCGTAACCCCATAACTACATCATGGATGTGTGGGAGGGGGTAGCGGTCGGGAGTTGTGACCTTATTGAGTGCCCTATAATCTCCGCATATTCTCCAAGTTCCGTCCTTTTTCTTCACAAAATGAATAGGGCTGGCCCATGGGCTTTTAGAGGGCTGAATAACACCCTGTTCCATTAGAGCTTTAAATTCCAACTTCAATGTTTGAAGCTTCTCGGGGTTCAACCTACGAGGTCTCGAAAAAATGGGTTGTCCTGTGGTTTCAATACAGTGCGTTACCGGAAAGTTTTGCAAATTATTATTGCAATGCACATTCGGATTGAAAAGTTTTGGAAATCGCGCTAGAATTCTTTCGTATTCAGTTTTCCCCCCCAGTGGAGTAAGTTTTAAACTAGGGCCAGTCCCTGGATATCCCGATACTGCTAACGCTGTAACGTTATCTGTAACTTTTTTATTTTGTACATCCACCAGGATACCATAATGGTTAAGGAAGTCGGCTCCTAGAATTGGCGTGGTAATGTCTGCCACCACCAAATTCCAACTGAATGCTCGACGAAGTCCAAAATCTAACTTCAAATTGACTGTACCAAATGTTTTGATAACAGAGTTGTTTGCAGCATACAATTTTAAATCCTGCACAACTCTATTTCTTGTTAGCTTTTGGGGAAAACAGCTTAATGCTGCCCCCGTGTCCACTAAAAACTTAGCACCTGTATTTTTCTCGTAAATAAACAACCGGCTTCCGAAACTACGCTCATCTGGTGCCGGTATTCCAGATGTGCCTAGGCGTTTTCCGAAAAATTACATGGCGATACACATTTTTTAGCTAACCTTCCGAACTTCCGGTGGTACCAACACCTTTCTGTTGAAGTAGAAAAATGGGGTTGAGATCTAGCTTCATTCCTCGTTTTACTGCGGTCACGTTTCTTAAAGTACCTAGAACGACCGTTGTATTGTGTACTTTTACTTTGCGCCTCCAATTTAGCTATTCGTGATTCTAACTTTTGCAACTGTGTTTGAGGGGTTTGGGAATCAACGGTAGCTAAAAACTCTCCCGAGGTTTCATAAACTTTATCAGCTACTCGAGCAAGCTTTGAGTTATCTTGCATATCGTCCACACAAGCACTTAAAATTTGTCGGATGTTAATGGGTAATCTCTGTAACCAGAGTTCACGCAATGCGGTATTATTAAGTTTTCCCCCATTTAAACTATCCATTTCGCAAAGTAGCTGTGAAGGTCTTTGATCCCCTAAGCATAATCCACTAAACAACTTTTTAAGTTTCAAATTCTCAGATTCCTCATAATAGGATAAAATTCTATTTTTTAGAGTGATGTATGCATTTTCTGAAGGGGTATTAAGTACTATATCACGTACACATTTAAGTATTTTTGTATCCAGAGCGGCTATGATTGAATGAAATTTTGTAGAATCCTCTGTTATACCCGCATTTTTAAATTGAGCTTCCACCTGTCGGAACCATAACGCAGGATCAGCCTCCCAAAAAACCGGGGCTTTAAATGCCACCCTACATATGTCGGCATCCACATTCAAATTAGTATTAGGCATTTTCCTTTCTTTTTTTTTTAAATAATATGTATGCAATACGAACAAAAAATACAGTTTATACTTTTGGGAAATTTGTGTATATATTAAAAGCGTACTTTAAGCTATAAAAATACCAAAAACACAATCACACAAATGAGCATTCTTCTGTATAAACATTACATGCAAATTTTCTTTGAACTCAATCAAATATAAACACAGATTACAACTTCAAGAGGTCAAGAGTTAAGGTCAAAAATTATAGCCTACCTGCACCTGTGTTGACGAAACCACTTCGAAATTTGCGCTGATGAAACCTGCATCAAAAAATTTATACTGCTTCCAAACTTGCAACGTCATCCATTACGAAGTCATCAAAAAGGGGGTGTTGCAAACAAGTGTTCGGTTTCTCTAGTAGAACTGTCCAAAAGGTCACCACTATATGGTGGTTCGTGTATACCACCAATATTGTAGAAGCCAAGTTAATCAATCTAAACTCATTAACAAACTTAACAACCTTATTCACAAAGTAATAGTATAGGCAGATTACGCCGACATACCAACATACTTAAATTATGGCGCGAACCTGCTTTGATAAAATCAACCTTAAACATCTCGAGAGGTCTAAAAGAATTTGTGATAAATCGTAAATGAGGGAGCCATCGCCTCAGCCTCAACTTAAACACATCAGGCAAACTGCCAAAGGACTAAAACAAACAAACCGAAAAAACTTAAGAACCTCTGACTCCCATCTGTCTGGCTATGGCTTATAACTGCTTACGCAGCCAATCAGAGTTTGCTATGACGTTTGCTGCTTCGAAGCGATTCAATGCATAAGTTAACGTGATTCATGAATATTTAATTAGTAATTAATCTTTCTAAAATGTAATCGGAAAATTTATACTATGGAGCACCACAAATTACTATTTCCTGTCCTATTTTCGATAGATCACGCTGCCAAATTTTAATGAAAACAAAAACATTTAACATAAGGATAGTTTTCAAAATCAGATTTCGTGCCCACTGCATGCAGCCAAACATTATGTTATATTTAAAACCACAATTGCCTTCATAAATTATGTCTTCGTCTGATATAAACTCAATAGTTTCATTTTGAATTTTATCCATGCTTTTATGATTTAAAAACTGCATATCAATTGCAATTTTGACTGCATAAAGAACGTATATCATCTGATTCTATAAAAAGTAGGTCGAGCTAAGAAAATTAATTCAAATAAATATAGTCAATATTTATGGGACTCTTAATTTGAATACTCTTAGCATACATCCGTTTGTATACAAAATTTGTAATGTTACTTTCTAACAGAAAAAATCTTTTCTCTTAAAACCTATTACCTCTTATATTAAAATAAAATTCATTTTTGCGAAAAATGTATTAAGTCATAATTTTTGTATTTCTAACCCACATTCATTATTCTTCAAAATGTCTTAAAATTGTTTTATAATTCAGTATATTATTTAAGCTAATATGACTATTAAATTAAAGATAAATAGAAATATTTATGTACGTAAAATATATAAACATATATTGAGGTATTGTTTGATTACAATAAAATTTTAATTTGAAATATCTTAAACTTTTAAGAAAGAATTTGAATTAATAAATCTTCCAAGCATTAACTGAGCGTTTTTGAATAATTAATCATGTGAGCTTACACCTATATCGACGCACCAACAAACTCACTTAAATAATGAGTATAAACTTATTGGTCGTGAATTAGCAGACCGTTATTTAAATTTCATTGGGTAAAACAATGAAAACAGCATTCTGTCTTTTACAGATGATTCTTTGTCGTAATTAATTAAGTTGATCCATTTATTTAGAAGCTTCTTTTAAGAATGTTTCTTTAAAAAAATCTTTACACTTTGGACAAAGGAGACTGTGTATTTATTCAAATCAAATACAGATATTTGAATACATTTTCGATTTAAATTACTTTTCTGAAAGCAAATAAATAGAAATTACATATGCATTTATTTCTTTTCTCTTGTGGAATGGCAGTAATTTATTTTGAGCGTAAGAGTGCCTAGGGTAAAATAATCCCTCTAACAATATATCCGAAACATAATTGGTCTCTTTTTTATTAATTACTTGTCTATTGGTTATTTTTCTACCAGTATTTAAGAATTAATACTCATAACTCAGAAGGAATGCGTGCAGTTTAAAAAAAATCTTGATTACATAAGCATTCAGAGAGTTTTTGAAATGTGTGAAAAATACTAAACCTGTAAATTCATCAGTTAATAGTGAGTAACAATTTTGATTTTCTAAAAATAATCATGATTTCAAATATTTTCTTTCAGTTTTATTAATTTCAGTAATACTAATTCTGAGTTAAAGGCACAGCTTAAGCAATATATATATATACTAGCATTATTGCCCGGCGTTGCCCTGGTAGATATATAGATATAAAATTTTTCATGCCTTCCATCAAAAAAATACTGGGCTGTAAACCCGCTCTTCATGTTCATCTGGCCAGTTGTATTTATTTGGGGAGCCAGGGCCAAAGGTCATTCCCAACCCTCTTCCTCCCGCGCATTGGAATTTGACCCCCCCAAACCATCTCTCTTTAACGCAGCTGGTTGTGGTGAAGGGGCTCCACAGGTGGTCGCGCACCTCTTAGAGGCACAAAAATCATTAAAAAATTAATTTAAAAACAACTAATTGAGCCCCAAATTTCGTTTCTCCTGATTTAAGTTTCTCGGGTCCTAAACATTAACTGTGCCGAATTTGGTCCCGGTGGGTGAAACAGTCTATGATTCTGTAGCGGACAAACAAACAGACGAGCTCTTTTATATATATAGATGTATATATATACTCGTAGAACGTATTTTTAAATGGCATTTTGTTGCAACAATGATAAGAATGGAAACGCAATTTGTTATAAAACTTGAACAATAGCTCAAAAGGGGGGTTTTAGAATTCTTTTCGATAAAGAGCCTTTTGAAAAATAACAAACTGTGCTTTATATGAATGTGCTCTATATTCCAAGTAATATAACATCTTACCCTGTTTTTTTTTAAATCTCTGTATTTCTACAATGATGGCGAAGTAATAGCAATAAAGTTTATGTCAAAGAAGTTATGATAAAACCTGTTCTGGTATGATAAACCCCATCCCTTCAAGAAATCTGTGCTTTAGACATTACACATTGAACGATTTATTTCACCTAAGTATATTTTTTAGAAACAAAGTACCTCATTTCATTGAGATTCAGAGTGTTGTCGTTGTACTATGTATTTTGCTACTTTTTCAGGTAGTCAACAAGTAACAGCTCGACATAGCGTGAATGTCTCCGTACTAGAGTCTGCGCAACAACAAATTTACTATTTTTTAGAGGAATACCGGTAAGAATATCAATGCCATACAGTATTGTAGCAAACTTTTCACAATAGGTGAAAAATTATTTAACCAGTAAATGTCCTAAAAGAAATTATTTGTTTGACATTTTTATTATTTTTTAAACTTACATAAGAATTGGAAATCTTTTGTGTTACGCAGTTCAAAGCATGTAACATAATCTTAATTTTATATAACACCTCAAAAGTCTGTTATAGGATATAGAAGTGATAAAAGCACAAAGGAAGCAGCCGGAGAGTAAAACACGAAAAATATCTTTTGAAAGCATCCCACAGGATATTTTTTGTCCGACATTCAGTTTCTCATGAGTATTAACATACCCAAGAGATTACAACATTGACAATATCTTATTCATTTACTTATAATCTTCATCATTTTATATTTATTTTATCTTCATCATTTTATATTTATTTCATGTTTTAATTTTCCTGAATAATCTCATCTATTTAAAATGTTCTTTGACAAAAGAACGATTTGTTATTATATTTTTTCACTGAAAGGGGAATTTTTAAATGCTTCAAGATTGATTTAATAATTACTAAAAGAATTTCAAAAGAGAAGACAATGGGTATATGATAAATTATTTCATTTCATTTTTACGAAATTTGGTACAGGATTGTACAGACTATTTTTGTCCGATCCGTCTTTTTCTAGGTGCTTAAAGAAACCTGGTTTAAAAATCTGAAGCCACTGAATTGTGCACACTCACAAAATACTATTAACCTTCTGAGAAATGTAGATATACACGCAGTTTTTTACAGCTTTTGACATACGTGTAAATGTTTGCCAATGAGGGGCACCTATCATTGAAAACTTTCGCACTTTATCCGCGATAATCGTTGTTGTTGTCATTTCCTAATGCCGAGTACTTGGCTCCATTCTCTAGAGGTATCTCCAGTACCTTTGAACCAAGTCACTCAAATCCTGTTGTGCAGTTCACCTGTCCAAATGCTCAGCTCCGCGATAACCGTTGTTTGCTTCAATAGAGGTATCGTATAGGTGACACATAACCACCCCTTGGTTCCCCCTCACGTTTTCACCAAGCACCCCAAAGGGGTGACATCACGTCACAAGAAGCTGACATCATAGAAAGAATTACATACGTAAATCTCGGGCGCAATATCTTATTACGTACGTGTATATGGGACAGTTTTGATATTCATTTTAATAATATCTCTTGGAACTTCCAATTTACGAGTAAATATCGGTTACTGCAGCTTCTATAATTCTCAGAAAAGTGTAACAGCATTCGACATACGTATACATGTGGATATTTAAGACTTTCGTTATACGAGTAATTATCCTGAAATAGAATTTTTTTCTAAGATCATTTAAGACTTTGATGTAATTTCAATTATATGAGGGGGCCACAAAAGAAGTAAGAGCAAATTGATTATGGGCCATAAAGAAAATATCGGAAATGATTAGGGAATCCAAATTGAATATTTCCATTCCTCACAGAGGAGGAGCTTGTTGTAACACACATACTTCATTGTTGAACTTGCCTTTCGTCACGGTCATAATACAGGTGTCACTCGAACGTACCCAAAAATATTTTACACAGTAATTAACCTTTTGAAAGGGTAGATATAGGCACCAACTGGGAGGGTTCAAGTACATTTTCTCGGCTCGTGAGTATCGAGGTCAAAAGAGATGTCATAGGACGGAAAGAATCAACAATGATCTCTGCTTTAGGGCTTCCGAACATGGCAAGATTTAACGAATGTGTCCCTATGGTATGGTCAACTTCAGCAAAAGATACTATGTAATTACTGCCGAGTATAAGTGGACAATGTAATTACTGCCGAGAAGATCAAGCAGAATAAGATTGAATCAAGTATATGATAAACTTGTGCATGGCATGCCAAACACTGAAGAATAAAACAAGATCAAAATGTATCTTTTCCAAAAGAAAGCAAATTAGTTTAACAGCCCAGAAAACCCTTTTACTCAGAGTGTTAGTACGGTATGAAAAGTTGGTCTCAAACTATGAACCGAAATCGAAATATAAAAAGGGCAAAATTATTCACATCATCGTTAGTCAGCCCGAAGGGGATGGGAAAAATACAATGTAAAGGCCATTTCTATTGCTGTATGGATAACTTTTACAGAAGTTCTTAATACCTGAACAAACATACAATCAACATATTAATCGTGTCACACAGTCTGCTGAAACGTATGTTTTCGACTACACATATGACACACCACATTGGATCCTGTAACACCGTATCGACGTTGCCAAACGTATCAACTTACAGTCGTCATCTTACATGTGAGACTTATTCTTCAGTTTTCAGATGTGAAAAATGTGTCAAACGCATCGTCATGGGATTATGGTCCGGGTCAAAAAAGCTGCAAAAATGCGTTGATTACATTCACAAATGTCGACCTCTTGGACTGATTCCAGGAAAGATCCAGAGATTGTGCGTTCCCAAGACGCCTATGAATCGCTGAGAATCGATCGGAAGCAAATGTATCTCTCGATAGGGTATATAAATCTGTCATAAGAATTTAATTTTCTTTCCTTTTGACATGCATTTCGTATACATTTTTGTTTATCTTTTTATAAGGGAAAGCCTTTGCGGACTAACTAATTTTTTTTTTGTGTTTAAAGACCTCGCTTAAATCTGCTTCACATATTTTTAATATCATTTATTCATCTCATTTATTATGCCTTTTACACGTGATAAATGTCTTATTTACATCTATATTATATGTAGTATTGTTTACGTCTCTCATGGGTTTTCATTAAAATACTGTTTAGAGAGTTTTGTCCATAAAGCTATTTATTACTAAATCCTCTAAAATATGAGTCAAAATCTTTTTTGTTTGCATGGAACAATTCAGAATTTCGAGCAATGTCATATTTTGTTTACACTGGAAATATTAAATAATGAAAATTGAAAGTATCTAATTTAAAAGCAAGTTATTTTGGCATACGTTTGATCAACAAATATTTATGGGTTCATACGAAGGATCAATGCAAATCTAGTTAACTTTTATCATTTATGGAATCAGTATATAGATTTTTATTTCATCCATAAACAATGTCGATAAATTACTACTGTAAGATAGATGAAAAGTTTCAAAAGATTCAGAAATAACCCAGAAGTTTAGTTACCATCTTAATGTTGCCATATTAAATAGCTAGTGAACGTTGCATAATTTTATTATTTTTTTTATGGCCTAACACTACACAGATTAATTATTCTTTTCTATTGAAGAAAATAAATGTTTCTGAGACATTATCATTATAAAATATTGATATTATCATTCTTAAATTTTTAGATTGCAACGAATTTTGAGAGAAAAATATTTTTGCACATAAAATATTTTTTTTCTCATTTCTATATCGATTTAACAAGTTATTTATTTTTCTTAATAAGGCGTACCACATATTCCATTTTTATTCACCCAATTCATCAATAGCTTTTCACTATCTTTTATAAGTTATACTAAAAATGTGCTAAGTCATGATGAAGTGCATGTCATATTTTCAGAGCACTTATGTAATTCAATATCACTGTTAGACGACACTGACTCTTCAATATGAGTAATTATGGAGTCGAATGTATCACCATAATAAGCTACCTAAGGTGATCTATCGTTTTCGGAGAAAGTAAAATAACGCATTTGTGGTTATTATTCAGAAGTAAACAACGTATCGCAAAACAACTTCTTTCGTCAAATTCAGGGACTTTCTATGAACATTTTCAAACTCAATACTCTATACTAAGATAAAATTTTCTAAAAGAAAAGAACTTGAGGCTAAATTAGAGCCCGGGTTCAATTATTTTACATAGTTTTGACCAATATAAGATTCATAATACTTTTATTTTCCCTTAAAACATTATCTGTGCCAAAGATATCATTATACATGTTTTGAAGAATTCATTTTCTAAATTCAAAATTTTACTCATTATTACGAACTGAATGAATGACTGGAATTTTTTAAGAACAACAACAATAAATAATGGACATTTTTAAGAAATTTAAGAAGTAGATATGAAGTTACATAACTGGAGAACGAGCAATTTACATGGGATACGCACTTTTAAAATCCAAAACAGTTTGGGAACCATACGTCCCAAAACATTATTAAAAATTCAGTTAGCAAAGTTTATTTTGATTTTATAAAAATGCCAAATCATCTGCATGAAAAAAAATTCGCAATCAAATAGTTTAAGCTAAAATCCGGTTTCAAATTCAGTAATGTTCCTACGTAATGAAATATCACTTCGATATAAGACTAAGTTTTAAGTAGTTGAAAGGTCTGAAACTACTGGAAAATGTGATAGGAAGGAAATTTTTCTGTTTAACAACATGTTATTGTTAAAGACTTTGACTCCCTGAATACGAGTGTTTGTCAAAGATTAAACGTGGGACGGAAAACTTTGGGCTTTCCTTGCCGGATAGGCTAGGGACTCCCCTTTTTTCCGATTTTTCTTATATCTATTCATTTCTCCTTTTGATGCCGATTACACAAGGGTATCGTGGACATCAAAGGTCAAACGTAGACAAACCTTTCGTACTTTTATGCTATCTCCATGAGGACCAACATAAAGGGATGTGGGAAATGCATAGCTCCCTCGAGAACAGATTTTTTATCTTACGCGCATGCAACTATTGTAGATGATAAATGAAAAATGGGATTCCCGTGTACCCCTAAACTCGCCGTCGTTTTATTCCTGGCTGTTGCCCTTCACTGTTTGTCCTCCGTTCAACTCTTGGTCATCTTCCAAATTTCTTACAAACAACGTCAATCTGCGGCCCTCTTCCGGTTTAGCCCCTCTTTTCCTGCCTTTCTTGTGGGTCTTGAAATAGGGACGACAGGGTGCGTGGTGTGGAAGAGGGAAAGAGGGATTGCCTGCTGCGGTCTAACTTCATCGACGAGGATTCGACCTGGAAGGACTTGCTGCAATGTCGGGCCCCACCTGAAATATTCGAGATGATTTGATAGTACAAATAGGAAAGGAGAATGTGGATTGCGTTGCAGTTAAAAAGAAAGTTCTAACAAAATTAAAAGTATTTAAAATTTCGGACTAGAAAGACAAGGGACAGCAAGCTAAAAGGTAATTTAAATTTAATAAAACAGACATTTTATCTCATGAAAATACGAGAAAATTCTAGATTTTTGTTGTCTGTTTCAAATATTTTTGAAAGCATAAAGGGGTGAAATTCTTAATGTTGGGGAATCCAAGTTCATAGTGGGCTGTTATTACTAGAGTCCAAGTAAACTTTTTGACTTGCTTGATAGTAATATTATGTGCAACTGGTTTCAGTTTCATGTGGAAAATTTTGATGATAAAAAGAGTAGGATATGGCCTAATCCCCGGTATGCGCAAGTAGTCAAAGATCTTAAAAAGAATTTGCAAGTAAGCAGTTAAGGCATATTTTTAAAATTACAGCAAAGGGGAAATAGAGCATTTAGCTTCTCAAAATTCATAACGAATATATACAACGTATTATTTAATTACAACAGATACAACAGAACATCAGAAAATTACAGCAGAAGGGGTAATAAAGCGTGTCTCGTCTCGAAATTCGTAACGAATGTATACAACGTGTTATTTAAAGCGTAAAACTGCAGCATATGATCTAACCCCGGACAACTTTAATAACTGATGATGATAAAAAGAATTTGTCAATTAGCAATTAATGTACATTTTTATATTTAGGAGAAAGAAGGGGAAATAAAGTGCTTAGCAACTCAAAATTCATGACGAATATGTACAACATGTTATTTCTACATGATTTTTTTTATATAGGTAACGGTTTCAAACCAGGGAAATGTAGTTTTCTATTGTTATGTTGTTATTATTAGGTTTGTATTTGTTGCACAAATACATTTTTCTGTTTTGATTTTAATTTTTCGTAAGTCAAGTTACATCAGTCTGCCACGGGATTATTAACGAATTTTATGTTATTATGCACAGCAAAAGTATCACTACCATCTGCTAAGATGACAATGCGAGTTTTAGGGGATATGACTACCGTAAATATTAAATAAAATTATTATAAATAGAGAACCTTTCGGAAATCTGCTGGGGAAAACATTTTTATTGTTAGTAAGTAAATTAATAATGTAGGGTTAAATTTTTAATTTATTTATTAATGACACAGATTTACTCAAATTTTTCTACTATTTATAATTTTATCTATTACTTTATTTTCAAATTTTAGCTCTTGAGACATCAGCAGTAGAAAATTTTTCACCTAGGGCGTTGATAAGGAGTTCGATAAAACTATAAACTTGATGGGGAGCAGAAAGGGGTTTTAAGATGTTCCGATAAGGAATAAAAATATTGTAATAATCAAGGAAGAAAAAATATCCTAAGAAATAAATTATTTCAGTCATGAAGATACTGATTAACTGGTTTCTGGAATTGTAACAAACTTTGAGTTTTTCAATTGGGAAATATAAATGACAATAATTGTCCAACTAGTGCAATTATAAATTTAATATTAAATGTAGTAACAGCAATAACTTTTAGAGGAGTGATAACACGATGATGTATAAAAAGGTTTTGATAATAACAGCAGTGCTTATCGTTCAAATATTTGGACTAGGATAGATATTCCTGTTTGTAGTGTACCTAAATTGTTAAGAGTGTCCTTAGGTCTTACAGATATTAATATAATAAAAACAATACCTGCATTGAGCAAATTTACGAAATCTGAGCTATCAGGCCCGTATTTTTTATACCATTCGCATTCCTCGCGAGGACATTACCGGTTCAAACGGATATTTCTATCAGACGGATAAAGATAGCAAATTGCTTATCGTCACCAAACTTCGCTTTCATATTAAAGCATTTGGAAAGGACTTTGAACATTGGAGATATCCTCATTCTCAAGTTCATATTTAATTTTCTTACGTATTTCTTGCATTTCAGCACCGGAAGATGGCCAAATGGCTGTGGGTTTGAGTCCCACTATTGGCAAGAATGTTTGTAGCCGTTCGAAATCGGCCTTAAGTTGCAGGCCCCAGACTAATTAGACCTTGTGTAGAAAACATGACCGTGGTGTTGAAAACTAAACCAAACTTTCAATTCAGCAGGGGTAAACACAATATTCCTACATGCAATAAACCCGTGGGGTCACTAGACTGTGATCGTATAAAGTAAAATTAGCGTCGCGTTGCGACCAATTCTGTTTCAGCAACTCACTTAAGAAAAGGGGTACAACTTTCAAAGACACTCTAGTTATACATATTTACAAATTATTTACACACACATTATTTAGCATCATGCTGTATTTGCAGTATTATTCAATATATATACATATATATATATATATATATATATATATTCAATTACGATTACAATGCATATTAATCATCATAAATTAGGCAATGCTGACCCGTGTGGGCCATCGGCGAGTATGTAATAAGCTACGATGTGAACTAGATACTGTTAACAAATATGCTCACCCAAGGGACTGCCGGCACTGTCGCTTGATCTCGTCTCCACCACTGATGTTCAAAAAAAATTCGTATAATATTTGATAGTCACTGTACATTAAGTCCGTCAAAAAGAGTTCTATCGCACGGTCGGTCGCCGGTCGGTTCTATCGCACGGTCGGTCGCCGGTCGGTTCTATCGCACGGTTGGTTCTATTGCACGGTCACCGCGGGTCGGTCATCTACTCGTTTAGCTCGGCACCTCGTAACAAACTTCGCGCGGGTCGTCTCTGCTCGTTGGTCTCCTTATCTCAGTAGATTTCTTCATCGTCTCACCGTTCTTATATCGTTGACGTTGTATCACCTTACGTACTTTCGATGATTAATCAATTTGCGTCGCCTCGGGATGCTTCTCGGTCTCGCAGCAGCTAAGTTAGTTTTTTTCCCTTCTTTCGTATGGGGCTAGCTCTGACATTCAAATTTTATATTATGCGGACTCTCATCGGCAGTGTAGAGCTTAGTTAATGCTCATTTTTTTCAATACAAGGCACTCTTCAAAAATGCTTCAACACTGGTATATATATTTTCTTTTCTGTTTTACTATTGGCTGTTGCCTTCTTGGCTTCTCATTCGTTCGCCCCACCCCCTTATTCGGATGAGGGACGAGCCACCTTGTTCGTAGGTTCCTTCTCGGATTTTCTTCATCGCATTGGCTGCAGCTTAAATGTATCGGTGCATTCTAATTAACTCTGCTGCCTGTCCGTGTCTGGGATATCTTCTCAACGGACAACCACCTTCTTGACCTTTGACATCAGATTTACTGCTGCTGCCTTCTTAATTTTTGATATTTTATGAACCGTGTTGTTGTACAGTACAACGCCTCTCTCTCTGGCGCCCCGAAGCGTCGGAATCGTAAATTTGTCTGACAGTTCCGGCTGGGTGGTACCTATCACTTTAGATATCCGCATATTCATATCCCGCTTATTACACTACATTTCCCTGATCAGGATATTTTTAACAGTGGAGAGTGTTTCTTAACCAGGGAATCCACCATATAGCTGGAAGCAGGACCAGTTCTAGAATTTTACTTGAAAAACAGCCACTTATTTTCGGAACCATGACTGGCCGCGATAGAGAAGTTTCACTGTATATATATATATATATATATATATATATATATATATATATATACACTGCTGGCCACTGTAAATGCAACACCCCGAAGGAAACATGCAAATAACATGAAATTTACAACATGCATTAGCGGAGGTGAGATATGCAAATGATTAGAATTTCAGCGCAGACGCACATCACGCGCGCCTGTGGCGCCACTTCAAAGCGCTATTTAAGGCTTGGAGATTTCGACGATTTCAAGTTCGGCAATTGTGTTTTTCTTGTGGTTTTTTCAAAATAACGATCAATTATGCCTCGTCGAAAACAGCGATCATCTTTTGATCAAGTATCCGAGTTCGACAGAGGAAGGATAGTGGCCTACCGAGATTGTGGATTATCTTTCAGGGAAATCGGTAGACGTGTTGGACGAAACCAAACAACTGTAATGCGGATATGTGATCGTTGGATGCAGGAGGGTACGACGGAACGGCGTGTTCGATCGCATCCACCTCAGCTCACCACTTCACGTGATGACAGGAAAATTGTGCGCATGGCAGTGACGGATCGCTCAGTCACATCACGAACCATAGCACAGCACATGCAGTCTGTAACGCATCATCCAGTGTCTGCGCGTACCATTCGACGCCGTTTACAGCAGAGTGGTCTGTCCGCAAGACGTCCATTGCTTTGTCTACCCTTAACGCAGAACCACAGACGTCTCCGCCGACAATGGTGCGATGACAGAAGGATGTGGACGGCAGAATGGAATGAAATTGTCTTTACTGACGAGTCACGCTTCTGTCTGCAACACCACGATGGTCGCATTCGAGTCTGGAGACACTGTGAAGAGAGGATGCTGAACAGCTGCGTTATGCACCGCCACACTGGTCCTGCACCGGGTATTATGGTATGGGGCGGTATTGGATATTACTCTGGCACAGTTCTAGTACGCATTGCCGGTACTTTAAACAGCCAGCACTACATCTCCGAGGTGTTGGAGCCAGTTGTCTTTCCTTACCTTCAGGGCTTGCCCACAGCCATATTTCAACAGTATAATGCGCGACCACACGTGGCACGCATTGTCCAACGGTTCTTCGTCAATCGCCAGATTGAATTACTTCCCTGGCCGCCTCGCTCTCTGGATCTTTCGCCGATAGAAAACATGTGGTCCATGGTTGCTCTACGATTGACCCAAATTCCATCCCCAGCTGCCACAGCAGATCAACTTTGGCAACGTGTGGAAGCTGCTTGGTCTGCTGTACCCCAAGAACTCATCCAAAGTCTCTTTGAATCAATGCCGAGGCGTGTGGCAGCGGTGATCTCCAACAATGGCGGCTACTCTGGCTACTGATTTTTGCAGGAACCACACTTCACAGAAGTCTATAAATTTAATCATTTGATACTTGGTCAACATGTTATCTACAAAATAAATTTTGTTGTGATATCTCTTGTCTTTCTTGGTGTTGCAATTTGGGTATCCAGCAGTGTATATATATATATATATATATATGTATGTATGTATATATATATATATATATATATATATATATATATATATATATATATATATATATATATATATATATATATATATATATACAGGATGTCCATAATTAAACTCCCAGTTTCAAAAGGCTGCAAAAAAAGAACCACTGGTCAGAATGACTTCAAATTTGAACTGAATATACTGGAAGAAGGGGGAAACGAATTGGCATAATAATAAAAAAAAGTTCCAAAATGTTACAGCGCCATCTATTTCGATGGCACTGTTAATGTCTAAAAAATCACCCTGTATATATATGCAACCTCTGACAATAAAGTTCGGTGAATGAAGTCAGAACGGCCGATCTGGCAACATTGTAGAAACAAAACGGTGCACCTGCGTAGCGGTAGGTGTTGACCATCTGCCCCCACCGTTGTTCAGTTGAGCGTCGTTTGTGTCCCGTGTAAGATTTGTTTTACAAAGTGCTTGTTTAGTGCGTTTGTTCCGTGCGACAAATCGTTACCCAGAATTTAGGGATGAGAAAAACGTGTTGTCGTCTTGTGCCACATCACTTGGATGACGATCACAATCAGGCACGTTTAGAGGCTTCACAGGATTTTGTCGAAACGGCGGATGCGACACCAAACTTCTTGAACTGTATTGTCACTGAGGATGAGTCCTGGTGTCTCAGGTACGACCCTGAAACGAAACGGCAAATCATGGAATGGTGTTCTCCTGCATCACCTAGTCGGAAAAAGTTCAGAGCAGAAAAATTACGCATCAAAACAATGGTCATCACCTTTTTTGATAGTCAAGGCATTATCCACAAGGAATTTATACCTGAGGCAACGACGATGAATGCTGAAGGGTCATCCCTAAATTCTGGGTAACGATTTGTCGCACGGAACAAACGCACTAAACAAGCACTTTGTAAAACAAGTCTTACACGGGACACAAACGACGCCCAACTGAACA
Source organism: Dolomedes plantarius (assembly GCA_907164885.2). Classification (NCBI taxonomy): domain Eukaryota; kingdom Metazoa; phylum Arthropoda; class Arachnida; order Araneae; family Dolomedidae; genus Dolomedes; species Dolomedes plantarius. Next base: position 54,609,724 of record OU015501.1, on the reverse strand, counting down.
ACGGTGGGGGTAATATTGCAGTCAGTAAACATAGGCCGTGGTAAATGATTACAAATTAATTGCATCCAACAAGTTTATTCCAACAATTAATTTAAATACCCTCGAATTCAATCCGCACATAATTTAGTTTTCCAAGTAATCATCTCAACCTCGCGACGCATGACCGTTCAATCCAAATGCTAATCCCCTTCTGCCGAAATTCAATTGTTCCCCAAGGCGTCTAAACTTATCGCGCATGCTCATTGGTGACTGTCGAATGGCCGAGAAGCATCTTTTGCTGACTTCACAATTATTTTTTCGTGCGAAACCTAGTCTGAACTCCAAAACAACTCCCCACGCAATGAATGCCTGGGATTATCTTTCTTGATTCTTCCAAAAGCCATCCCACTCTATTAATAACTACTATAGTCTATGCATTCGTAGACGCGTGTAATCTGATTGACTCTGAAATATCATGGTTCTTAACGTTATAAATTAGTTATTTCGAAGCCCTCTATTAATTCCCAGTTAATGCCTAACAACTTTCCCATTTATTCCCTCATATATATATATATATATATATATATATATATATATATATATATATATATATATATATATATATATATATATATATATATATATACATATATATATATATTCATGTGGGTGCGTGTGTGCGAATAATGTATGTACCTATATATATAAACACTGTCTGATATTAGTGCGATAAAATGTCTACATTAAAACGATTAAATATCTCATTTTTGTAAGATTAAAAGGAAATAGATACTTTAAAAATTTTAAAACCTTAACTGTCTGCGCATAAACGTGATTGAATTCGTGTAACAAAATGAGCTGATTTTCAAGGTACAATTTGTTTCTATTTGAGATGCGGCATTGCGTAAATAATCCTAAACTTGTGTGTGTGTGTGTGACAAAAAGAGGTAAAAGAAGTTTTTAGAGACTTTTATCTTAAATAAACCCTACGTGTGGAATAAATAACATTCACGGGTCTTTTGTACTTTTTATTTGAGAATTGTCTCAGTTTGGAAGATAAAAGAAGGAATTTAGGGAGATTAAATGTATACGGAATTTGTATAAAGGATATTTATAATCCCTTTAAACTTTTTAGGTATTAAATGTCAGTTGAAAATTTTTAATTATGGTATTGCACTTAAACATACACATGACTTAAAAAATATTTATGGCACGAAAAGTACATATATTCAAATATGGCTTATTACGGCATTTTTTTAAACATATTTGTTTTTAGTACTAAGTTTATGTTATATAATCTACAAGATAAAACAAACAGTTACAACACATTTTGTGCCAGTAACAGTAAACGTAAAAAGGGGGTATTTTTTTCTCTCTTGTGTTGATCGTCATAATTGAGTCATTTGATCGTTTCCTCCAGTTAGTGTAGATTTGGCAATATCTTTTATTTTACTTTCTTTTTGAATATTACGGTAAGTTTTTGCTACACGAGAGCGAATTAGACCGGGACCTACTGCTTAAAGCTGATACCGAACGGCTGCAAATGACAATATCTTTTAATTCAGTAGTAATAATTTGAATGCAATGATTTGCTACCTTATTAAAATAGTGACATTCTACAAAATGTCTCAGAGAGGATAAAGTATTATTCCCTTTTTTTATATGAAATTTGAAAAAAAGCGGTATTGAAGCAATTGTACTTACAGCTGTATGTCTTGTTGAAAATGTTTCGATTTTATTTTTATTTTATTTTCCTTTTTAAATTCTAAGAAGGGGATACCTTTCGTAGACATAAATGCCTTTGATTATGCAGGATATACATTAAAATTACACCTTATGTTCATCAAAACTGACAATAAAGGTGTTGAAACGTTTCCAGTTACTAGTTGACTTATAGTACTAGACCCAATTTTACAATCCGATTATAATGTGATGAAAATTTCTTCTCTATGCATTTTGAAATAGTTGAATCAGTAACATTATTTAATTTGAATTGATCAGCCAAACTTTATAATTCGATCATTACTTTAAGTGTCATTATTAAGTGTCTTCATTTTTATTATATGTTAAATATACATCATTCTTTATAAAGACGAGTTGAAAGGGTTAAGTTTTAGAAAGTCTACTTTATGAACTGTGTGAACATTTATATATATACTACGATTGTTCCGTTTTTATGTTCAATGTTTTCAAATAGCAATGTCTTTATCAATATTGTTTAAATTTAATACCGTTGAATTTTTCTGAATCATGCAGTAAATACTTTTTGAAGTCTAATGCTAATTCGCATGATATATCACAATTACTTCTACTTTTTCCACTTACTGAATGTCAAAACTGTATCAAGTAAATGCCGAGGAAAACTGAATATCTGCGATTTAACATCACTGAATAATGCATCTGCACGTTTTATTTCGAAGATGCAAAGACTTTGGAAGTATATATCCGGAAGTAATCGATTAAAGATTACCAAAATCTCTTTTAAGTACGAAAGTCATATTGGTCTGCAAAGCAACAATTCCGAAAGTCTGTTACGCTGTTATTTTTCCTAATTTTATTTTTTATTATATTTATATCACACACTAAGTGGCAATCACAAAGTTGCAGTTACTTTAGGCGTGAAAAATTCATTCCGTTTTAGAATAAATTCGCCATATTCTACATTAGTCTCTTAATGAACTACGCACAATGCCATATTTTGATAACCGTTGAAAACTTACGGCAATAGAAATAATTGATGAGCAAGTAATTTCGCAAAACTTCTAAGCATTTCCTTTCTCGCATTAAAATAAACGTCTGTCATTCACTGCAGCGCTTATAATTAAATGCAAAATACAATTCACCTTTTACGAATAAACGGCTTGGTAGAAAGGTCATTACGAATATTAAATTTTACGAGCAATCTTAAGCATTTCAAACAAAGTTTCTCACGCATTAAATTAGAAATCTTATCACTTCTAAGGAAATTTAGATATATGTGTAGCATTTCGGTGGAAATATGTCTAAATAATATTATCCTCTATAATTCACATGTCAGCTTCAGCCTAATTAATGCAGTATAGGGGATTATAATAAATGCGAATTTTGAAACTATTTACTAAAGCAACATATTTTATAAGCGCAGAGGGCTAATTAGAAAACGAATTAAAAAGTACAGTACTCAAATTTCAATCACAGAAATAGACAATTTGTAAATGCCTTAAAATTGAAAAGACTCGTGAGATATTCCTTACGAAAACAACCTAGCTAATAGGTAAAAGGTAGAGAAATTTATTAAAAGTAGTAAAAAAGAGATGCAGTGGACTTTAAGAAAGGGGTGAAAAAGTTCATAGGCAGGTATGGATAGTGATGTTTTATATTAAAAAGGCATAATTAGAGATTTAAAAATTTTAGAAAGTAGTGAGAGATTGAATAGGGAGAGATAATGGTGTTTCTTATTAAGAAAACATAATTATATATTTCAAAAATTTTAGAGATTAGTGAAAAAGTGCATAGTGAGGCATAGATAATGATGTTTTACATTAAAAAATCTTAATTTTCCAAATGATATCGGTATCGTTCATTGTTATAAATGTTTAGAACAACAAGCATTTTTTTAAAAATAATTTGTGATTACTTTAATTAACTATATCACTATAAAAGGCAAAAAGTCTCAAAACTCGGCAAAATTTGCAAACCCAAAATAATCTTAAATATAAAACATGAATATTAAAAACCATCAAACAACGAAAAATGAAATCTACCAAATCGCATTACGTTCCGAGTTGAATTACATTAGATGCTTTTCCCCGTTATGAAAACATCACTAACTTATTTTCACACTCTTTTTTTGCAAGTGATTTTAAATTTCTTTCCGGTTTGAATAACGAAATATCAAAAACATATGAATAACGTTATGCAGATTTTATTGTCAGCTGAAATAAATTTTGCCGTAAAATAATTTTATACACTTCCCTTTCCTGTGTAAAAAAGTTTGGCTTTCAAATACACTATACATTCCTAAACAAAATATTTGAAAAACGCAAATGTAATTATTGTTTAATACGACTCACACAAATTCATCTCATGAATGTATAAATACAAGGAAATTACTTTTTTAGCGTTTTCACTTTGTTATTTGCGATTTCATTACATTAGTTGCTGTAGTTTAATTCTTCAACATAAGTCGTTTTACATCCACCGGAGTTATATACGGAATTACTATCTTATTGTTTTTTTGGTGAGAAATCAGATTTTACAGAATGCATAGAAATTAGTTTATTCTTATGCATAAAAATTAAAGTTGTATTGAAAATTTATTTGCTATTAAATTCAAGGAATACAAACTGTATAAATGTATATATTGGTGTATATTATACATGTATAAATGTTAAATGCTTCTTAAATTGTTAAATAAAACTCGAAAAGTTAAACAGATTTAAACTTAATTTAACATGGAATCAAATGATCCAGTGTAAATTTTACGTTTGTTTCATGGTACGAAGATAATACATACACATATATATATATATATATATATATATATTTATTTATTTATATTATATATTATATATATATATATATATATATATATATATCGGTATTTTGTAGAATGTTCAGAACATTAGCGCGAGAGTTTCCTCTACGTATGCAAATTTAAAAACATAGTGTTTGCTTCTTGGTTGGATATCTTGTCAGACAGGATTAGCGAATCAGATAATGCCATTAGAAAATTTGAAAAGGGTATTAAAATTAAATAATATTTAAATACTGTCTATACATCTCATACTGATGTGCAATGACTTAAAGATGTTTATAAATATATTTAACATAAAGGTCAGTATAAATCATTGTAACATTACAAACTCGTGAAATGGAAATAAAAGATTATCCATAAATTTAAAGAACTATTTATCTATAATATCACTCTTAAACTTTCGCCCCGCTATTCAAGATTCGCCAAATAATTTATCCTTTACAAAATAGAACATTAAGAAATTATTCGGAATATTAAGAGACATTGTAATATTTGCTATTCGAAAAACGTTGTAAATTATATATCTGATGCATAAGCATTTCATAAATTCCATGTTTAAAAATATAAATAATTCCAGCTGAATTTTCTGGATCGAATAATTTTTATTTTGCAAAAATGAATTTTTATGCATACGAAATGTTTTCTATAATGGAATAAATATTTCTGAAACACAGTCACGTTTTCCTGTACTAAAATTAAATTGTTATTTATTCGGCACGTCCATGTTATCAGAAAATCGATGCGCCTGAAATCCGCAAGAACCATAAAAATGTATGACACAACTTATCTAAACGATTTAACAGAAACCCTCCATTAATACTACTTCAGAATTTAAATGAATTGGTTTTCCTGTCTTTTCCTATCTTATATTACCTCCAGAAATACTTTAATTCTTTCATTCAAATTCTCTTTTGTTCAACCAATTCATTCGCCTTTAACATATGATTTATATTTTCTTCGTCATAACCGGTCATGCAGTCGGATGTTATAAATGTTTAAAAGGGGAAAAATGGCATTATATATATATATATATATATATATTCATACATAGTGGAATACAGATCGATCGTTCCCCTAATCATCGCTTTCCCGTATGTGTTGTTAATTTCATCCATTCCCGATGATAATATTTCTTTGTTATGTTCCTGCATCCAAAGTTTTACTGCATTTATCGTTCAGTGCTAAACGTCCACAAAATAAACGATAGATTGAGTTTCTACTGTATAAATAAATAAATAAATATATATATATATATATATATATATATATTTATTTATTTATTAATTTATTTATTGATTTATTTATTTATCTATACAATAGAAACTCAATCTATCTTTTTTTTGTGGACATTTAGCACTGAACGATAAATGCAGTACAACTTTGGATGCAGGAACATAACAAAGAAATATTTTCTTCGGGAATGGATGAAATTAACAACACATACGGGAAAGCGATGATTCGGGGAACGATCGATCGGTATTCCACTATGAATGAATATATATACATTGTGGTTATATTTAAATTTCCCCTATAAACAGCATCCTACAGCTGAAAAGGGTGGATGGAATGCTGGGTATATAGACTATACACGAGCTGCGCTCACGGAATTTCTAAAAAAATAAGGTTCAAAACTGTCCAGCAGGTGGCGGTTTGCATGGAATAACATTAAATTTAACAAAATAAACGATCAATGGGGAATACATAAAAAATATTAACAATTCAGAACAAAATGTATAAGTAATAAAAGGTAAGATCGGGAAAAGCCCTCGCTTCTTGGGAAAAAAATCTGCATGCGTGCAAAGAAGACCCTGTGCGATTTTTGGGGTCACTTAAAAAGTTTGGTTTATCGTGGGGATGTTGCGACGTTGGATGACTTAAAGAACTCCATTACGCTTCATGTGCGAAGCATCACAACTGATCATTTACGATCTGCTGTTGAGCACACCGTCCATCGCCTTGAAACTTTGCAGGTGACTGACGGTGATCACATTGAGCCCTTTTCCTTACATCGGCCTGGACACGATTAACAACTGCTCCTCTTGAGACATTTCGTCCTAATCTGTATCTGTTTCTGAAAAATAAACTGTTATTTTTGTTTTGTTTTTCTTAAACAACAAAGGCGTACTGTTATTTATTTCCTTATCTTTATTTAATGTCGTTCGATGACAAGGTGATCAAAAACAAGTCAATAAATGTTCAAAAGACCAAGACAGTATGCCCTGACTCGTCTACTTAGTGGCCATACAGAAAGTATGCTTTTCGAGAACTCTACTGAGGTTTTCCCCCTTGTTCCTGTTCTGCTGCTCCTGCGAATCCTTCCCATATTGTAAACTGTTTAGGCATCCCCATCAGCATGCTTGCAGAAGATCCGGATTCTGATGCCTCTCTTTTGCTCATACGACAGCACCTCATGGATTTGTCTAGAATTTTCTAGTCCAGGGGGCTTAGCTACAGCAACAACAGAATATTGAACCAAGGTTTCTAACTCATTGGCTGATGTGTGTGTGTGAATATATATTTATATCCATGTATACTTATATACATATATGCAAGACCTTTTTATTAAAAAATGACTGGTGATTATTTGATTATACATTACTCCTAAGTAATCGTTAAGAAAAATTTTTTATACTCTTTGGCATAAGATTTAGCTTTTTGGGAATTACCTTATATGAGTTAAATTTAACCTCTTTTGATGGTTTGAAATTGAATAATATTATTTCCAGACCTGAATAAATAAAATCTGTTACAAAAGGATGGAAAAAGTAAAAATAAGTTATGCATATATATCTAAGTGAATCAGTGTGTCTGCACGTTCAGAGGGAACAATGAATCTCTAAACAATGTGTGAAAATGCAACTAAAAGAAGAGAAAACTAAATATCTAACAAAAGATGTTATTGCTTCTCCGTACTGATTTAATTACATTTATGTTCTCCATAAAGAATATGTCTTTAATTTTATTTTATATAATAAAATTAGAAAGAAAATAGTACCAGAAATCTATTGTACATTAAAATAAATAAATTCATAGAAACATACATAATTGGACTTACTGCTGAAGAAAAGCGAACAACGAGGAAATAAACAATGAAAGAAAATATTATTAAAAGAAGATTAAACTAACCAGAGTGCTCCTTACCTATAATTGTGAATAAGAGGAATAGAAAATAGTATTAGATAGTTATAAATATTGTTAGCATTAATGGTATTCTCTGTATGTCTTCAAAGAAAAAAAAACACTGTTACTTAATGTATATTTATATAAATGTTGTAAATAATTCTATAATAAAATACACATTTTTTAGACATCATTCCTAACATGACTGGTAGGAAAATAGGATTTTATTCTGAAACAATTTCGTCATAAAACAGAAATAAAGAAGCTGAAAAAAATGCAATGCATGCATGCATTCCTGAATCTGTTCTCTTAAATATAGCTGTTAATCAGCTCCTTTAAGTAGGAAAGTCTCATATATATATATATATATATATATATATATATATATATATATATATACACTGAAGTGCCACTGAATTAGGGATACCTACCTAGTAACGAGTTAGGCCTCCTCTGGACTTGATAACGGCTGCCACACGACGAGGCATAGATTCAACAAGTTTCTGGAAACGTTCCACGGGAATGGCTTGCCAAATATTGGCTAAAGCTGTCCATAATTCAGTAAGGTTCTTTGGTGCTGTGTGATGGTCTTTCACGCCTTGTTCCAAAACATCCCAAAGATGCTCAATAGGATTTAAGTCTGGGCTTCTAGGGGGCCAATTCATGGCAGAGAAGTCAGAGGAATGCTCATCCAACCAGCCAGTAGCCAATCGGGACTTGTGAGAGGTACAGTTGTCTTGCTGGAAAACTCCATTACCGTGTGGATAACAGAACAGCATAAACGGATGGAGGTGATCACCCAGCAACTCTACGTACCGAATTGCATTGAGGGAGGTTGGTACACGCACCAAAGATCCCAAACTGTGCCACGAAAAAACACCCCAGACCATGATTGAGCCACCATGCCCTTGTACAGGTCCAGCCAGGCATGCAGGATCCATGGCTTCATGAGCCTGACGCCATATTATCAACCTCCCGTCGGCGTTAAGTAGTCGGAATCGAGATTCATCACTCCATGCTACTCGTTTCCAGTCCTCTACACTCGTCTGTGTGCTCTCTTGCCCAGGCAATACGTGCAGCCCGATGGCGAGTATAGAGCAATGGTACTCTCGTAGGTCGACGGCTCTCGAAACCCATACGGTGAAGCGAGCGTTGGACAGTACGTTTACTGACTGTACGACTGGCACCGTCATTAAACTGGGTGGTAATTTGAGCTAATGTTTGGCTTCGCTGGCTACGTACAATACGCCTGAGCCGTCTCTCACCACGCACTGTCAAGGCTAATTGTCCTTTGCAGTTTGCCCGATCGCTAGTTTTTTTTTCACCATCCATGTATTCTTGGTATACTCTTACCACTGTCGAGCTTGCAAATCCTAGCTGTCTGACGATTTCGGAAATTGAATGGCCCATGCGTCGCGCACCTACGATTTGTCCGCGATCGAAGGCGTCTAAATCAGGCAGTTTACCCATACTGGCAATTCCAACAACTAATTCAGAACAGCCACAGTACGCGCTATATATGCAGTTACCACAGCGCCCTCACTTGAGCATACATGATGCGCAGCGCTACACAATTTACATAGGCTTTGCTATCCCTAATTCAGTGGCACTTCAGTGTATATATATATATACTAGCAACCCGTCCCGACTTTGTCCGGGTTGAACAAAATATTATACCAATAAATTTCCAGTTGATAGCCAATAAATTGTAAATCTTTTTTTACCTTAATAATAACCTAAATAATACCTTAAATTAATATTATGTTAGTTAATAATTAAAATAATTTTTTTAAAAGAAAAAAGTGTGGCGGAGAACGGCTAGGTTCGAACCACTATCGTCAGCACAGAAGCCCACCGCGATAGCACCACGATAAGGATCATTGAAATCTTCGGAACAAAAAGCGGTAGAATACAGTAGCGGAAACAATGGAGATTGTTAGGATTAAGCCCCTAACTTTATTTCTACTGATCAGATATACATAATATATAGCCTATGTCCATCCGGAATAATGTACCTTTCAAACAGTGAAAGAATTTTTCAAATAGGTAAAGTGGTTCTGAAGATTAACCTCCACGTACAAAATCCTTCTCTCTCTATATATATAAGTATATATATATATATATATATATATATATATATATATATATATATATATATATATATATATACACTATTTGCCAATAAGTATTTGGACACCTGTGATAGAAATGAAAAACAAAATTTATTCATATTCAATACTTGGCAGAGCCTCCACGAGAGCAATTGCAGCCTCAATCCTTCAAGGCATGCTTTCCACATGTCCTTGTATGACGGCTAATGGTATTTTGTTCCACTCGGCTTGGAGTAGTTATGTAAGTTCTTTCACCAATTTTGGACGGTTGTTGCACCCCTTAAATTATTCCAGAGGTTCCCGATATGGAACCCCCCCCCCCCGAAGACCCGGGGCCCCGGAGTGGCAGGTGGAGCCACTATGCTCTTAAAAGGCTCGCATTGTTTAAAATTTACTTTTAAGGTAAATCATTTCGTTTGATCTAAAATTTGCATTGTATTATTAGTTTAGTATTGAGTGGTTATCTACGCTCTTATTATCTCCAAGACATACATCATTGTTCAGATTGCCTTAAAGGCTAATAAGCGGGGAAGGTGATGGAAGTATTTGCGTAAAGCAATGCCCAGTAGGACTAAACTGACGTGAAATAGCGGAATAATTCTGTTACATCCTTCAAGAGAAAAATTTTCAATATTTTACATGAGCAAGGCACCTAGAAATTTCAAACCGAATCATCCAGTCACAATAGCAGCTGAAATGTACGCTTTAATCTCAAAACAGGAACAATCATAGATTGTTCTTCGTAGGAGAAACGATTTCTCGGCTACTTTTTTCTTGTTTTATTTATTTATTTTTTTTAGATTAGATTAGTGATTTTGTTGTTGTTGCTAATGCGGAGGCACTTGTGTGGTGACATACTCACAAAATATCCACGAGAATATTTGGTTTCTTTTCATTTTGGAAACCGTATAGGTGACCTAACACTACTCCCTTGTGCCACCTCAATTTGGGCAGAGCAACTCCAGGAACAATATCTGGAGAGATCTGCCCATATAGGGCTTAGACACGAAGGCGTTTTATGGCGATCGTCGGGAATTGAACTGAGCTCCCTCCGGCCAACTCGTTATCACTGAGTTGCTCCGGGCTCCATATTAAATAAATATGTTCCTTGTTTAAAGAAACTGACAAATACGGCTATGTGAAAAGCTATATATATCCCGGGATCCTCCTGCAGAAACCTTATTAGGTGATGATAAAATTTTAATTCATAAACCTGAAACTGCACAGTAAAAATTAAATGTTGTTTTAGGCGTATTGCAATTATGGAAGTGTAACTAGGAGCGTTAGAAAATATGTTTAAGATTCAAAAGTGGGGTACACAAAATAGATAAATCCACTGCCCAGAAGCATTACATGGTGAAACAGGTAGAATTTTTAACGTGAAACAGCATTTAGTTTTTATAGTGTGTAGAATAATAAAATAATGTTTTTTAATGTTGCTGACTATGACAATTAAGGAACAGTAAAAACCTGTAAAATTAATTTGTGGGTGTTAAATTGCTCAAATTTGTAATCCATTCTTATAGCAGTTTCATAAGAAATATAAATTTTATCCCGGAAATCTAGCGTTTTTGATAAAATAAGCAAAAATGTCAAAAACAAGGGAAAAATAGCCTAATCTTTACTAATATATTCAACAAGAAAAACTAATATTCAGTTGAAAACTGATGTAACATGGTGTTGAAAGGCCATTTGTGGCAGTGAAAGAATAGTATGGGGTTAAGGTTAGTACATTGCATTAAATTAAAATTAGAATTTGTTGTGAACTTAACGATTGAAAACAACTCTGGTTAGAATGAAATCTTGATTAATTGAATTGAAAGAACATATACATTATACAATATAACACCTCCCTGAATATTACACTTTACTTGACCTTATTATAATTTCTCTACTACAATTGATTCATTATCATTAATCAAGAATTGGCATTGATTCATAATTAAATCCTAATACATTCTTCATCAAAATGAGCACTAATTTATATTCAAATCAATAATATAAGCCTAATCAATAATTAGCGTTAATTCCTATCACAGTTATAATACATCCATAATCAACAATTATTATTAATTCATACATAAATCATGTTACTTTATACTATATAAGATCTCGTTTTACGAATTATCGGATATTACCCTTCTAACTCCGTCATGAAATTAAATCGCTATTTCGCTCTATATACGTTATCACGTTATATGTACTGTTACGCGTATGAGAAGCAATGATAGTAAATATGAAAAGGGGAAAAGACAGTACCTTTGCAGACGATTGTTGAATCACCTTTGATTATGAACATAGGGCACAGGACACTGGATTCCTCATTAATCGTTTCGCTGGACATCTGGTTAACAGATTCACTACTTTCTCATCCACTGTTCGTCATGGTCACTCGTACTAGGGCGCAGGGTTCCTTTGGCCGTTGGGCTTAGGATTTCTTCGTCGTCGTCGTCCGTTCTCGGCCCTGGAAACTGGGTGTACAGCTCTTATTCTGGCTTTATTGGCATTGGAGACGAGATGCAGTATTCATCCTCGCCTCTATCATCGGGCGCTTTATATTAAACAATGGGCATCAGTAACGCTTCGGCTTAACCTTTCCTCTCGTTTCAAGTCAGCGTTTTTGCAGCATCGTTAAGCAACCATCATACTACGTAGGGGCTCTTTTCTTAAGTCAACGCTGATATCTCACACTAGGTCGAGCTGGCAGACTTGTGTGCTTTTGCTCCTTATTGAGAGTGCCTCCTCATCGAAATTCTTTTTTCAACTGCCTCATTGAACTTAACTTTTTTATCATATTTTTCCTTACTGCTTCGTCTTCATTCTTGCATTTTTAACTACTAGCTTGCTAGGTGAATTCATACGACAGATTTTTCTAGCTACCCTTCTTCTCTCTATCTTTCTTTTTTCATATCCCTTTTTGTATTATTAATTTCTAGCCACGCCTCTTCCCATCTCATTGGCCACATTATCCCATCTCTTCTTATCTATTGGTTTGTGGTCGCCTCTTCTCTATCCCTTTTTCACCAATGCACATCAAGGGCGGGACATATAAAAATTTCTCTTTTTCTTGACTTTCATATGCTCAGCTCAATACCGACTATGGGTGGGTCCCTTTTATAGCTATCATCAATTTATGGCTTTACTTTCTGCTTTTCTTCCTTCTTTGCAAACTCATTCTTCAGTTTCACCATTTCCTTTTTATGTTGACTTTTTATCTACACTTTTATTTATTTCTCCGTGCCCAATCTTCCTATCTGTAGCAGCTTTGCTTTATTGTTGGCTTTTCTCTCCTCTACTTCTTTCATTGCTAGTCTTTTGCTTCCTTGCCCTGTTTCTTTCTTATATTGTGCAATTATTTTAATTCGTTCTGTAACTCTCCAACTTTCTTTCACCTGGCCTTGACACTATTGTCATATCCCTATGACAACATTTAATAGCAGTCTCCCGATGAAAGATTTTTAGGCAAATATCCCCTATCTATATAAATTTAATCCTCATCTTAAATCAGATATGAAAACTAAAATGCATAAATATTACATTTTTACCAGTGATTTATGCACTATGATAAATAATTGCTGCTGTAACAAATGATATTTTAATGGACACTTAGACAAATTAAGTTTCCTCGTCTTTATACAGTTGTTTGAGTATCAAATTAATTTCTACATCTGTGAGCGAACCTAATTTCGCTTAAGCAGATTATTACGTTCTTCTAATAAAGCTACTTATTATTATTTTTTCATTTCCCACCTTTTGGAGTGTTCCTCATTTCTTGAAACCTGTTTAAATTCAAGGCATAATAATGTAATAAAGCTTAATTAAGGTCTTATATTACTTCACATGAGACATAGTTACATGTTGCAAAAGATTCTATGCATATTGCGTAATATATTGCGAAACATACATTGTTAAAATTGTATTTGTATAAATTGTTAAGTAGATTCATTTGTACCATGTAATGAGGAAAGACTCCTTACGAAAGGATAATAATGTAAAATTATATTTCAAAATGTAATTTCAACAAACCAAAAGTATATTTCAGTAATTGTTTGCAGGTTTAGATTTTTGATATTTGGCAAATTGCCTGTAATGTATATAATAAAAGTATCCGAAGACTTTTCTAATTAAAGAATGTTAATTGCAGATTTGTATATCACTACTTGCTAATTATTGCTCAAAATCACAAATGATAGAAACGAAGAGGATAGGATTTTGAGGTAACAACTGATATCATACGCGAAAGAGTGTCTATTATGGAGATATCTGCACTATAAAGATGCATTATATTTTTTATTATATGCTCGAAAAACACGGAAAGCATAGTAAGTGCGAGACACCATAAAAACAACCGTTGGAATTCAAAAGCGGCTAAATTTAGAGCCCAAAGTTCTTTCCCCTTAATTGCGGAACTCACAGAACCCATTGAAGGTGACAAATAACTCGTTATTATTAATTAAATATGAGGGAAATTCTAAAAAATTTATAACCAATTTTTAAAAATCTATATATCGACAGTTTTTGGTTGCATTTCAGCTGACATTGCAATTAAACATTTGCTTAAAAGATCACAATCTATAAGCCTCGACTATGCAGTATTGCCAAGAACATACTCGTACATTCGTACCACTTACCCTGATGACTAACTTGTATAATGTATACGGTTCGAACATATGTTCGTGGTATAACTGTACTTACTTTGATGACTGACTTTTATATCCCTCGGGGGAGCCTATAACTCCTAGAGGGCACGTCTCCAGGTGGTGGATTGGGGAATCCCTCCACTGGAATATGGAAATAAAATACCTTCCGCTGACCAACGGGTAGAAGTCCAAACTCTTTCGAGGCAATGGTACCCCTCTTCTATGTATAGTGCAAATTCTTTTTTCTTCTTTCCTCTTCTTTTTTTACTTTTGCACTATTCCTTGTATATTTCCTGCTATACGTATCAGTTCAAATTACTCACGTATATTATTAGCAACAGGAATGTATTACAACTATGATAAATCTCTTTGGATTCATTTGGCTTAAAACATAATTATATAAAGATGATTTTCACCTTTAATTCCTCTAACACCCTTTTAATCGATCTGTTAAAGTTATATTTATTTTACGAGTGCACTCTTAGTTTTCTAAAGTAAATTCATTTTAATTAATTGCACTCAAAATTTATTTACTTAAGTGGAATTAATTTTAAGTAATAAAATCAATAGCACTCGTAATTCTCACTTACTTTACAAGAGCTATTAATTTAGTTAGAGACTACACCAATAATTTTCCCTTTGCTAAATTTTTAGTGTTGACAAATGGTACTGAGTCCTGTTCAATCTAAAAGAATGCGACTTAAAAAATAAAACAATAAAACAAATTTCAGCGCACTGACTTGCATCATTATATAAAGCATCAATGGTTTTATGGTTGCTCTTTCTGTAGAACTTGGTTTAATCTAGGTCCTCCGTGGACCTCAATCAGTCTAATTTGCCTTTGCGTAGCAACAATTGACCGTAGTGCTCTGAATCAACCAACGGACCAACCAATCATAGATCTCAATTTAAAATTCGCTCATAGCAACTTCTGTTTACATACCTATCATACCTACACAGCCACTCAAACAACTGTTGAGTGATTCTATATTTATAGCAGATCTTCGTCAATCGGCATTTTGATTAAACTGACGACCTCGATAGAAACATTCAAGTCCCAACATTCTTCTATGGAATATACATAATAGGGATTTCGAAAGCTGAGCTACGTAAAAGCACAGAACTAAGGGTAGAAGGGTTTGATAACAGCAACACAAATGTCCTGATGTGATTATCTAAGCCGCGATTCCTACTCATAGTGTGAAGGACTTTTGCAAGTTTAAAGATCCGTATCCGGGTTACATGGTAGGGAAATATATGAAAACTTAGCACTCAAACTCTGAAACAAATAAACCCAGTGGACGTGGAGAGTACTATACCGCTATGAATTAGCATATAACAACAGAGAGCATATTATCCAAATTAAATGAAATAATTATGTTATTCCCTGTGAATAATATAAATTTACTCGTTTAACGATGGTCATTGTAGACAGAAATAAAATACGAAGATTTAATCTAATTTTAAATGGAGACGCATAAATAAAATTTAATAAAATACAATAAAATATATTTATACGTAATGACGAATAATAGTAATGTGTTATATAGTTATAATCAGTAAAACCATCAAGTTTGTTGGCAGATACAAATAAAGATAACACTGTGCTGTCGGGGCATGTTAGCATTAGTTTTTAACCAGATATTTAAACAGATTTTTTTTCAGACGAGGGAAACTTTCGATATAGAACCCCCCTTCATGTACATATAAAAGAATATCCCAGAGTCAAAATATTAATTTGCAAACTGACATTTTGAGTTCTATGTCGCAGTAGAAGAGCCGGAAAGGATTTCCAACGTAACAATTCTTAGAGGCTTCTGGGAATGAATTTTGTAAAATGAGATAATGGTATTAGATTATTTAGCCGAATCTATACATTTAATCTAGACATTTTACATTATTCAACTGATATATAAATTCACTAAAATTTTAAAGTAATTAATCATACTATGTTACCATTATTTAATTATAACTTGTCAAAATGAATAAATTTTAGCCCCATTTTCCATCATCTCAATAAGATGTTGGTGCTGTCATCGTAAAATGACACTTCATTATGACACTAGGTTAGTTATGTACAAACACAGTGCAAGTCTAATGGCAGTTTCGTTGTGAATATCGAGCGCCGTTTAAACAGATGTTGAAGGAAAACGGTTTGAAATGGAGTTTCTGCGCTACAATGTTTGAAATTACTCTTTCACTTCACAAATGTGAAAACAAAGTAGATAATTCAACATACGAATTAGTGTTTTTCGCAGTACTTAGCGATTCATTAGCGGTAAGAATATTGCTCCAATTGTCCTTAAGAATTTTTTTTTCCTTGAAAAGAAATTTGTATATTGTGGAAACAGAAGATGCTGTGAATGTCATTTTATTAAACATAAAATCTCTTCAGACATATTAGGAAGGGGACATAGCCCATAATGCCCATAGGATTTGACATAGGATTTGACATAGCCCATAATGCCCATATTACATTATGGGCTATGTCAATACTCCAATATGAGTGGTAATATAAATACAAATCATTTTCGAAAAGAACTTATCAATGTTGCTGGATCATCACAAAAGCACTCCTATAAATGTCACAATTTTACAAAGTAATTGATTGTTACTTTTTGTGACGTCAAGGTTCTGTATAGGATCTATAGCAGTGCTCCGCAACCGCTGTGCCGTGGCACACTAGTGTGCGCCGCGAGGTGAACTTGACTGTACCGCGGTGATTTTATCGATTATGATAATAAAAAAATTAACCACCGCATTAAATAGAAATTTTTCTAAGTAAAATATTCGTCTAACTTTTTGTTAATATGTAATTTTTCTGGGTCGAAATTATACACAAAACAAAAACATGTTGTTAGCCATACATTGTATGTATGCTCGAGCGTCATATTTCTGGATTTCAGTTACGAAAGAATATCCACAAATTTCTGACAAGGCCATTGCAATTTTGCTCCCCTTTTCTACGACATACTTATGCGAACAAAGTTTTTCGACACTGGTTCTAATTGAAAATGACAAACGATCATATTTAAAGGGCCTTGACCATGAACTGTAGCTCTTTCTATTATAGAGCCAAATATAAAACGTGCAAATATAAAACGCACATTTATCAAAACAATCTCAAATATCTCATTAATAAATTAGTTATGTTTAAATTAACTTTGATTTATTAGGCTTAAGTAAAGACCAAAAAACAAAATTTAATATAAAAATTTAATGAGAAAATTTTTTTACTTGTAAACTATAATTTTATATTTTTGTTCTTGTGTTGGTGTACAGTTCAAAATGATTTATATAAAACTTAAATGATTATAATTATCTTGATACATAGAGCTATTTTGTTGTGTTTTTTCTTATCTAATAAACACATATACGTATTTATTGTAATTTATATATTTGCAAACTTTTTGTTGTGATGTGCCGTGGAATTACCGAAAAAAACGTTGTTGTGCGGTGGAAGATAAAAGGTTGCGGAGCTCTGACCTATAGCATGTGTGAGTCCTGAAAAATGTTAAATTATTCCCTAAAAATGTTTACCATTAAGTTTATCATTATCTGCAGACAAAATGCTCAATAAAGAACGTAAATATAAAATTAATTACTTATTAATTTTTATAAGCAACGAAGGATATCAGGATTTTTTATAACATTTTGGTTCTTCTTTTTCAATAATATGTTCGTAAATTTCTGTAATGTTCTCTCTTCATAATTTGCATATTGAGATATGAAACAATATTAAGAGACAATACAGAATAGGAAGACCTGCAAAAGTTCAGTAAATGATACATTCAAATTAATCCTGATTCGAATCGATTAATATTCCATTAACATCATAAAAGAAATATCAATTCGTGAGTTTTCTCCTCTTGACCAAACTTCCTAATATGTAAATTGAAATTAAATTATCTAAAATCCCAAAAATGTTCAATAATTCACTCAGATTTTATGTTTGTTTATAATCACAAAATGTCATGAATCATGCTAATGACAGTTATATATTTTATTGATATGTAAACAATATTTATACTAAACAGATAAAATGCCATATTAGAGTAAATAAAGAATGCATAAACATGCACTTTTATAAAACTATGTAGATTCAGATTGGATATTTTACAGGAAATCGGTGAGACGCTGAATGAGATTTGATTTTCTTCTCAAATTTGATTCCCATGAAGAAATTTAGAAATTTAAATTTACAAGTATCTAACTTGCAAATTTAATTTAAAATGTTTCTGAGCCACATCAGTTTGCTAAAGAAAGATTTATGTATATTTTAACTGCATTGGGAAAGCTGACAAAAATTTTCTAAAGTATCTATGCGTGTATTATACATACATTTATATAAATAGACAGAAAGAGAAAATGTCTGTAACAATTTTCCGTTTTCTAAAGTTTACTAGACTGAATAAACTCAATACACAGTTCATATAAAAATGTCGAATCGTTTTTATGCCCCTTCTTTTGATATATTCAGATATGTGTTTATTAAATTTGTCATTTTGAAAGATTGCATACTTACTCGAAAATACATTTTGCATCACCCTTCGTCTGGTAAACTGCTGTTTAGGCCAAAGGAAAATTTTATATCTCTCCCCTAGAGTGAGGAAATACTCTAAAAGACTCATGAAATTAGTCACTAAATTCATCTCATGTTTTTCATCTCATTCATCCTGTGGCGTTTCATGGTAGGAACAAGAAAATTGTTATATTTCACATTTTTTAGTAAAATATCAGCTTAAAATTTAAAACTTACGAATGAAGGGAAATTTATTCGAAAATAAAACGGAAAGGCAGAGAGTGAAATTCAAATTTTTGTTACATTAAATAAATAAAACTTGAAACCGAATTTTAGATGTACAGAAATCTGACCTGTATTGTCACCACACTTCGTTATTCGACATTAAGCACTTTTTCCTTAAAGAATTAATAAATAATACGCACTTTTTCGCTGATATAAATCAAAATTATCCCCGTAAAGTTTTTCTTATTCATAGACTCAGCGTTTGATTCGGGAAATCATAATACCTGTAATGTAATTCCAGAGACCTTATTCTGCTCGTCATTCATCACATCCACGAGTTTGAAGTTCTAAATAAAAAATACAATTGAATTTATTTTTTCTCTTCCCATAGTTTCCTGTTTCGTAGAATCGAATGGGAATGTTCAGGTCGTAAAATCTGGTTTCGATGGCTTAGTTTAGTACATGAAATTCTCTCTTTTCTTTCTTGGAGGATTATTTCAAGCCCAAGTACGCAATAAATCCGGAAGTATAAGAGCAATGTGTTGCAACTAAAGATAATATTTCAGAAGTTTAAAGGTTATATTTCAAGGATAAATTTCCTCACTCTACTTCTAGATGAATTCTTTTCTATCCTTTTAATCGAGTTGGAAAGTTTTCAAGAATTGGATTGTTTCAAGAAGGGTGTTTCTGACTGTAAATGTTAAAGACTAGCGAAACATACGTACATATACATTTCTGTGTTTAAGGGAAAGATTTCGGGCGTATAAGTCAAGGTTTGATAAAACACTGCATTTTACATACATTTAAAATTTCTCAGCATGATGTATAGAATAAAAACACGTAGTTTATGGTGAAAGCCTTTAAAATTATTACTTCTCTATTTTTATTTAAAATTTAGTTTGAAGCATTTAAACTTCTTGTTTCTCTATTTTTAATGTGCACTAGGTATTGTGAGAACATGGAAAAAATAGACACAATATCTCTTCGAAGAATTTGTAAAGTCTGGATCCTGAAAATATATTACGCTACTTATTTTCCATCGTAACTCCTTGTGCTGATACTAGATGAAATGAAAGACCCATCAAGTTCCCTTAGCAATTATAGATCTAAATTTTGGCCTCCTTGTGCCTTCCTCGACAAGAAATTGCTGAAAAGCTAGGTTAAAAAATTCCCAATTGTAATTTTAATAAATTTTACTTGTGATTAAAAATTTACAGCCAACACAGCTCTCAAGAAAAAGAATAAAGCCCCGGCATGTGGTGCAAAACATAGGTAGCTAGATATCCCAGTAGGCTCTTGGATTTTCGCCCCAGATGGAAATAACTGGCCGAAAAATTGGGCCGATTGGTCATTGCGTTGAAAATAATAGATTAAATCTGATTGTTGTCAGACTACCGAAATTCTACAGCCCAAATTTGTGTAATTCTGATTTTATTTTGGTAGTGGGAATAGTTGGTAGAGAATGAGCATGGTCGTGTAAAATTTAGATCCAGTGCACTTCTTGACTTACACCATGTGGAAATAAATAAAGTTTTCTGGAAACTACAAACATTTTCTCTTTAAAAATTGAATTTACGTCTAGTGCTATTAACAGTCAATTATTCAGATTAATTTTTGAATTAAATGGTGTATTTTAGAAATGTGAAAATTTGTATAGACATTTACAATAGTATTAGTGAGTTATTGTGTACTTAATTGTTTAATTTTATCGTTCAAGTGAATTATTAAAAATTTTGTTTCATCGTTCAAATGGAATATTGAAGTGTTATTGACAATCGATTCAATAATCGGATAGAATAAATAAAATAATTGGATAGGTTTTTGATTAATATGTCAAAAACTTCAACTGAGCATGACAAGTGAAAAACAAAGAGGAGTTTTAATACATGTGTTCGGGAATGCACTACTACTTTTTCGCCATTCTGCTCCTTTTAGGCAAATTTGTAAAAGCGATGTCAGCGCTATAAAAAGGATTGACTACATATGCAGCAGTAGTGAGCCCAGCGGTGATGATTGCCAAGGCAAAAAAAAATTTAAAATATTATAAAATAAAATAAAAATCTATTTTACTATCCTTAAACTTCCTTATAGCACTTATAATTTGTCTGAATAAATCCTTTTGGATTTGCTCGATTTCTTAGTTTTAGAACTCACGGATTCTGAACCTTATCTCTCTATCCAATCAATTTTCTTCCTTCTCTCTCTACCTGCCAATTGAAAACCAGCTTTCAGACAGCATTTGACTCCGCCTCCACCAGAGAAGCATCACGAAGATCCTGCAGACGTCCAATGAGAACTCTCCATTTCACCCTTCAAAGCTCTCACCAAAAAACTCCCTGCTTCACTTTTGTGTTGCAATTTGCGCTTCCGAAGATATTAAAAAACGAACATTCCTTTTCTCATTTCGGTGGAACTTTCGCTCTCCGTTGTCAATCTCATGAAGAATTGTGTTAGAAGGCGATGGCCTAGGTAACACAGTTAATCACATGTTCCTATGGTCCTATGGTCCTATGGTCCAGCGGTGATGTAGTTGTTGCTTACTTTCGCATCGTTAACCCTTTCAGTCCCAAAATTTTATTACCCATTCTAAAAATATGAAATTCCTGAAATGTACTTATTTTATGTCCAGTATAAAGGAACAGAAAGAAATGTTTTTAAAATTTATTAATAAAAATTTTAAATGATCCCAAATGGCATCATTGGGAATTAAGGGCATGAGTTAAAAATAGAGTTGATGCCATTTGGAATCATTGGGAGTTGATGCTAGGTCGAAAAAAGTAAATATTTTAATATATTTTAATCGATACATGTATCTGAAGCAAATAATATATATTAATGAATAAATAATGGATTTTATTTTTTTTAATAATGTATTTTAATAATATATTTTAATTTATTTTACATGAAAATTTTTAAAACAATTATTAATTTTGTTAAGACAAAGTGATACATTCCATTTTTCACACATTATCCTGATGTACGATTTGATACACAATTTGCATCTTCTTATTCCTTCTTTATGAAGAGGCCAATGGTCTAAATTGTCAAATCTGACATCAGCAAAGGGATTTGTTATTTTTAATTTCTTGACTACTGTTGGAGAACCTCCAGAGTTTTTTGGCCTCCCTCTAGAGCGGTGGCATTTATTAGCCATCAATAGTGCTTTTGAGACAGATGATTTAAAGTCATACAATGGCAAATACTTTGCCTTTGCTTCTGATATTTGCTTCAAATGTCTTCGATAAAGAAGCCATGCATTCACAATACATATATCTAACAAATGGAAAATTATTCTTATGTAATATCTTTTTGCACGTATGTCAACACGACAAAGTTCAACAAGCATATCCATAGGTTGTATGATTCATAGGCAATAATCAAGCATAGGTTGTATGATGCGAACCAATTGTCAACAAAAAGTTTATGATTTTTATTTCGTGGTACTGTCTCTGCTAAGCGTATTACAACATCACCACTTATCCCAAGCTTTGTCTTCTCAGCTAATTTTGAAGCAAATCAGTAGAAAAACACTTATATTCAAATAATACAATTAAAGTATCAAATCTTGTACAACCATGTGCCATAACCGCTGGCAATCGCAAATAAACATTTAGAGTTGTTGCGTTTCACACCCCATTGATAACTCCCAATGATGCCATTTGGAATCACTAGTTTTTGGAAAAATAAACAACAAAAATTTCGGATAATTTGTTTTAAAAAATTACGAAAATAGGATTTTTACACATATTTAAAAATGATAAGAGACTAATTTAAACATTATTATTTTCTTAATTACATCTAAAATGAAATTGATTTTAACTTGTTTTTCGATTTCAGCTGACACTCAAACATCAAATATTTATTCCTTTACTGGGATAGTGCTGCAATCTATTGGGTAAAGGAAAAAATATTTTTGAATTGCAAAATGTACAAATATTTTAATCAAATTTATTTGATATCACTAGCAGTTCTGGCGGCTGAGAAAAAAAATTGTGAATATCATGATTCCAACTGGCATCACTGGGAGTTAAAGGGTAAACAGCGGTATTTCAACGGAAGTTTGTGTTTTTTTTGTATTATAGTCCATTCAAGCGCATCGCATCGCATCTCAATGAAATAACATATAATTCATAATCTTCTCTCAAGAAACCACTCACCATTTCAAATGTTTTTAACTAGTCCAGCTGGTTGTGGAAATAAAAATGTTATTCTACTCATCATGGATATTCATATTCATTACACAACTACCGATGGCTATTGTAATGCTTACATTACATGTGCATCAACAGGCAAAATTGCAGTGGACATAGATGGCACAACAATTCACACTGCTTTAAAAATTACTCTTTCCAACATTCTTCAGTTGTCCATTGAAGTAGTACAGCAATATCGAGCCCTCTTCAAGTATGTTCAAGAGCTTATAGTTGATGAGAACAATATGGTCAGCACAGAATTATTATCTCAAATAGACACGAGGCTTAAACAAATAACAGGCAACTATGAAGCCAATTTTAGGGGCCTTGATATAATTTTGATTGGTGATCTACGACAATTCGCACCCCGGCAAGAGAAGTGACACAGGTCCAAAAATGGCAATTTTGAGGTTATGACATTGAAAAGAATGTATGAAGTGTCCCATCGTGCACAAAAAGCGACACATTTCTATCTCGCAATTTTTCCATCTGAGGGCAGCTGTATCAATTTTATTGTAATGCTAGTTCAAGCTGTATGGTATTCTTTAATTTGATTTTTCTCAAATGCTGCATTGAGTTGTGTCACTTTTCTTCCAGGGGTGCGAATTGCCACCAGTAAGAGCTACACCGATTTATAAATAAATCAGACAACAAATAGCTGGTCCTACTTTATGGCATGGACATAAATTTATGGAATTAGTTGAAGTAAGAGACAACCAAATCGATTAGGTTCAAATTTACTGACTAAAATTGGAAATGGTTTGCAATTAGAAGAGCATGAGTTACAATTTCTGGAATCACGATCTTTCCCAAAGGAAGAGGCTTTGACCACATGGAATACGACTATTCCAGTCTAATAATTCAATGAATGCATGCAATCAAAAAGTGCTGAATTCAGCTGAAAATAAAATTATTTCAGAGGCAAAAAATGTTTTCCTTGGTTGTCACAGTGTAGAACAGGAACCGTTTGCTCGACAAAAGTTGCACAGAATGTCAGTCGTTGACACTTGTGGTTCACCAAATGAAATTACATTAGTTTTGAAAAAGGCATACATGATCACAACAAATGGACGTGTCAGATGGATTAGCCAACGGTGTAATGGGTAAATTGGTTCATATAAAATCTAAAGAGGATGGTGAAGTGACACGCGTATAGCTGGAGTTCCCTAATTACCCCAAAATTGGAGAAAAAAAGGAGAAAAGTTAGCTCTTACATACAACAGTATAGTATTAGTCGAAAAACAGTACTGATAGCACGAAGAACGATGATAGAACGACAGATACTGATAGCACGATTTATTTCAATAATAATAAAACTATCGCGGCGTAACGGAACCATTTACCTGTGGTATCTTCCTGTGCAGTTACCATACATAAAGCACAAGGAGGAACCTTCGGAGAAATCATCTATGAATATGCCAAGACTCATTCACAGCAGTTGTTATATGTGGAATTATCTAGACTAACAAGTATCAGTGGACTTTATATTCTGACTTATGAAGGAAATCCTACATTTTATCATGGGCGAAGAATATCAACTTCCATGGCAACTTTGCAAGCTGAATTTTCTAGACTCGTTCTCAACAAATTGGACACCATCAGCAAACAAATGATTAATTTTATGAGTACCAGGGAAGGACTGTTAATATTTTCATTGAATTGTGGAAGTTTGAACGCTCATGCAAGAGATTTAATTGATGAAATAGCGTAAAAATCAACACCTCTGATTATTTATGAGACTTGGGTGCAGAATGAGGAAATGAAAGATGCACCTACTTTTGAGTGCGTTGTGAATTAATCAAACGTGTCAGATTTAATCAAACTTTCAAAAGACATGCAAAGCCAATGCTGCCATTCATGTAACTATCTATATTTGTGTTTTTATATGAATAAATATTATTCCGTATTTAAAGCCGTTTATTTTGAATCAAAAGTCAAATATATATAAGCAAATAGTATAATATCGAAACGAAAAGTTTTGTGGCTCTTTAAAAACTGGGAAATTTTGTAAATTGTAACTTTTGGCTCTTCCGTTTCAATAGGTTGCCGACCCCTGCTCTAGGGCTTACAGGCTCCCCCGACGGGACCCTTGTAGTACTATTGTAAACCAGAGAAGCACTCCTCAACCCGCGAAGTCTGTATGGATCTAGTCTGGAACACTTTCGACCAGAGGTCATAAGTAACAACAACAAAAATTGATGAGACAAAAATAATCCGTAGAGAAATTTCAACAAAAACTTCTTGGCTCAAAGCAAGCTCTATGTGAATACAATTCAGAACTAAAAAATTTTAAAAATAAAATAAATTCTTTTAAGCCATTTTAATAGTACAATGCTAAAATGTGCATAATGTGATAGGCAGAACATATTTACTTAGAGATTCCGTAAAATATGTGGATATCCATATTACTACGTAAGTCATTTAACCCATTTAGGACCGCTCCATGTTTCCTTTGTTGGAAATGCACCAAACAGTTTTTTAACACTTCTTAGAACATTAATTACACAAATAAGTTGTTTCCATAAAATTAAATTTATTTTCACGAGAGTTACAAAATGTTGCGTTTTCGCAACATCAGTCCAAAGCGGTATAAAAATTTTAAAAATATAAAAATTTTAAATTATAAAATTTTTAAATTTTTTTTTTAAATCTTTGAAACATTTCGCATGAAGAGGTACATTACACTTATTACATACAGTAATTGTTTGACTTTTGCAGTATTTACATTTTTTTTGTTTATTTTCACTATTTTTAGTAATAATATGGACCATACGGTCTTTCCGAGTTTCGTTGAGAATTAGATTTTGATTTGAAGATGGTCTTCCAATATGGGAAGTTTCAGGTAAAACAGAATTCATCTGCATTTCTGCAAGCCATTTTATCAAAGATATGGCTCTCTCAAAGATATAGATCTCTGAAACTCTAATAAACTTATTTTAGAATTCATTCCATCCATGTACCATTTTTCCCATACAATATGTTCCTTTTTCTTACTATATTGCTTACTTTTACATTTATTAGAAAAAAATGACGATTTCACCTGCAATGTTTTTAGGTGATTCGACATTTTTACATAAAATATTATCATCAATAGCTTCTTCATCCGTCAAATAATCCGGGTCCGGAGGGATAATGACGAATTATGGTTCATCATTAGCTTCTTTTGAGGACGATTCTTAAATATCATCATCATCTAGCCCATGAAAATACTCCAATGTCTCTTCCAATGTCAAAAATCGGTTTTTTCTAGATACAAACTTATCTGAAATGAAAAATATACCAATCTACTGCATAAAAACTAGGCAGCACTAATAATACACATTGGACTGATGTTGCGTTTTCGTAACATTTTTAAAAATATGAATTGAGAAGCATAAAAACAAAAATTATGCCTTACCTGTTGAAGCCATTTTGTTCTTTAGTCTTTAGTAAACTCGGAACAAGCATCAAATTGGAAATTGAACAAGTTGTGCTATCTAAAGTTATTATTTGAAATTAGTCATTTTTTCCCTTTCAAAACACCAGAAAAGAACAATTTTTTTGCAAGTGCTAAAAGCGGGCAAATGTGGAAACAAAAAAATTATTATTATCAATAAAGTATAGAAAATAAAATAAAAATGTTACTTTAGACGTACAAAACTCAGAACATGCCTTTAAAGAATACAGAAATTAATGTTGCGGTTTCGCAACGCCAGTCTTAAATGGGTTAATACAACAATAAATGTTTGTCTAAATAATAGCGCAGAATATACGAAAGGTAACTGATTTGATTAGTATTTTTAACTACCACATATGTGACAGAAAGTTTGGACTTTGTTATTTATAAATTAACTAGAATGTTATATAAGGAACATGAAATTTGTCTTTAAATATTAATACATTTCAGTTAATCATCTCTTTTAAAAGACATATATTGTCTTACATCAAACGTACTTCAATCATATATTAATGTTTCATTATTCAAAGACACTTCAGGTAGGGAATATTAATTATTCCCAAATATCAAATTTTATTTTCTGAGCGGTGAAGGCACCTTCTAAAGAAACGCTGGTTAGAACAAATTAATTCTTTCACTACCGTAGATGAAATTACTTTGTCTACTATAATCAGGGATTAGACTATTACTCTTATAAATACTGTTGTATTTTCAAATCTTTTGCATGGAAGAATGGATGTTTATATATATATATGTGTGTGTGTGTGTGTGTGTGTGTGTATGTATATATATGTCAAAACATAACTGAACTGTCAAAATATAGTTGAGAAGTACGGGGAAAGGGGGCTTAAAATAATAAGAATCTAACAATCCATTT
This sequence comes from Dolomedes plantarius, assembly GCA_907164885.2. Taxonomy (NCBI): domain Eukaryota; kingdom Metazoa; phylum Arthropoda; class Arachnida; order Araneae; family Dolomedidae; genus Dolomedes; species Dolomedes plantarius. Next base: position 54,582,105 of record OU015501.1, on the reverse strand, counting down.
ACAAAGCGCGCGTATTTTGGTGTGGGGAAAATCATCTTTTAAAAGCGATTTTGAGCAGAAAGCGAATCATTCTAGGCGAGAGGATTTATTTTTAGAAGTGTACAGGTTTTGGGCGTGAAGTTAAGAATGCATGATCAGCACTAATGAGGGTCCAGATGCTCAAGGATGAGGTCTGCACATGCACCATGCAGCAGGAGCCCGGCGAAAATTAAGTTTTTGGCGGCAGATTGAGTTGGAATCTCATTGAGAGTGGATGCTCGCGGCAGTCGTGGCCGAGTAGATTATAAAATGGTGAAGCGCGGAAATCAACCTGGAGAGTGGTCTACTTACGAAGTTTAATAAAGACGGAGTTAATACGAGTTGGAATATTTCTTTAAAAGGCCTACCACTCGGCCAATTCCACAATGGACGTGACTACATAAAATTGATGTTAACACGGAAGCAAAACAGGCTCCGTGTCATATATATATATATATATATATATATATATATATATATATAATAACGCCCCACAAATATTAATTTTCCTACATCTAACGCATATCCTAAATTTTCCTCAATAAAGCACAGACCTATTTCAAAAACGAAATCGGAGATCGAAATAACCTAATATTCTATTCAATGCACACGGGAAAGTTATTTTTAGACTTCCGTGATCTCGATCCCCCATCGACTCGTATACCACATGATCGGGGTCAAAGAATTCTAAGCCTAGCGTCAAAATCAGAAGTTACTCAGTATAAAAGATGAGATAGAGGATTTTCGCACCCTCTTCGCTTTGCTTCATTACTTCTTTGCTCTGCTGTCCGCGTACTGCTCCCAACTATATTAGGATGTAAACGTGTTCGATACTCGAGTCCTGTGGCTAGCTTGTTGCGTCCATGTCGTCAGTGTCAGTTTGTGGCAATTTACATTGTTGTGTACATCTATTCCATGTCACCGTTTTGAATTTTAATTCCATGGAATAAAAAAGTTCCACTATTCAACGTGTTCCTGTTCTTTCCTCATGTGTATATGTGGGAACCCATCTCGTGTATCGGTCTATTAGAAGTATTACCACTTTGGCTTCGTCTACACTACGTTAAAGTCCATTATCATTATATACATACATTATATATATATATATATATATATATATATATATATGTGGTTAAACTAAAAAATCAAAGAAGGAAATGTAATGTTCTTACTTAAAATTCAGTTAAGTCGTGAAGTAGCTATTCTGCACTGAAAGGAACACAATATGTAACATATAAATTAGATTTATTAGACAATTTTTGTTTTCACTCGTTCACCCTTTCTCTTCACGTAGTGAAAACACAAAGATCTTGCCTGAACCAGCCGCTCCTCTTGACTGTTATAAAAGGTACAAGTAACTTACGTAATTAACATCACTTTAAAACCCAAATTCATAAAGTTACTCTTCCCGGGGTTATAATTGTCATCAGAAGATCAGAAAATACCTATGTTTCGTTCTTCCACTTTCTCTTATTTGTTAATAGTCCTAAAACCTAAAACTGAATGCTGCCTATTTTCAAACGGGACAGTTTCATCACAGTGTTCCCCTGAGAGTAAATATAAAAATTTTGAAAATTGTAACAGCATCTATAAAATTAATAATTTATGGGCCACGCTATAAGTTTAAGTAAGTTAGGTAATGATAAATACTTTCCTGGCATTATAAATATATAAATAAATGAATATATATATATATATATATATATATATATATATATATATATATATATATACAAGTGTAGGAATTACACAAATAAATTTTACGTATACAGTCCCGTTGATATTTAAGTAATCAAAAAAGCTGATATATTTTGTAAGAACAATGTGTATGTAAAAATACATGCTAATACCATACAGTAATATGTGTTTTCTAATTTTTTGATCTCTCAATAACTTAATAATGAAAAGCATAAGAATTACTAATACATTTTTCTTCACTCCAATATGCCCTTAAACTCCAGTGTATTGAAAAAGGCATGACGGAGTATTAATTTCAAACTAATGATTTTGATTTTAACAAAATCAAAATCATTAGTTTCAAAATAATATGTTACTAAAAGTAGTTTCAAATATCCTGTTACGATATCTTTTAACATGTTTCTCGACATTGCAGTTGAGATAAATAAATACAACGCAACTTCTTTTCATAATAATCTACGGAAACTGTTATAAATGATCACTTTTTTATAGGGATCTTCACAGAAATTTCCTTTTGTACAGAAATCATCTGTCTTAACAGCAGACTGTAGAAAAGGGAGAAAACTCTATTTAAGACATTTTCTTAGATTAAAATATTATTTGGCAAGAATACAGTAACTGTCAATCAAACAATGTAGTCCATTCGGAATTCTGTCCTGAACATAAAACTTACCTTTTACGGATATTCTTTGGACATTAAAAAGTGCAAAGTGAAACCTTTAAACTCCTCATTTGACTCATAAATAATCGCTAGTGCAACAAAGCAAGTTCCAATAGGTGTAATAACTTAACATACTAAATTAAAGTGGACGGAAGTCAGAGACTTAGCAATTAATTACTTTTATGAAATTCTGTGCATGCACAACAGCCTCACTTAATGAGTGTTATTTATTTCAGCAACATTACTCTTTCATCCCCATAGAATTGCAGTCTATTCCACACGAACAATGCGCTAGGAATATTTCAAGAATTAATGTTTATATTTATGTATGCTTTGAATATTACTACACATGTTAAAAGCACGCCTCGGTTAAGTTCATACGTAAGATCTCTTGGTTCGTGTGAGTCAAATGAGCAATTTGTTTCTAAAGGAATAGGTACACTTATCTAAGTTATTATATTTGCAAACGTATAAACAACGTAAACAAATTTAGTCTTGCAGAAGTATTCCAGTTTATGCTTCCAGAACTAAATTTGAACTCGGTGCTAAACGTGTTTAATCCCGTATATAAAGCAAAATGAGCATGGAAGGAAGCAGATATTTTCATGCGTTAAAACCTCAATTATGAAAACATGCTTAACTTACCCCCTCACTTCATTAATGTTGAGATTTTAGGACATATATTGAGAATTTTCTCTTCAATAATTTCTAACTATTACCAAATGTCTCTAATGTCCTAAATAAACATCTAATTAACTATAATATTTTCTACCTTCCTGATTTCAAGTAGTAGTTTTAATTGATTCGTTGTACTGTTATGTAAATATATACTGTTTATTTAATTGCCCTAGAGAGAGATAGAATATTACACTTTAAGTAAATTGCAGATGATTGATAGCTTTTCAAGTATGGATTCGGAAGAAAATTAATTACTAAGGTGTTAATTTTATTATTCCGTAAACTTTTCTTTGTATGATTATTATTCTAAATTCAAAAAACTAGGAATTCGATGTTATTCTGTGTATTTATGTTATAGAGGAGAGTATTATTCTGCAACTAAACTTACATAGTTGATAGGAATGGGAAGCGCAATACGAATCATGAATTATAAGAGCTTTCAATGCTCTTTTAAACGTCATACAATACGCTTAATTAAGTTTAAAATGAAAAAATGAATAAGATATAGAAACTTGTTTAATTAGCTTATTTGTAATTTTTTATTTTAGTTTCATGTTATTCATTGAGGAAATTTACTGCGATACAAATATATACAAATCATTAAATTAAAGGCATTACCCATAGAAAGAGATTATAATATTTTAATAGTTTTATAAATAATAAAACTTTTAAAATAACAGCTTGAAAACCACCTAATTATTTTCACTTAGAATTCATTTAGTTAGAATAATGCTTAGAAAAGGTATTGAAAATGTAATATAGTATTCTACAGTATATTTTTGTTACAGATTTTGTTGTTTAAGAGACTGACAGTGTTGATTGGAAACGCACAAGGTAATACGTACCACGAAATATAAAAGCTGCCCATTTACACTTGAGTTAAATATGATAGGACAGACCGAATATGTTTAATAAGGGCATAAATGACAAATTGAAAACTCACTGTATGTATTAAGTATTATTCCTTGAGAGCTATTTATAATAATCACCTAACTTGTAGTACAATTTCAGAGTGTTTTCGATCTAAAATGCATCATTTACGTACATTATGTACGAGATTTATTTCTGTGTCTTCCATTTCATTAAGGCGTTAACTATGCTATAATTAAGATCCTTAGTTAGTTTTATCCTCACAAATAAAATTTTAAAAAAAAACTATGCAGATAAACTTAATGTATGAAAAGCATTCAAGTTCATATAATCAATAGTAAAATAAGATTTGAACTTGTGTTAGAAGTAATAAGTAAAATGGCACTTAATACTAGCGGAATAAGTCAGGGAATGTATATACATTAAGATATTTGATATATATATATAATTATGAATTCAGCTGAAGACGAACTTCAAAAGCACATCAAGGAAGATATCTCATTTTCCTTCGAAAATGTGAACTGAATTTAGTTTTCAGTTATGTATAGGTTAACGTAAGATACAAAATATTAATATATGTTAAATAGTTGATATTTAAAATGTTACATTTAAATAATTTATACATTTTAAGTGTGTTAGTTAATTATACAAAATAAATAAAGATGAATTTGTCAAGCAGTTTCATGCATTATATTTTTTGGCAACATTTCCTTTAAGTTAGTCATTTTCGCTCATTAAAATCAGCCTCAGAAACCATCAAATTTTCTCTATCTAATATAACCTCAGTTTAATGCCATATTGTAGAGGAATAGTTCGTTACTTAGGGTCAGTCTATGGTGAAAAATACACGGTACTGTCTTTTTGTTACGTGGAGAAAAGTTTTATCTCAGCAAACCTTTGCGATGATATCACCCGGTAGAAGGAATCTCTGTTACATAGGCTCGGTCTATGGCGACGAAAAGTTCGATCGTATAGATGTTGAACAAAAGCAAAAGACGGATGAACGCATAGAGCTATTAGCAACTCTAAAAAAATTATGGCCGGAAGATCTTAATTAAACCATAGCCTCCTATTTAAAGGCTAGAATGATGAATATCATGCGGGATATCTTCGACTGGACTCGGAAGTACACTGCAACATCAGAGAATTGGAGTCTGGATTGGCGATAGCATGTCTTTATTCGTTGTGCCGCAATAAACAATTTGGTTCTAGATGACTGCTACCTCTCACTGGATAAAACAAGACAATGCTTCACAAAAGAAGGTTTGACTCAAATTGAATGCCGAAAAATAAAGTTTTATTCTGACTAAACATGGTTCAAATCATGACAAATTGCTCACTTGGCTAAATATTGGAGCTATATGTCGCTTATTGTCAAGCTCAAAATACATCACGAGCTGATACTTAACGTGACCATTCAGGTCTGAAGCACGGAGCATAATAATAAAATACGAGCTTGTGCTCTAACATATACGTTACACACAGAATCGAGAAAATGATAATAAGTCCCCAGCACCAAGTTCAGGCCCGAAAGCCATACCCTGGTTTGGCTACCTGCAAAATACCAACCAACAGCTAGCAAAGAAAATTCAAATCTATCTGCGTATCTTATTTTTTCAAGCCCTGGACAGCTCGAGGAGTGACAAGGGTTGTCATCGCAAGAAACCCGCCAAAACGTGTGGAGAGAGGAGAGAGCTACACTACATTAACCATGCCAACGACTTTGTGTCCGAAAAATAAAAACGCGAAAAAATTTTCCAAAAGGAAGCCCCAAACGTTGCCAACTTGATATCGTATATGTCGGAGAAAAGTCGAACAGGACCCTGATTGGCTAAGTCTGACCAATTAGAGAACTGCTATCAGGAGCGAACATTTAACAACGGAGAAAATTTTCCCATGCTTCTGGTAACCGTAAATTGCTTGCCACACAGTAGGGGATAGGGGTAGATGCTTTTCTCGAAATGACTTGCGTCCCTGGGCTAAGTCAAACCAATTAGTACCCCGACTCAGCTTTCCATGCACAATACGGTCGAAGAGGAGATATAAGGTTTCTATTTTCTGGACATAACAGCAGGTAATTAAACTAGGCACGTGAAAAGGAAAAGGAATTTTACGATGGTTTAACGTTCCGCCCACATGTTTAACATCAACAGCTGTTCGAAATAAGAAGGTGACCCTAGCAGAAATTTAAGACCTCCAACGAAATTGAGGGCAAATGTAAAAAATACACTGTTAAAGCCTAAGGAATTAAGAATTAACCTGCAGGACTGAATTTAGTTCAAGAATTAAATATTAAATATTAAAATAACTATTGAAATTTTGATAACAGAACTGAATTTAGCAAAGTTAACGTAACTAAAAGGACCTGTAACGAAATTCCTCGTTACACATATGTTTATAATGTATCAGTCAGATATGCCATGTTTAAATTTACGTTTCTCTCCATAGTACCATTTACAGGTTGTCGACGCCTGCAGTAAAACTTTGTTGATCGTTGTAACCTTCACGCGATTTTGAAGGTTAAATTTGTCAGTTGGCTTCAGGAACTGGATGTGATTGTTTGTCAGTTCGGGTGTCTTCATGTCGGAATCATCAAGTGAAATAAAATTCGTTTTTTAAAGTCTCTAAGTCATTTATAACATAAATTTCGATCCGAACATACAGTTCACTCAAAGGAAACTATACAAGTAATGTATAAACAAAATGAGTGAAAGCAATAATTTCATGTCTAATGATATTCCACTAAAAAACTCGGATGATTGCCACCTATGTTCATTCCGATTAATTATGAAATAAGTAAACACAAAGAGGCCTTGTTGTAAAAATGTATACAAATATTCCTAAAAAAATTCGTTTTATAACTGATAAAATTTATAACATATTTAACCCTTTTTGTAAAACACGATAGATAATGTGAGAAATGAGTGAATATGGATTTCAAAACACGATATATAAAAACCTTTTAAATAGTAGAAATTAATCTCTATAGTACATATATTACCAATATATAAACGTAGTACCCATTTAAAATGTGTTGTTATAGGAGTTTGGAAGAGGGTACGAGTATACTGGATGTCGCCCCTGGAAGTGCTTGGTCTAAACTGTGTCAGGTTAATTTGCCATACACAAACCTGGCTAATTCGGACTTCGACTCATATAGTATCACCAAACCCTAAACGCATTCCTAGTCCCACAAGCCTTCTATAAACCTGGTCTCGAGTGTTCCGGCCTGAGACTCAAGCAAAAACGACAACATTTCAAAAAATTATATATGCTAATTGGTTTTGTAGTAAAAATTGTAAAGGTATACTGATGATTAATATTTTCTTCCATAGTATCGAGTATATTTTGGGAAGTTTAAAATATATAGCTATACGGAATGTGAAAAGTTTTGAAAATAAGTTAATGATGACCTTGACTTACACCACCTAATTAAAAACAAATATTATTCTTCCAAATATGTCAATATATCATTTATTTCAATCATATATTTTAATCATAGAAGGCAAATTTTCAACAAAGTATTAGCAACTTTAAAATTACTTATTTCACTCATTTTTCATTATTCAAAACAATAACCATTACAAGCAGCTTATTTTTTTAATTAGAACTACATTATTTCTACTGCATAATTATTAACGCCCAAGCAAAAGTATTTTCAAAGTTGTTCTATGAGTTTAAATTTGATCATTCGTGAGATTTATTGAAATTGTTTGTTTTATGTACAGAGTTTCGCAAACATACGTCTTAAAACGTACTGTACCTAGATTTCACTTTTAAAATTATTCATATCACAAGAAAAATCGAATATGCCAAGGACATACATTTTAGTATGTTTATCATTAATGTTAGTAGAGTAAGCTTTAGAACTTTAACATAAAAACTAGCAAGACAGTCCAAATGACTAACATTAGTAGAAACTAGTGCATCTTAATAGTCAATTGTTCTAGTGTTAATAAACACACAATAAACGGGAGAATTAATTTGAATTAATATCTTCAGTTTATGAAACTTGAATCAGAAGAGTCTTTTCAACGTTTCACATGCATATGTTAACGTTGTACATTTTAGACAGTGTAACGAAAGTAAAACTCTTTCAGAAAATAACATTCAATTCTTTTTAGGGGAAACACTCTCCCAATATAAAGTAGCCATAAAGCTCCCACATAGAACTGGAGAGAAAAACTTCCCGATTTTTAAACTTATTTTTAAAAAATAAGGAAATTCATCATGGTAGATTTACCTCAGTTTTTGCACATAGTGTTGAGGATAAAAGCCTCTAAAATCCTTTATAAGATTACCAACTGAAAATTTAGCAACACACAATATTTACTTGCAGTTCTGATTTATTTTGTACTGTATACCATACTTCTGCATAATGTTAACTGTTTATAATACTTTATGATAGTCTGCACAGTCGTTAAAGGTATGTGTAGATAATAATTTAAATCTATAGCTCCCTCTGAGGTATTTTATTTACGTCATTACCGGTGTACTAGTTTTATCAGGGAAATTACACGGGTATGAGGATGCAAACGGAACGTAAAGAAGTGGAAAATGTTTAATTGCTAGTATAGTGTTTACTAATCTTTAAAATACATCCAAAAAGTTTTGACAGCTTTGGAAGTATTGTATATTTTTAGCAAACGTTATTTTCGTCTATTAGTTTACTTTTAATCGTATTTCTTTCCAATATTTCTTTGCAAATAATAATGGTCATTAAGGACTGAAATTCTTGTTGGAAATATCCATTCAGCATTTAAAATTGCTAGTTTTGAAATATTAGAGAAATGTTTTATCCTGACAAAGACTTGACATTTATATAATTATTTCACAAAATAGATTGCTCTGCATCTGACAGAAAGATAATTAGTATGGCTGATAGAATATGAATTTCTGATATGTTTTCAGAGAGAAAGGATGAAATTCATGAATATTGATTTCACAGATACTGCCTTAACTTCCGCTTATTATTGATGTGAATATTTGTTTTCATATTCATCAAAAAGCAATATAGGTAATGGTACTGATTTTCCCCTAAAGTAATAAAAGAAGATTTACGTGTAAATTTTACTCGTCTCTTTAAATACATGTAAACTTTTCTGATTAATATGTCTATATACTTCTATTTACTTGAAAAAGGTTAGATTCTTATTTTGAAAAAATAAAATACATTATAGAACATTGTTTCCCAGATTAGACAATTTTTACTTTTATTTAATATTACAATTAGTAACATCTAACCATTGTATTAGCTAGTAATTTTTCAGACTTCCTCATTAAGAAAATGATTTTATTTACATACATTTAAGCTTAGAAAGATCAGAGGTAAAACATATCTGCAAACTATCTGTCAACAAATGGAAATATAAATTTATATTTGGAGCTTTATAATTATGTTTGTTATTAAACTTTCAGTAAATTTAATGCTGTTACAACTTCTGAAATAAAATTTCCGAAACAAGGAGAAGTAGCTAGAGTTCCTAAATGCTTAATCTTTGTATTTAACTTTTTTTTCATTTATTAATTGAGAATTTTTCGGATTGAAAAACTTTTTAAAAATTCATAAACGAAACAGAATATTGAAAGATAAAAATTTCTTCCGTCTGTAATCGAAGTGGATTGAAAGTACATACATGCCTATCGAGAAACATCATATAGGGTATCTCATTACGACCGCATAAACAATACACGCCAAGATTCCTCTCTTGGGGTACATAAAAAATGATCAAAGAACTATACCTCTACGACCCACAGTTTTCGAAAAAAATGAAAAGGAAAATGTATGACGTCATATCCGCTGCCCTAAAAAACTTTATTGGAATACCTAGACCACGAAATTGGAAGTTGTGGTCTGATTGTATGGCGGCCATGACCGCTAGATCTGACACCTTTGGATTTCTACCCATGGGGTCATCTGAAGGAATTGGTCTATCGGGCCCCAGTTACTACAGAAAGTGAGTTAGTTGCTCATGTTCGTGCTGCGCGCACTTTTGTCGACAGCACGCTGCTGGATTGTGTGCAGTCATTCATTCCACGACACATGCATGCATGCCTCACTATGCAGGGTGGACATTTTGAACATCCTCCTATGTAAACATATGCAAGTTCCAATGTTCATGTTTCCAGTAAAGCTTCCTTTTCCGTGCATCGGATATGACGTCAAACATTTTCATTTGCAATTTTCTTGTAAACTATGGGTCGAAGAGGTATAGTTCTTTAATGATTTTTAAGTACTCCAAACGAGAAATCTGGCTGTGCAGAGTTTATGCGGTCTTCATGGGACACCTTGTATAGGTACCATAATCGGAACATTTTTCAACTTTCAACGTAAAAATCGGATCTAATAAGATCGTTTACGTACATATTTTTGACTTTGAAACTTAGGTCTTACTTTCTTCTTTAAGTATAAACCCCCAAAAAGTTTGAAAAAAGAGGGCTTGTTTTATTTTGATTTTTTTCATGGTGTTCCGATTCACCCAGCGGATATGTGTGAATCGGAATGCCTGTTACAATTTATGTCTGCTCCTATTTAAACATTTACAGGGTGAATAGTAACAAGTAATAATGCACTGGGGTGAATAGAAACACAAGATTATCATAAAAAATCCTTTAATGGGCCAGAAAAAATTGTTTTTGTCAAAGTAATTGTCAAAACAAATCCTAGGTATGTTTGAAAGTGTGTCAATTCTTCTCCTAAGCTAATACAAACAAGATCATCCATTTTTTCTTTAAAATTAATCATATTTTTGATTCTACTTCATGTTTGTGCATTGTAAATTGGTTGCAACTTCCTTAAAATAACTTGAGGAAGGAAAAAATCCTCATCTGTTTCAGAAAATCTCTTCGTTTCAGAGAGCTTTTTGTAAAAACATGCCTACAAAGCCATGCTCATATATAGTCTGCATATGGATCGCGTTTTCCCATATACCTCAACGATAACGAAGTTATCTGGAGAAAAATCTTCTGGTACAACTTAACTTTCTGGAACGTCAAAACCAGACTTCTCTTCTGACATTTATTCAAACCTGAACCCTTGATCAGTCTTGAAGGGAGTAATCAGACTGTTCTCAGTCGTTGAATCTTGTGTGGCCACTCAGTCTCAAATTCAATTTCTTTTTAGGCTTGGTTTTTTTATCTATCAGGTTACTGGTCACTCGGGAGTTCCCCTTCTGAGGTTCAATTGGGTCGTCAAAATCCTTCACTTCAATACTTTTACCTGGCGTAACATTAACCTTGGTTCTCCTTTTTGGGGGGTTTGGGTGTGTCATAGTCTCTTAAGGAACGTCGCAATTCCTTAAATGAATCGTCTATCACTACACATGCAGAAGCAAGTGATGTTATTGAACTCTTATTGTTGTTCTATCTGTCAGTACCGATACCAGCAACAGTGGGCTTACTGCCAGGCAACATCTTGAGGACCGGCTTACAGAAAAAAGGTACAATGCCACACTTCTTAAAACCAGATACAACATTTTCTTCATTAAATTTTTTCAGAAGCTTCCTTATTAAGGATGGATATTTATCTCTAGGCACAGATGCCTTATGTCTTCTAGAGCCCAGCTGCCATTCTTCCGAAATCTTGCGCTAGGAAATCTTCATGAGTCTGAAAAATGTGACATCTAGCGGTTAGGTAAGGGGAATAGAATTGCTTGTTAAAGAAATTAATCTGATATTCTTCTCGGTACAAGGTTTAATAACATCCACTGTCTGTAAGTGCGACGATAGATTATCCCCAGCCGGACTGGGTACGGTTGTACTGTGGATATTTTGGTCCTCCTTCCCTCCAGCTGACCCTTATAAACCACATATGGAGGTAAAATCTTGTGCTCTCCTGTTGCGGCAAGCATCACAGATGCCGGTGCCTTCGAAGAGTTCATTATTTTTACTGGGTACTTGCAGCCACGTCTGAATATTAGTTTCTTCTTAACAGGGTCATCGCAGAGATTAGTTTTTCGTCATATTTTTTTATATTAGACGTCACAATTTATTATATTAGACGGGGGAAGGACATCCTTTAGTTCCTTTTTAAGTTCATCAAAGTATGAATTTATCACCTCTGGAGAAACTGCAGCTCTTGACCGTTTAATATTCTGGTACATTCTAGGAGACAAGAACTGTTTGTGGTGCTTTAAAAAAGAAACAACAAAGTCCGGGCCAGGTGTGTTGTTTTTGAATTTAAGTACAGTTTTCCCTGCCGGTCAAGAAAGTATTTCACGAGTAACCTCCATATGAGAGAGTCAGCAGGGTAACCCCAGTCACTTCACACTTGAAGCCGATTTACCAACAACACCTCTTCTGCAGTTAATACTGTCTGCTCACCCCTTTTTCTCAAATTATCCTTACATTTTTAGTGTCTGTGTAAGGTAGTGACAGGAATGTTGTACTTTTTAGAGCACTGCCTTAGACTCCCACCATTGTTTCTGTCCCCGGTGCCCTTCTTAATAGTATCAGGATCAGTTTCCTTGGACTCTCTCATGTCCTCACTTAGGTATTTTCGAGGCATTGTTACGTCTGGCTGGAACTTCTACCTTCAAACAAACAAATTACAATAGTAAACAACTTTTATAGTATGTGCCTCGGTTTATAACATGAAACTTATTGCTCTATGGATATGATTACGATTCGTGGGGTGAATCGGAACATCACTTTTCACCACGTGGCAAAATCATAACGTGGCAAAACATAAAAATTCGTAAAAGGAAAAATTTTAAAACCAAATAAAGTATGGCATGCTGTTGTGGATGTTTGCAATTAGGGTAACTCTAGGATAGATGGCCATAGTTTTTAAAGATTGAAATAAAAACTGTTAGAATGCAAACACAAGAAATATTTATGCATATTTAAAATTATTATACATATACTCATGATATTTTGGGCAAAAAATAATTAAAATTCACAACAAAAAGTGGGAAAGATAGTTTGAAATTAAAATGGCAGATGGCCATCTCTCCTTCAAGCCGAGGAGAGATGGCCATCCAATACAAGAAAGAAAAAGTGAAGTTAAAATAGCAAAAATCAACACATTTCATATAGTTAATCATGAAAAACATATAGCAATTTGTAAAAATGCAATTATATCATGGAAAATGAGTGAATAAAAATCGAATAAACAACATTTGAAGTATAATTTCAACCCTTCACTTTTCGTAAAATTTTACCACATTTTTGTCTTGATAGTTTGTGCACGTTTCATGGAACCACTTCAGGTACCTTATGCATTTTATCCAGTCATCCTTTTTGGTTGTGGTATTTTATTCTTCTCCAAAACCAACATAGTGATCAAATTCATCAAATTCTATTCCCTCGGAATCTGTAGAATCTCATAATTTCAAATGTATTTAATCTTCTTCGCTACTGGAAGTGTCGTGTTTTTGTTTTTTGTCACATGTATTATTAAAACGGTGCTTTATATCCAGTTTTTTTGGCGAATTCAAAAGCGAGAATTCTCACATCATCTCGAGTAAATGGGAATCCTTGTTTCTTCATTCGTTTAATGTATTTTAGTAATCTTTCTTCGTTTTCTTTTCCAAACATCGGACCAGGACCCATGCTGCCTTTATTGGAATTATTGGTCTTCAATCGGTGCTCCAAAGTCTTTCGTGGAATGTGAAATGCTACAGACGATCCTTTTACCGAATATGATCCCATCTGCACAGCCTTCATTGCCTTAGACATATCATTTTGATTCCAGGTCCCTCAGTTTGAATGAGGCTTTCTTTGTATTTATTTGGCATCTTGAAAAACTGGAAAAAAACACCGTTCGGCATATTATATTATTATTATTATTGAAATATTTATATTAGTTAAAATTGAAACAATTATGCACATTAATATAATTATAAACATAAAAGTTATATGATTATTTTAAATATAATTATATTTATTTAAAATACTCTCTCCGTATAATTTTGAAATATTGATTACAAGTGGTCATCTCTCCTCGATTTTATGTGGCCATCTATCCTGAAATTGAAGGACAGATGGCCACCCAATTTAAAGCGTCACTCCGCCATTTGCACGTCTTTGTTTTAGGCTTAGAAGCAACGATTTGATTATATACGTGCCTTTAAAATCCGTAAAGTAAAAAAAAAGTAACGTACATATTGCAATACGTTCAGATACCTAACTCAACAAAAATATTCGACCACTAAATTAAATAAACATTAAAATTTCACTTACTCTTTATAATCGAAAAATACAGCTGTACCTCGTAATGAATGAACTCGTTGAATATTTCCTTCGAAAAAAGTTTTTACTGCCATATATAATCAAGTTTTGGAAATATTTAGATTGGCCATCTCTCCTCTATGGCCATCTATCCTAGAGTTACCCTATCTAAAAATTATGTTAAGTCTATAATAGGTACGTGTTTTTACTTTACCTATTATAGATTTAACTTATAGACAAAAGTTTTGGAGAGGTTAAAATTCACTGGATTGTATAAACAGCTGTTTCAGAATTTGTAAACAAACGGACAGGTTTGCCAACCCCACAAAACATATTTCCCGAGATGTCTAACACGTTAGCCAAATAAAAAATAATATAATTAATAAAACTGCTTATTTATATAAAAGAGTAATTTCTTTGTAATTTCATGAAGTTTCGTTCCAATTCACCTCGTTTTGCGGTATGTAGTAAATAAAGAAGGATTAGTGAAATCGAATAACACAAGAGTTTATTTTCAAATATCTGTTCCAATGTGAAGAGACTGATTTCATATCAATCGGGTTTTTAAAGTCATGAAGCGGTTCTATTTGCGAAAAAAAGAGCTACTGAACAACATTAAAAATTATTATCACAACGTTAAGCTAAGAAATTGCAAACTAGGTATGTAAAACGAATCAGAAACTTCTTGCCTGGAATTACTTTGCAATTTTTACTGGCGACACATTCCATACTTCAGAATAAAATTGAAAGAAACTGAAGCTCAAAGATACCAAATGTAAAACAGGATATAACGAAAATTCAACTTTGGGTAAAAATAATTTAATGCCATACTTGTAAAATATACAGTAAGTAAAAAGCGGTACTCACCGATAAATTCCCATTTCATTTATGTCATTGTATACCCTAATGTTACTATCATATCCTCCTAAATATACGTTTTATTTAATTTAAAATTAATACAAATGTATAAGAAAAACTCGCTTTACAAATAAAAACTAAAGAAAACTTTTTAGAAGACAAAAAATGTCACTTTTTACATGGACAGAGCTGGTAAACTGAAGGAAATAAAATAAACATATTCCTGCAGAAGCCAAAATTACGAATGCAGAAGCATAAATCCCTTTTATATTCACTCTCTAGAGTAATTTACTTGTCATTAGGAGTTAATCAGCATAATGAAGCCTACGAACATGAAAGCGAAACAGCTATTCAGTTTTGATACTTGTTTTTAGTCTGACAAAAAAAATTGAATTAATAAGCTGGAGAATACACAAAGAATATTTCGTTTCTTTCATATATTTTGTGGTCATCAGAAAACGCGCAAAAGCAAAAGATAGCTATTCGGTGTTTAGGAAATAGTGATCTGCAATACTAAACAGTCATTACAATGAATAGAATAGCTTAGAAATTCAGTATAACTTGCAAATAAATTTCTAAAAGTCCGGGAAATTGTAGCTAAAGTTTCTGTGATTATAAAGCTAAAAGATATTCGTTGTTGTACGCCGGTGTGGGTGAGTTACATGCTTCTTAAAATTTCTTCATCTCTGAATCTTTATGCAACGAGCATTCTTCATCTTCATATGGCACCCAGTGCTTAGGCCTTTTTATAAGGTCTGGTAGAGGGTTTTCCGAGACTCGAATCGCCTAATATTTATACAAATATTTACTATACTAAATGTTCTAGTTTAAGATTACTCATGAAGATTTTAGAAAATTTAATGTATCTGTTTAATAATGAAAGAGGAATAACAACAGTAATAATAGAATATTACTTAAAAAAGAAGAGAAAATTATGAAAAAATTATTGAATATGCAAATATTAGCTAATTTGTAAAGTTTTCCTTCTTACGCAATAACTAACACCTCCTTTTAAATAAAATATTAATACGAATTACATAAAATATCATAATTTTACATAAAAAAATTCACTATCATATAGATCCAAAACATTTGATATCTTTGTGACATATGACTTTATAGATCTTTTAATAAAACTTACATCAAAATTATTGGAAACGGATTTTATATCTTGAGAAAAATATCGAACAGAAAATCTGAAATGTATGAGTAAACCAATAAATGATTAAATTCAATATGTATCAAATGTACATTATATCTTACATAGTTTTCTACCGCAAGAATATATGAACTAATAACTTTTCAGCTCTCTTTGTTATTACTAATGGCGTATAAAAATAGATACATGTATCTAATATTTAAATGGATTTGCAAATACATTGTCTTTTCATTGCTTAGTAAACTACGTTTCTTTATAATACGTTGTTTCGTTAAATGAACTCAGTAAAATTTAATATTTTAGGGCCGAATAATTGTGAAGTATTTCACTGAAATAATTGAGATTTCAAGATAATCAAGTTTTTAATTACAAAAAAAGGAAATTTTCAATGTATTTTATTATATAACCCACATATTCATAAAATTACGAATATCAAAATGAAAACACTATCGATATCTTCATTTTCGTCTTATTACGTCAATGCGAGAGTTGTCTTTCCTTAAAATCTTCACTAGTGTTTGTTTTTCACATTTTTCGAAACTTTTTTTCCATTAGGGCATCTTATATAACACACGAGGGTAACTTATATAATATATGATTAAATATTTACCACTAAATCAGCCATTTTCGTGTTTCAGATTTTATGCCTATAAGTCTTTTAACTGATTTTTTCACGTTAAAAGTTGGATGAAGGTCATAATTTAAATACCGAGATTTTTACATTACAATATTCAAGTTTTTTACGAAAGAAAATTTTTTTAAGATTTTTTTGTAAGAATTACGGACCATCGTAAGAGAATACTCGTAAAGAAGGCTGTGTTTAGTTTAAAATTTCTAACTTTAAAAGTCTTTTCTTTGATATGCAGCATCGTTATTACAAGTAAAATATATCAGATATTGTACAGTAAAACAGTAACATACTTTAAGCACCTGAATTCGTCTATATCCTAAACTGCAGTCATTATATGAGAATTAAGAGTTGAAAAACTGCTTCTCTAAACAATCGAATTGTTCATGAGCTAATTTTAAAAGGTTTTTAATATTTTGGTTTCAAATCAAGTTCTTGAAGTTTAGCGCAAAATAAGTAATAAAGTGAGTATAATAATTAATTTCCACAAAATACAGGAATTACGATAATCGATCTCGAAAATCGACCGATAATAAATCAATCTAAACCCAAAAACTGTGAATAGCAAAATTGAAAATAGTTATCAGTAAGTCTAATATGTAAACAGAAGACATAAAAATTACTTCTTAGTGAGACATTCCTAATTATTCAGAAATCTTGTGTGGTACAGAGTTACATGAGTATTTTGTTACCATAAAATACAATAGATTTCAATTACAGAAATTTTTTTGGGTGTTAAAAAGTAACATAAAAAACTCAGCACATATATTCAAGTACAGCGAAATGTAAATGTAAAAAAACACGAAAAATTTTAAGTTAAATATTACTATAGAAAACTCAATCCCTTATTTAAATTCAGGGGGAAAATAATAGCTTTATAAAATTAAAATAAAACTAATGGAATCTTTTGTGAGCACGTAGAATGTCGGCCTATCTTTTTGCTGCGTCGTCATTATTCAAGGTCCACTTGATACTCTATCTGTTTTCTCCCAATTACGAAAAAATGTTTTTTTCCCTCAAAAATTACGTGAATAAAAAATTTTAGAAATACATGCGTAAGCATTATCGTCCATTCTTGAGTGATTTCACTTTTTTTCTCTCTCAAAGAAAAAGTAAAATGTTAAGAAAAAGGAAAGGGAAAGTCTATGAAAGTATAGATTTTTGGTTACACACGCACACACACACACACACACACACATATATATATATATATATATATATATATATATATATATATATATATATATATATATATATATATATATATATATATATATATATATATATATATATATATATATATACATATATATATAATGAGTCCGGGCTAAAAGTATCCAATAGTTATGGCTTATTATTACGGAACTACCCATTAGAATATAGTAGACTGCTTTTCCGTGGATTATAAATCCCTCCGAGATATTTGGGTGCAGACCGTTCAGGTACGCATGCGTAAAGTAGTCAGCAATCGGCACGAAAGCGCAAAACCATTTTCCATGGGTTTCATTAGTGTAAAGATGTGAATGCTACAGCAAAAGGTGCAATTCGTACTTTGGTTAACGGAATTTGAATTAGTGACGCGTGGTCAGCTACGTGTGCGAACAGAATGGAATGTCGATCCTCCGACATCAAAATCGATCCATCAATATGATAAAACTTTAAGGGAAACGGGAACATTGGCATCTCAAACTGGCGAACATCCTAAATTTTTTGTAACAGATGACACTGTTGACCGTGTTTTATAAGACGGCGACCAATTGCCTGGCCACCAAGGTCTCTGGATTTGACTCCATTAATTTTTTTTGCTTGGGGATTCACTAAATCCGTTGTGTGTAAACCAGAAATTGAAACTCTGGTTGAGTTGAAGAAAGGTATCATGCAAGCAATTTGTCTAATATCTCCTGATATGCTACAAAATACTTGGAGAGAACTGGATTACCATTTAGACTTTTGTCATGTTACAAAACGTGCACACGTTGAAATCTATTGATAGTAAAACTTGGTGAGATGTTCTTTCAATTTAAATAATTCTTTTAAAAGAGTCTAATGGGTAGTTCCGTTAAAATAAGCCATAACTTTTGGAAACTTTTAGCGCGGACACCCTGTATATATATTTATATATATATGTATATATATATATATATATATATATATATATATATATATATATATATATATATATATATATATATATATATATATATATATATATATATATATATATATAAGTTGCAAATGCATAAAGAGAATTAAAATAAGCAAATCAAAAAGAGTAATCATTATTTACTGTGCAGAGCTGCTCGTAAAAAATGTACTATATAAGCAATTAAATGTAGTAATAAAGGAGTTAGAATGATAAAGCATGACTGCACAGTAAGCAAGTACCAGTATTACAGCTATAGTGCAACAGAACATGAAGGCCTTGTATTTAATGACCGGGGGGAGTTGTGACCCCCCTCTCCGGTTAAAACATGTTTTCAAGCCATGGCAACACTCCAGGAGGTCACTACAATACCATAAACCTCACAGGAGTTAAAAACATACATAAAAGTAAAAATTAGAAATGAACAGCAAAAGGAAGAATAACTGCCAAACCCGTCAAAACCCCAATGCAAACCCTCATCAAATGAACTACACACAAAAACTACAAATATAAAAGTCAACACATACCTCAAGGACCAGCCTCAGCCAATTCTCAATCACGGTCACAGTCATTTGAGCTCAAAAACTTATTCAAAATGTCTTTTAGAAATACACGTGGAAATCCTCTTTCACATGCCCTTTTCATGAAATTGTCAATATTGATGTTAAAATCTACAATATTTGAGTGTAACCTTCTACTTCTAATTATGTGATTTATAATAATATTACGTTTTATATTTTTAAGATTAACGGATTTTTCAAGATTAACGTGAGATTAACGGATTGGTGAACTTCATTCATCACGAACGCTCAGAGGGTTTCGTACATTTTTGTAGACGTGACCGGGGCCGATGAAAAAGGGGAGTCAAACCAAAGCACGTCCAGGTAATCACTTGTGATGGCATGGATAATCGTAGAATGCAAGCAGATAATATTAGAACAGTCCAGACTGCTAATGAATCATCCACATTGCTGGTTACACAGTTCTTTATTAAAAAATATTCTAGTGGCTCAAGTACACTTTGATACACTCACAGTTTAAAATCTATAGGACTCTTTGCATGCTAAATATCTTCCTGGGGCTGTCGGGACAACTCGCAGAAAATATAAAATCACAGCGCACTTTTTCGACATGCGCTTAGGACGAAAGCTGGACACAGAAGGCGAAAAGAAAGTAAATTTCTCGCCCGAGTGCGAGTGAAAAAAACTTCTGATTGGGCAGTTCCCGTCACCTGACCTCAACGTCAGACCTTCTAGATGTTTCGCTCTTATATAAATGGTTATATAAGGGTGTTGGTGCGTAGCTTTAGGGGGAAATCTAATAGATTGTTATGGTTACTCCTAGGTCAAATTTAATTTGGGGGTGGTGGTAATGTGTTGCGTTTTAATAATAAGGAAAGGTTATTATTTCATATATATATATATATATATATATATATATATATATATACCGGGTGTCCCAAAAATGACCGATGATTTGCAAAATCAATTAAAGAAAAACGGATGGTGATAGAAATGTACTTTTTTTTTGCATTCTGCTTAGGTAACCAGGAAATTTATTCTCACCAATTTTCAAAATTAGTTACAAATTTCGTCAACAGATGACGCTGCTGACTGGGAAAAACTGTAAAACAATGTTTTCAAAGCAAGAAGTTTTCGCAAAGTGGCATGGATTGGCCTCCCTATTTGCCAGATTTGACGCCATGTGATTTTTTCTGTGGGGGTACTTGAAAGACCAGGTGTATCGTCACAATCCACAAACTGTAGATGAACTGGAACAATACATCTCTCCTGCTTGTCAGAACATTCAAACTGAAATTTTTGCATGGGCGTCTGCGAATTTTGACCTCAGACTGCGCCACGTTGTTGCTGCAAACGGTGGTTATTTTGAAAACATTGTTTTATAGGTTTTCCTAGTCAGCAACGCCATCTGTTGACGAACTTTGTAACTAATTTTGAAAATTGGTGAGAATAAATTCCCTGGTTACCTAAGCAGAATGCAGCATACCGTACTTCTATCGCCTTCCGTTTTTCTTTAATTGATTTTTCAAATCGTCGGTTATTTTTGGGACACCCGGTATATGTATATGTGTGTGTGTGTTTGTTTGTCATTTTTTATTGAAATGTATACGATAACAGTTTAGGGATGTACCTTACCCTTGTTAAAAAAATAAGATCGCAGAACTATCTTTTTTGCTACTAAAAATTACAATTTTTTCTGGATTTTGGGGGATAAAGAATATCCAGTCCTTTTCCGCTTCCCATTTTTGCGGTGATTTTAATTCTCACTTACACATTTGTCCCAACCTAAAATGTGAGTTTAGTATTTGGGATTGTCTAAAATTTATCTCTCTTTTACGTTCTTTTTATGAACGTAGTTTACTTTTATGTTGAAACTTAACGGCTTTGTAACAAAACGCAGAGAATATCCCTCGAGGACCCACTTCCCCTATAAACCTCTCCAAAGATCTAATACCAACATTAATTAGACGTACTCACCAGGCATTATATGTTTCTGAAGTTGAAGGTGTAAGAACATATATTTCATAGTTTAGTTTTTTATAACCTTTGATTTAAGGAATGCTAAGTGGATATGAGAAAATCCCTTTTTAATACTTCATTAAGTGAATATATAAATTTATTTAGGTTTGTGTGAATTTCAGCTATACATATTCCAAGTCATAAGACCACTCGGGTGGGAAAGTGTAAAATTAAAATATATGCAGCGATAGACTTCCCGTCTCACATATTTTTTTGGTATACAATCTGTGCAGATATTGAATGTAAGCAATTTATATTCAACAATACAAAAATTGGAATCTTTAAAAAAATTGCAATTATTTGAATTTACATAATCTAACATAATTTTTTATTCCTGATTTTATTCTTTTTCAAATCTCAATTTTCAAATAATAGCTCTTTTATTAGGATAATTATTTGTTCTTTTATCGCAATCTTAGCAGGACTCCACAGCTTTTACCTTTCGACTAGAAGACGGGTCCATTGGACCCGGCAGCAATATTTAAGGCACGATTTCTCATGAAAATTAGGGCTGAAAATTTTGCGATTACTTGGCTTTTCCTCCTATGTTCTACTCTATTTATATGCAGTTACGATTAAAATTTTGTTTGAAATTTTTCCCTGATTCAGAATTTATTTCAATATTTACCGCACGGCTCCATTGGACCCGCTATTGATATACACTAGTTATAAAATTAAGGAAAAATCACAAAAAGAGGGATAACACGTTCAAAACTAGGCCAATCTGTTTAAAATTTGAATATTCTGTTACGTAAAAGAGGCTGAACAATACTACATTATGCAAGATTGTGGCGCTGCAGTCGGAATATGTCATTTGCGAGGAGCATAAAAGTGCATGTCTCAGAGAAAGGTGGCAATTGTCGCTGCAAGGCCGAGATTAGACATCTCGCATAGCCAAATTGTAAGAATGACCTCCAGGCATCATTTGACCGAACAACTACGATCGCGAGCTCTTGGGAGACTAGAGTCAGGACAAAGTCAGACAAAAGTGGCCAGATGGCTAAATGTGAATCTGTCTGTGTTTCATAGACTTTGACAACAATTTCTAACCACGGGTTCGGCCTCCAGGAGGTTCAGCCAAGGACGGCCATACGCTACGACGAGTGCCGATGACCGACATTTGTCATTATGCGGACAAAGGAATAGAACCGCAACTCCGTCTGAACTCAGATCGTCCCTCGCTGCAAGCTCCGGAAGGTTGGTATCAACGTCAACCGTGCGTAGAAAGCTTCATGACGGAGGTCTTTTTGGGAGCCGACCAGCCATTTGCGTTCCGCTCATGTCCCGCCATAGGCGGGAACGTTTGCAGTGGGCACGTCAACATGTCCACTGGAGGCGTGATCAATGGAGGGATGTTCTCTGTACAGATGAGTCCAGGTTTAGCTTCCAAAGCGACAGTAGGCGTATTTTGGATTTGGAGAGAACCTGGAACTAGTTTTCATCCATCACACATCCGTGAAAGAGATGCATACGGATCAGGCAGTGTCTGTGTTTGGGGTGGTATCTCTTTGGGTGGACGCACAGACCTCCATGTCTTTCCCCATAGAAATGTGAATGCTCACACCTATATAGATGACATCCTTTATGCTTATGTGCGCCTTTATGCTGGGGCAATAGGTGATGCTTTCGTGCTACAGGACGATAACCGGAGACCGCACAGGGCTCGCATCGTGGATGCTTTTCTTGAGCAGGAAACCTTGGACCCTAGCCACGCTTTCAACTGCTTTGCAAGAGCAATGGCTGTCACTTCCTACTGAACTCATAGACCGTATAACTGACAGCATCACACATCGCTGAATGTGCTCTATTGCTTCTTGGGGGGATCATACGCCATTTTAAAGGTACTTTTCCTATACCAAACTGACACATCCGATTTGTCATTCTATACATATGCTAGTTTCTATAACACCATAATTGTCTGGCGATTTCTTTTTTATGCTATTTTATACCTACCTATTTGTTGTATAATGTCTATAAGTTTCATTAAATTCTATGCGTAACTTTTTGAGTAATCGCTATTTTTAGGACTTTTCCTTAATATATATATATATATATATATATATATATATATATATATATATATATATATATATATATATATATATAATATACTGTTAATTTTTTTACGGTTGTCATACAAATATTAGTGGTGACAATAAAAGTTAACAACAATCGCTTAACAATAAATCTTGGCAATAAATTTCTGTGCCAATGTCGCCAAATGTCACCGACTTAGGCAAGTTTTGAGAACATTCTGGATTGAGCTAGATCAGTGGTCCCCAACCCGTAGAAGTCTGCGAACCACTAAGCCAGAAATAGAAACATGCCCACACACACACCGACTTGAGGGAGGGGGAATCTTCCAGGGTGAGTGTAGAATATCCCTCAGGGAAAAGGTTTACAGGATTAACGTACTCGCATTCTAACGTATCTATTCTAATAATAAAATAATTATGTTGAACTTTTAAGAAATTTTAATTGAACACCTGATAATCATCGGATATATTCGGCCCATCAGCTAACATTGCTTTCAAAATCCCCATTAACTTGGCAACTTTTTATACGTGATGCCGGACCACTCCCGTGGCTGTCGGGGACCACCAATTGGGAACCACGGGACTAGATAATCTTGGGCAAGATATATATAGAAGTGGTTGCATCCTATTCAGCAATTTAGTAGCAGCCACAGATAGTGAGTGAATGGATGTTTTTGCGTTTTGACTGAAAATAATACTTGATATCGGAAAACTCTAGAAAAAAGTGTCGTTTATACTTGCTTTGATATTTTACGGTTTTTATAATTTTTATTGCCTTATTTATTTGATATTTTTAAATCTAAATTGAAAATGGACAGGAAAAAAGTATTAACTAAAGAAATTAAAAATAATTATGGAAAATCCGGACGATATAGAATATTACACGAAACATGATGATCAATGAAAGCCGTCTGATGAAGGTGAAGTAGATTATGTTGAAATATGTGATGAAGTTTCTGATTCCTCTTCAGAATCCGATAATAATGACAGTGGCGTAAATGTAGTGCCCTCATGTACTTCGCATAGTATATTTGTTTCCAAAGATGATATACAGATATGGTATAAGGATGTAATTCTGTGACAGCGTAACATTAGATGTTTGAAAATTTGAAATATATATAGTCAAAAGGGAGATCGGAGAATTATACCTGGGAGAAAAAGTAGTTAGAAGATTGGCAAACGAAATTTAAAATTCTGGTCTTAATATAACATTCGTTAACTTTTTTACGCCATATGCATTAGCAAGGTACATTACCTAAAATGTATCTTTCATTGGTGCAATTAAAAAAAATAAACTGGAATTACCCACTTTGTTCACAAATCCAAAAATCGTTCTGTATTTTCTACTTTATTTGAATGTCAAGAAAAAAGCAACCATCGTCTCTTACTGTCCCAGATAAGGAAAAGTTGTTCCTTTGATAAGCACAAAGCATAACACTTTTTATGTGGACACCAATTTGGAAAAGAGGCTACAAATATTCCTAGATTATAATAAAACGAATGGTGGTGTTGACACGATGAACAAAATGGAATGAACTTATAGTGTGAAAAGCATGACACATCGGTTGCCTTTGATTTGTATTTTTTAATATGATAGATATTAGTGCAATGAATACATACATAATATGGTTGTATTTAAATGATGAATGTAATGAGAAATTAAAGAAAAATGGAATTTCTCTAGGAAACTTGCACAAGAATTAGCAAGGTATGAAGAGAGTGTCACTGCTTCAATGCGTGCTTCAGAACTGCTTCACAGAGATACACTCTGAACTGCCATGTAAAAAATAAAGATGTCATGTTTGTCCCTTTAAAAAAGATCGCAAAACACGAACAAAATGTATGAAAAATGTTCGAGGAGAACATTCCGTCGTTATTTGTACTGCGTGTACTGAATAAATCGAATGTTATGAAAGCAAATTTTGTAGACATTATAATATTTTTATTTTACTTTCATATATTATATGATGTATATTAGCTATAAATATAATCATTTTAAATCAGGGGGAGTTTCATATATTTTTAAATTCTACACATTTTAGATACGGGTCCAATGTATCCGACTGGTAATTTTTGCACACTCTTTTTTTAAGGTTGTGTAAGGGTAAAATAGCAATAATAGTCTTTTCCCAATCATTAAGTTTTCATCATTTTTCTTAAGAAAATCGAAAGCGGGGAGTAAGTTGTAGATAGATCATATTAATAACCTTGTTATATATTATGATAAAAATATAAAATACAAATTCAGATATTCGTAGTACATTATGCTACGATCCTAACAAAATTGTCCCTTATAAACAAGTTTAGAATCTTTAAAAAGGTATCAAACTTGTAGCACTTTAATGAGAAACTTGTTTACACCAAACAAGAATGAAAACTTGTTTACAATCTCCAAACCTAATCAATAAAAGTGCTCTCTTTAGAATAATTGAGCCTATTTCTACGTGTTTGTTCTTATTTGTATTCTTACATCACTTCTACAGACGCCTCCCAAATAATTAGAATTCAAACTATCATCACATATTCACTTCCGAACAACTGAAATACAAACATAATTGTTTGTTTTGCACTTAACATTTTCCCAGTCTGAGAACAATTGTAGGTCGTAGGTTTGAGACTATTTGTTCACTTATGAAAAAAATCCAATTTCTTTTATCTTTTTTTGTACATTCTGCATTACGACACTGTTTTCTTCAACTATTTTTTCAGTGCAACTAAAAGACAGAGAAAGACACAATGTGAAAAGAAAAGCACATTATATTAGAATTAGTCAAATATATCTAATAAAGCTATAAGAACTGAATTTATCCCTAGTTAGTAAAACTTAAATTTCTCTGCACACAAATGGTAATCATGGGGAAATCAAGATTTTGGACTATTTGCTTTAGCGTTTTAAAGGAGTATGGTGTAAAAACACAGACACGTATACAATAAGTTTCAGATGTAAAGAGGGAAAACAGAAAAAAATTAAATAATAGTTCAAGAAAGTGAGAGAAAACCGTTATCAGCCATTAAAAGAAAGATTAGAACGAACTGTAAAATTAATTTCCAATATGTCCAATAATAGTTTGTAAAACAGAAAACACGTAAACAGTAAGTTTCAGATGCAAAGAGTGAGAACTGAAAAAAAAATTAAATGATAGTTCAATAAAGAGAGGGAAAACCTTTATCATTCATTAAAGGAAATTCTAGAGCGAACTGTAAAATTAATATCCAACATGTCCAATAATAATGTGTAAGACAGAAAACACATAAACAATAAGTTTCAGATGTAGAAAGTGAGAACAGAAAAAAATTTTAAATAATAGTTCAGGAAAGTGAGAGAAAACCTTAAACCCTTAAAGAAAAGACTAGAACGAACTGTAAAATTAAAGTTCAATATTTTTTTTATTTGTAATGCAGATAAAGCAATTTATTTCAAATTAATTATATACGTTTTAACAATAAAAAAATGATAAATTTGCCAATTTTTGGCAGAAACTCTTAAATGGAATGCCTATAACTCTTCTTTATTTTTCATATCGATTCTAAATTCAAAAAGTTATTGAAAACAAAAGTTTAGGCGAAAAGATTTTTATCTGTTATTGACATATTCGGAATGAGTTTGTCAGAGCAATCAATTTATATTTTCTTCCTTAATAAATTCTTAGTAGGAGTCTTGAATTATATGTTACATAGAAATCCAATTCTGTAAAAGTAAAATGTTTAAAAAAGTGCGAGTATGTTTATAGTTACATGCATTATAAATGACAAATTTAATGCTCCTTTATTTTTATATTCATTTCATATTTTTGCTTTTATTTTATTCAAAGTAAAATACTTTTTTTTTTCTTTTTTTTTCTTTTTTTTTTTTTTTTTTTTTGCAGCTTGCAATTTTTTCCAAAAATTTTTCGTGCAATATATTGACAAATATAAAATAAACAGTGATAATTTAAAATATATTGAATTTGAATGAATCAAAGAAACACAAAATATTTTCATGTTTCTTCCTTTGTTCATTGTGAATTTCTAACATTATTTATCTTCTAAAATTTGGCATTAATTTTATATCTTCATTATTTAAAATAATTTAATACTGGTTTCTTCTTATAGACGTCACTGTAATACAGATTATATCGATACCATTGTATTTACTCGCACCTTTTTTTGTGGTATTTTTTTATATTTCACAAATGAACCCTTTAGCATCTCTAAAGAAAGCTGTTAGTAAACATAATGCTTACCTTTAGCTCTAATTTACAGCAAAAATCAAGAGAACTTTGCTCACAGGTATCCCTTCATATGCCTGGAAGTATTTCTCCCGTAACTGGGAGTGAATGAATTCGTGAGCTCACATCTCTCGTGAAAAATAATCATCTTCTGGACGCTTTATTGTAGTAAACAGGTATAAAAATTGCTTAAACAGTGATCTCACGTAGGCACGAGTCAGTTGTTTCCAATGCGGCAGCCGTTCTATTACGGCATTTGCCCATCCACACAGCGAAGTTCTTGAGTTCTTTATTATAGGAGCGACCTATAGGTCAGACAACATAAGTCCCTTTTCTCATCCTTGTCCTCGGGTAAGTGGAAATAGAACCGACAACTGGGCTTTGAAGGCACTCAGAGAATGGCCGTGGGCGAAATCACAGTGCCACCCGACCGGCAGCCACGAAAAAGTTATTTGAGAAATATTAGCTGATCATTCCTGAAGAACCGTTATAAGTAACCTATTTTTTGTTGCTTGATTTTTTCATGCTCTTTCTACAGAATATATTGCCTGCATGCAATGTGAGCCATCATATAGGAATGCAACATAAACAGCAATGCCAAAAATAACCCTTCCCCCCAAAATTCTAAGAGTGATTAATAATGTTTTCAAATTTTGTAAAATTACTTTACATGATTACACCAATTCATTTTAGTTTTTCGTTTACTTTTTTTGCAGTGTCTAGTTCAATACCGCAACAATATTAAACAAAATCATTTTATATAGAAAAATTTCAAATAAAAGTAATACAGCTGAATTCCAGTTTGAAATTAAATTTTTAGAAATGGATTTTTGAATACTTTATCATGTTTTTAACAAAAAGGAAAATTTCCATGTTTTATAGAATATAAATATATTTTATTATTACTTTACCATAAATAAGAACTCCTGCACTGTGACCTGTAAAAGCCAGTTACATAACTGAAAATATGTCAGTATTCCCGTTTTCTGTTTAATTTGAATGTTGTTTAAAAACCCCGTTTTAAAAGGTATTTAAACAATGCAAATTTTCATAAAATTATGTGCGATGCGGTTATCAAAATCTTTGGCATAGTATTTCGATATAGAAGCTGTAATCAAATAATTTCTATCTTATTAAGAAGGTCGTTTTTTTATAATTTAGTCAAAAATTTACGGGTTATGATGTACACTGAAATTAAAACATCTTTTTATTCAGTCATTGAGTCTGAAGCATTTATTGCGTCACACGTAACATGAAAGCTAACTTTATCTAACAGCAACTTCACCCCTTCATTCTGAAGCTCGAAAAGACAATTTAATTCTTCAGCTGCGATGAAGAATAACAATTTATGTATAAACAATTTATATCACACATATTTTTTTAAACTAAATCCAATAACTAATACAAACAAGCTACACTTTTCCGAACGCAAACTTCAATCTGCAATCGTAATATAATTTTCTTATTTAAAATCCCCCAAAATATACTGGTGATATTTTATGTATAGGTCGATATAAAAAATCTCTATTGCTGACAAATGGGATTTTCATCTTAACACAAAATTTTACTGACGCGTGTTTGGGACAGAAACATGAATGAAAAATACATCAGAAATAATATATAAGAATCCAAGTTCATTTCTTCACAATTGAAAACTCGTCATCGAATCAGTTTGACCTAAATTGCTCACTGCAAACCGCCTCATCAGTTTAATGGAAGAGCAATAATGGGAACCCCAACGAAAGAGAATGAGAATTACCCGTCATTCTTGGAATAAATATATTAAAAGAAATCGGAGACACTAAATTCTTTTACGGAGAGTCAAATATTGAATGACTAAAAGCAATTTGTGAATTGCTAAATCAAGAACACATTGATTTTTAATCATAAATATTTGAAAAGTAGCTTTTAGGTAATTTTTAATTTACAAAACAGATCAAATTTCATTGAATCTTGTTGAAATTTAAAAATCAACATAGATTCTCTCAAGCAGCTGTATTAGTCGAGAGATTGTATATTACTTTAAATTTCTGTAATAGTTGTACTTGTAATGTAGTAAAATATTCACAGTTTCAAGACAAAAATTTCGAGTGTTACGATAACATTCTTGAAGTTATACACACCGCAGTAACTAAGTTTTGTGTAGGAAATTGTGACTAGGAATTAAATTACTAAAAAATTTTTATTTCCATAGAGAATCATTAATACAGTGGTTAAAAGCATAAGAATATACAATAATGTTTTCTTCAATTCATTTTATTTCAATGTTTGATAAGTTCATTACTGTTACGACTTTGTTAAAAAAGATTCATACTCTCGGTAATCTCATATAGAGAAGGCTATAAGGCTTTTGTACGATGATATGAACAGCTTTTTTTGCATCTTATTTGTCATTTAGAAAAGAATTCTTAGATTTTTTATGTTGAAAAAACATTAAAAATATATTATAGTTTGTTTATTGATTAAATCGTTTATAAATTTAATATCATTTAAATTATTTCTAGTGATTACTGAATATCAATCTAATTCGTTATCATTATCAGAATATTTTTAATATAAAAAATACAAAATGTTATGACTTAAATGAATTAACACACATATAAATGTATATATACATATATGTGTGCAACATATATATATATATATATATATACATAACTGTTTACTTTTACAATTTCTACTATTGTTTGTATTTACTTTAGAAAACAGCTGTTATAAGATTTCTTACGTTTTCTCTTTACTAAATGACGTATGATTAAAAAATTTATTAGAAAAATATTTTTTTTATATCAAAGAAATAAAAAATAAAAATATATATTTTTAGATGGAACCATAATAATAAAAAATTTAACAATAGATCACAAAGTAAATGTTTCTCAAAAGACAATTTATATTTTTCTTAAAAAAATTGAATGCTATCCTTTTTTCATTTCCTTTGTTTCAACTATATGTTCTGCCTTTTATATTATAACTTCATTTCTTTTGACTTATAGAATATAAATCTATATATGAACACGTTTAATGATCCATCAGAAAAATATGATATTTTTAAACTCAATTTTTTCTGTATTTTTTGTTTCAGTTTGCCAGATCATAGAAATATCTGTGAGAATAAGCTTCAGATTTATTATTTATTGATAATGATTTATAAAGTTGCCATTGGTACCTAAACGCTTCCATTTATTCTTATTAAAGTTTTAAAAGAAGAAATCTTTAACCTAAAACAGCAGATATATATGATAAAAATCAGTTCTTTTGTTGGAAATACATAGCTGGATTCTGAGAAAATATGGAAATTTTATAATGAATTTCATTTCCAAATTCCATATCAGCCGACATGAGTGTTTTAAAACGTATAATAATTACACTTTTAATATTCATGTAGTTGTTTTATATAAATGTATCTTGAACTATACGTAACATTCTCCAATATCTAAACACTTTTTTTAAAAAAACTGATGTATTATATGCTTTTGTAACAGTAGAATGTGTTACAACCTATAAATATTAATATTTTTAATTTTTTAAGAGTAGAACCTATTATTACTAATATACATGCAACAGTTTTAATACTTATTACTATAACCTATTTCAATTTTTTAAAGAATTGCGAATTTCCTTTTTAAAGTCACACTTTACACAACATGGAATGAATAAGCTTAGATATTTTATTCCAGCATAAAAACAATAGGAAGAATTAGTACACCAGTAACCAAGAGAATTTTTCATTATAATTATTTTTAGATTTAAATGGCATGGATTCCCTTTATCTTTGCTTTTGTGTTATTATTTCTGTCCCAATAGTGATGCTATGAATGAACAGTTGAAAAACTAATTGGTGATATTACACCTTGACAAATCTATAAAATATTTTATTCCTAAGGTGTAACCTAAAAAAACTGAAGTTGTCTTTGAATCAGAAATCAGAATATATATATATATACATATATATACATATATATATATATATATATATATATATATATATATATATATATATATATATATATATATATATATATATATATATATATATATAGATATATATATTCAAATATATGTATATATATATATATACATACGTGTGTGTATGTGTATTAGTTAATATGCTATCTAAGAAGGAACTACTGAAGTCAAATAAAACATCATTCGTTAAATTTAATTCAAACAAATGCTTCATTAACACCACTAGAGAAAACTCCTTTAATACCTGAATTGAGTCACCGTAGATTATTTTTTTATTGTAAAACAGTGTTTGTAAAACTTGATGAATCCTTCAGTAAAGGACAGTTGCTTTATCACATCTTAATAAGTCATATGAATTAAAAGTTAAGCTTTTCTTCGATTTAAGATAAACAGTGAGATAATTGTTCAAAAGAGTGATAGATAAACTAAAAATTACCAAATTATAAATGCTCCCGTTTAAAGTGAAACAAAGGGAAAAGACTAAAATACGCAGAAAAGAACTTTTATTTAAAATAATGTATTAAATTTAGGGTTTAACTGTCTTTAAAGAATATTTCGAAAGGGGGATTAATTAAGGAAAGTTTATTAAACTATGTGTTTTTTTTAAATGTGCTTTGCAATGCATAAGATAAAAATTTCGTAACTTTCATATAGATTGTAATACTGCTACTTTGAAGTATTTTCTAAAGCATGTAACTTTATGCAAACATATTACGTAATTTGTATTTCTATTTCAAATGAAGAAAGATAAGAGAATTCATGACCGCTGAGAAATAATTGATGCAACATTTCATGCTTAAATATACATTTCCTCTGCTATGCAACTATTTTGCATTCATGGATTACAATATTTTTGTGGAGGCTTTGAATAAAAAACGGCTATTTAAATGCATGGGAAGTATAAACTGAAATATTAAATTACATATTTATTTTTTTTTCGATTCGGCAGGCACGTTGTCTTGAGGACACTTGTCCATCCACAATATGTATTTGTTTAAGACTGTATTATGAGAGCTCCATAAACATGAACCTACTGCGCTACATATGAGAGGACAGCAGGAAAGCCCATGTTTTGGCGACAGCATTTTAAATATATAACTGCGAAAAACTAAATTTTCTTTTATTCCTTTCTTTTGTTTCGAAGCAGTCTTTCTTTTTATATATGTGTTCCATCGGTTTATAAAAACCTAAACGGCTAATGGCAAATAAATTTAAGTTCATACTGTCTGAATTATTTTACTTGGTTTCATAGCAAAAGAATCGCATATTCTTCATCGAAGACCGCAATCATAAATGCGCTCTAAAATTTAATAATAATTGTTTCCCTATTTCTTTATTTGGGAATTCCGAAATTTTCCTTGTTTATTTATTCACTAAACATTGTATTTAAATATTTTCCTCGAATATTATATGCATTTGGTTTGATTCAAACTTAAGAAAAAAGGCCTGCCAAGTCGAAAATTATTTATTTTTCGATTCGGCAGGCACGTTGTCTTGAAGACACTTGTCCATCCCCAATATGCATTTGTTGCAGACTTCATTATAAGAGCTCCATAAACATGAACCTACTGCGCTACATATGAGACGACAGCAGGAAAGCCCATGTTTTGGCGGCAGCATTTTAAATATATAACTGCGAAAAACTTAATCTTCTTTGATTCCTTTCTTCGTCTCGAAGCAGTCTTCCTTTTATATATGTGTTCCATCGGTTTATGAAAACCTACACGGCTAATAGCAAATAAATTTTAGTTCATACTGTCTGAATTACTTTACTTAGTTTCATAGCAAGAGAATCGCATATTCTTCATCGAAGACCACAATCATATTTGCGCTCTAAAATTTAATAATAGTTGTTTCCCTATTTCTCTATTTGGGAATTCCGAAATATTTCCTTGTTTATTTATTCAATAAACATTGTATTTAAATATTTTCCTCCAATATTATATGCATTTGGTTTGATTCAAACTTGAGAAAAAAGGGTTTACTGTGAAGGAAAAAAATAGTTATACATTTTTACGTTTCAAAATGTCTTTATG
This sequence comes from Dolomedes plantarius, assembly GCA_907164885.2. NCBI lineage: Eukaryota > Metazoa > Arthropoda > Arachnida > Araneae > Dolomedidae > Dolomedes > Dolomedes plantarius. Next base: position 54,548,436 of record OU015501.1, on the reverse strand, counting down.
GCACAAAACATTTTGATCATAATTCGCAAAAGAACATTAAAAACTTTCAATGAAAAATGGATAAGAAAATAAAATTTAAAAACAAGTAATTTGAGAAGAGTAGCCGCCCTCATAACATACTTTGAAGGATCTTTTTCCATTAACGAAAATTCTTTATAAAGATAAAAGCCTTTTGAAAAGTGGAACAGTATTTCTTTATTGGATAAGAAGGTTAAAGTTTATTTCCCCTTGTAGCGGGAATTCTACTGTATTCCAAAAGAATACAACTCAAAAGAAATGCCAATACTTATTGAGAAAATACCCCCAACAGTATGTAGAATTTTTTGGAAGATATCATAGAAGTGATTTTTAAATTATAAAGTATAAGAAAGAAGGAACAGATCTCTTTTTTGGCTCAAAAATATCTTTGAAGGAAATATTGCAATTATTTTACCAATGTTTAAAGATCAATGAAAATTACCTTCAAAGAGCATATTTTCATAAAGTTATTTTTTTATAAAAGACATTTTAAAGTTTCGCAAAGTAACTATAACAAAAAAAACCCTTCTATTGAATGCTCTAAAGAACAAAATCCTTTTACCGATACTATCACGTAATTAGAGAGAGAGCTTTATAGTGTTCTAAAATGCATTTACGAATTAATGTAGAAAAGTTGAAAGCACACGTGTACTGCCTGAAAAAAGTTTATTTTCATGTGAAACTCAGTTACAGAAAAAGATTGCATTTAGGGGCCATTGAAATTTTTAGATCAAAAGAATTTATTTTTTAAACTGTTCTATCACATATTTTTTACTTTAATCTCTTTAATGTACACATATTTATTTAACATGTTTATTTAAATAGAAAATAACGTCGAGTTTTGATATCTATTCTGTCTGTAAATGATTACTTAGTTAAAGCTAAACTTTAATGCACTGTAATAATATAATGTTTTATTTATTTCTAATGCAATATTGCGCAGTGAATCTAATGTAGTTAAAGGAGCTTTAAAATAACAATCACTCATATGCGTTGTCTACATTAAATTATAAAATTCTGGATTCTTTTTTAACAATTTATTACACGACTAAATAAGGATACATATTCTGAGCAAAGTCCCGAAAAATATTATGAGGTTTAACATATCATTGGAAAAGTAGTTTAAAGTAGCACTTAAGTACCAGTAAAGTACCGGTTAAGTGCTTAAAAGACGTAAATTCAACATCCGCCCATGGCAACTAGATCGCTATAGTGGCACCCAACCACTGGAAAAATTGATAAATGATCATTTGAAATGAAATTGTCAACATTCTTCGGGGACAAAACCAAAACATCATCATTGATGGATTAGATAGAAAAATGTATGGTAGCTAACGTCCTGTGCCAGTAGCTTCGAAAAGAAAAATGTGATATATGAGGGTAGTCATTGAATATTAATTCTTTGTCTTACCCCTGGAATAGCTCAGTAGGTAAAATACCTAACCGCTTCATGTGGATAGCCACTACAATATATTTGATTAAATTACTAGTTTTTGTGAAGATTGCATAGTGGAATAGCAATTACATTATTTTTTAAGAGAGTGTCTTTAGTTTCCATGCTGTCAATATGACATCTCGACATATAATTTGGTTTTGAACTAATCGGTAATGTTTGTAAATATTATGAGATTGGTGCGCTTTCAGAATATGCATAGTAATCTTGTCTGTGACATCACTCTAAAAGGCAAGAAAAAAATTCGGAATATTACGTATTCCTAAGATGAAGAATACGTAGACATAAATCTCTCAAAATAGGGTTCCATTATATGCATCCATCTTTCACAATTTTTGTAATGGATTAATACTGCTGAAAAGCTAGATATTCTAGATTATACGAGGTCTTTTACTCTTAATTTTTATTTAATCTCATTCTTACGTATCACCTTATAAGATCTGCGTAATGCAATTACCAAAACTTGGAGGTTTTAAAAAGTCTTTCACTTGAATGTTGTCAAAAAACATATAATTGTTAGTTCTTCCATAACCAAAATTATCTTCTAACATTCATCGTAAGAGTGCAGGGAGATTATTGAGACCATAATTTCAATCTATATATATAAAAGGGAATGTTCGTATATGTGTCCTCTATAGAATAAAAAACTACTGAACCGATTTACACGCGGATTTTTGCAAAATGGTCCGTGTTGTCCCGAGAGGGTTTATAGCTATTGAAATCCTCGATCTGACCAGTATAAAGAAAGTTAAAAATATTTTTCGCTCGTCGTCTGTTCAGATATTATCAATGAACCTTCTACTTTCAAACAACACGTACGGATGGTAGCACCTAACAACCCCTGATAGCCACCCCTCTCATGCCACCACTCTCACACCCCTTCAACATTCCTGTGAGGGAGGTGAGGGGTAAGGTCATGATCCCCGAGTATTGAAGGAGGGAGAGGGTTTTCTAACACCCCTCGTAAGAAGACACGCTGTCTGTAAGCTCGGTATGTTAACAGGAGAAACAGATTCTTACAAATCAATATGTACTGTTATAGATCATGATGAAGCTGTAAATTAGTGGTGCACCCAGGGGGTGGACCAAGGGGCCCTTCCTCCGCCCCCCAAGAAGCAGAAATTACATTATGACTATTGAATTTGCATTATAAATATTTTTATCCGTTCAACTCCCCACCACCAAGATAAAATCCTTGGCGTGCCACTGCAGTAAATTATCCAATTGAATTCTTAAATTCACTTGATTTATCTGGATTGCCACCACACAACATTAATCTAAAGCAAGGGTCCCCAACCTTTTTGTACCTAAGAGCACATTCAAAAATACCGGTCGGATGGTGGGCACCATTTATTTTTCCAAGGTGAACTTATAGTTAGACATAGTTAATAATAGATACACATAATGTACAAAAAACATTTAATTCTCAAAATATAATTTAACATATAAAAATTATTGTTAATCTGCTTGTGTAAAATAAATGATTACTAAATAATGCATATAAAATCTACAAAGTGTAAAAATTCTTTATAAAAAATACAAAACTCAAAGTCAATGTGATTTTTGACATTTAATTTCATTGGCCATTGCTTCGTAATTAGGGGAGTATGATGATATTCCTAATCGCGTGCGTAAGCAATCGTCAAAGTGTTCATCTGTACATCTTGATCTGTACTTTGATTTTATGATATTCATTGTCAAAAACACTTATTCACGCAAGTATGTGGAACCGAAAACGATTTTATTTTACATGCTGCTCTTTTCAAGAATGGAAATTTTTTATGTCAACTATATTCAAGAATTTCTGATCTGATACAATGGATTTGAGGACAATGTCGTTCTGGAGGTCCAAAATTTCTATATCCAATTCTTCTGTCCTTACTAGAACAAGCTCTGAAATGTATGTAGCTAGTTCGTTTAGTACATTTACGTTCCGTTACGTTTGGTAAGCAAAAGGATTAACAAAATAGGTGACTACTGGCTCGATGATATTAAACTGCTGAAAGCGCTTTTCAAACTGGTCTTGCAGTAATTGAAGGTTGATAACAAATGTTGATAAGTCAGTTTCCCCATCGCCTGTCATTTTTTTTCATATTTGTAAAATGCATAAGGAATGCATCTTCAAATGTCCACAAAAAAAGTGTAGCCTTAAACGAGTTTATAGGCCCTATCTTGTAGCTATATGTTTGTCCTTTCCCTGCAGCTCTAAGTTTAAATAATTCAGGTTTTCCATTAAATCTGTTAAAAAAGCCAAATCTGCTAGCCAACGAGGGTCTGTTAGCTAAAAAAAATTCTGATTTTTGGCACTGAGATAATTTTTTATGTCTTCAATTAAATCTACAAATCTAGCAAGAACTTTGCCTTTACGATGACAACTGTAAGTCTTGTAATGCTGACATGATCTCACGTTTGTTGGAAAATCCCTCAAATAAGCAGTCGGCTCCAGTAAGAAATGCTTCTTTTAACAACTCACCACCCTGGAAACGCTTTTTCTTCTTTGCGAGTATGTGAGAAATTTTCAAAGCAATAGTGATATTTTTAGATCTTAACAGAGGCCTAGTGAAAACATACTATTTAGCGGACAGATTCGATTTTAACGGATTTATTTTCTTCTTACTTATTTCAGATTTAAGTGGATAGTTCGCATTAAAAGTAGCATGAATTGTCAGGAAATGACGTTCAACATTATGCTTTTTTTGGCACGCGACGCTATTTCCGCACAACAGACAAATACATTTGTCTTTTAAATTGACGAAGCAATATGAATCCTCCCATTCAGTATTAAAATTATAGGTCCGTTGTCGTTTACTTCATCCACTCATTTTGGGGTAAAAAAAAGGAAGTCTTTAAAAATAACGAAGGAGGAAACACAGTATACAAAAAATATGAGCATATATGTATGAATAAATAATGCTAAAATGTAGATACGTCGAATGACCGTTTAACTCACAGCACAAACCACAGTACTGGCTCTTACGAGATGAGCTCCAGACAAACGTTTGTGTTGTGACAGCAGAAATGGACTGATTTTTGTGGACTGATTTTTCTTTTTCTTTTTTTCCCCCAGACGCTGTAAAGATGGAGCAGAGGTACAGCGAAGTGATCCTAATAAGAAAATATAAAAAAATAGTGCAAATGTGTTATGTACTTCTAAATAAACTATTTTATTTTAAACCAGCTCTTTTTTGTATTTAAAATCACGTGTTTCTATAACTATCTTCTATTGCCCTGTAATTTTGAAAAATATTACTATCATACTACTATTTTTGAGAAATAGTACTATGATAGTAATATTTTTCTAAAAAAATAGTAGATAGTAATATTTTTAATATTTTGAGAAATAGTACTATCAAGTGTTGGATATTGAATATCCTATATAATGATAAATAAAATATTTTAAAAAATTGACTTATAGGAATTTATTGAACTTTAATCATAATTTTCAACAATAAATTTCCCTTTAATTTACAAAATTATGCAAAAAATAATTTGCTTATCTGTAGAACATTTACTAACTCTACATCAAAAAAAAATTTAAATAAGTTATTCTGAGCAAGTTTTCATAGGCTCACTAAGGTGAGTATGGGTTTCATGTTTTTGTTTATAAATTTATCAAATTTATGTTTATAATTTTATCAAATTATGTTCATAACTTTTATACTGGGGAGAGTAGAAATATTTGGGGTTAATTATTAAAAACATGGATTTATGTTGCATTTCTTTGGATGAAATATAATAATATGAATGGAAAGAAAAAATGAATAGTACTGTTTTACATACTATATCTCCTTATAAATTAAAACAAAAAACAGGGGAACCTTAGATCGAATGGAATGATATAGTTAGCTTTAACGGTTGGTTTTAATGGTATCTTAACTTTCAAATTTGTGTAAATGTATCTCAATACAAAAGGAGGTTTTGTGCTAACAAGTAAACTCGTGATTCATATGTAAATTTGCAGGTTATAGCAAAGATCAGTATTTGGTATTACCTAAAAATACATGAGAAGGCAAAACTGGAAGGAATTAATACTAGCAATATGAAGGCAAAAATATTTATAATACTAATAAAAGTGTAAGGGTTCATATCAGAGGTTATTCATCAATGTTATAAATAACCTGAAGAAAAATAAAAAGTATATAAAAGAAAGGATCCTACGCAAAACTTTAAAAAAATGCCGGCATTCCGATTCTGGTAGAGTGACGGCAAGTAGCCCGGATCAACGACACATTGCTGGTTACGAGATGGGTAGATGACGGTATGTCGACACCAATAATTACTCCCGTAACCGACCCGTCATCCTCCGGTTACGCGGCGACTTTGTGTCCGCATTGACGGGTTTTTGGTTTGACGGTGTAACATATGATTAATTATGAACAATCCGGTTATTCTGACCATGTTCTTTGAAAAGGGGGATGAACAGAATGTATTCGAAGTAAAACTACAACTATGTAGGAAATCAACAGGAAATACGCTGAATTTTCTAAAAGTAATCCGCTAAACTTATGTGGACTCTAAACATCAAAGTAATTAACATAACCAAGATGGTGCAAATGATTTTTTACGCTTGATTTGGATATTTTGACTACTTAAGCCATCTCCCGCGTGGTATAACCTAAATTGTTCGCAATGAATGTCTCGATTTGATCACTATCAACTTCAACTGGTCTTCCCGACGTTCGAGCATTGTCCAGCTTGAAATCTCCAACACAAAACTTTGCAAACGACATTTAACACATTCTACCTGTCGCAGAACTTTCCCCCATACACTTCATAAATATCTTTTTTATGTCTTTTAATTGCGTTTTTTCCTATTTGAAATAATAAAGCATAATTTACTGAAAATGTTCGCTTATTTTCTTCAGTAGGAAAATAACGACATAAATATTCACTGACTTTGATAATTTGTTTAAATGTACTCTGATACGACAGTTTTCACAACACAATCTAATAAAGTTATGGCGACTGACGTTAAAGACAACAAGAAGCTAATAAAGCCATCTGACACAAAAATCCCGATCGAACTTTTTGGCCAACCCAATATTTGTTCTGTGTACATATTAATCAGACTTTATTACCATTGCAACAGAAAGCACATGATATAGTCACATTTGGGCAGAGTAGAAATTCTCAAATTTTATGGAAACTGTATTAAATGAGCCAAAACAAACTGTTCTGAGGGTTCATAAAATTTATTTTCTTATTCACCCATTTTTTGTCAAGGAAAATTAATGGCTCTGTAATCGGAACCATATTGATATACCACTCAAATTACAATTATGATTAATTCTAAAGTAACATATTCGTATTATAGCTTCCTAAAAGATTTCGTAAAGTGTGTCCTTTAAGATAATGAAATCTTTTCATTCACTTGTAGGAGCAAAATTTAAAAGGACTGATATTTAGTTAGACAGCATAGCGTGTGATTAAATATGAAGAATCCGGTTCTTCTGACCATGTGCATAAAGCGGAAAACAGACAGAATGGGTTCGAAGAAGGATGAGAGCCAAGTAGGAAACCAATCTCCGGTCCACAGAATTATCTAAGAGAAAATCATGTTAAAACAACGGTTTCTCTTGCAGTTGAAAAACCGGGTTCTACAATTGCATGAGACTGGACTACGGTAACTGTTAAAAGGTGAATTTGAACGAGTATAATGGAACCCAATTTTAACAGATGCATGAATATATATATATATATATATATATATATATATATGTGTGTGTGTGTGTGTGTGTGTGTGTGTGTGTATGTATGTTTGTATTAGAATCGACAATGTTCCCATACTTTCGCTTGTCTTTTACGGTAATCTGACAGCCGAGACTGCTCTACATCTTTAGGGACCGTACCCCACTCATGATAGTTAGCAACGTTACCGACTACATAACACACTATCAGGACAAACCACAGTTATAACATTATAATATGTTGATATGTTCCAGAAATGGTTCAAAAATGGTTCTTTCAAAATTCTAACCAAGATCATGGTTTTAGCTGTTTATTAGTTGTGCCTTACCTTATCAGATAGAACATTATTTAAGTGAATCCGGGACTCAAAATTCTTTCAAAACTTTTACTTAAAAATACTTTAAAAACTTTTGTATTTTGGTTTGAAACATATTGCAGAAGTCTTAGGATCAAAGAACAAATACCGTTGTTTACACGATAAATATATATAGTGAAATATCATTTTTACACTGTAATGTCAATGCGTACTATCTTTGCCCATGTGTACTTAAAGTCTCTTTTATCTAGAAATTGAGTCTCCCCTACTTGATCTGAAGCTCGAAGCAATGTATCTCTATGAAATATTATTCTCCTTGCCTTTGAAATCTTTTTATTAAACTGCCTGCAGGATTTTTTATTTAGAGCAAAAAGTTTGGTAATACTCTTTCAAGGAATATTACTCTAAAAATTTAATTTACGTGATTTAATATTTTACAAAAAATATTTTATCCAGAAATCAAATAATTCTGAAATCTTAACTACGCAAAAAAAAAAATTGCAGAAATAGAAGCTTTGGTTCTGAGGATATGTCTAAAGATTTATTAAATTACAGATATATTGAAATTTTCTTTTTATCGATTTCGAAACAAGATTTCAAATTCTTTTAAGGTTTTTTGATACACATAAAGAACTTTTTACAAAATCTCATTTTTTGAGAAAAAATAATTAAGAAGTTTGTGAAAAAAAAATCCGTCCCAATCTCCTTTAAAACCTTGTTCCGAAACAGGAGTTCAAACGAGAATGATTGTTTTTTTTACTATTTAAGAACTTTATCTCTGAATCAATAAGTTCTTTTGGGGAATAATAATTTGCTTCTTTAAATCACAGGTTTTATGCTAGTAATTACACAGGCCAACGATGAAAAACTTTTTCAATAAATTTGCCTTATTCTTGTGGTTTTTAGTGTGCTGAAACCAAATAAGACAATAAAAAAGCCTTATCACCCACCATTTTTTTCACATTTCAACCCTCAATATTTAAAGAAATGACATTTTTAGCGAATTCAACGTAATAGGCTAACCGCCAGTAATGTGTCTTTACTAAATTCCTATGTTTCTTATGTGAATGGGACCGTAGGGCAAGGGATCAACATTGGTCAAGAATAATCTGGCCTGCAAGAAAATCTTTAAAGCCTGGAGAGAAGAGCATTCTGTGAAAGAACACTGTGGACCCGGAAAACATTCTGCTGCCATCTCTACACATAAAATTAGGCCTAATGAAACAGTTTGTGAAAGCCTTACCCTAAGATGGAGAATATTTCAAGTATCTCTGCGAGAAGTTTCCTCATCTATCAGAAGCAAAATTTGAAAAAGGCGTGTTTGTTGGGCCTGACATCCGAAAAATGATGTTCGATCCCAACTTTGAATCAAAAATGACTTTAAAAGAAAGTGAGGCTTTGGTATCATTCAATCAGATTGTGACCAAGTTCTTGGGAAACAAAAAAGAACCCACATTATATTTCTATTGTAGCCAACATGCTGGAAAAGTTCACAAAGTTAGGCTGTTTGATGATCCTCAAGATTCACTTTTTGAATAGTCACCTTGATTTTTTCCCAGATAATTTGGGTGATGTCAGTGAGGAGCAAGGTGAGCGGTTTCATCAAGATATTAAATGGATTGATGGAAAGATGATGTCAGCTCCCCTGGAATACCAATATGATAGGAGACTACTGTGGGTCACTTCACCGAGAAGTTGAGCAAGCGATTCACAGGCAATAAAGCAATATCAGGAGTTTTAAGGAGAAGAAAGAAAGGAAATATAAGCCAAAGCACACATAAAATCTATGTAATGAAAGGTATTTTCATGTTTATACTTGAATAAAGTTTGTTCATATTGCAACATTTATTTATTTTTATTTTCTATGGTATATTCGGCTAATTTTCTAGTTTCTGACGAAGTCATATTGTGACGAAACTGTGGGGGATAGAAAAAAACTAAGGTCAGATACAGATTCAGCACCAAAACTTCCATAAGAACCAGCTATTAACCTTAAAAAAGTTTTCAACAAGTCATTTTCGTCGGCCAGTGTTATTCATAAATATTATATTAATTACACCATCTTGCATGTTAACAATATCTTAAATTAATGCAATTCTAAAGTTGTTTATAAATTTAAGACAAATGTAAGATAGTATAACCCTTTGAAAATGAGTTACCTGTCCCTACACTAGGATTTTGTAAAAATTCTCTTAAATTTTTTAGAGAAAGCAGGGAAACAATTAATCTCTTTATCAAAAACTAAGCTTTAAAAATTAGCTGACATAGTAATTGTTTAAAACAAACTCGCTCAGCACACAGAGGCAAGTTGAGTAATTAACTAATAACTTATTTGCCTATCTTAAGATATAATTGATATTACAAGAGTCACGTAATATAGATAACCTAGCAGAATAAGCTTATGGGAGCGAAGAACTTCATCAATCTTATGAACAATCATAAATCCCCTTATTATAAACTACATCTAATCTAAATAAATCACAATTTTAATGGTAACAAATGACTTAAGTCAAAGCTTTGATTATACCTATTCTAGAAGACTTTAATAATCACTTTAATATAAGTGAAAAATATGTTTCTATGAAATTTATCAACTTTAAAAGGAATACAATTTACATTTTATCTCTTTCTAAGATCTTTTCTAACTGTCTGTATTTTGCAAACACTGCCTAACCGTTAATTACAATTCTTAAAATAGCCTTTAAGACATTTTTCATGAGAAGTTTCTTAGTTCGGTAGTTTCGTAATTCCAGTTTTTGTTTCACTTTAATCAAACTTCAGCACTAAATTATATTTTCTCCTCCGCGCGTCATTAGCAGCACTCTATTCCTGTTGTTAATAGTTTTAATAAATTCTAGTATTAGTTGCATGATCGTTATCACATTAGTGTTGAATTCATATTCATACCGCCATTGAGAAAGTAAACATGCGTAAGTTACCTCTGTAATTATGTGTTTCTTTAAAAAAACTGAACATCTTACGTACCTGCTACGGAAATTAAAATATGTTATCAATGGTTATTCATTAAATGTGCTTAGTTATGCTCCCATGGCTACTATATAAATAACAACTTTTGTCATTAAAATGAAAACAGGATAATAAAAATTTTTCTAACACCTAACTCAGAAGTAAAAAATTACATAAATTGCGTCAAAAATGATATAGACTCAATGCAAAATGAATTGATATACTAGTATAGCAATATAGCATGGAAAGGAAAATTGCTCAAGGGGAATTTAATCCAGATTTTTTAGACAAATGTTTTTAGGAAGTTATCGAATTGGGCCTTTTATTTCATTCATCAAACTTGGCATTAAAGATTTTATGTGCCCCATAAAATTTCTTTTTCCAAATGTTTTGTAGATTATGAAAAAATGTCTTAATATTCCTGCCCAGAATAGCATATCCTCTAAATAAGATTCAAGGAATTTTCTAAAACGTACATTGAACAATCTTAGCACAAATATAGCATTTATAAATAGAATACATACGTATAAATACCATAATAGCTGAATTACATAAAATATTTGATTTATTATTCAAAACCATACTGTTCGTGCAAACTATCAATGTTCCATAGAAATTTCAGTATTTTTTTTCTTGCTACCAGCCATAATAATTTTTTTTTCTTTTTACCTTGATGTACATCTTGCCTTTCCTTTGTGCTTTACCCCACATGAACATATTTCATTTAAAATACGATGTAACTTCTAATCGCACACACAAAATGCATGCCATGAACTCCAGTTAAATTGCAGCTTAGTTATTCACATTGAACATAATGGTATCCCCTTTGCAATAAAAATTATTTTAACTCACAAAAATTATATATATATATATATATATATATATATATATATATATATATATATATATATATATATATATATATATATATATATATATATCCTTTGCACGGTTTAGTAATACAGTTCTACTGGTTTATATGTCAATTATTTACGAAAAGAAATAGCTTTTCTTTGGATAGCTATTAGTTTTTACATGATTTATATTCCATCCTTTAATTCAAACTAAAATCTAATGTAACCTTCATTAACAAAAATTACGCATATTCATAGGTTTTTAAGAAAATATATTATGGGGAAAACTAGTGTAGAAGTTTTTATCTTACAGAAAAAATCCTATATGTAATGAAAAATTTTAACTTTTGAAAATGTTTTTATAACAAACTATTTTTGTTGTCTTAGTATTATAATATTTGATCTCATAAAAGTAAAATAAAACAAAATAATTTACAACAATGTCATTTTGTTAAACTGCTTTTGATCTTCTTGTAATGCATGGGGATTATGCACACCAGAGTTTGAGTTCCACAGGAGTGGCTGAAAATGAAAGATTCAAAACTGACTGTAGAAATTCCATATTTAGTCACCATTTCCCAATTAAATCAAAAATATAAAACTAACAAATAAAAAATGCATTAACTGATCTTAGTTAAGGTTCTTTTCCTATGTAAATTCTGTATGTGAAGAGTTATTGTTTCGATTTAGAAACATTTAAATTTATTACAACTTAAATAACAGTTACCAAATACATTTTGGAAAGAAATTCAAACAAAATGGCATTTCTTTTAAAAATTTCATTTCGAAGAAATGATATATCTTTTACTTTAAATTAAGAAACACACTGGCAAAGTGTTTGAATCTAAAAAGCTTTTTTTTCTAACTCTCAAGATTTTTACTCTCAAAATAGTAGTAGACTATTCAAAATATGGAATATAAAAACGCTTTGAATACTTAAAGGACATATGAAAAATTATTTTCATTGTAAAGAAAAATATATTCTAAACACTTATCTTCCAATAATAACCAGAAACGTTGCTCTATCCATTTGCAGAAAAAAATAACACTTAGAATACTTTTCTTACAATGCACAGTTTTTAATACTTATAATGTGATGTTATCTCAGAAAAAATCTCCTTAAACGTTTAAACGAAGTACACACCCACTTTATGCATTAAAAATGACGGGTGATGAAGCTATGGAATTTCTAAATGCGTGCTATGAAGACAGATGAATAATTTGTTCGGAATATTTTAATTCCCTTCATAAAATTTAAAAAAATATACATCAAGCATCTGAAATATACTTTCAAATATCTGCTAGTTTACTAATTAAGGGAGTAACGTAAGTATAAAATTCAACAACATTTGTAATTCTCATAAATATGGAGTCATTGAATATTTACTTTTTAAATAACTGCGTCATGAAACTAGCTCTGTTTAAAAAAAAAGTAGATTTAGAGGTGAAAACTTGCTTCTTAAAAAATAAGACTTTGAAATTCTTTTAAATAATACAGAACCTGACCCACGCAAAGCCTCAAAGGATTTCAATCAAAAAATATAATTTTTCTGAAAAAAATAGATGCAAGTTTGACTCGGTAAAAAACTTGAATTCAGATTAATGGAGCCTGAAAGTTTCGCAGTCTGGAACAAATGTTTCTTACATTATGTATTCCACTACCGAAATCGTTTAACATAAGTCGTCCCCGTGGTGCAGAAAAATACCACAAGGGAAACACGTATGGAGATTAAGAGATTGAGATTGCATTTTCAAAAAAATGCTATTGGGAGTTTACAACAATAATAAAAATGCTAGAGAAAGATGTAAAAATTAGTGATAGGAGAAATGGTGGAATTTTTTCAAGGGGTGTTGGTTTCATATAAACTGTTATGAATGTATATAGGTAATGTATAAAAGCCAAAAAAGAAGATTTGATGATTTTAATACATTTGGGCTAACATATGACCTATGATAATTAAGTTAAACAAACAAAATAACACAATACCCCTTCAGACGTTATAAAATGCAGAAAGTACATCAAATATATTTCTAGAATTTTTAATGCTATGGACTATCATTGAAATAATTTAAATTTTAATTTGCATCAGCCAGTATAGTTTCATACAGGGCATTATCAAAGTAATTAAAAATTTTAACATATCCGAAGAACTTGTTATTTATAAATTATAGATCTAACTCACTTCCAAAACAGCACATGAATCTTAAGTAGGACGTAAGTCCTCTACGTTGGGGTACAGGTATTGAAATTCCGTACCAATCATCCTGCAACTTATATCCTAACTCTTCCAATGATGGTGGAGGGGGATAACTTGAACAAACCTTTATAACTTGAACAAACCTTTCTACCCACAAGTGCCCTGAAATATTAAATAAAATTATGATTAGTCGATTGAGATAGACAAGATAGATGCTAAACCTCACCCTCATGCTCTTCAAACTTGTTGGCACGTCTTGAACAACGATACATGAGTGTGTTATCCTTGGATACAAGGATAATCATTAAGAAATAACGCCTGCACCATACGATGTGTGTGATCCGCCAGAATGGTATTTGACAGTAGGCAATAGGCAAATTGAACGACATGCTTCTGGAGATGTTCGCCAAATGTATACTTTAGAAGTGGTAGGAAACAGTCTAAACTCAACTCCATCCAACTGATCAGATGAAACACTACAAATCTGATCTCTAGTTTTTATGTTCGTACCATCTGACTCGTTTTCTTGCAAAGGCGTAAATAATGAGTGACTTTTGGAATGCAGCACGAGCTTTATGAAGATTCTGACTTACTGTTATAACTGAAACAGGATCATTACGATTCGTATAAACCTCTGCTTTTCTTTGTTGTACTGAAATCTTATTATGAAGTTTTCGTCATAAAGTCTGTATGATTTACCTGACTGACATCTTTGTGTGATATCCACTTTTTTTTCGTTTACAGACAACACCTTATTCACTTCTGTACGATATCATAATCTTTGATACTGTTCCTCGAGATACTTCTGCAGTTTTTTTCCATTTTATCTCTAGAAACGCTTACAATCCCTAGGAACTATCTTACTTTTCTGAAAATCATTCAAAGCCAATATTCTGAACATTAATCCCCTCAATAACTAAGTCAATAAGTCAGTCAAAATTGAGATGGCAACTGGCTAAGTCGGACTCCGATCCTTGTGGTGTAATTATAAACAGGATACGCACCCCTCAGCCCGCAAGCCTATATGGGCCTGGTCTGGAATACTTCAGGCCAGCGGCATAAGCAACAACAACACTTATAAGATATATAGAAAGTTGATGAATATTTACGACAGATATAGTATATATACAGGTGGTTATCAAAATAATGGAAACACCTATCAATATTTGTGGCGTTTATGAGTGTGCTTCGTATTCCTTAAAAATCAAGTCTGGCCACCGGTTTTTTATATAATATAGTGTATGTATTATTCTACTGTCAGGTAGCAGCAATGAAGCTAAGGGAATCGTGCTTTTGGGGGGAACAGCGTAAAATGTCAAACCTTACAGAACTTGTGAAAAGGGCAAATTGGAGCACATTTAAATTGGAGTATCTCTTACTACAACCCCCAGACTAATGGGTGTTTTTCCAGCTATGGTATCGCAAGTCATGATAGCATACAGAGTGAACGGAAAAACATCCTTTGCCAAACAGAATAGTGGACGAAAGAGAGAACTGAGTGGAAGAGGCGGATTGTGACACGAAGAAAGAAAACAACTGCAACCAAAATGACCGAAGAGCTCAATCGACATCTGCATGTTCTTATATCAACCATTAGAGGTAGAAGAGAACTTCACAAACAATGCATTTACGGAAGAGTAGTTTTTCCATGCCAATTGTAATAGATAGTAATACAAAATATCACTCCCAGTGAAGCCACGAGCGTAAATCATGGTCGAGTAATACGTTGAAAAACAGTGTTTGGTCCGAAGAATCATTGGTCTCATTGTTCCTCGCAACAGGACGTGCGTATGTCTGAAAAATACCTACACAACCATGAGATTCTGGCTGCCTAATCTCAACTGTCAGTCATGGAGGTAGATCTATCAGGGTTTGGGATGTCATCTCATGGCTTTCTTCAGGCCCTATTGTAACCCTAAATGGGAGGTTGAATGAGAAGGACTATGTCGAAATTTTAGCTTTCTATTCAGTCCTATGATACAAACATAAATTCTTGCAGGAGATGTCGTTCTCCGGTATGATAATCCTCCTATACATACAGCTAAATCTACCAAGTATTATTTTGAAGAGCATAAAAAAGAAGGCAAATATCTTATCTTGCCCTTGTGGTGACGTCAATCTGAGGCGTGACGTCCGGTCCAACATGAGGAATCAACAAACCATCTGCGGTACTTCCGAACCCACCACAACGCTGTATCTTTCAACGCTGTGTACTAATATTTGAAGCATGCAGCGTATAAAATCCAGGGCGAGAAGAAGGGAGACATAAGCTTGGCAGTCGACCGCAGCGACCATTGCGGCCTGTCTTCCGACGCAACCGCTCGACGCCTGGTGACCAGTGCTGCCGATGAAGTGACTCACCTGTTAATTTTTGGACACAAGTTATGTCCGGTAATTTATGTTTCTTTTATCATTTTAATTTTTGTTATTGTAAAATAAAAACCAAGGTCTGGTTGAGCTGTTTTTGTGCTCACTCAATTTAAGTCAGATTTTGGGAAACAATTTGCCTAACCTACCCTTCACCCCCAAAGTGGTGACTCAGTGAATATGCAAATTATTGAGTGAAATTTTAAAGATAATTCAAGCTTTAAAAAAAAGTGGTAGTTTTCTTCGTACTGCTTTATAGTGAAGATTAAAGTAAATCAAATTCTTCACATGTGCCAAATCATCATTTTAAAGTTGATCTATCGCTTACTGTATCTGTGCATACCTGTTTATACAACTTTTGTTGAAATTTAAAATATTTTAATCTTTTAAGTGGTATTATATATTTGTAATTTACAAGATGCAAGATATCAAATATAGTCTTACTGATTCCGATAGATTAGAACCTCAAATAGCTAGAGTTGCTTTTAAGCCACCACCATTCTGGCATGATAAACAAGATATATGGTTTTTCCAAGTTGAATCCCAGTTCATCAATGCTGACATAAAAACGGATAGCACTATATTTCATGCTGTAATCTCGGCACTTGATTGTAAAGTTTTAAAGAGTGTTCGGGATATAGTCCAAATGCCACCCTCTCAAAACGCTTATCAAAAGCTGAAAGACCGTATACTGGAGATTTATTCCCAGTCTGAAAGCTCTCGCCTCCGGATGCTACTGCAAGAGTTTCAACTTGGTGATAAAAAGCCTACACAGCTATTGCATGAAAGGCGGAATTTAGCTAATACAAAAATCTCGGATGACGTGCTTTGTTCACTTTGGATGCAGCGTTTGCCGAAAAATGTGCAACAAATTTTACACGTTAGCACTGACACATTGGATGGTCTCGCAAAGATTGCTGACAAGGTATATGAAATCACAAATCCCATAACAGGAATTGCAGAAACTTCTAAAGACAGTGGGGTTCAACAATTAACTAAAAAAATTGACAACTTAGAAAGCAGTACACAGGCTGACTGTGTGCGCTGGAAACAAGAGGAACTTTGCACCGAGACACCGCAGCAGGTCCAACAGTTGAAATTCAGTTAAAAAGTCGGATAGTATTAAAAAATGCTGGTACCATTTTAAATTTGGCAAAAATGGACGAAAATATTCATCATCTTGTTCGTGGTCGGAAAACGATTAAGCTCTGATGCTCAGACGGCGGCAGCAGAGTACAAGCCTTATAGTCGTTTATTTGTTTTTGACAAATCTACAAAACGGCATTACCTCATCGATAGTGGTGCGGCTGTGAGCTGTTTCCCACGAAATTATGTTAATTCTTATGAATCAGGTACTTGCATCTTTTCGCTGCTAATAATTCACCGATTAAAGCATATGGAACAAAACGTCTGGTGCTAGATTTGGGATTGCATCGTACTTTCCCTTGGTATTTTGTTGTGGCTGATATTTCACACCCAATAATTGGTGCTGACTTTTTGGAAAGGTATTCTTTGTTAGTGGATGTCAAAAACAGAAAACTCATTGACAACTCTACTTTGTTATCCTCGAAAGGAAAAGTTAAAACCTGTTTCTCAATGACCTTAACGCCAGTTGTAAGTAACACACCTTTCCATAAAATTTTAAACAATTTCCCTAGCCTATTCAGCAAAAACCTTAGAACCTTAATAAGCTTATCCCCAGATTCCGGTGCATACACCTGACATTCCTAAGACTTCTGTAACTACACCGATAGGTCTGTTTGATTACGTTTACATGACTTTCGGATTAAGAAATGCCAGCCAGTCATTTCAGTGCTTCATGGATAATATTTTTAGGAACTTGGATTGTTTTGTCAAAAGCATCCACCATTAACCATACTATCGAGACCAGAGGTCCTCCAGTTTTTTCTAAGCCTTGGCGACTGAACACAGAAAAATTAAATGCTTTAAAAAAATAATTCAAGGTCCTATTGGATCAGGGTATCATCCGCCCATAAAATAGCCCCTGGACAAGTCTGGTACATTTAGTACCTATAAAAGGCGGATCGTGGCGCATATGAGGATATTTTCGTCGTCTTAACGCCGTCACATCCTTGATCGATAGCCTTTGCCACATATCCACGATTTCGCTGCAAATCTACGTGGTAAGACAATTTTTTCAAAAATTGCCTTGGTCAAAGCTTATCACCAGATTCCGGTGCATACACCTGACATTCCTAACACTTCCTCGTCGTGTAACTACACCGATAGGTCTGTTTGAATACCTTTACATGACTTTCGGATTAAGAAATGCCAGCCAGTCATTTCAGTGCTTCATGGATAATATTTTTAGGGACTTGGATTGTTTTGTCTACATTGATCTGCTAGTCACATCAACTGACATGGAATTGCACAAATCTCACCTAACATCAGTATTCCAAAAACTTTGGCAACATGGTATTATTATTAACCTAAATAAATACGTATTAGGTCAATCTCGCTTATCCTTTCTTGGGCATGAGATCTCCGCAGAAGGGATTTCACCCTTCACGGACAGAGTTGATATCTTGCGCAACTTTCCTCAACCAGAAACTATTACATAGTTACTTCGTTTCTTGGCAATGCTTAATTTTTATCGTCGATTTTTGAGAGACGTGGCTAACGCGCAGTCTGTGTTATTTGATCTCACTAAGAATAAAACTAAAGGAAATAAAGCAAAAATTCAATGGACGCAGGCTACAATAGAAGCATTCAAGACATCCAAACACCTCATTGCAAATGCAGCCCTATTGGCCTATCCAGCCACTTATGCTCATCTATCACTTATGGTTGATGCTTCTAGCACTTGTATTGAGGCAGTGCTACATCAATACGTTAAAGTTTAGCTTGAACCCCTTGGTTTCTTTTCGCGTAAGCTTTCACCTGCTGAAACTAGGTATAGCGCCTTTGACAGAGAACTTTTGGCTGTGTATTCATCCATTCGGCACTTCCGTCATATGTTGAATGGTCGTCCGTTTACCATATTTACAGATCACCAACCACTGACTTAAGCATTTTCTCAAAAATCGGATAAGCATACACCTCGTCAAATTAGACAATTAGAGTTTATCAGTCAATTTTCCACAGATATTCGATATGTGGCCGGAAGGGACAACGCTGTGGCCGATGCTCTTTCTAGAATTTCTAGTGTTATTTTACAAGGTCCGCTGGATTTTAATGAAATGGCTCTTGCTCAAACTGAGGATGACGAATTAAAAACACTACTTTCTTCTGGAACTGATCTCCAGCTGAAATTAGTGACCTTGCCAAATACTGAAAAGATCTTTATTGTGATATGACTACTGGTAATATTCGACCGTATGTACCATCACAATTCAGGCATAATGTTTTCACCTCACTGCACAATCTTTCACATCCAGGTACAAAAGAAAGTGTTAGACTCATCAAGGAAAGGTATGTTTGGCCACGAATGGACAAAGATATTCGTCAATGGTGTGAATCCTGCCTCTCTTGCCAACAATCCAAAGTGCACAGGCACACCAAATCACCTCTAGGAAACTACTCATTACCAAGTGGACGCTTTGTTCATGTCCATCGTGGCATCGTAGGCCCTTTACCACCATCTCAAGGATGCGTTTATATTTTAACAAGCATCGACAGATACACTAGGTGGACCGAAGCTTTCCCAGTTCCGTATCAGAGAGCAGAAACACTCGCCCGTGCTTTTTACTCAGGTTGGATATCCCGTTTTGGTGTCCTCCAGATAATTACAACAGACAGGGACACCAACTTTGAAAGTAACCTTTTTAGTTCCTTTTCCAGACTACTTGGAATAACTAAAAATCGTACGACTGCGTATAATCCCCAAGCAAACAGAATTATTGAAAGATTCCACAGACAACTCCAAGCGGCCATAATGTGCCATCAGACAGACCGTTGGGTTGAGGTATTACCTACGGTGCTATTAGGCATTCGTACGAGCAATCAATGCGACTCCAGCAAGACATCAATGCGACTCCAGCTGAACTTGTTTACGGATGTACACTGCGTCTTCCTGGAGAATTCTTAGCTGACACTACTAAAACTATTTTTCCTAGTGAGTTTGCACAAAACTTGCACTTAATAATGCGGAAGCTTCAACCGATTCCAGCCTCCCGACATTCTAAAAGCAGCGTGTTTATCCATAAGGATCTACACGCGGCAAGCCATGTCTTCGTAAGGAACGACAGTGTCAGACGTCCACTACAATTCCCTTACGACGGACCATTCAAAATTCTTCAAAAACAAGACAAATATATAATCCTTGACGTTGCAGGAAAAAAATGTCACTGTCGCTATTGATCGGTTGAAACCAGCTTATCACCTGCACTCCAGTGTCGAACCACCTCCTCTACCTGATGTACCACAAGAGAAAAGACGTCCAACAGCCACTCATTCCGGTAGGTTCTCCAAGCCCGTCATCAGATTTCAAGCTTAATCGTCCTGTTGGACTGGCGGGGGAGTATTGTGGCGACGTCAATCTGAGGCGTGACGTCCGGTCCAACATCAGGAATCAACAAACCATCTGCGGTACTTCCGAAACCGCCACAACGCTGTATTTTTCAACGCTGTATGCTAGTATTTGAAGTATGCAGCGTATAAAAGCCAGGACGAGAAAAAGGGAGACATCAGTTTGGAAGTCGACCGCAGGGACCATTCCGGCCTGTCTTCCGACGCAACCGCTCGACGCCTGGTGACCAGTGCTGCCGATGAAGAGACTCACCTGTTAATTTTTGGACACAAGTTATGTCCGGTAATTTATGTTTCTTTTATCATTTTAATTTTTGTTATTGTGAAATAAAAACCAAGGTCTGGTTGAACTGTTTTTGCGCTCACTCAATTTAAGTCAGATTTGGGAAAGGATTTACCTAACCTACCCTTCACCCCCAAACCCTGTACAATCCCCCTGACTGTAAATCATCCAACGACTGTGACCTGTATAAGCGGATAGATAAAGGTATCGATATCCACCACAGCATCTCTACAGGAACTTTCATGATTTTTCCCTGAAGAATGGTATAATATATTCCTAACCCCTATTTATGACTTGCATAATCCAATTCCAAGGGGAATCAGGGGGTATTACATGACAAAGGTGAACCTGCTCCGTATTATTAAAGGTTTTCATGATGTTTCTTACTGTTTCCATCATTTTGATAACCACCTGTATATATAGAGAGGAGAGGTTGCTTGATTCGACTAGTTCAAGCTATTACCGGATACATAATGAAACGCAGTTGGACTTCCAGACCAGGACAAAGGAAGGTTAGTTTCATTTGCCACGTGATTATATATGTGATATGCACAGCGACAGTCAGATGACAGAGAGCATGGGGAGGATAGGCAAAAATTTAATCGTAAAGGTAGGGTTGGTGTAATAGTTACGGAAAGGAATAGACAAATTTAAAGGAATAGAATTTATGAATGGTGGGGCATTATTATTACTTACTTACTTACACACATACACACACACACACACACATATATATATATATATATATATATATATATATATATATATATGACAGGCGTGTGGTTTGCATGTTCTCAGATTAATTCGAAGTCATCATGTTAATACTGGTGGCGAGTGGTAAGTAGTCTAAATCCAATAAACAAACATAGTTCCAACTCAATCAAGCCAATTTATTTCACCTTCCAGCAACCACTGATCCAAGTAGCGCATATTTGAGCTCTCGCCATTTTCAAATTATGGACCCAGCTGACACGCGTCCACTAGCAATGAATTAAATCCCACCGTCTGATTAAACACTATTCTTTTTCTGCCATCCAAAGCCACCGCGCATGCCCACATGATCTCTGTGATGCATACACCGGCGATGAACCATGGGTGTGGCTACAGATGTCAATCAATCCAAAGGGAATTTCCCCGATTTCTCTCGATGTATTTCGAACCAAGATATGAGAATAGTGCCGAATTACGCCACGACAATAAATTAATTACTAAGCCCCCTTTAAATTTAGAATAATTATTTCGTTCCCGCTTAAGTCTGACAACTTTCCCCCCCTTTGAAGGCGTGCACACAAGGAGTAGCTAATTCCCTGTGGCAACAACCCCTACGATAAAAAAAACATTACATCAGTAGACTGGAAAACATGCTGAGTAGGGACGTCTCTCTACACAACAGGTTCCAGTGAAAAACCCCTTAATTAAAAATCAACCGTTCCCTTAACAACCCCTGGATTAATTCTTTCTGTTCTGTAAGACTTGGAGCAGTGGTTTAAAAATACACAGTTTACAATTTTTCAAGTTACACAAAAATTCTTGAGTTGTACAATATTATATCACTGATGACTTGAAGCAAAATAGGAAAATATTACAGCATTATCTCTAAATATATCACTATAAATTCAAAATATCACCTTAATTATACCAATATATAATCTCAATGGGACATCACCTGAAAAACAATGTCACTTCAAAAACTCACCTAGGAACAAATTAATTGAAAATCACAAAATAACTATTACCCATTAACGTGGAATGTTAGTAGCATTTTACAATCTAAAGTCCTGGCTTTAATACTTTCATCAGCCTCGTTGAGTGGTAATGTAATCAACAGTCCTGTAGGCTGTCCACTCATCTTATAATTTTATAACAGTTCCAGTTTAAAATTCTACAAGTATGACTTTATTTACACAGATTATGGTAATGTGAAAATGGAAGTACATGAAAAAATATTTAAATATATGAAAGACAAAACTAAATGCGGTCGACCGGCTTGTTTGGAGGCCTCCTTGACATGGTTGACCCCGTAAAATACTCAGAGACACAACATATTAATAATTGAAAAAATATAAATATTGATCAATTTCCCATGGGATTATTTTTCTCGTATCTTGTACTTGCCGAACGACACAAATATATTTTGACATCAATTACAATACAGTTTATCTTTTTAGAGCTCTTTTATACCTTCGACTTACTTATGAAAATCAAACATATGAAATTACACATGAAATTCAAAATTCTCTACATATTATTTACACTTCAAAATTTTTTCCATAACACAAAAATCTGATTCAAATTTATCACAATTCAAAGTTATCAAACATTTTATAATTTACACTTCATTCACCTTAATATTTCCCAATGATAGATTCATTATGTAAAACAATTCACTTTTGGTACTGGTGTACCATTCCTTCATCTGTGTACATTCTGTTTAATTCAAGGTGTATGTTTTTGTTTGTGTGTGTTTGTGTAGTTGAGTGAACAAGTGCATGGTTGGGTCAGAGGAGAGCAGGTTCAACAATTTCCCACCGTCTTAACCACAACCGACAACTCTAAACAAAATTCAGAGTGAAAAATTGGTGCGTATAGTGCACGACACTGAAACTCTAGGTTGGGAAAGGCTCAAAAGAGATCAGTATTCACTTACTGACTCCAGAAAAAGGAAAGGATTTAACACCCAGCCAACCAAGAGGAAAAGGGTAATCCGTTCACTCATGAATTCCAATGGGGAAAACACGAGTCAACAGAAACCTGAAGGAAAAGGGAGGACAAAGGAGCGGTCATCCCAAGCCTGTCTTTAGTCATTCTTATTTAAGTAATATTTTTCAGTACATTATGACTGAGCATGTGAAGTAAAATCTATTTATAAAGCTACAAAGAGATTGGGACGACTTCCAACGCGTGGTTAGGTGTGGGGGAGAGGACAGAGCATTCAAGAAAGAGAAAATTTACTGACAGATGAAAGAAGTAGGAGTGTCACAGTCGATTATTAGCCCAGGAGATCCAGAAAATCACATACAAAAGTTTTCTAGTAGAAAGTTTAACAGTCCAGTAGAACGATAGTTTTTCCTCTTTTTTTTTTTTTTTTAAATATATCTTTAATTTAAGACAGCACACGACGTTTAACCACATAAGTGGAGTCAAGAGGGTGTTAGGCACCCAACATATAAAATCAATTAAGAGATGGATCTCTGGGATAGGCAATTTGGTCATATTCGGGAAAATGTAGATACAGCTCCACACATTAATGTAACAAAACATTGCAAAGATGGTAACAAAATTTTCAAAATAATTTAGGTTTAGTCAAAGTTCTTTCATAAGTTATTAAATTTCAATTCAAAAATGCATAATTATTAACATCCAATAAATTCAATACAAATCATCTTCTAGTTTACTTTCACAATATTACTTCATCAGTTCCAATGTTATTATTTTATTTACTCATTAACAATCATAATTTTATAATTTCAATTTTTTACTTGTAACTCGTATCAACATTTTATCTTAATTTCCCCCCCCCCCTCCCCAAAATTGTGCATGAAACAACATTATTGTAATTTAAACTCACTATATGGATGAAAATGCCTTAATCTAGTTGAGTGCACAATTTCACTCTTTTTTCCAGTGTATTGGTTTGGTTTATCAATTTCGAAATTAACATTAGAAAGCTGGCTTAAAATTTTATAGGGGCCTGAATAGGGTGGATCTAATTTTCTTGAATTTGGGTATTTGAATTCTTCGTACATCACTAAGTCACCAATTTTGAAGTTTGACTGTATAAAATTTCTATCATATCTTTGCTTATTAATTTTATGGTGCTGAATTGTTCTTTGCACTGCAATCTTTCTTGCTTCTTCAACTGGCGGATAATGTAATGAAGTTATTTTAGGTAATGGTGAGTTATATGGTAAATTTCCAAATAGGAGGTAATTCGGGGAAAATCCAGTTACTCTATGGGGTTGATTATTATATTCGGAAGTTACTTGTTCTAAAATTTTTGTCCATGGAATTTTTTTCGAAGAAGTATTAACTTTACACCTTAATTTGGATACAATCGTTTGATTACATCTCTCATTTTTGCCATTACACTGGGGTCTATGGGCTGAGGTGAGTAATTGTCTCGTATTGTGGTGTTTTAGGAATTTCTTAAACCTTGAGGAAGTAAATGCAGCATTTCTGTCACTTAATATTTGTTTGGGAACTTTAATTTTGAAAATTTGTTTTAAACAGTTTGTGTATGTCTCACTTGTCACACTTTTTGAAGGAAAAGTCCAAATATATCTTGTTGCATGATCAATCACCAGATGAAGATATTTTTTTGTCGAATTATAATAGTTAAAACCTCCAACTGTATCAACTGAGATTAGGTCAAATGGTTCATAAGCAATTGGCACTTGTTCCATCAGTCCATACTTTCTCTGAGTCGATTTCTTGTTTTTCTGACATGTTTCACAACAACGAACAAAATTTGAAATGTCTAATATTATGTCTTGCCAATAGTAAATAGGGGAAATTAATTGTAACATCTTTCTCACACCTGGGTGGCCAAATTTTTCATGTGCAGCGGTTATTAATTTTAGTCTTAATGATGGCGGGACTACAATTTTGATTAGATTTTTCTTTTTTACTGTTAGAACTCCACTATATTTTTTGTACTTTACATTATTAACATTATCGTTTAATTGTGCCTGAATAATTTCATCTGTGGTTAGAAAATAAGAATATTGTGATACAAAGTGGCTTATTGGGTTCCTTGATAGCATATCAGCTTCATAATTATATTTACCTTTAATGTGCACTATTTCACAATCATACATGGAAAGTTTTAAAGACCATCTAAACAGTCGTCCAGTTAAATTTTTAATATTTTTGAGCCATTGTAAGGCTGAATGATCCGAATGTATTGTGAATTTTTTTCCATGTAAGTAACAATGGAAACGGTCAATAGAATCAACAATCGCCAACCATTCAAGCTCAGTGACAGCATAGTTTCTTTCGTGTTTTTTCAGTTGTCTTGAGTGAAAAGCGATTGGGTGTAGTTGGCCATTAGGGTGCTTTTGCTTTAGGACAGCAGCAACTGCTTCTTGACTTGCGTCGACAAAAAGGTGGCATGGGTAATTTGGGTTAAAAAGGGTTAAAATCGGTTTTGATATGAGTTCATCTTTTAGTCTTTGGTAGGAATTTTGACATTCTTGGGACCAATCTCATTTTACATCCTTTTTAAGTAATTTGTTTAATGGAAGTCTCAATTTTGCATAGTCTTGTATAAACTTCTGATAGACATTTATGGATCCTAAAAATCTCTGCAATTCTTTAACATTTTTGGGTGGTAGTAATTTTTTTATTGTGTCAATGTTTACATTATGAGGTGAATATTGTCCTTTAGAAATCTCATATCCTAAAAATTTTATTTCTTTCTTAGCAAATTGGCATTTTGATTGGTTTAATTTGATATTTTCCTTTTCACAAATTTTAAAAATTTCTTCGAAATGTTTCATATGTTCATTAAAGGTTTGTGAAAATATTATTATATCATCAAAATAGTTCAAAGCATAATTGATTTGGTATTTATTTAGAATTTGCCTAATTGCTCTCTGGAAGACACTTGGTGCATTTTTCCAACCAAACGGTAGTCTTGTCCATTCATAAAGTCCAAAGTTTGTTGTGAATGCCAATTTTTCAGTGTCTCGGTCATGTATTTCTATGTGCCAATACCCTGAAGTTAGATCTAATGTTGAAAAAAATTTGGCATGGGCTAGTTGATCTAATAAGTCATCAATTCGTGGAATAGGTTCAGTATCAGTTTTAGTAATTACATTTAATTTTCTGTAGTCTATGCATAACCTAGTTTTTCCTTGGCCTTTTTTCATTGCTAATGTTACTGGGGCGCTAAATGGAGAATGTGAGGGCTTTATAAAACCTGCTTTTAACAATTCGTCTATTTGTTTTTTTATTTCAGCATTTTCAGTTTGAGATGTGCGATATGGTCGTTGTGCAATTGGGAGCTCTGAAGTTAAGTGTATTTTTTGGGGTTCTAATTTTATTTTTCCAACGTCATATTTATTTTTTGAAAAGATATGGTCGAAAGTTTCTAGAATGTTTTCTAAATGGGGCCAGTCCTCGGGTATTTGCTCTGGTGCTTGGAAGTCCAAAGCATCACCGGGCTCTTTAAATAGAGTTTTCAGTGTATCATCGGGGATACCTGATATCTCCTTTAAATTTTGAACATTATAATTAGTATTTGCTATTTTGTTTGAACTCTCATAATTTATAACTGGATTTCTCATTCTTTGGTTATTATCAACATTTAGGGTTTCAATGTCATTGGAAGAAACATTATACACTTTATCTTTCACAGCATTATTGTAAACAGTCCTTTCATAGTACTCAGGGGAGTGATCACATCTTAAATAGTTTCTTTTTACAAAATTTCTACCTTTATGATACCTTCTGTTATTTTTTTCAGCCCGATAGTTAAAAAATTTTCTACCTTCATATACACTTTTGTTTACATTTCTAAAGTTACACATATTTTTGTTTTCATAATACCTTTTACCATTATACATGTTATCACAATAATTTTTACAATTTTCTCTTTGAACATTCAATGCATATGGATTAACAAAATTATTATTATTATTACATAGTATTATTTCTTTATTACATTGGAACACCTTTAATTTTCTTAAATTTATTTCGAGACGAAAAAGTCTCATATGTTCTAAACTTAGCAATACATAAGGTAGGTCACTCTCAATGACCCACATTGCAATTTCTCTAGTTAATTTGCCAATTGTTACATTTGTTTTAATTATTTTTGTTACAGGTACTTGACCATCAGTTTGATTTATTACCATATTTTTTAAATTTAATGTTTTAAACATTTTACCTCTTTAAGTAATGATTGTGAAATTATTGAAATTGTACTACCGGTGTCTAATAAGAATTGAAATGTTTGTTCACTCACCCGAGCTTGGATTGTAAGTCATCTGTTATTTGCATAGTATCCTCTATGGTTATTTTGGTGTCTTCTATTGTTATCTTCTGCACTTTGATAGTGTCTCTGTTCATCATATCTTGACGTATTGCTGTAATTTCCTTCATTTTGTCTTCTGGGTTGATCATAATTAATCCACCTCCTTCTGTAGTGTGGCTCCGAGTCTCTGCGCGCTATCTCACTGTCACCGAAGTTTCGACGATCGCCGGCGGTAAAATCCCCTCTTCCTTCCGGAGCGATACGCGGTGCGGACCGAGGTACCGGCAAATGTATTTTTCTCGCTTTTTCCAGCCATTCGAAAGGGGTTCGTATCTCTTGCAACGAGAGCAAAGTTCGTATGTTTCTTGGAGCGTCTAATGACAGTGTTTCTATTATTTCACTGTCTGTTTTATTAAGTTGTTTTCCCAGTTCTAGTTTTTCCTTGAAATACTGGAAGAGGTCATCATTGTCATTTAATTTTAGTGTCCTAAACCTTGTAATTAATTCTTCTCTGCTCTTTGAAAAAATGGACAGCAGTTGTTTTTTAATATTAATGTAATCTTCTTTATATAGTTCCGTGGATATTATTACTTCTTGAATATCTTGACTTACGTAGCGCATTAAATTTTCTTTTTTCCATTTCTCATTTAATTCAAACGTGCTGCAACTCTCTTCAAACAACTGGAACCATTGAAAGATATTTTTGATACTGCTGTTATCGAATTGTGGTATTGCTAATTTTATTTCAGGCCTGTTTTTTCTTTCGAACGGTTTTTCTTTCAATATTGCTTCTTGAATTTTTTCTGTACAGCTTGGTAAGTTTTTAAAGGTAGGTTTCTTTTCATCATTCGCTTGATCGACATTTTCATTTAAGGTGTTCATTTGTTCTTGAATCCAATTGTCGTCGAGTATGATTCCGTGGACTTCATTTTTCACTTCAGTCTTCGATGCCATGGTGTATTATTATTTTTTTATTTTATCGTCGTTTCATAAATTTTCGCACTGTAGTGCTAATCCAAAAGTGAGGCGGGTTTTTTTCTTCTTTTTCTTTTTTTCTTTTTCCCCGCGTAGTTCTTTTCAATCCTGCGCGGCTCTTGACAGGCGTGTGGTTTGCATGTTCTCAGATTAATTCGAAGTCATCATGTTAATACTGGTGGCGAGTGGTAAGTAGTCTAAATCCAATAAACAAACATAGTTCCAACTCAATCAAGCCAATTTATTTCACCTTCCAGCAACCACTGATCCAAGTAGCGCATATTTGAGCTCTCGCCATTTTCAAATTATGGACCCAGCTGACACGCGTCCACTAGCAATGAATTAAATCCCGCCGTCTGATTAAACACTATTGTTTTTCTGCCATCCAAAGCCACCGCGCATGCCCACATGATCTCTGTGACGCATACACCGGCGATGAACCATGGGTGTGGTTACAGATGTCAATCAATCCAAAGGGAATTTCCCCGATTTCTCTCGATGTATTTCGAACCAAGATATGAGAATAGTGGCGCTTTACGCCACGACAATAAATTAATTACTAAGCCCCCTTTAAATTTAGAATAATTATTTCGTTCCCGCTTAAGTCCGACATATATATATATATATATATATATATATATATATACTGTTTACGTAATACTATTTTATATTCTATTTAATTTATTTTTCTTCACTAAAATACATGATTTTGCCTAGATAAACTTCACAGAATTTTCAAGGCAACGCATTGTAAATTCTGGCGATTCAACAAATCATCTACCGATGAGTAAAGCTCTTAATGGTCTGAATGATAATATAGTCGAAAGAAATTTATTTATAATCAGCTTTTATTTTCCATCAAAACGAAAGTTAATTCTCATAGATCTTTTTAGAATTAGCTTTATTTTGATGCTATTCTGATTTAGCTTTTACTTTATTAATCACTCCACTATTTTCAAAACACAATTTGCAGTCATGAAATCAGAAATGTTATCATCAATTCTTCTTCAATTCTAAAATAGCTTTTTAAACACAAAGACAATACTTGATTGAACAAATTAAACAGTAAAAACCCGTTGAATAGAAATGGTAAAATATGTCATTACCTTAGTCTCATATCGTATTCCTTTATATTACTTTTTATAAAAGGCATCTGACAAATTACAAATATTATTATATTTTTAAACTTTAAGTGATCTACTCTTTGCAAGTTATGATCGTATATTTTCTTGCTTTCATTGAATTAAAAACAAAAGAAATATAAAGAAGAAATATGTTATTTTGTTAAAAATTTTTCTCATAAATATGATGTAAATTATTTTTTTTAAAAAGAGAGAAAATCTTCTCTTCTTTTATAAAGTAATGTACAATATTATAAGATTATTGCATGTGATTACAAAGTAAAAATTCAAAATTATAGATAAACATGAAAAATATTTGACATACAAAAGTATTATTTTTATTCGATTAATATTAGATAACTTAAATTCAGTACTTTTTACAGAAAATCAGCAAGTTAAAAATCAAAATAAAAATACATATTTTCCTTTATTCCATTTATTTAAAGATTTAAAATAATATTTAGTCTATAAAAATCCTCAATAAATCTCTTTTGTATCTATAGAATACAGGAATTCGTAGAAATAATAAGAAATTTCAAAAGCTCTTCAAAGAAAAGTAATGCTCTTATAGAAAGCTACATGAAAGAAAATTTTAAGTGTATTTTATTACAACTCATTCGAGACCTGGGGCGTTACAAAAGATTGTGTATATATCACATGAAATACCTCTAGAGTATTTTCATATCACGTTACATAGTGTGGTTTTTAATGCAACAGAAATATGAAACAAATTTATTGCTAAATGTCACTTGTTATTCACTAATTGTTAACCACAAAATATACAAAATATTTTTAGAAAATAATAAGAGCTGCTATGATAAAAATGTTTGAAGAGAATAAATTTAAATACTAGGAATTAGAATATGCATAACTCACTTCCACTTTCAATGACAAAAAAATTCAGAATTTCGTTCCCGTTTTAAATATGTTATATGCAGTGTAAGTTCATGTAGCTAATGTTTTTATCCTATAAATATAAATAAATAACGTTTGAAAAAAATTAGATTTTCAGTACCAAATTGTAGACAATTACATGTGATATGTACTTATACTGTCGAATGTTTACATTTTTAAACTACTAGTTTTTTCATAAATACTACAATCTTTCTAATACTAATATTTTGTTAATTTAAAATTTGGTATTTCTTAACCATTGAGCCCAACACGGCAAATGTGACTCTTGGCAATCTCTATGTGAGTTAATATTGAAAAAGGGTGTTTCTTTGATGAGATGGTACGTGGATAATAATATAACAGAACAAAGTCACGTTACACTTATGCTGAACTCTTTCCCCTTCCTGAAATTGGAAAGTATACAACAAAACTTTCAAATTAATGATATCAAAACTGAACTTTACCCCCAAAAGTGGATTAATTTCTTCAGCTTCTGTGATTTGCTATCAAGTGTGTATACACTCCAACAGACGTTCTTGATGTCCAATACTTACATTTTTTAAAATACTAGTTTTTCATAAATACTACAATTTTTGTAATACTACTATTTTGGTAACTTAAATTTGGTATTTCCTAACCATTAAGCCCAACAAGGCAAATGTAACTCTTGGCAATGTCTATGTGAGTTAATATTAAGAAAGGGTGTTTCCTGTGTCTTATATATTGATGAGATGGTATGTGGATAGTAATATAACAGAACAAAGTCACGTTACACTTATGCTGAACTCTTTCCCCTTCCTAAAATTTGAAAGTATACAACAAAACTTTCAAATTAATAATATCAAAACTTAACTTTACCCCCAAAAGTGGATAAATTTCTTCAGCTTCTGCGATTTGCTATGAATTAAAAATTCCAACTGAGGTTCTTGATGTTCAATATTTACATTTTTAAAAATACTAGTTTTTCACAAGTACTACAATTTTTGTAATACTACTATTTTGGTAATTTAAAATTTGGTATTTCCTAACCATTAAGGTTCCTAGAATTCCATCTCAAAAGTGAAAAGAGTGGTACAAGATTTATTTTAGCTAATGCGGAGACCCTTTGTCAGATACTTTCGCACAGAACCGCGGAAATTGTTGACACCTTTTTTATCTGGGAGTGCCATACAAGTAAGTCAACATTGCTCTCTTGGTGCAACCTGAATTTTAATCGAACATTCTTAGGAACGACATTTAGAGGGTTCACACCTTTCCCCACCCACTGACCGTGCTTAAGAACATTCTAGTCTATGGATTTAACGGGCCCATATCCGGCCTAGACAAGACGGTATTTAATGTCGTTCGTCAAGATTCGAACTGAGCATCCTTTGACCGAAGCTCAACGCGCTACCACCAGGCTACTTCAGGCCCGTAGTACAAGGTTAACCCGGGAGTAGTCGCGCGTCGGTCTATTTGCCGCCGAAATCAGTTATCTTTCTGTAACCCATCTCCCCTTAAAGGTACAATGGAGAAACTCCGCGTAGCTGACCTTGACTGTCAGCCCTGTTGTGTCCTAAAATTGCAAGTCATTCATGTGTTTTCTCAGAATTTTATTGCATTCTAAACTTCTTATCGGTCCGAAAGACCGCGGTGCGAGCAGCTGCGTCGCTCATTTTTCCCCTTTCCCATTCCGCGAATTCCTTGGGAGGGAAGTTTGATTCTTTGAATCGTGGATTCAAAGAATCGTTGATGAAATGAAAGGTTCATATTCTGTCACAAGGAAAAGTAATAGGTGGCCACTTACTGTGTTTTTTTCATTGATGAATTTTGCGGGAATAAATTCACAAATTATTTTTCAAAAAAAATACTGGAAAAAAAGGTAGTTCGTCGCTATTTTTTTAAATCACTGGCTTTAGATTTATTAAGAGAGCATATAAATGAAAGAAAACAGATAATAACATTGCCAAACCCGTTGAAAAGAAAGATCAGAGAATTTTGTGGTGAACCCCCCATAAAATTTCTTCGATCTCCAAAAACTGAAAGGTGTAGATTTTGCACAACAAAGCAAAATCGAAAAACAAAACAATTTTGTGAACAATGTAGTCTGTATATCTGCAAAGAACATACGTTTAATTTGTGTGTAGAATGTGCAAAACAATGCGAATTTCCTAATGTGGATTAGAAGTTATGAAAATAAAAATATTTTTCTTTTTTGGATAATATACAACTAATGTTTATACTATAGTTACAAGAATGGGGTAAGTATTTTTCTAAAATTTATCTATTTTTAAAATTTTTACTGTAAATGAAAATACACATTTATTTAACAACGCCGCAGGAAAATTTTTTTTTTTACAAATTCAATGAATGTTTGTTTCCGGGGTATAACAAAATTAACTTTGCTTGTGTTCAGTTTTGCAAAATATTTTTCCGAAATAATGCTTTTCGATCTACAAGTGGCAATTCATTCAAAATAAATTGTTGCTGTATATTTATAATTTCAGAGAAATTTTCATCCTGTTTTTATTGTTTTAAGAAATATTATTACTTAAACATTAACTGAAGTAAGCATGCTTTAAAACATACAATTGAATATTTATTTTAATTAAATGAATGAATGATGTAAATTGTATCTTTTACTGCGGTTCTGTCCTTCAAAATGATTTATTTCAGAACGATTTCAAATTTATAATTGAAAATTTATACTAATTAGTAATTCAATGTATCTTTATAAATTCAGTCAAATTATTTATTAATTTTTATTATTTAAAATTATTTTGTAAATAAAATATTAAAAATATTTATGTAAATGTCAACTGAATATATATTTAAATTAAATATATAGTAATTGCTGTAATATTTATCTTTCCAAATTCAATCAATAATTTTTTCTCTATGTTCTCCGTTTCCGATCATCTAGTAACACCGACAAATTTCAACTCTGTTTTCGACCAACTGGTAGCGGGCGGCAAATGGACCGAACGCGACTACTGGCGTTCTAAGAAAAGGCGCGACTACTCTCGGGTTAATAGGATAAAAATGAGTACCATGAAAAATGACTTATTAAAACCTAATTGTTGATACAATATAGACTCTTTTCATACAGACGAACATGACTAAAAGTAACTTAGCAACATTATAAAGTTTTCTTTTCGAAACAGAACACTACGCTTTCAAGAGAAAATTAGTCAACATAGTTTATTTTTTAGTCTTAATTTTTCACTTAAACGATAGTATATGAATATCATAAACATTTCAGCGATGAATGATAGAAAAAGTCTAAGAATTTACCTCTAATATCAATTTTTTTTTGTAAATGGATCCAAAATAAAGTTATATTTTCGTCATATTTTCATGCGTATTAGTCACTCAAAAGCACAACCATAAATACTGTTGGATACATATTATTAACACTAGAAAGACAGCTGCCGTCCTTTAGACGCTTTCGGACATACTATTGAGCGCTAGGTCTGTATTTATGGCCACAGGCTTCTGAAATTTTATGACTTTTTCTAATTTTACGCGAAATATGTACACACATTTACAAAATTATATACGATAGTAAAGAGGGGGAGAAAATGTGTTGTATACCTACTGAGACTGAAAGCTGTCAATTTGACGGAAATATAGAAAACAGGCAGAAATCTTTAAAATAATACCGGAAAAATGTTACTTACTTTTCGTCTCTTCTCCGTTTTGCAAATAACAGAAACATTGGTGTTGAAAAGAAAGGACTGCACATACCATGCATATATTTTTACGAATACACCATACCAGGTTGTCAGCTAGGCATACCTGCATAAAAATATACCTAAATATATACAAATTTATTGTATATTGGTAAGAAATAGTAGAAATAGAAGTAGTTAACCATTTAAAAAAAGCATTAAATATTTTAACTATTTTATTTTATTTTTAACCGTCACAATGACGGCATTAAGTCTTTTTAGTGAGAAAAAAATTCCCGTCTTTCTAGTGTTGACATTACGTGAAATCATTGATTGGTATATATGTTACAATGTTTTCATTATTTCTGTGAGTTCAAATGTTGCATGTTTAAGTTTGGCGTGCATTTCCTAGTTCTTTGGAAAAAATTTTAAAAATTATTCTTCATTTCAAATTATTTAACTACAAAGGAAATTACAAAGCCAACCCCTCAAAAGCCAAACCAAGATCTTTCAGCTAACGATAATGGATTAGATAATGCAGTGTTTGAAATGTAACATAATATAACCTTGTAACCGCAAATACAGGTTTTCCTTTCTCGTGTATGGCAGATTATAGTTTCTTCAGCTATTTCCCCTTCGTATAATGTGTAAAATATGCGTTTAATTATTTATTAACCCTTTTAGGGACGCCGTTTCCATAGTGCAAGAGCCTAAATCTAGTCTTTTTTTCACTTGCATTCAATGTATTCCAGTTAAATGAGCAGAAAAATGGTTAGTACTGCCATCTATTATCACTTTAAAGAAGAAAAACATTTTGCAACCTTTAATTGGAAAAAAATTTCAAGATTCTTTAGGTTAAAAAAAACGGGGGGGAAACTGCACAGTGCAAACGGGGGAGGTTGTTGCCACTGAAAGGGAAGGGCACCTCACAATAAAATCTAATCTTGGGGCGTATATTTTTTTTCCAAATTTGAATTGTTTTAGGAAATAGATAAAATATTTTATTTAATTTTTATAAAGCAAAATTCTTGAATATTGTTGGAATGTTTTCTTTCGTAAAAGTAGAAATAAAGTTTGATTTACAATTCTTTCCTAAAATATTTTATTCGCTTTCAAATCACCTCATTTGCTGTTTTATACTTCTCAGTAAATATTCAGATGTGGCTTTCAGGAGAATAAAAGCTTTCATATCATGGTTGTAAATATGTTTGGAAGTCTACGCTTTGAAAATGACTCTTCGTTAAATTCGAGCATCCGCCTATGGAAAATTATTGCCAGTTTGGAAAGGATGTGAAGACAAAAACCAGAATATAGAAATGCACGTGGCACTTTAGAACGTATCTCATTAAAATATCAGTTTATCATTCATTTATTACTATCATAATAACTTTATGTCAGCAAAGTTTTTAAAAAATCATCTAGGAAAGAAATTTAAATTTCAATAGCGCTCTTAGGGGATCATTCTGTTTTGTTTTTTTGTAGAGAATGTTCTTCAGAAATGAAACTTCAAACTTTCCTTCATGCTAGGGAAAAATAATGGCTGCAAATCTGAACTACATTTTAGCTCATTATAATAAAAACACCGATAAAGAAACTTATAAAATACCAATGAATTTTATATTT
Source organism: Dolomedes plantarius (assembly GCA_907164885.2). NCBI lineage: Eukaryota > Metazoa > Arthropoda > Arachnida > Araneae > Dolomedidae > Dolomedes > Dolomedes plantarius. Next base: position 54,512,565 of record OU015501.1, on the reverse strand, counting down.
TGAGTCTAGAATTTCAAAATTTTCAGGCAGTTTTTGGAACTGCGCCAAAATATCTACTTATTAGATTTTTACAAAAGAGAGAAAGTAGAATTACGCCTTCCCCGAAATATTTTAAGAGAAGTTGAAATATATCCTTCGTCAATAGACTGCGTAGAAAAAGTAAAAGCAATCTCAAAACCTTTAATTTTCAGAAAATTAAGGAGTTGGCGTTCTATTTTCCAAGCTTTATTTATTTATTTTTGGTTGTGGAGATACAATGAATTTTTTCTGCTTTCAGAGTATTGCTTATTTTCTATTTTTTGCGAAGGAGGAAAATTTAATTTTAAAAATCCATACAGAATGTTTCAATGCATTTTCGAAACGAAATTTATTTTAAACATGAAGTTTATTGAATCATTTTATTTTGTATAAAATTCATAACTACTTATATATGTAACTATTTCTAAAAACTTCACGCATTCTAAAAAAGTATTTTTAATAATGTACTAAAACGAAGCATTATTATTTTTTAAGATTTCCTACGATCAATCACATTTTAAATAATAACATTAAAAAGTGAATTTTTCATTAAAATTTAAGAAACACGAATGAATATTTCATTTTTTATACAGATCGAGAAGTACACATATATGGGACTTGTTTAAGACTTAACAGAAAGCTTTATCGCATCACTTCCGTTATGTTCAATCTGTAATAATTTTTCTTAATAAGAAGGTGTGTAAAATAATCTGCGAATAATGAAAAATAGCATATAGGGAATTTAGAGTGTTTTGGCATATTTAAATTCAAAATACGCCTAACAGAAAATTTTGAAATATTAGGTTATTAAGCATGTAACCTGATATGCATTTTTAGAACTGCTTGTGTTTTATGTTGGTAGTCAGTAAAAAATAAATTTAAGGAAAATCCAAAATTTTTTAAATCATGAAATGATGAACTTTCCATGGACTGTATTTTTTAATTATACTTTGAAGTTAGAATGCATGATACACTTACAAAGGAATGCCTGGCATATTTTACATCCTTTTGACAAGAAGTTACGATACTTAAATTAAAAAGTATCTAAAAACATACATTATGGATGCAAAGTTCAACAAAATTATATCTGACTTCACTATTTTAAAGATCCCGTTTTGACAAAATTGTTATACATGACAGTGTTAAAAAATTATCATCTGTGATCCTATAAGTGATGAGTATAGAATTATTTTTCTTCGTATAAATATTCATGTGTCGTATAAATATTCATAAGATGAGAAGATTTAAAACTTTTTGCTCAACTCTGAAATCAATAGGCAATAAAGGTTAATTTATTAATGCATAAATTTTTTGAAGATTTTTGCAGTTTAAGCACTAAATAATGACGAAGTTAAATAAGGCCAAAATTTATTAAAAATATATCATATTCCTGGGAGCCTAGGACACACAAAAAAAAAAGGGTGTATAATTAAAAAAATGAAACGAATTTCCCTACACACGATTACAGAATATTAAATCTTAATTATTTATAAATTTATTTTTATCTTAATTATTCACAAACTTCTTTTATCTTAATTATTTATAAATATTTTTTATCTAAACAAAAGAGTTATAACTAATATTTTAAGCATATTGTTTTATGTTTTTTAATCTTTATGTGGAAACTGTAAAATTATATTTATTTTTATACTTTTTATTTTTAGTTTATGGAATTCATTAAGGGTATATACTTTTATTAGCACATCTTTAACATCGAAAATCTTTCACTGTTGTAGAAATTTGATAATTATCTGAGGTATAAAGGGTGGGAGGTGTTGAATATCAAATTAATTATCGATCATTCAACATTGACCCATTTACAATTAACTCTTCATTTTTATTAAATTTACTATGAGTGAGATGAATAAAATTATCGTACAGCAATTACACTCATGTCCCAAATCCAATCATGATCATGGTTTTGAATATTCCCCAAACCAAAATTGAGTTCAGAGAAGAACTTGAAGGACTTGGGTTTAAAGTGAATGTAAAAACGGCAAAAGAAAAATAATAAATAAAAATTTAATACAGATAAGAGAATTTCACAAAAGAATACGCCAACAAAGAATTTTCGGTTTTTTTAGTTAAAAGTATTTTAAAAATGCTAGTAGTAAAACACTGAAAAAGGATATGGTTACATGATTTTCGTTATTTCTACGAGGTTGTTTGAAAGCTGTGTGGACTACAAGTTCTACTATTGAAGTAGAGCTGTTTTCCGTTTCGGAACAGTCTTACATTACAAGTGACGGAATGAATATGGTCTCCTAACAGAATACTCCCAAGATGCATCTCGTATATTTTAGGCATTCTCATTGGGATTTATATCTGGGATCTTTATTGGTTACTGTACTACCTGGATATCTCCTCATTAAAGAAAAACATCCCCCTGCTGACATCGATAGGGGTTCACGTTATCTTTCGTGAGTATGAATTGTGCAATCACTGCTCTTCGAAAGACATGGATTTCAGATTTCGGCATGTCATTTCTGTACTTTTTTCCAAAAACATGGAATCTCTAAAAGACCTTGAGCACTGTGCACCCGTTCAAAATTATTTCTCCCACTGAAGAAAATTCCACCAACTAATTGCTAGACACGAGCACTGAAAATGCTTACTCTAATCATTCTGTAAACAGTTTGTCAGGATGAAGTTGCGCCTAATGCAGCTTTCAGCTTTCTACAGAGTTGTCTTGTAGTGAACATAAACTGATTTGAGTACCACTACTAATTAATTGAAATCTTTTACGGCCTTGTACCTGCAGCCAATGAACGACATCAACGCTCTGGGTATTTGTCTCTGTGATTCTCCTGCTTCCACCATTCCGATGTTTGCACCCTTTATAAAAAGAATACTTTTGCGCCTTTTGGCCATAATCACTGACAACTTTTCATGGGGATTGCAAGTCACCGGACTAAGGTTTGCACTCTGTGCCAGCTGCATTTCTGTAATTGACTGCCCTCTGTGATCAGCTAAAACCTATGAAATCTGTGCATGCATGAATTTGTTTTTAAGAGGGTAATAAGTTTAACTCAAGCTTAAGGGGATTTTTGCATTAAGGCTTTACACCGTATGTTTTCTGTAATATGCTAAGTTTTGATTCTGGTCTTTTACCAACGGGTTCCAAACTGCCAAAAATAAACTCAGATTCACTAAATAGTGAAATTATTGTGGGAAACACACGTTGATTGAGACTTTGTGCAATTCATCTATGATACTTTTGTTGTTTCGTAATTAAAATATGTAATCTATATTGAATATGTACAACTTAAAATTTGTCTTTTGTATATTCAATGAATTTTCTTTTCTTTCCTATAGGAAAGCATTCCGTAAGGGGTACAATACAGCTAAGTACTTAAAACTAAGTAGCATAGTAAATTTTACGAAAAAAGGTACTTAATCCTGGGTAAAAAAAATATATATATATTTTACTCAATAAAAAACTGTGTTTTTCTTTTAACCCATTGAAAGAACTAGGAAATTATACTTTAGTTTACATATAGAACAACAAAAACTTTGCAATATGTGTAAAAGTGTTTGTATAATTAGAAATATAAACCGATAAGGTTTCCTCAGTTGGCTGCAAACAAACATGTCTCCCACTAAATAAATTATATAAACAAAGCAAAAATGCCTCAATTTATGCTAAAAGTGAATATATAGAAATAAATCTCACCAGTTTTATTTCAGTGACATGATGACATTGCTCGTTAACCAAAAAATGGCATATTTTAAAATAATACATTACTATAACGGTAAATCCTTTTTTATTTTCACACATTTGTTGACACAAACTTTTCAAACTTGTAACACTATCAATTATATATCTCTTAAATTGTAGTATTTTAGTTTATTTATATTCTTATCCCATTAAATATATTATTTGAATTCAGTTTCTTCGAGAACTCAATTAAAAAAATATACCATGTGAGTTGTTTCTTTCTTTTTTAGTACCTGAAAAGATTTTAAGAGTTTCTTTACTAAAATTTTAATGAAAAGTGTTAAAGTAATTTACTTCTCTTTACGGCAACAACTCTTTCAGACATTTCGCAAAATTGTAACCATTCCCACTTGGTCTCAAACAGAGAAAAACAAGCAAAGTTTTATGTAAATTTTCAAACAATTAAATAAATATAGAAACTTACAAGTTTGCAATCGACGTATGGAGAAACACCTCATGAGAGCTTTAGTAAAGTCTTGGATATGAGCCAAAAGTATTTGTAACGAAGAGCAGCTGTTATTATGTCACTGTAACCGACAAAAGTAGAGTCCACAAGCTTCTTTAGCCAGCACCCGGATTATACCACGTGGTTGAGGTGTCTCTACAGTGGAGATAATTGTTTGAAATTAGACTTCATTGTGTGTGGTCCAATAAAACAGTTTTATAGGTAAATTTTATTGGGAGCAAATACTGTTAGATAATTCAAATGGAGTTTGTAGTACGTTCTTGGTTCAGATTAAGTCTGACTCTTTATCCGGCTGTTTTTGAACAACATAGGAAGACATCGAAGAGTCTTATATAATATTTAAATTAATAATTCCATATATTTAAATTAATAATTCCATATATTTAAATTAATAATTTAAATTAATAATTCCATACCAACATTAATGTATTTATTAATTTTTATCGAAGCTAAACATTGTACTCTATGAATGTGTAGGAAATAATGTATTTGAAATTATTTTATTGTTACCTTTCCAAAATAAATCTTAAATGTACCATTCTACCATATGTATATATATATATATATATATTTGTGGGGAGTGGGACGCAGAAGCAGTCGGCAGCAGAAGACGTTATGATGGGACCTTCATGTTGTTCGACTTTGACGACATTGTACCGGTCAAGGGGCTTGACATTGGTCACTTGGTAGGACTTAGGTATTCCGGTCGTAATTTCATGCCAATTCCGTACTTCATACGCATGATTGAACATGATTCTCTTATCCTATACTTCCCTCGGTTTTTTGGTTTAATTCTTGAATTTGTTTGATGACTTCTTTTTCCATTTTTTTAAACTCCATAAAACGTTCTATTTCATTTTTATACATATAGGAAATTCCATTTTTGACAAAATGTTCTTCGTCATTTCTTTCTTCTATTAGGGTTTTAATCGTACGAATGTTTTCATTTCCTTCTTGGGCAGCTTTAATTTAAGCGGTTACGTCGTATTCCGTATTTAAAATAATTAGCACAGTGTTGCGACTTAGTGCTTCAACAAGTTTCATATCTGCTCCTGACCGATGAATAACTTCGTAGTCAAAGTCTCCCAGGAATAATGACCATCTTGCAATTTTGGGAGAAAGGTCTTTTTTGCCTACTGTCATCTGGAAAGCGGCGCAGTCCATTATAATTGTATATTTTTAACCAAGCAAGTAATTCCTAAATTTCTAAAAAGCTTCTATAACTGCGAGAACATCTAATTCATATAAGGAATATTTTTCTACAGCTTGTGACACATTCTTGCTCATGTAATGGATGGGGTGATATTTTCCATTTTCAGCTTCTTGCAATAACACATCTCCGTATCCATGTTTGCTAGCGTCAATATGCACTTCGAGATTTTTGCCTTGCGTGAATATAATCAAAACGGGTTCAATAGCGAGATATTGTTTTAATCTCAAAAATGCTTCTTGTTGGTTTGGACCAAAAATAAACTTCTCATGGTTTCTGAGAAAGTCATTCAAAGGTTTTGCAATAGTAGAGTAACCGGGGATAAATTTTCGAAAACATCCAGTGAGGCCTAAAAAGCTTTGGACTTGCTTAATTGTTGTTAGCTGGGAAAATTTTTGCACTGCGGTTGTTTTTGACGGAGATGGTTTAAAAGTTCCATTTTCGATGACATAACCTAAGAATTCTATTTTTTTGCATTAAAAACTGGCATTTCTTCAACTTAATTTCTAATCCGTGTCAAGAGAGTTCTGAAACTTGACGTAATCGTTTAATACCTTCTTCTTCATCGACTGACGGAATGATTATATCGCCTATATACAAAACAACAATACCTTCGTTAATGAGTTTTCGGAATGCATGATATATATAGTATACCGGGTGGCCATAATTAAACAGACAGTGCTCACAGTGTTCTGTAGCGCGATCTATTTGCGAGAATGACGCCACATTTTGTAGGAAGATTAAACAAGACGGGGGACGAAGGATTCTGCGAAAAAATAAATTAGTTCCAAAAGTCACCGCTAGGGGAATATTTGGCGCTGTGTAATAGAAAATAGAGTGTTAACAAATGCAAATTAATACGGAATAAAATTACCTTTAATTATGCACATTTTCTTATTAGTTCAATGGCATAATATGGCAAATAAATTTTTAAAAGTGTTGCCATATTAACCATAAAATGGTTAATATGGCAACACTTTTAAAAAAGCGTAAAATCTACATAAACACCGATAAAGGTTTCCGGTCATGTCGGGGCAATGTTCTTATAGAAGAATGGACCTACGATAAATTCCGCTGTGAACCCACACCAAACAGTTACCTTTGGTGAATGTAAGGGAATTTCTGTGACTGCTGTGGTGATTTGTCATCCCAAATTCGGCAGTTCTGGGTATTCACAGTTCCATGCAGGTAAAAGTGGGCCTCGTCTCCCCATAAGATTTTCCACGGCCAAGCATCATCCACCTCCATTCTGGCAAGAAAGGTGAGAGCAAAAGTCAATCGCTTATCATGGTCGGGGTACAGTAACTCCTGTACACAGCTGATCTTGTATGGATAGAAGTTGATAATCTTTCGCAAGATTTTCCATACCGTACTGTAAGGCATATCCATATTCCGAGCTAATCCACGAGTGCTAGAGGTGGCAGCAATATTGCCTGGTCCTCTGTGGACAATCGCCGTGGCAACTGCTTCGATTGTATCCTGTGGTACAGGTTTTCGTCCTCTGCCTGACTGAACCTTCAGAGAACCTGTTTTCTCAAACGTCGCAACCATTGCTTTTAGCCCATTAACTGACACAGGACCGTTACCTTTACGCATTTTTTTGTGCGTTCTAAAAGTAAACGCACGCTCGACTAAACAGTAACGCACGCTCGACTAAAGAAGGAGACATTGCACATAAACTTTCAATCCGATTGATTCGAAACGTAACACATTGCCTTTTAAAACCCAAGAAGCTGGCACTGTGCCAATGGATGTAACGTGAAATTTGAATAAAGAACTTCTTCTGCTCAGCGTACGTGATATTGCAGATCACGAGACTTTATCGGTGTTTATGTAGATTTTACGCTTTTTTAAAAGTGTTGCCATATTGCACTTGAACTAAATAAGAAAATGTGCATAATAAAAGGTAATTTTATTCCGTATTAATTTGCATTTGTTAACACTCTATTTTCTATTAGACAGCGCCAAATAGTCCCCTAGCGGTGACTTTTGGAACTAATTTATTTTTTCGCAGAATCCTTCGTCCCCCGTCTTGTTTAATCTTCCTACAAAATGTGGCGTCATTCTCGCAAATAGATCGCGCTACAGAACATTGTGAGCACTGTCAGTTTAATTATGGACACCCGGTATATATATATCTTTGGAAAACACTGGGACTGTTAGACAGGCCAAAAGGTATTTTCAAAAATTCCTATTGTCCATCAGGGGTTATAAAACTAGTAAATTTGCGACTATCTTCTTTTACATCAACATGAAAAAAGCCATTTGAGACATCAATCGTTGTGAATATATTTGCACCCTGTAATTTATCCAGAGTATCTCCAATTGACGGTAAGAGGAAACGATCCTTTATTGTTTTCTTATTTAATGCTCAGTAATCAACACATAGTCACGTAGACCCGTCTTTTTTCTTAACTAAAACAATCGGGCTTGCGTAGTCAGAACAACTAGATGTAATTATTCCGACTTATAACCAATCTTTAATTTGTTGATCTACAAATGATTTCTCGGTGATTACTAAACGTCGAGGTCTGTGATATACAGGAATGTCGTCGGTAAAAGTTTTCTTAATAGAAATAGCTACGGTTTCGGTTTTGCTTGGCGTACATGTAGAGACAAGTTTAAAAATAGTGTCTCTTTGCTGCTTATCCTTAATGTGATTTAAATCTATTTCGTTATAAATAAAGTTCGATAAATTTTCCATCAACAATTTAAAGTTGTCCATGTTGGAGGGCTTCTGAGTGATTAAAGCATCTTTTTTCAGAATAATATCCACAAGGTTCGAGAGAGGAGTACTAATAATAGGATCTAGCCTTATCATTTCGTTCAGAACAACATGGAATAGTAGTTCGAAGGGGTGATCATTGATTTACAGGGTATGCATAAAAGAATCCTTCGTATGCACTTATCGAGACCCTAAACCTGACAGAGGTACGATGGTTGGGAAACATCTGGTAGACGCATTCATTCATAGCAAGTTTCTCGGATTGCGTTTACTGTTTAACCGCAGTCGAAAATACTGGTCAATTCCTTATCTTTCAACTTGATCAGAGAGTTTTACTCTTCATCTGGATCAGAGAGTTTTTCTCTTCGGGAACACTGCTAATGATATTGATGACTTAATTCAGGATTTTATTACTTTTTACACGACAGTTAGCCCATTCGTAAACTGATTATTATAGTTGAAACATTTTCATCGATCTTTAAAAGGGCGAACAATATGATTTTTATCACCGCAATTTCTACAACGCTAAATGCAGTACCCCTTCTTCTGCAGTGAGGTACTGCAGAAGAAGGGGTGAAGATATTTTTCTTTTTTGTCGTTTCTGCTTCAGTTAAAATCGGAGTGTGATTTCATATTTCTTCGTAAATAGCTAATTTTTCCTTGAACTCTTTCATATCTTTCAAACCGTAAAGAATTATTTTGTTAGATGGTTTATTGCGAATACAATCTATTACTATTGAATTAGGGATTCGGTTTTGATATTACATCTGCTTGCAAGTTCTTTCATGACAAGAAAATTTATTTACTGATGGTTCTAAGCGGGTTACTTCACTACGGGTTTCTTCATTAATATGTTCGACATCAGAATCATCATTGTCAGATTCATAACTACCTGTTTCAAACGTTTTAATATCTAATAGGCTATCGAGAACTCGAGTTGCAAGAACAGTTTCATTTCCTTAACAATCGACACATAAAATTATGTTAATAAATTCTCAAGGGTTACAAAGCAAAAGTTAATTTATTTCTATAATGTTCGTCATTTTTCTGGTAGTCAAGTCCAGAAAATTCTCGTAACCGTTTCCAGTTAAATCGGTCACATTCTGTTTTGAAAACATAATTATGCAAATAACTAGCATTAATGGTTACAATTTATTTACATTGAATAACAAATGGTTACAATTTATTTACATTGAATTGATAATAACGTAGTCTGTCTGCGATGGAATATGAAGTAGAGATCATAATGTACTCCTCAAACGGAGCATGAGGGGGTCGTGACAATGTTTCTTCTAGCAGCGCCTTCTTGCGCCAGACATAATAAGGGTCCACAAATAGCATTATTAAAGTACAATGTTCAGTTCGGCATGCTGCATATATATATGTGTGTGTGTGTATATATATATATATATATATATATATATATATATATATATATATATATATATATATATACACACACATATATATATATATATATATATATATATATATATGTATATATGTGTGTGTGTGTAGAGCTGAGCAGCAGTTATATCAAAAGTAAGTTATTTTTTATGAATAATATTGAATTTGATTTGAAAAGAATTATTTACAAACATAAGAAATTCAAATGACATTTTTAGATTCACAAAAACAATTCCAAAACTTTGTTTTTTGCCATTCTTTCGGACCACAAATCTAACCTCTGTATTTATTTCAAAAACCTAAGCATATAAAAAAAAGTCACAATCTCATTTTCGGTTCATTCCTTTCCGTTTACCTGAAAGTAAGAAAGACCTTTTATTTTCCGCTGCTACTGTGAATTGCCTTTTTTTGTTTCTTTCGTTGTTGATCGATCGAAGAAATGAGGTGGAGAGGGAGATACTGTAACTCGGTACATAAAACTGATAGACTGTTGTTTTGAAAGGTGAAGATAAAATAAATTGGAGAGTTTTGCTTCCTGGACCTTCATGGTGTTACGAGTTTCACAAAAAACTTTTGTGTGAAATTAATCCAATTTTAGGTGTAAATAGCCCATAAATGAGCTTCACTTAATATTTTGAACAAGAAATTTAATTTTTATTTTCTAGAGATTTAAAATTGAAAGTTATTTTGTGCTTCTCTTTGCGATAAAAACTAATCATCTTGCTCTACTATGCGGTATAGCATTTTTTTATGTTATAAAAAAAGGCTATAACCTTTACTTCAATGATACCTATCTGATTTTTGAAAAGGGTGCATACAACTTTCAAGAAAATTCAGAATAACTCAGAAGATGTCCGAGAGTTCTGCGAATGTCGTTTTACTGTGAAAGTCATAAAATTTAGGTCCTGTTATTTTATCGCGTAATTACAATATGCGACGTTTTGATGCATCACACGATTTGAAAACGGCTATTTTTGATTTTTCAGAATAAGCAACTTATTTCAAGGACGAGGGGGAACTTTCTCAAACAACACGCCAAAGGGGCTCCTATACAAGATCTACCTGTTTTCAGGTAAGCAGACTGATTTGAGTATCATACACAGCCAGTATGAAAGATGTGTTTTCGATACTGCTAGGAAATAATTTTGGAAAAGTTTCCGCGGAAGCCCTGGAAAGTAAACCAACCAAGTATCTCATGACATGAAATTTAAAAAATTGAGAAACATAAAGAAATTTCTTAGCTACATTAGCCACTTTATAGAATTATGGCCTCCGTTGTTGATTCTAATTCAAATATCTTCAGCTGTGTCTGACAGGGAATTAATTATAAAGAGGAAGTCAGAAGAATCCTTGAAAGTTGTCATAATAAAATCTAACTGTCAATGTGGAAACCCGATTATCTTCTATTTAGTACTACAGTACATTTATATCATAAAAAAGTTCCATCTCATCATTTATCATCTATTGTATAACCCTTTGTAAAGTGTCTTATATTATTTCTGTTGCTTTGACAAAAGTCTAGTTTTCAGACTTTAATGTCATTTATATTCCACCAAGAAAATCTTCGTGAAGCTGATATTAGAGCATAATATATGTAGTAGAGTTTAAAAAAAGCCTTAATAGTAATAGAGACTGCAAATGTTTGGAGAGAACATTAAAATCATTAATCGAAATCTGAATTTAAAAAATAAATTTTCATACATATTCGATTACGTATTTAGCATCATAGAAAGATATACACATGGGATATTTATCTTTACCTCTAGTCAATATATATTTCTTCAGAAGTAAGAGAGAGATTTTATTAGTTTTCAGGGGCTAATATATAGTGCTGCCAAAACTCAGACGCTAAAATAAAATGAATCATTTGTACATTATAAATCTTTTCATCTAGGAGACTTTTCTTCCTGTTTATTTCCAGGCTATTTTGTCCTGTCATTTCGGTTGAAAAACATTCTGCTTTTAGACAATATTATCAAATATATTTTCCTCAAGATAATCATTAGAAAGTCTAAGTATTATTTTTATGTGAACCATCAAATAATTTCTGAAAGAATTTTAACTATAGCTAATAAGACAACAAGAGTTAAAACAAAGATTGGGAGACTGAAATAATAACATTATAAAATAGTGATATTAACAATATAATTCGTTTTCTTTCACCTATTTTGCTGTTGCCGTCAAAGACGTATGTTAATCTTTATCAAAACTTTCGTTTTGTCACCATTCCAAGCAAGTAATGTCACATGCAAAGAATAATTTGGCATTCGAAAAATAGGGCTGCAGTTCGGGAACCATCCACTTTTGGATCGGAGAATGAAGCAGTGAATTTCAAGCATAAAGTATAATTCATGATGATACCACAATTACTGATGTTTGTAGTGAGCTGAATTTATGCGTTGAAGCGAAATATAGCTGCAACTGAAGAAGAAGGATTTTTTTTAAGCGTAGGAATCAAACGTAGTAACATAGTGTTATATTAAAACGTAGTGTTATATTAAATTATACATAATAATCATATTATGTATAATTTAATATAATATTTAATGGTTGATAAAATGGGATAACATCGTTTTCGAGATGATTCTGATTCGGTGATTCTGAATTTCGGCTATAACAGAACTAATAACTGGGTATTTGCGGTAAAATTTATTAATACCCTTAAAGACACGGAAGAGACTTGTTTGAAGGGTCTATATACATCATCAGGTGCCACAACGTTATTCAAAAGAAAAGTTTTCCTCTTTGTCTCCATAAATTAAATGCCTAGTAAATGAGAACTACTCACCATAACAAAAAAGAATTTAATGCGTATAATATATTCCTCTCGTTTTTTATACCCGTAATAACATACCGTTATTTTTAAAAAATAGATATTATGTAATATCAGATAATAACGGGTTACCTGATTTCTAGAAACTTCCCTTCCTTTAAATCATAATTGAATCCGCAATCGTTATATATATATATATATATATATAATGCAGCCATTACTTGATAGAAATGCCTAATGTCACATAAAATTTAAGTTTTTTTTACTGAACCTTGTGGTTCCACGGATAACATTTTTGGGAACTAAGTTCTATAGTGATGCATTCTGCGAAATACCCTGTTGGAGTTAAGGCAATTTTGTGCAACGCATCAAAGATTAAAGTAATGGTAGCTATGACATTTGAATGAGAGCTTTTTAGTTATTATTAATTAATAACTAATAATGTAATGTGTCGGAACGAATTCTGTGTAGTTACAGTTTGTAAGTTTAGTTATTTTCCGTTTCTTCTTTAGTTGGGAAATCATAGGCAATATATCATATGTCTCTTACTTAAATTATTTCGTAACATCTTAATATCAGCTTAAAGTTTTGTTGTCACAAGCTCATGAAATTAAAACAATGAATATTAATACTGCACATGGATAGAGTTGTTTTCTTTTTTGTTGTAATTTCATTAAACTTTAAACGTTTATCGAAATATGTACATTTTTTAGATAAGTATTGTAGCATTTCATTCGACGATATTTTGGAATAACGACACCAGAAAAGCGGCGCAAGTTTATTTCCTTTAAATTCTTAAACAGGTCAGAAATATTATATGCAATCACTTAGATCTACAGCGAAGTTCGATAAAACACTTCAGGTTTAAAACATTACACACAGACGCAAGAACAGGCTTAAAATTTACAAAGTAACAGAGCGTCAACTGAGGAATGAATGAATCAAAAACACTGGGTGCCGAGTTCGGCTTCTTTATACACTCTTGGCTACATTCTCGGAAGTTCTAGAAATGGAAAATTCGACGACTCCGATAACGATGTCACAAAGGTGAAATGCGATTGGTTCTCTGGACACTCAAAAAATCGAAAAAAAAATTATAGATCAATAATAGTAAATAAACGCTATTTAATACAAAATAAACATAAATTAAGGAGAAAAAAGAATATTTACAAATGTTCAGAAATATGTACAGCTTTTTACAACAATATTTAAGATAATTGTGTAAAAATTAAAGCTGTTGAAAAATCACTGAATTTTTTTAAAAAGCACCATTATGGTGCTTATCACGAGACGTTGGTGATTAGTTCTTACTTTATTCTTGTTACTTACTTGTTCATTTAAGTAGATTTTGTTTTATAAATTAATTCTTATTTATAAAGTTTTTGTAAGGCTTCTGTATTTCATTTGAAATACAGAATAATTGATATTCTTATTACAGAACCCATAGCAGTAAGTCTCCAAGCACTTTAAGTCAAAAATCATGGTTCCTTTGCAAGTCAAGGAAATTACGCAAACAAATATTAAAATTTCAACTGGTTAGATTTATTTATTTTTACCATCAAATGGAATATTTTTTCATTTATTTCACATAATATATGTACAAAATACAAACAGTTAAAATTATGGTATAAAAACTAAACTTGTGTAGTACTCACATTAACAAAAATAGTTTTCTTGGTACGTTCATGACTTCATCTTTGTTTTATATGTCATTCATCTCTAAACATTTTATCTTTCTAAATGTATTCTTCCTATGAATCACAGACAGAAAACTGTCTAAAATGGAAAAACCATTTCTGTTCAAGCTGTGAAAAGAATGATTAAGTTTTATATATTCACATTTATTGTTTTGATCCAATAGTCATTCCTTTTCTTGGTATGCAGTGACACTAAGTTAGGCGTAGTACAATGCCAAAAGTCTAATTTAATTTTAGCTCCGCTATTTAAGAGTCCTAGTTAAAGCATGGAAGATAAGATAAATAATTTTAAAGATCTTTTAAACTCTCCAATCATAAGGTGAGTCATTAATTATAAAGTACGTCCTATTCTAGTAAATTCCACTCATTTACAAGAGATACACATATTATTCACATTAAATTTCTGTTTCTCTTTCAAGATAAAATTATAAATATTACAATATTAAAATATAATGCGCAGGTTAATTCATGAATGATTTATTTTTATTTTTTCAAAAAGGGAAATGGAGTTCTTCCTGGATAACTTTTTAAGGCATTTTTGATTTACTGAAAGTTTGAAGCATAATCATTGCGGATATAGTGCTTAAAGCGTTCACAAGATGTATTTGAATTAAGAATCTAGTTTCAAAAATATTTATCTTAAAGATTATTTATAGATTTCATGTGTCTTTTTTGCGCTGGGAGAATGGAAAAACTTTCTAATATATAAAATTTTTAGATAAAATAGGTGACATACATGGAATGATATAAATTTCAATTTGGAAATCACATACCTAATTTAATATCAAATATATATCAATATTGATTTTTATTTAACTCGTGATCCCAGAGTGTAATGATGATATATATCTTAAGACAAGTTTAATTTACAGAGTGATTTCATATACTCAATGCAATCAATGAATATTCAAGTGACAATCTTGAAGATATGTAATTATTCATTTCAATTTTTTTCCACTGCATACTCATATAAACTTTTGTAATCTCATAGTACTTAAAATCTAAAATGTAGCGTTAGAATATTTTTGAATGATTTAATTAAATGTGGAAAACCATATTAGGTAGCTTAATGAGATATGTCAAACATTTTATAAATTCTATTACATCTTTAACTCATTTATATGAGTTACAAGATATATTTTTCCTTTGTGTAACATCTATAAATATAATAAAATATTCTAACTACCATTCTGAATAAACTTAAAATGAAAAAGTCTTGCTGTATGTTCTACCCGTCAACTCACTTTATTTGCAAAGCACAGTAAAGAGTAACATATTTTTTTTTTACTATAAAATTCCCTGAAAAGTATTAGTATGTGTTTTAGGATTTTAAAATATATATTATTTTTTTAACACTCCAGCACTATATCTGTATTTAGGTAAATATCTTGATTTTCTTATTTTTGAATCTTTCTATTATAAATAAATTTTCTGAAAGACATTATATGAATGAGAATAAAGTAAATCCAAGATATTTGCACACATCTTTATACATCCGTAGCAATAAAGTACAGAACTATTACAAATAACTGTGAGGTTTTAGATAAAAACCCATATTTCTATTTTCACTATTCATAATAGGGTCATGTATTTTAGAAATAAACTAACATTAATTGTTTACTTGCCTCCTACTTGGTAAATTGTAGGATGAAGCTGTAATATGATACCTTTCTTAGGGATAATAACTATATACCGAACTTTATGCTCAAAGTTTCCCACATGGTACAGTGATTATCATATTGAGCTTTCACGCAATGGACTTGTGTTCAAATCCTGAGTAAAGCTTGGATGTTCCCGTGTTGTCGTTCCATAGCGAACAATGTTGGCACACCTAAATGGTGCTCCCGTAATAAAGTAGCCAACAAGATTTCGTGGTATATTGGGCAAATATCTCACGACAAGTTCCCCCGCATGAGAAAAGAAAATTACATACAGAAAATGTACAGACATAGTAGAGAACAAAAAGACCCTTCAACTAAGTAGTAAAAAATAAAAAAATCTATCATCATTCATACACTGCAATTAAACTTAGTAAGAAATAACTAGGTTAATTAATAGCCCTTTTTTATACAAAAATATGTTGTTGTTGTTGTTGTTGTTGTTGTGGCTTATTCCTCAAGGTCTGGCCGAAGGCTAGACCAAGTGCAAGAGGTGTGAAGGAAGGAGGGGAACAGATTCTGAGGATCAAAAGAATTCGGAGCACCCGAAGGCAGAAGTCTGAATTAGCTCCAGTGCCTGCAGATTTTTGCTTGGCATAATGGAATGGCCTTTACGCCTTGGGTGACCGTACCAGGAGTAAAAACTCCAGACGTACTTCACCCATTCCGCCCAGGGACACCCCCTCGCCACGGTGAAGCGAACTGCAAGGACTTGAGGGGGACAAAAATATATTCAATATGTAGCGTAAATAAAAGGTCGGACTGCGGCCAAATGGTTTGGGCTCTGGACTTTCGATGTTCCAGAGATCTTTTAATATGTGTTTCTGGCCATTCGAGATGGGCTCTGAACAGTATCTGTCTGCTTAGTCTTCTTGTAGCAAAAGACAACATTAGTGCTCCAAAAGCCTGCCAACCAAAGAATTACCCATCATACGCAGATAATACTCACTAACAAAACCTATAGTCTTATATCGAAAATAGAATTTTGGTATCGTAAGAAAATATATTTTTGAGGAAATTTTTATCAACTATTTTCAAATTTTTGAAGCATAAAAATATACGATTTATCATTCAGAATTCGAACTTTAAATAAAACCACGTTCTTTTTTTAATTGTACATAATCTATATAATTTTAATCAAGATAAAAATGGATATATAAGAACGATAAATACGGTTTTCACGTTCTTTCTTCCGAAAGAAGTAGTTAATCTGTTACCAAAAGAAATGGAGATTCTACGACCATTTTTAACATTCTTTTGTATCGTAAAGGTGACTTGCGATCAGCCGACGTGTCAGTTATCACCGACAGCATTGTCATTACTGAGTGGAGAAAGCTATCAAAGGAGCCATTGAAGCGTAACATAATTATGAATCCAATTTCAAAGATATTGATCCTATGATTATCATGATCCAATCAAGCATTTTAACTGCAAAAGAAGTGAAGGAATTCACGAATGTAGAGTTATCTTCTGTAAAATTGATGGCTGAACTTTTTAACGTTATGGATATTTTTACAAAGCTTTGATATTTTTGCAAGTCAGTTATTTCAACACATTTAAATGATACGTTACGCATGAGATAAAAAGATTTCTTAGGTAAGAATTTTTAAAATGTAGCCTTTAAAAATTTATTACAGTTAACAATTTGCTGGCATGTCATTTCTTAGCATATCTATAATTAATAATAGTAATGACTACAGATTTCTCTTCAATATTCAAAAGAATAAAAAGTAGGGGAATAATTTTACTATGTATCAATATTTCAATATATGTCTTACTTGTTCCAGTTTTGATGCTGAAGAGAATATTTAAAGTGCATTATTATTATTGAAATCGATAAAACCAGTCTAATATGTCGTGATATCTTTATGTTGTTTTTACCTTTAAATTGCTAATATAGATTGTACTGTTTATGAGTGAGGTCCACCATTTATTTAATAATTATTAAGTCTTATAAGAGTTAAAACTTGCATTTCCAATATATTCATGCTGAATTAATAATGATATTTATAAAATTGTCGGATTATCGATTTGCTAGAAGTTTATTATAAAAATTTGAAATTTTCCTATACTATAAAATTTTCGAGTATATGTGTAACTAAATGTGTACACCATTATAGTCATTTCATAATGTAATTTTCTTCTCCATTTTTTTCGTACTCCTGATATTTCAGTTAAACACTGATAGTAATTAGGTAATGACTTAAAAACAATGGACATCCTAGAGTGACATCATATTATTATTTTATATCTTTGTGAGTTTTCTGTGCCAGAGTTTTTAATTGATCATATGATTTACTTTAATGCTACACAATTAACATTAACGTTATATTTAAATCAAAAGAACGCTTCTCTTTATTCCTTTGAAAAATTTCGATTAAAAGATACATTTCTTCAATACTGGAGAAAAAAAATGGATCCAAATTCTAACATTTTCTGTTGTTATTTTGGCTAGAAATTTACAGTATTTTAGTAACCAATTTCTTTGCAACAAAAAAATATTTGTAAACAGTAACAGTATGAAAGCTTTGTTATTCATTAATCAACTTAAAATACGTCACATATATGTAAAATCCAAATCCAAATTTTAAATTCAAATTTCCGTGGTACACTATCACTCATACATAAAACAGAAATGTATTATAATGCATCGTTTAGTTTAATATAAAAAATATTAAAAAAATAAAGTCTCTAATATTACGAATCTTCTGACGAGAAGTGCAACTATTCTTCTGAAATAGGCGTGTTCTTAACATACGGCATTAATGCTGCGGTGCTCTTAAACCAACATTCGGGAAATTGGGAATAAGTTTTGATTAACTTCTAAAGCTAGAACACAAGAATGCGAGGTAAAACTCGACATGTACTATTTCGTTACAATATCTTTATGTAGTTTCTTTCTTATATGGTCAAGAGTGCCTGTGTTGAGCCATGATTGTATCGATATGACATAAACTTCTGCTACAGAACATCCATTTTTGTATCTCAAAGGTGCATCTTATATTATATAATGCATCTTAAAATATATGTAATGTTTGAATGATATCTCTTAGACAAGTTCTTTAAGACTTCCTCCACACGGGTTTGGTGTCTTTTAGACATTCATGTCATAACTTTAGATCTCGTATAAAGGAAATAAATACGTTATCAAACTTTTACTTCAAATGAATATTAACTGAAAGAGAAAGATGATTGTTAGGGAGGAAAGATGCTGAATATTTTTAGGTTTTATGTACTCTTTTAATTATCTACTATCACTCTAAGTACACATCTAAAAATTCATGTAATCTATATATAGAAATATTCAAACTGATATAAAAGTCAATAAATAAATTAAAATTTTATGTAAATTAAATTCAAGGGATTTTTAAGATATTTTTGCCCCATAATAGTTCTGGATGGAATTTTATTAGTTTCAGAAATTTCCCATGAAAATTCGGATGTATACACAAATATCTATACATAGTAAAAATAAGTTTGGTCAATGAAAGTAATTCAGTTGATGGGCTAAAAAGTAAAATATATGCATGGCATCACATATTGTAATTTAAAATTTAAAAATATCCTTGTAACTATTCACTAAGAAAAAAGAATAGGGAACGATTAAGAATGTGAAATCCGTAGAGCCAAAAATTGAATGTAAAAGAATAATTTTCTGTTGACATTCTAACTTTGAGAAACTATAAAAATACGGCATGAAGCTAGCAATTAACTGCAAGATGTTTAGTATGGTAAATTTAGCAATTACTCAATGCTCAAAGAGTTGAAATGGCTAATTTTACATGCTGTATATAGTAACAAATAGCGATAAAAGATAAAACTCAATGAATAACAATGAATCTAGTCGTGCATAATAAAATGTGGAAAAGAACTTCTTCATTATAGAGAGTATCGTTCACGAAAGAATCTATTTTTTATTATGCCTTTTCAATTGAGAAATTAACCAGTTCCTCTTCGGGATGAACAGGGTAGCCAAACACGGCTGCATGAATCAGAAAGAGGTATTATATATATATATGGGGTGATAATACACAACAGAAAGTGATTGAACAAGGATTTTAGGATAAGGACGTGATACTAATTCACACACATAAGGCAGTCGTGGGAAGGCGGAGGAAATGTAATCATTGAGATGCTGTCATCCAATGAATGTTCAGCATCATGAAGTGAGATGAGCAGTAGTGACCGCTGGACTTAGCCGGATAACGAAAAAAGAAGACATACTATTACATTGGACGGAATTCTGATACCAGCTGGTAAGTTACAAGTAAGAGTTAGAAGCACAGAAGAGTCTCGTTCAGGCATATATAAAACAGACATTTCCCTGTTTCCCCAGGAGGGATAAATTTTGTAATTGGTTATTATTAATCTCGTGTATTTCATGCAATTTCAATTTATGGCGAAATAGTCCTGCTTGATTCAGTGACAGTTTCTGCGCTTTATTAGTGAGTAAGTATTTGAAAACAGGCGTAATTTGCTATATACAAATTTCATGACACCTACGGTTTTGGACCGTATATGGTAATGTTACTGGAATTCAGAAATTTCGAGTGCGGACTTAATGATCGTCACTTGTATTGAGGGTTAGTACAATTTTACAAATAGATTATTCCTATATCGGGTTTTAGATGAGGTGTTATGCTTTGTTTGAAAAGAGACTTTAGAATACACGTTGGTTTAAAACTAGGCGCAAGCGTTTTTTCGTAACATATATATACACACTGTATGCTTATAATTATCCGGATCCTTGGGAAAATAATGTGAAGAAAGTTTCATTTTTTTAGTGACAGGCAGGTCCATCTTTGGTCTTCATTACAGTTAATACCCCTTTAGGCAGACATTCAACCAATTGAAGGAATCAATTCAATTTGTCCCATCAAGGGGAATTTTTCTCCATTCCTCCTGCAAAGCCGATACGAGATGAACTCGGCCGTGTTGGTCTAAACCTCAATAGTCGTTCCAATTCATTCTACAAATACTCGATTACCTTGGCATTGGAATTCTGAGCGGGCCTCAGTAATCGTTTCACACTCAAGTCTTTGTACCACTGCATAGCAGTTGAACTTCTGTAGTGTGGGACCTTGTCATCGTGACAGAGAACATCCTCAGTTCCGTGTTACTGCCACAGTGTATGAAGGGCAGGTTTGTCTAGAATGTCAATGGACCAATCTCCCGTGATGGTTGTAGGAACAACAACCAATGGCCCAAAACGTACCAGCAGAAAGAGCCCCTGACATAATCTCCACCACCGCCGAACTTCACATCTGGTACTGCACTCCCCAGTAGTAGGTGTTCTCCACGCTGTCTCCAGACCCTTACTCAACCATCTGACTGGACACTTGTGAATCTTTATCGTTCACTCACCATAATTTTTTTATACAGGCCGATCATCCAGTTATGACACTCTTTCCACCTTGCTAATCGTATACTCGAATTGGGTTTTGTGTGATAAGCGGATTAATTGCTTCAAGTCTGCCTAGATATCCAAGTGCGAGAAGATTTTTCGGACAATATTGATGTAGACAAAAGTACCAGTGCTACTCTAAAATCTTCGCTTGATGTTTTCGGCCGAGGTTCGAAGGTATTTTCTGGTGATGCGTTTTAACAAGTGCCCTCCTCCATCCATCAGTTTCGGTTTCTATCTGGCTGCTCACTGGCGCTAGTAATTCAGAAATGTCTTCACATGTTGATAACACCGGCGAGCGTTGATTTTGAATTCTCCAACACAACGCAAATGACACGTATAGACATTTCACACATATAGTATCATGCGGTGACTCCCCTTTCAAAATCACTGAACTCACTTCATGCTTGTCATGCTGCTTCCAATCTCACTACTAAACACTACTAAACACTACACTACTTTTTCATACTTATAGTCTGGTCGTCCACCTAACGGCGATCTCAAAATACTCGAAACAAGTGAAATTTGTATGTGTATGGGCAATTATTGGTAGATCGTGTCTGTGTGTGTGTGTATGTATGTATGTATATATATATATATATATATATATATATATATCAAGCAGGGCGGTCGAACTGGAACGCCAAGCTAAAAAAAACAAAATAGACGCCAAATGAATAAACGCGCCAAGTACAAAAATTCGTCAGACCGCTGTACTGCTTAATATACTCTGCACCGCTTGCTCCTATTCCCCCATGTTAAAGCAGTTTGCGTAAATTATAAAATTTTGAATGAACCAAGCATCGTACAAAATTAAAACAAAAAGTAGAAGAATCCTATCAGCGAGTACTTTAAATTGAGATAAAAATGGACTTTCCAAGTTAAAAATTAACCGAGATATGGAATTTTTAATTTTCCGTAAAGTTAGGTATTTTGTTAGATTTTACTTCTCGGCAAGGAAGTTTTCTTCAACATTTTAAGAAGACCTATAGAGTTTAATATTGAACAGATTCGATTGAGGCTTGGTTTTTTCGATAAGTTATTCGCTAACTTAAAATCTTTTATATGTTTCAGTTAAAAAAAATAAATATTTCTATCTTTATTTAGCATAAAACTGCAAAATTAGCATCTCAGGGCGATAGTACGCCAAAATGGCAAAATGGCAACCATTTTGGCGTAACGGTATTGTACCAACAACCGTTAACTCTATCACTTAGAGAAGAAATCGGTGACCAGTATACACGCTGTGAAATCTTAAGTGAGTGTATAGAATTTTTAATTATCTTGTATAGACATGCCTGTATTTGTTTGTTTGTTTTATACGTCCATAGAAAATCCTAATGTTCTTAAAGTGAAATCTTAAGTAAGTGTATAGAATTTTAAATTATCTTGTATATACATGCCTGTATTTGTTTGTTTGTTTTATACGTCCATAGAAAATCCTAAGGATTGAATTCAAATAAGGATTAATTCAATCCTTAGGATTTACTTTTTGCTATACCCACGTGGGTTTGCAAAATAGAGAAATATACGTAATGATTAATGCTGTATAAATAGAGTTTAGTGCGATATTACCCATTGTATTTAGATTGACTAGAATAGAAAAATGCCATCCAAATTACAATTAAAACGAAAAAACAACCAGGCCTATTACAGAGATTCGAAAAAACGAAAAGTGCTCCAATTAAGTGAACAAAGTGACACATTAGAAGGTCCTGGTAGAGATAAATCCCCACGCTATGAAACAAATGCTTCAGATGAAACAGTTGAAGCCAGTTGTAATGTGCAAAGTGTAGAATCCAAAAATTGTTTGAATAAAATCGCTGAAAAAACTACACGCAGAAAAACGTACTACAAAAATTATTGTATGCTTAATAAAGAAAAATTAAGACATGCCAGGCAAACAAATTATGCACAAAAACGCAAGCGAATAACTATTACAAATGACCCCTTTCCAGTTAAAAAATGCATGCAAGTAAATCAGGAAACTGATTCTTTTTTATCCAAAATTTCTAATGAAAATCCTTTAGAATTAAATAAAATAAATGCTGATAAAGTGTCATTAACAGGAAAAGTAATAGATAATTCATTAGAATTAAGTGCTATTAACAAACCTATTGATGATTTAAAATTGCCAGACAAAGTTTGAAACACAAATTTGTCTTGTGACATAAACACAGAAAAATACATAGATCCATTAATGAAAAAGTTAATTGATGAAAATAAATTATCGAAAATGCTCACATAGAATCCGAAAATATGATTAAATGGGCAGTAGCTGCACGAAGAACATATGTAAAACATTTAAGATCAAAGCTGCACCTTATAAAGTCTAAAATTGAAGTAGTACTTACTAAGACCAATTTGTGTCAAGAATCAAAAGATAAATATGAAATATTAACTGGCACATCTTTGCACTCGTATAGTTCTGAGCCATACTACACCGAACCTACATACACAACTTTTAATGACAACACTTTTCCTTTACAATTACATACAGATGGTAAATACTATAATTTATTTGAACCCGCAATTGAAGGTAGCATGCCTGATAAAAAATGGAAATGCAATCCTAAAATATGCAACATAAATGAATATGAAAAATTACTTTGCAGATTAAATTACATTACGGGCAATATATGTTCTGATATATTATTGTCCTTAAAATTTATTTGTAACATGGACATATGCGGTATAAATAATACTACTACTCATACACATGGTAAAATGGATCATCCATTAAGTTGTCACTTAGAACATGAAGAAATTTCAGATATGCTATTTTTACGAAGCTTATCACCACATTATCCATTTTTACGAGCTATATTAAGATTACTGTATGATATAAAGAGTTCAAACAAACACATAAACATAATACAAAATGCAATATGTAGCTTAGATATAAATGTTTTAAAAAGTTATGGAAATGAATACAAAAAGAGTGGTATCAGTTTTACTGCACATGGTATAGAATACAAAAATGAAGATGAAATATTTTGTAAATACAAAAAAGAACTACAAGTAATGAAAAAGAAAGTGTTAGATATGCCAACAAAGATTTGTATGTCCTGTCTAAAATTCCATTTTCAACATGATGTACGGAACATAAACACACTCAGAGTGTCTTTAGAAGGTGATTTGTGGGAACAATTAGTTGCACACGTTAAAACCTTAAATTTGCCGAATGAATTCATTTGTATATTTTGCTTAAATAATTTTCGAAAAATGAAAATGCCCCCTACTTCCCTAATCAATAATCTGTTTGTATATCCAGTGCCAAATGAAATTGCCATTCTAAACGATCATGAAAAATTATTAATACAGAGAGCAAAAGCATTTCAGGTTGTTACAAAAATGGGTACAGTGTCAGGAAATAATAAACCTAGAAGCTTTTTAAATTGTAAGGTGGTAGGAAGAACATTTCATCTGTCATTACCATTAGAAAAGACTTTTGCAAGGTTGCCTAAACCTGAACAGTGTATTATTTCACAAAAAGATCTATACGTGCTAGTACGGAGTATTCCAACAAACCAACGAAATCTTTGGCAGAGTTTAGTGAACATTTCAAATGTTTATAAGGCATTAATTTGGTTAAAGCAAAATAACCCCCTGTACAAAAACATAGTTTTACCCAATTGTGCAGATAATTTATTTAATGAGTTAGACAATATAAATGCTCAGTTTGAAGCAATAAATTCAGAATTTCATGAACAAAATGAATTTCCTGAGAACAAAAAAACTGATATAATTTATCCTAATGAGTTACACAAAAATAATACTGTTTTGTTTGAGGAATGAAATGTGCAAAAAGTTGCAAATAAAATTAATTCTCGGGCAATGTTGACACAAAAAGACTTTAATGAATACTACCAGCATCTCACAATTAATTCCATAAATGAAGAAAAAATTAATAAATCAGCTACAGAATTGTATCAACTATTGAAAATTGATGCGGATTGCATAGACAATAGAGATTTAGAATTGGAATTAAAATGTTTTCCCGATTTGTTTCCTGTAGGACGTTACTGGATGACCGAAACACGATCTACTAAGTTGAGTATATTTGAATATAGTAAGCTGCGTGTAATGTCTTGTGATAGTCGATATAGATTGAATATGCAATATTTGTTTTTCTATTAAATTTGACAAATATACAACAACTAGCTGCAGGAATATACCAAAAAATGAACACTTCATCGGTAAAATATACGGCCAAGGAATATTTAAGAATGTTAAATGATAATGAAATAGATAGTTGCTTGAAATCAATATTTGCTAGATTACGAAATTCACCATCATTTTAGTACAAACCTCGAGCTAAAATTAATACAATGATTATCGTATATGGCCCCGCCACTTTCTTTCTAACTTTAAGTCCAGGAGAATATAACTGGAAGGATTTAGATTCTTACTTAAGACAGGTTAATGTAGAAAATTCTAAGGGAAAATCTACATCTGCCCTAATAGCAATGGACCCAGTAACTACATCACGTTTTATTAATAATAAAATTAAGGCTGTAATGGACTTTATATGTAGCAAAAATGGACCATTGGGTGAGGTTATACATTATGTTTGGCGCCAG
This sequence comes from Dolomedes plantarius, assembly GCA_907164885.2. Taxonomy (NCBI): domain Eukaryota; kingdom Metazoa; phylum Arthropoda; class Arachnida; order Araneae; family Dolomedidae; genus Dolomedes; species Dolomedes plantarius. Next base: position 54,486,906 of record OU015501.1, on the reverse strand, counting down.
GAATATCAATCTCAGGGAATGCAACATTTTCATATTTTATTATGGGTCAAAGATGCCCCTGTAATTGGTGTATCAACCAACGATGACATGGCAGCTTTCATTTCAAAATATATTACATGTGCATTGCCAGATGAAAAGCTATTTCCAACATTACATAATCGAGTAAAACGTTTTCAAACACATTATCATAACAGTTATTGTATGCGTTTAAAAAAATACAAAAAGGAAAGGTGAGGACATGTAGATTTGTGTTTCCCCGTACTCAAACAAAGAGACTGACTATTCGTTCAGTAGCCGTATCTATTTATGGTAGAAGAAATGTGAGCCCTAACAGTAGACTGTATGATTTACCGCGGACAGAAGAAGAAAGATGTATTAATGATTACAATGCTCCTATTTTATTAGCATGGGAGGGCAATATGGACTTGCAAGTCGTTTGTGAAAAATCCACTGTTTTAAGTCATTACATAACACAATATCAAACAAAGGCAGAAAAGAGTTTCAATGTAGATGTATTTAGTGATATTAATTCGAATAAATCTCTCCAATCACGTTTGTGGAATATTGCAATGCGAAGTTTGAGTAGTCGGGAATGTGGTGCTTTAGAAGCTGCTGATACACTGTTGGGTATTTCTTTATATGGAAAAGGCAGAAACACTGTCATTAGGTATATAAATGTTTACAAAAACCGTCAAAGGAAACTAAAAAATTACAAACAGATACAGGAATTAAATGAAAATTTAACTGCTATATTTGAATTATCTTTAGTTGATGATTACTATCCTGCACGACCACATGAATTAGAAAATGCATAATTATATGATTTTGTTAAGTATTATGACATTGTTAAAGAAACAAAAAATAATTCGGTATCTTACACGTTCAAATATAGGGTCGTTAAAAAAGGAAACTGGAGTGTTTAATTAGTCATAAAATATATAACGTACAGCAAAATCCAGAATGTTATTTTTATTCCCTCATTTTATTGTTTAAGCCATGACGCATGTTAGATGACTTAAAAGGTACACATAAAACTTACACTGAAGCATTTTATGCTTGCAAAAGTGATTTGATTTTGGCATTACAACATCACGAAAAATTACAAGAAATACACACGGCTAGGGATGAAGTGAGAAACATAGTAAATGAATTGGTACAAAATAATAGTGATAATGTACAACACAATCACAATACAACAGATGAATTTAACAATATTGAAGCTGCTGGAGCTATGAATGAATTTAGAAATGTGCTTGCCAATAAAAATGAAGAAGATCTACAATGTTTGATAAATAAAATGAATGAGGATCAAAAGCGTGTATTTCATTATGTAACAAAACATCTACAGGACACAAATACAATCTTAAGGCACTTTGTATCTAGCGTAGGAGGCACTGGAAAGTCCTTTCTCATAAGAATTTTAAAATTATGGGTAATGGAAATTTTACACAAAGAGGTAGCTGTTTGTGCACCGACAGGAATTGCAGCATTTAATATAAATGGTTTAACCCTTCACACGTTATTACAATTACCAATAGAACACGGGGGTGTACAGCGTTATAAAAGTTTGAATGATGATGTATTGCAAATTTTAAGAACTGATTTAAAAAATGTTGTTTTAGTAATAATTGATGAGGTATCCATGGTTTCTAATATTGCATTAATGTACATTCATCTCAGGCTATCCTAAATTTTTAATACAGTCTGTGAGGATAATGTGTGGTTTGGTAAAATTCACATATTATTATTTGGGGATTTATTACAACTACCTCCAGTTATGCAACATCCACCTTTTATTCAATTAACTAAATCTGAAATAGATAAATACTTGTCATGCTTAGATGCAACCAATATCTGGAAGGACTTATTTTCATATGACGAGCTCACTATCAATATGAGACAAAAAGATGATAAAAGATTTATAGCACTTTTATCTCGACTTTGATTGTTCATATTAAGTCATGATGATATTAAAACTTTGTCCAGTAAGAAAATAAATTTTAAAGGTGATTCCAGCCATGATAAATTGTTAGAACTTTGTAAATATATTCAGCACTTGCCAAAAGATACCATATGTTTACTACCAACAAGACCTCAATGTGATGATATTAACAAAAAAATGCTAGAATTAATCCCTGGAAACATAATACAATTAACAGATAAAGACGATATTGCATGTGACAAATATCTAAAACAGCAAGCATTAAAAAAATTAAATTCTTATGAAGACGATAACTCTCGAACTGCCGGATTAGATAGAAATATTGAAGTTAAAACAGGAGCAAAAATTATGTTGAGACGCAATATTGATGTTACATTGGGACTGGTAAATGGAGCTATAGAACAATTAAAACTTTTATTCTGGATGCAAGTGGGATGGTAAATGCTATTGTTATACAATTTAATTCAGAATTACATAAAATTGAACCAGTTACTAGTAAATTTGAAATATTATCAAAGGTATTTATTTATCGTAAACAGTTTCCTATATCTTTAGCATATGGAATAACCATTCATAAAAGTCAGGGTTTGAGTTTATCATCATGTTTGATAGACATTGGTAATAGTACTTTTACACATGGACAGAGTTATGTAGCATTGTCAAGAGTTACAAATTTAGATGGTCTTCATATCATAAATTTTGACCCAAAGAGTGTTTCTGCTCACAATAAATCTATACAAGAGTACAATAGATTAAGGAAAAAGTATCGGCCTGATTTAGATAGCATAAAATTTTCACAATCAATAAAACACAAAATAAAAGATTATGTGTGGTATAGTACAAAATCTTGTGTATTAACAGAAATTCAAACTGTTCAGAATATTCCAATTAATGTAAATATCAGCAAAAAAATGCCTCCTGGGTATTTGAATAGTGATGGAGTATCATGCTATGCAAATGCTATATGCCAGTATATATTTAGTTTTGACAAAATTATTTCAAGTATCGCTCGTGAAAGTTCTGTTTGTCAAACACTAATAATGTTAAGTTAAAAACACATACAAGGAGACTGTCAAATGTACACTATGGGTCTCAGAAAAGAATTAGGAATACATCATCAATGAACCTTTATCAACAATGAACAGCAAGATGCAGAAGAATTTTTAACTGCACTAATTAACCAAAATGAGGTTCTAAATGATTTAACAACGAATATAAATTTGCGTACTAAAAAATGTCGAAACCCAGCCTGCGGATATACTGTCACACAACACGACAAAATAAATTTTATTCGATTATATGCTGATCAGGCTCACAAATCGATTCATATCAAAACATTAATTGAAGATTTGTGTCGATGGGAAACCTTAGATAACCAAATGCGATGTCAGGAGTGTGAGGGATTTTGTTCAATGAAATATGAATTGGAGGTGCCTGGAGAAATTATTATATGTCAAATTATGATTTGGGATGGAACAGGGAATAAAAAATTTTTAAACATTACGGGTGTGCCTAAAACCATACTAAAGTTCAAAAATCAAAACTATAAAATTCAATCTGCAATATTTCATGAAGGTATAGGTATACAATCTGGTCATTATAAATCGTTAATTCGGATAGAAAACTCATGGATAGTGGCAAATGATTCCCAAATTTTTAAGGTAGACAAATGGCCTCGAAACAGTAAAGACGTGTACCTATTATTTTACAAAAAGATTTAATAAATTGTTTCATATGACAACTTTCAAGGGATAATGATGCAATTCTTCTTAATATAGTAGCACATATCAGCCCGAGTGGCAATCAAATTGGTCTATGCCCATAGGTGACTCTCGCGACCCTGATAGAATGTGCGTAGAGCCAACTACCAGTGCCATTGCAGTCACTTTCTTTGCCAGTTTATTGTAGATAGAGTGGTCAAATTGGTCTGTGCCCATAAGCGACTGTCGTGACTCTGCTGGAATGTGCGTAGAGCCAACTACCAGTGCCATTGCAGTCACTTTCTTTGCCAGTTTCTTCTACATAGAGTGGTCAAATTGGTCTGTGCCCTTAGGCGACTGTCGTGACTCTGCTAGAATGTGCGTAGAGCCAACTACCAGTGCCATTGCAATCACTTTCTTTGCCAGTTTCTTGTAGACAGCTTGGTAGACCTCAAGTGGGTTAGTTAGGGTTTTCATGTCCATGATTCTCAGATACAGTTTAGGGAAGGGGCTGGTACCTGGGTAAAGAAATAAACCCCTAAATATTTGTAACTGATGATGAGACTCCAGGTATCAGGCAATTGTTTGCCAGCAAAAGCCCAGTTTGTGAATGGTTATTTACCTATTTCAAAAAAAATAACTGATATCCACTAAAAAAAAATTTTTTTAAGTAAAAAAGCGCCAAGCCTCAAAACAAAAGTTATGACTAAAAAATGGTGTGATATCAAATATCCAAGCTTATTAAGTTCTGGTACTTAATTTCCTAATCACGAATTTTTCACATCTAAGTGAAGTGGTTAAGCATGACTTGTTGATAGAAACCCTTCTTCCCTAGACCAAACTCATCATAACCTGTTTCTGAAAATTTAAGTTTTATATATTTATACATGCCAGGCTTGGCGGCCGCCTTAAAAATAAAATCATTAAAATAACAGAAAACCAAAAAAAAAGTTAATGTGAATTTAAAACATCAATTTCAGATTTTAACTGCGCACTTCGGTGCCCTGTTAGACAGTATGTTTATAGCATCATTCCAACAAAAGGTACGACAAAAAATGGTGTTATATCCAGTTTTATTAAGCACTGGGACTAAATCACATTTCTTAACGGATTTTTAATGGGATATTAGTCATTTTAATCAGCCTTCTATTTGAAGTTAATGCATGATGTCAAACAAAACAAACCATTAGCTAGAAAGAAAAATAATAAATAATGTTGTCATTCCCCAAAGGAGCAATTTTGCATTAAAGAACAAAAAATATTAATACCATGCTTTGGAGTTACGTTGCCCAAATGTAACGTGAAAACAAATTTCAAATTTATATAATAATTCGTGACCATCTTAAAACTGCTGCTACATTCATTTTAAAAGTAACCAAATAATAATAAAATAACCAAATATTTTGCATAAATAACTAAAATGAATAATTTATACAACTAAATAACATACTTTCGACGCTTTAACAGACAAAAAGACGGCCGCCAAGCCTGGCATGTATAAATATATAAAACTTAAATTTTCAGAAACAGGTTATGATGAGTTTGGTCTAGGGAAGAAGGGTTTCTATCAACAAGTCATGCTTAACCACTTCACATAGTTATGAAAAATTCGTGATTAGGAAATTAAGTACCAGAACTTAATAAGCTTGGATATTTAATATCACACCATTTTTTAGTCATAACTTTTGTTTTGAAGCTTGGCGCTTTTTTACTTTTTTAAAGTTTTTTTTAGTGGATAATATATATATAATATATATATAATATATATATATATATATATATATATATATATATATATATATATGTGTGTGTGTGTGTGTGTGTCTGTGTGTACGTTTATATTTTCGAAGGATTGTTTCTAAAACACATGATCAATCTTTTAATATTAACTGTTTCCTTTTAAAAATAAGATAAATAGATTTAAAGTAGGGGGATGTTATAATCTAAGAAATTTAAGTTTTCGATAGGAAGCTAACATTAAAATTGGAAAGAATTAATGTGTAAAATTTAAGAATATTTTTTGCGAAACATTTTCTCATAGTGAGAAAAGGAAAATAATCTTTTTCTTGATTTTCCTGGCAAGGGGAATTGATAAAAAGGAATGCCATACATAAAAATGCGGAAGTCGTTAAAAGTACATTTAAGGATAGCCTACTCTGTAATAAAAAGTTACCTTTCCTCTATGCAATATTTAATTAAATGGTATCGAAAATAAAATTTGTTCAAATCTTGGCCTTGAAAAAAATCAAAAAACGTTTTGATAAATTTTTCTTCTTTTCAAAATAAATATAATATGCCCGGAAGTAATTGTGTTTTCTTTTATTCCCTGAATATAAATTAGTCTTTTTTATGAAAAAAAGCATCAAAATTTAGTTAATTTCTTTGAAGTTATCTTCGGTACTACCATAAGAACAATCATACACATTGCTGAATAGTTCAGAAACATTGTAAGTATTCCCTTTCAATCTTTTTCTGCAGTTTTTCTTCAAATAGTGACACTACGAAGCAAAAACGTACAAGATAGAAGGTTGTTACCTTGCCTAATCAAATAAATTTAGAAATTAAAATTCAATGAACAAACATTTAAAAAGAATTTTTTAATGTTTACTGCTCCATCATAATCTTAAATATGTAACACTAAGCAGTATTCTCGACATACCGGAAGAAAAGAGGTCTCTAAGTGAAAAATACTGATAGAAAACAAAAAATATGGACAACAACATATAAATGAGGTTTCACTTTCAATTCTTGAGCAAAAGATGGTCTAAAAATCATTGATACAATAAGATGAGATTGCAGTTAACCCTGTAGCACATGTTCGATTCACTTACGTATGAATATTCTGAATGATCATGTTTGAGAAGAGAGTCGTTGTTTCTCATGACTTGTTAATACGGAGCAAGTAACAGATTGTTTCTCATAAGAATATTCCATATAAGTTCCAAAATTTTTGAACAAGCTAGTAGAAAGGGAACTTTTATATTCTTTTAATTATTGATTTCCTTCGAAATGATACTATTCTAAACTGTTGTATTTTAATGGAAATACAATAAACTTTTATGGAAGTCACGACCACACTTCATTGGTATTCAGCCAAGAATAAATATCAAAGGATTTCTTGGCCAGAAAATCTTTTAATATTTCGTATATTATATTGGGGTAATGTTGACCCATTAAGCAACATGGAAGTTTGTTTTATAAGAAAAGTAAAATATATGGCCTAGAAAAGCAAGAAATATCAAATATTTGCTTTCATTTTCAAATGTACTTTTTCATACACTGAATGCCGCGAAAAGCTTAATAATAAGTTTGTTATCTTTTTGTAAAGTGATTCTGAGTGTAATGTTTTATGCATCAGTAACATATAATACTAAATAATGATAGGGTTTTTAAATGCACAGTTAAAATATTATTTAATATGAGGAAAATATAATGGCAATTACAGTGGGTCAATTATTGAGCTATATGAAATAAAAAATCAAATTTTAAATAACTACTGAGTTCAAAAATTTTATTCAAATTTGAAAACTAACTACATATAATCGGATTTAATTTCTGACATGTTCGATATGCTTACCATCAATGGCTATGATGTGGCGCAGACGAACAGCAAAATTCTGCAAAATTCGCTAATGTGTCGAGACATCAGTGCTTTCGATGACCTCCTGAATGGTTGTTTTGAGCTCAGCGATGGTTTCGGGGTTATTTGCGTAAACTTTGTCTTTGATATTGCCCCACAAAAATGAGTCACTAGGGTTGAGATCAGGAGAAAATGGCAGCCAAGCGATTCCTATTCCAGCGGCCTCTGGGTACCGTAAAGCCCGAATGCGCTCTCCAAAGTGCTCATCCAGGTCTTCAAATACTCTATTTGTCCGACGGGGTCGTGCTCCGTACTGCATGAACCTCATCTTTTCGAAATCTGGGTCACTTTGTATAACAGGAATGAGATTATTTTCTAAAATATTGACATATCGTTCAGCAGTCACCGTGCTTTCAATGAATATTGCCCCGATGGTTTCCTTTCAGCCGTAAGGGGGTTGTTATTACTCGAATTCTAGGCCTTGACGATGGATATACGCTCAGAAACGCTGTATTTCGATATTTACAACGAAAAAGGAACAACAATAATACGAGTGCGCATGCTAAAAAAAAGCGCAACATGCCCTGCATGTTTTCACTGAATCTCGCCAATGGTTCAAAAGTTATGAAGTTTTTTTTCATATAGCTCAATAAATGTCACACTGTAAATTCCTCTATGCCAATAAATTGTATTGCAAATTCGATTAAAATATAATGAAAAATTGTATTTATTTTTATCAATAAGACACAATGGTACATAAAAATAAGGTTGTTTAAGAGCAATATTTCATGCAGTAATGAAATTCAAACCAATTGAAACGCTTCATAAGAACTGTAGAAAAAAAATGGTGATTAACGGTACAGCAATATAAATGCAATAAACTTTGTAAAAAGCATACAATTTGAGATGAATTTAATAATAATGTTATTAAAAACTTTAGAATACAATGGTGCTTAGAGAAAACAATGTTTTAAAAGACAAGCAGTGCGTCGCATTAAGAGGCAAAAGCATAAATATTGAAATGGGGAAGTCAAATATAAAACCTATTCATAAAGACAATGCTACTTCTGCAGACAATTACTAATGTATGGTTGGTAAAAAACAGTGTTTATCTCCTGTAGATACAGCCCATTGTGATCGTCAGATGCTATTTCAAACCAAATTCTTATTTAAGAACAGTTCGACTTCAATGATGTTATTTACAAAATCAGAATACGAAAAGCTGTTCTATGTTTAAAATCAACATTAAAAAGTTTCAAAATTGCTTACAAATTTATAGTCTGTGTTTATTTCATAACTTCAAAGGAAATTATTTTCATTAAGCTGTCATTCATTATTTAGCAAAGTATTTAAATTTCCTACTCTGAAAAATTTATTTATTCACGAGATCCTTAATTATTTTAATTTTACGCTTTGTAAAAATATTCTAATACCTACAGAAGTAACTGTTCTATAAATATATGATACTTTGATATTTCATTCCTACAAGATTTAATATGTTTTATTATTCTCCAGTTATCTTGCTTCTAAATACTAGAATGTGCTTCGAACAATACTTCAATATTTAAATTTTACCCTTTTAGATGATGGATTTAGTTAATCTAAGAGAAGTTTTCTCTCAGATACTTCATGTGTTTCTTCCAGGTCAATATTCAAACTGAAGCGAGACTATTGTTACTAAACTAGTTTCCCTGTGTTTGAAACTACTGCATCAAATATTTAAATGAGATAAATTTGTAAATTTACATGATTACTATTTTACATAATATTTTTATTTTTGTATAGTTTTCTTTCAGTATAAAATGGTTTAGAAATGTTATTCAGAGTATATAATTACAGGATATTCAGTTTTCAATAAATAATTTCAATAACTTGATTGAAAATTATTAGATATTATTATGTGACATGCTTGCACTATGTAACAATATAAATTAAAAGAGATGAGTGTTTTGTAAGAGTGTTATTTAACATTCATAATTTAGGAATACGGAAAATTCATAAAAATTTCTTTTGTAATAATAATTGTTATTCAAAGGGAATAATATTTATATTCTGTTTCTTTTAATAAGCTGCAAATTAAAGAGGTTTCAAATAAAATTTCACTAGAGTAAGACTGGTTACGTGGGTTTGTGACAGAAAATATAAAACAGCTAGGTTTTTTTTTTCCTACTATGGAACCCTTTATTTTCAAAATAGATCTGTGAAAACTCTAATTTCACTTGATATGAAGAAAATAGAAGTTTTGTTCTCACTAATATGGACTGGTAATGACATTTGAAACCCATTAAAAATACATTCACCAACCACTATAATTACTAAGAGTAGTGTTATTGGCGTTCCTGGTGGTAAGGAATACTTTAAAAAGAAGCACTGTAAAAAGTATATTATTGTATGACATAGCAAAACTGCTCCATTTTAGTACTGTTCATGTCTATAATTTTGCTTAAATGTTATTCGCTATTCTTTAATTATTCCATATAAACTTATTAACAATTGTTATTTTGATTAAATATAGTGAAAGATGATTTTAAATCGAATTTCCGTTACCCAGAAAATAAAGAACTGGTATTAAATGAAGCATTAAATTGGTGTATGATGACACATGCGCAGATTTTGTTAGAAACGAATTGCAGAGTCGATAGGAAATCCCAAAGCTATCATTTCTAAATGGGAAGCAATTCTGTGGATGCATTATGCTTTATCTGGAAACACAGCAGTGCCATATTCAATTTTATGACACTCTTCGCGGCAAGTTGTAAGTAATTTCAGAATAGCTCCATTATTCACAATTTCTGTTTTATTACCCTTCTTTTATGGAATAAATGTTTGTTCTCACATTGTACGGTAAAAAAGCAATTTTGTGAACTGTATTTGGATGTGTAATGATCTACAATATTGTCATTGACAAGGCTGAAAATTTGAATGTTTTCAAATTTTCAGTCTTCAAAATGTAATCTCAGATCTTTACTACATGTTCAACTTTATCTATTCGGGAAAACGCTTTTTAAAGTAATCATACTACCACGGATTTTTCTAAAACGCAGGGTAAAATCATTTCAAATTGTCTCTGAGAAAACCTCTAATGTCATACATTCGTGTTCTTTTTTCAAGTCTGTAATCGTTTTTATGAAACGTAAATTCGATATTTATTTAAATATATTCCTGCTTTTGAACCAAAATGGCATAATTTATTTCATCTCACAGTTTTACTGAAAAATTAAATAATAGCTCAAATTATCTCAAACTAGGTAAGAAGTAAATCACGTGATCAGCATATAATATATTAAATTCTAAAAATTAATCTTTAAAAATTCACCCAAAATCAGAAAGTGGAGGTAAATATTCGAAAAAGATTTCATTTTGAAGGAGTTTTCATGATCTTTCTCGTGATATAAATTTTATAACCCTCAAATTATTATTTTAAATGTAAACTTTAAAAAAGTTACAAAAACAGCTTAAAAATTCAATTTAAAAAAAATCTAAGAAGAATCGGCATGCAAAATTTCAGCCCTTGAGGTCCAGAGGTTTGGTCTGTGCGTTGTAAGTCAGTGAGTCTGTCAGTCAGTGACTCAATCAGTTACGGAACTGTTTTATATATATAGATAATCTAGGATATCTGTTAAAACAGTCGAAAATATATTAAATCTTAAAATAATCAAGGGTATATATTACATATTTCAATCCTTCAATAAACACGTACTTAAACAAAACATAAATAGCCACTTTGAAAATGCAAGAACTATCAGTTATTTCCAATTAAGAATATTACTGACTTTCTTGGTTTTAATTGAATAAAGCAAAAATAATATCCTCTTCAATTTCAGCATCATCAGTGGATGGACCTGGTTTAGAATAAACGCTATCTAGAACAGATTTAATGCTCAAAGCCATCGTATCAAAATTGTGAAACGTTTGAGAAAGAACTTGATGGCAGAGTAGTATACGTATTTGCAGCAAGGAACCAGATTGAGATAACCACCTTCCAACAATATCCGAGATTAATTTGTTACGTTTGCGAACCTACGTCTGTAATAAAATAAATTTGTAAAAGAGAAATCGAACATTGCAATATAGCTTTTATAGTTGTAAACTTATTCTATATATATAAAACAGTTCCGTAACTGACTGACAGATAACGCACATACCAAACCGCTGGACCTAAAGGGCTAAAATTTTGCATGGCTATTCTTCTTATAGTGTAGGTGAGCACTAAGAAAGATTTTTGAAGAATTCTTCTTTGAATTTTTAAAATTCAATTTTTAAGTTGTTTTTGTAACTTTTTTAAGTTTGCATTTAAAATAATAATCTGAAAGTTATAAAATTTATATCCCGAGAAAGATAAAAGTTCCTTTCAAATGAAATCTTTTTCGAATCTTTATCTTCATTTTCTGATTTTCGGTGAATTTTTAAAGATTCATTTTTAGAATTTCATTTATTAAAATGCTGACCACGTGGTTTCTATTCTACTTGTGATACTTTAAATTAATTTTGCGTCACGTGCATAACAACGAAATGAATTGCCTAAAAATATATTAAAATACGGTAAAAGATAAAATTTAACCACTAGACTAATTGAGATGGAAGTTTTTTAAGAATTTAATTCAAAATACTATGTTTTATGGATATTAAACATACGGATTAATTTCATATATTGACCGTTGTATTTTATTTGAATATTTTCTTCTACATTATTTTGTCTATAAAAATATCCATTACGATTTTTTTATAATTTTTTGACATTAATTGCATATATTGACCGTTGAATTTAATTTGAATGTACTCCGTAGCGAAGCATGGGTATTTAGCTAGTAACTGATATATTTCGACTAGACCTTTCCCTATTAATATGAAATGAAGTGCAGTAATACTTTTCTAAATTTCCCCAAGCAAACTTCAGCCATCCAAAACATTTATGGTATTACATTGCTCTCATGACTGTAATCGGTTCTTTTAACTATACACTATTTCTTTTAATACAAGTATTTAAAAGCAGTTATGTTAGAGTATAAATAGGAGGATTGCACACTTGGTTAAATTACCTAAGTCATGGATATTTTTAGAATGGAAAAATGTATCCTTCATTAAATTGTCATAGAGATCTTAAAATCAATGACTCTACCTATTTCGTTTTTTACTCAGCTGAATATATTTCATTAAATAGATATTCGCCTCCGCAATTGAATAATCATATGCATTACAATACATTTCCTATCATAAAATGGTAAAGTATTCTTTGCTAGCCTTACCAAAATTCATTGAATATTTCGAAAATATTTTCGAAAATAATTCGAAAATATTTTGGTTTCCGTGTCTTATAAGAAATTACTTTTTCATATTTTAGCATTTTTTTAACTCTTAGTTCATTGAGTTCCGTTTGAAAAAGGTTACCCAGGTATTATTTACATTGTAAATATTAATACGGAACCTGTGCGCTTAACTTTAAAATTCCTTTGCGAGCAAACTTTAAAATTCCTGCAACAAAACAAGATTTGCGAAAATTATCTACTTTCCTAAATTTAAGTTAAAACAATCTGCAGTTACATTCATCATCTAAATTGCATATATGGCATCAAAGTGCAGGCAAAAACAGCTCGATAACAATGAAAAACATTAATTGGCAATATTGTCCGGAATTACAATATTATAGGAAATTCAAATTCCAGTAATTTCAGTTTCGACGGAGAAAGTGTGCAAGGTTTCCCTCACTAAAATGGAAACAGTACTTTTTTTAGACAGCTTTTCAGTCCTTATATAAATCTGAACAAACCTTTTTTCCCTTTTCTTTAGTTTTGTAAACACTAGAAATATACAAAAAAATATGCAAGGATTATTATAAGTACCTCTCTTGTAGTCGTTACCAGAACATTGTTAAAACTGACAAAGAAAACCTTATTTCTCCACTTATAGTTTCATTTTAAAGAAGTTCAAATTTAGTAAAAAATATTTATTACAGTCTGTAAGATTTTTTACAGTCTTTGCTATTCAATTAGTAAGTATTTTTATAACTGTAAATGTCTGTGTTTTTATCTCTGTAATATCTCAAGGAACATGGCACCAGATGTCGCTCCTTAGGATGATCAGTCTAATTTCTGGTGGCAGTCTATTCACAGACAGAGATTCAATCCCTGAAGGCCTTTGTAGCTATGTCGGGCTCTGTCTGAGGCATTGGAAATTGGAAATTTAAAATTTGAGCATTGCACTTTCTACGAAACAATAGTTTGTGTTCTAACTCATACTGCTCTATTTTCATAACTTCTATCATTTATTTTAAATTGTTCATGGATGTATTTTTACTCTCTAGGCATTGATTTGTCATATTCTTTTTATATGCCCCAACCACGTATAGGAGATGTTTTGCACAAGCTGGATAGACAAGTTAGTACTGCTAAAATAATAAAAAAGTGAACTTCTTAATTTATATAATGCAAAATGTGCATGAAACAATTTTAGATGAAAGTATCCGCAGAGTTCAGGAAAACATCATTTCAAGTGAACACTAGTGAGTATTCTGTACAAATGCAACATGCTTTTGTAATAGCATCAAAGGATTCAGCATGAAATAGAAACAGAAGTGCATGTGAAATGAATGTCTTCAATGATACTGTCCATTTGTAGCAGGTTAGGTTTTATCGAAGAACTAGAAAAAAGAAGTTGAACATGGGAAACCTCATTTACGTTACTTACTTTAAGTTCTCTTTTACTTGTTTTCGCAGCAGATTTTTACGGTAAATCAAAGGAGAAGTTGAGTTTGGCTAACATCGCCTAAGAAGTTAAATTTAAGTAGTCTCTATGCTGATGTTACGCAACAAATTCTCTAAGTGTAAAATTTGCTTCTTAAATCTTTATAACAGAGGATTATTAAACTATATTATATTGATTAACTTGACTTAAATTACTTTCTAAGTATTTAACCCCCCCCCCAAAAAAAAAGGAATTCTAATGGTATCTTTTCCGAATGAAGATTATACCTTAAAGAAGCTTCGCAATTTATAATTTCCATAATAATTATGTGTTTATAGGTTTTATAATAGTTAGCAAACGAACTCAAAAATCATATCTAAAAACCACCAAAAATAAAAATAAAGTTAGGAATAGTTAGCTTTTCTTTAAAAGCATAGATCTAAGTATATTTTCATAAGAAAAGAAAATACGGGGTGAGAAAAAAGAAACAAAAATCTGTAGTTAATAGAAATGTTTCCAGATATATCAGAAACCTACAAGCGTCTGTAAACATCGAAATACAGATACATAATCACATTCCGTAGCTTCATTAGAGTTAGATGCGTGACCGGACTGAAACCTTCGATGAATGAACCAAGTTTGGAAAGTTTCCCGTGACTAACATTCATGATATCAATGATGTTTTTGTCCTATATTATTTGCATGCTTTTAGTGGAGAACGAAAACTATATTACGGTAAGAAAAAATAGATGACAGAATACGAGAAGGGTATTTGATAAACGTGCTTGTGACAAAGATTTTATAGTAAAAAACTAGGTGGAACTTTGTCTTGTTTATAACGACATATTGTGCATTATTCTTGAACACGGACAAATATATGTATAAATAAGAGTGCAGAAGAGAAGAGCCATTGATGAAAATTGTCAAAATTAAAATTCTGAGAATAAAGAAAAATATCAAAACATAAATCATATCATGTGAAATCTGAAACGGAATTATTGAATTAAATTTTTTTAGAATTTTATAAGAATACAACAAAGAGAGATTTAGAAAGATAGGCTATAATGAACATTAATTTATCAAAAATTGGAAATACGTATGTTATTGATAGTATTTTTAATACTTCTCCGAAAATAAAAAGCATTAACATACAAACAAAAGGAAATATCCAAGAGCAACAAATTTCAAGTTTTAAAATTATCACTCTACTCATAATATTTAGAAAATTTTGTTAAATTTCAGAAATTTTTAAAGAAGTAAAGTTTTAGATAAATACTGCCACTCGAGTTCCATAAAATTTATATTCAAAATTAATTTAACGCAACACAGAAATCACTTGAAAAAGGCTTAAATTGAATTAATTTTTTAATAATAATAACGTATATACTCTGAGATATAAACAAACTGAATAAAGTTGCAAAATGGGTTTGGAAAATGAAAGTCTATACAAAATATTTAAACAAAATGCTAGCATTAGAGCACGAAGAAGTGCTACAACACGATGTGGCATGGAATCGACTAATGTCTGAAGATATCCTGGAGGCAATTCACACCGTGAATCCTGCAGGACAGTCAGAAAATCCATGGGAGTACGAGGGAGTGGAGATCTCTTCTGAACACTACGTTGCAAGGCATCCCAGATATGCTCAATAATGTTCATGTCTGGGGATTTAGGTGGCCAATGGAATTTTCCAAAGAGAGAAGAGTGATCCTGGAGCCATTTGGTAGCAACTCTCAACAGGTGGGGTGTCGCATTGTCCTGCTGGAATTGTCCAAGTCCGTCGGAATGAACAATGGACGTGAATGGGTATAGATGATCTAACAGGATGCTTATGTACCAGCCAACTTTCATAGTCGTCTCTAGACGTATCAGGAGTCCCATATCACGCCAACTCCACACGCCCCATACCATCACAGAGGCTCCACCAGCTTGAACAGTCCCCTGTTGGCATGTACGGTCCGTGGATTCAAGAGGTTGTCTCCATACCGTATACGTCCATCAGCCCGATACAATTGGAATCGAGACTCGTCAGCCCCGGCAACTTGTTTCCAGTATTCAACAGTCTAATGGAGGTGTTGGCGGGTCCAGACAAGGCGTAAAGATTTATGCCGTGCAGTCAACAACGGTATACCAGTGGGCCTGCGGCTCCTAAAGCCCATCTCAATGACGCTACGTTGAACAGTTCGCACGTTGACACTTGTTGATGCTCCAGCAGTTAAATCTGCATCAATTAGAGGAAGTGTTGCACGTCTGTCTCGTTTAAGTATTCTCGTCAGTCGTCGACGGTCCCGTTCATTCGCTGTCTGTTTCCGGTCACGCCGCTGTCGGAGATTTGATGTTTTATAGGGTATCTTATATTCACAGTACACTCGTGAAATGGTAGTACTCGAAAATCCAAATTGCATCGCTACCTCAGAGATGCTATGTCTTATCCCTCGTGTGCCGACTACAACGCCACTTTCAAAGTCACATAAATTGTGATAACGTGTCATTGTAGTTGCAGGATTCGATCTAACAACTTCGCCAGACACCTGTTGTCTTATATAGGCAATGTCGATAGCATTACGTTACGCTGATTGGTTGCATATCTCCGTTAGATCTAGCAAGACGAGTTTACAAAAATGGAAGGCATTTTTCCTCAGCTTCAGAACTCAGATGTACGATTGAAGAGGAATGGTACAAAACCGGTACCAAACTGTGCCAAAAATGAATAATGTACATGAAAGATAGAATATTTGCGATCATTAAAAGCAATGGTAGGTGCCCAACATATTAAGTATTTCTTTCTTCATTACTGTATCGTTTCCTCAGCTTCTGATTCACTACTGTATCGTTTTTATGTTGCTGTCCTCAAAGTTTTTACACAGGCGGAAATAGTGTTTTATTTAAATGATTTTAGTTTCGTAATAAAGTACTTACAAATAATTTTGTTGAATTTTTAATTAGCTTTTCAAACTTTGTAATACAAATTATAGTAAACTCTTTTTCATCAAATTTTAAATTTATCAAAATTTATCAAAATCATTTCATTTGAAATTTATTTGAGAAGTTATCAAGATTTCGTGTTAACAATATTAGGCAATGTATTTTATTACATCGTAATAAGTTCTTAACTCTCGACTCTATACTAAAATACGTTTAGCCCTCTTTAATAAATAAATATACAATGTTTATATTGTATAAATATTAATAAATTAGGATGGCATTACTCTTCATTACCTTTTATAATTATTAACTACCTAGCTGAATACCCGTACTTCGCAAAGGAATACATTGAAATTAAATACAACGATCAATGTATGCAATTGGTGTAAAAAAACAAAAAAAATATTTATAAAATAATAGTAACGGATATTTTTATATACAAAATAATGTAGAAGAAAATATTCAAATTAAATCAAATAGAACATGCTAAAAAATATAGTACAGTTATTATAGTACAGTTTGAGGAACATATCTTCTACTGTATTTTAATATTTTTTTGGATAATGTCCAATCGTCTGACGCATTAGCAAAAAAAAAATATTCTTTTTTGTCTATTTCGTTGCTATGCACGTGACGATAAATTGATTTAAAGTACCAAAATAAAATCACGTGATCAACATTTAATAAATTGAATTCTAAAAATCAATCTTTAAAAATTCACCAAAATTCAGAAAATGGAGGTAAAGATTCGAAAAAGATTTCATTTTAAATAAATTTTTATGATCTTTCTTGTGATATAAATTTTATAACTCTCAAATTATTATTTTAAATGCAAACTTGAAAACAGTTACAAAAACAGCTTAAACATTTAATGTAAAAAAAAACTAAGAAAGATTTTTCAAAAATCTTTCTTAGTGCACCCCTATACTATAAGAATAATCGCCATGCAAAATTTCAGCCCTTTAGGTCCTGTGGTTTGGTCTGTGCTTTGCCTGTTCGTCAATCAGTCAGTCAGTCAGTCATTTACGGATGTGTTTTATATATATAGATAAGAAAAAATTTCATGTTTTTTATTCAAACTTACATGTTCCTATGTGTCTCAAAAATATTTAAACTATTTTGTTAATCCTTTAAATTCCTTTCAAATGAAAAATGGAACATTTTTTTTCGTTTTGTTATCTCATATCTCTTCATAAAATAATATATGCGTAACACCTATGAATTTAAGCTTTTTGACCTATGCCCTTTTTCCTAATAAACAATAATTAATAACTGATTTCAGTTACAAGTAAACTTAATATAGAAACATCAATCAATATACATAGGATTCTTTATTTTTTTAATATATATTTTAAAGTTCGAAATATGGCATTATAATCGATTTAGTCGACATTAGATTTCAAATGCTTTGGTAGAGAAAATTAAAATATTTTTCTTGTTACAAAGTAAAGAAATATATTTAAACACATTCTTGATCTATTTAAAGTGTATATAAGAAATAAATGAACAACCGTGTTGTACGTCGTATTCTAATATTTTCGAAATAAATTATACGTTATAAGGACGTCCTTGTCAAAGTTCTTCAAAAGTATAATTTTACATTACCATCGTTAGTTGATGAAAGCTTCAAAATTATACATGTGTGTTTACATAAATTGGTATATGATTTATTTTCTTTTCAACCAGAATGTAGACATTACTTCCGAAAATCTATTTATTGTGTAGAATGTTACATCATTGAGTGTCTTAATTACTTTTTGCAAGTAAAAAGGAGCCTGTGCTCTGCAATATAGTGACTAAAACCATTCAAAATGATTGCGCAATATAATACAGAATAAGCTATTTTTCATATCAAAATGTGAGCCACAGGCTTAATAATAAAGTAAATTCATACAAAGTAAATTATTGAATAAAAGTAACACATTCACACGAAAGAGTCATGCGGATTCTTTAGAATTTCTGAAAGCGAACTTGAATTACTCATACAATGCATTTAAATGCATACAATGCATTAGTAGCCTCTAATATGCCTACGCAACAGAATTATTTATTAAATTTATATATTATAATCATTTTGAATTTAATCTTAAATTGAAATATCGAATTCATTTTTAATACTTTGTAAAAATATTATATAAACCAAAGTTTGATGAATTATATCAATTAAAAAGATTTTATGTATGACCCTTTTGCAATAGCATGATTGATTTTTAACGTGTGTGCATATAGACGGCGTTCATGATTAATCTTCACTTGTCACCGGAAACAATCTTTTTTTAAAGATAACTTAATAATTCTGTATGGTATACTATACGATAGTATTTCGACACTTGCTTAATAAATTGAAGTAGAGCATATAGTCTTTAATATTAAGTTTCTGTTAATAATGTTGTATGCAACGTAGAAAATAACCTTAGTTTTAAACCAGGAATTTAAAACAGCTTTTCTAAATTCCATAGATTTCAGGGCCATTTTCTCGCCTCAAGTTACTTTTAGAGGGAATTTTGTCTTTATCATTGTCTTCCCCATAATGTTTCTTAAATATGTACGCAATTTGTAAGAATGAATTCAGTTTGGTTCGAGAAGTAACCACCATGTGAAAATATTCGCTTCACTTAAGAGTGTGACTACAGTATTCTGCTATATATTTCAACACAAGTGATATTTAATTACCAGCATCATGCGTTTAAATATACTAATGAAAGAGGTACGCCCGCCTTTATTCATAAAGACAGCAAGCGTGACATTTACTTTATATGGAAACTATTTTATGGAGAAGGCAAAGTTACTATTCCAGTACTGAGAAAACCAAAGAAAATAGCATCTCATGCACAGATACAAAATAACTGACGCAAGTGCTATTTAAGAAAAGCGGCGTTTTGGTATGATTTAAACACAAAACACGCTTCTATAATTAAATTCTATTCCAGACTCATTTATATAAAATAGATTTTAGGGCGTGTGTGTGTGGGTGTCTTAATCAGTTCTTTGTAGCAACATTGCATTCAAAAACTTAATCACGAAGATTCTTGAAAGATAGCGAATATCACATTTGAATGAAGAAATCGCATGTAAATGATTCTTTGACTCATCACAAAGAAAGAAACGTAACCATAATACACTATTTCTCTAGTATTTATTTGAAAAGTTTAACATTTTCTTTCAAAATAAATCCAATGCACATACGCATGAATGGAATGCTTATATTCAAAGAACTCATACCTTCAAGATTCTGCAAATGATATTTGTAGGCCTTATTTGAATAGTGGTCCAACTCCATTCTTGTTCCTTTTGAGATACTGAGACTTAAAGACTAATGAGTGCTGAGAAATGACTGCTGAAGTCTGATTTGTAATGCCCTCTGTTGGCAGCAGAAATAATCTGGAGCTGTATCAGTTTAAAAATAAGATAGAAATGACTTGCATGAACATGGAAGTGAGGCTAACTCCATTTTTTTAAAGTGGAGTTGGACCACTATTCAAATAAAGCCTTCATTTGATCAACAATTCTACTAGCTGTTTTAATTTCTTCATACATGAAACGAAAATACAAAAGACTATCTCCTGAATATATGGGATAATATATATTTTTTAATTTCTTATATTTCCATTGGATCCCTGGCCGAGCGTGTATACGGATATCTTTTCTGAAATGTAACTTTTATTTGTTTTCACCAAATACCGAAAATTACACTACAGAGATATTAGCATTTCAGAACCTTTATAACCGGAGTTAAAGTGTTCAGCAAAGATTTAATGATGTGCCCTATAAAGGCTCTTGTACTAGGTCTTCGCACATCATGAGAAAAGGACCGAACCTATCTTGAAAATAAAACTCCATTTTCCTGTTATTCTACAACATAGGTTACATAGTTTACTTATATTAAGAGTTACAGCAATATTATATCATTTAACCTCACTTAACATCATTTAACCTCATTTAATCCTCACTTAACCTTATACTGCAGATAGTACTAAACTTAGTAGACTGTAATACCACGTAAATCTTTAAATAAACGTTGGCATTAAGAGACTTTTAATATTTGTGTATTTGGATAAGGGGAAGAATAAACGTTACAAAAATTTGATAACCTTAAAAACTATTTATTGCAACTTTGTTTAGTTGTTGTATAAGTGTAACAAGTGTAAAATAACGCTGAAGAGTTCCGAAACATATTAAATGATAAAGTACCACCTCAGAAAAACACATTGATTCTTCGAGAAATGCCTACCGTAAAATCTCGACTATAATACGCACCTGAGTATAATACGCATGCTTGATTTTGAGCAAAATTTTTGGAAAAAATTAAAATTCGACTATACTACGAACCCATAACTTTCAATATTTTATTTAAAAATTGCACAAATATTTATTAGCAGAAATAAAATATGAAATAAAAAGAAGCGAAAACATTAAATTCAGTAGAGAAAAAAAACTTAAATTTTTATTCGAAACAAACGATACTGGCAAATTTTCAGTCTTAATCACTTTCACTAGAATACAGCTCATCTATTGTTGTTGCGTCCATGTCATAAGTATTGGTATCATCGTAATATATATCACCATCACCATCCTCATTTGATGACAACTGCCCATCCTCCCATAATATGTCATTCTCCCTGACGTCTCATGTTTAACAACTGATAATTTTTTATCTGCTGTATAGGACCGTCTTGAAGAAAATTTGAGGGAAGTAAGTAAAAAAAGTAATAATAAATATTTGCACTTGCAACAACCGGGAACTATTACTATTTCAAAGAACCTGTTATTATACGAACTGTGAGTTCCATTTATTTAAAAGGAATACCTGCTTAGTAAACGGGTGGATGAAACACACAGTGCAGATGCGCACGCACCCGTGTTGCGACAATGTCTTACAGCTGCTGTACGTTCGTTTATCCAATGTTTGAAACTACGTTTTTTTTTTTTTGTTTTTTTTTTTTTTCACGCGAGTATAATACGCACCCTTATTTTTGCGGACTAAAATGTGAAAAAATGTGCGTATTATACTCAAGATTTTACGGTACTTTCAAAGCTATTTCATTTCATTGAGTTCACTCGACTCTCCTTTTTTTTCATTCGAGTTATATAACTGTAATAAGGTTGCAAAAAAATTTTGACTAAAATTTTACCTGAATTTTAACCAAATCAAAAATACTAGATAAATCCCTATCAAAATTTATACCAAAAATACTGATCTTAAAGAGCGTTTGATTACGTCTGACCAAAAATAGAAACTGTAGTATGCAATTACGAATTATAATTGTGGGAAAACAACGATATTTTTAAAAAATGCATCCGTAAGGAAGCTTTTTTTCAGTCTCTAAATCTGTATCCCCTCCTTGCTCTCTTGCTGTAAAGTCTTTACTCGCCCTGCAAATAATATTATTATAACAAATAACAGTATGATAAAGGACATAATAATCAAGTAGTGTCATGCAAAATTTTCATATGTTTTCATCTATAATCATATTATCAGAGATTTATTGAAAGCCAAGGAAAAATTTATCTCATGCATTATAATTATGCAATATCTAACGTAAGAGTTTACCGAAATATTTAAATTTCTAAGAATTATATTCAAAGATTGTTATGCAATTAATCTCTCTGACGTTTGCCAATGTACTTGTTTGTGTCTCATCTTTCATGAATGTTGGACATAGAATTACTGCTCTTTTGGTTTATTTTGCAAATGTTATCGATCTGAAGAAGATAAAATTGAAAAGATCTATATAATAATTTTAAAATGCCATTTTCCATTTGAAATTAGATAATGACACAGTTGCATGCAGTTCCCAAATGTCTAATATAATGATTTGGTTTATATGCATCGTATCATGAAGCATATATAATAGGGTAGAGCAAAAATGCAATTTTGCCAAATTCTTTCCTAATAGCGAAAATAATTTGACCCAACCGTTCAAAAAGCTTAGCCTAAAATATTTGAAATTTATTTTGAGTCTATCTACCGGCGCATTTGATTTGAATTTCTCCAAATCTGATCCATTGTCACTTTGCAATATCATTTGTAACCGCGAAAGAGCGAGAGAGCAAAAATCAATTAAGTAGCCAAAGAGCGGTTTTTTTGCAATCATATACAGTGTCTCTCAAAAGTGTTCCTACACTTACGATTTTAATTGAAATACGGGTCTATCCATTAATTAAAATGAATATTTCAGAAAGGGTATTTAATAATAAGATCCATAATCTATTCTTAACAAAATTACATGAAATATTTTAAAAACATAGTAAAACTTTATTTTTAAGAAACCAATAATCAAAAAGTAACAAAAATTTTAAATCACAAAAGTCATCGTACACTTGTAAAAAATTTCTACATATTAGTAAATATTCTGACTTTTCGTTAAATTTATATTTAGTAGGATATCCTTTAGCATCCACAACAGCTTTTAAACGTCTGAGAATAGATTGCGCTAGTTCTTTTGTAATTTCTGCATCAATATTCATCCATTCTTCCATCATAATTGTTTTTAGTTTGCTTTTCGTTTGAATGTCGTGTTTTCATACTCGAACCTACAGTTCTCTCCAAATATGTTCTATTGGGTTTAAATCTGGCGATTGAGGTGGTGTTTTTAAAACTTGTGGACAATTATAGAGACAACAGAGGTGAAAGTTGAGAGCCGTGTGCTTAGGATCGTTATCTTGATAAAAAAAACAAAGTTATTTCCAATACCCAAATTTTGGGCTGATAATTTTAAATTGTCTCTTAAAATATTTATATAAACAGCATGATTCATTATACCATCAATAAATACCAAATTACCTAATCCTGATGCAGACATACACCCCCACACAAGGACACCTCCACTGCCATGCTTAACTGTTCCTACTAAGTTCTTGGGATTAAGTTCCTCATTTCTTCTTCTCCATACAATTATATGCCCATCGGAACCAAAAATGTTAAACTTGCTTTCA
This sequence comes from Dolomedes plantarius, assembly GCA_907164885.2. Taxonomy (NCBI): domain Eukaryota; kingdom Metazoa; phylum Arthropoda; class Arachnida; order Araneae; family Dolomedidae; genus Dolomedes; species Dolomedes plantarius. Next base: position 54,463,141 of record OU015501.1, on the reverse strand, counting down.
TCGGCAAATAAGACATTGTTCCAATATGTTTGGGGCTTATTTATCATTGATAGTGCGAAGGAAAGCCTAAGCTTTCTGTTTTTCTCACTCACAAAAAATTTTCTACGGGCAGAACGCCCATGTAATCTAGCTGCTCGTCAAACAGTTTCAGGTGAAATTGAAGTAGAAAATGTTTTATTAAATTCTGTAGAAACTTCTACAGCACTCAAACGGGGATTTTTCACAAATTTTCTAATTATAAATCTCCGATCACGTTTTGTTAACTTTTCCGGACGACCTTTTCTTGCCTTGTTTTCGATCCGATTTTCTTCTTTAAAGCGTTTTATTACATACTGCACAGTAGAATGGGATAAATTAAGTACACTTCTGGCCACTGTAAATGCAACACCCTGAAGGAAACATGCAAATAACATGAAATTTACAACATGCATTAGCAGAGGTGAGATATACAAATGATTAGAATTTCAGCGCAGACGCACATCACGCGCGCCTGTGGCGCCACTTCAAAGCGCTATTTAAGGCTTGGAGATTTCGACGATTTCAAGTTCGGCAATTGTGTTTTTCTTGTTTTTTCAAAAAAAAAAGTATCAATTATGCCTCGTCGAAAACAGCGATCATCTTTTGATCAAGTATCCGAGTTCGACAGAAGAAGGATAGTGGCCTACCGAGATTGTGGATTATCTTTCAGGGAAATCGGTAGTCGTGTTGGACGAAACCAAACAACTGTAATGCGGATATGTGATCGTTGGATGCAGGAGGGTACGACGGACCGGCGTGTTCGATCGCATCCACCTCAGCGCACCACTTCACGTGATAACAGGCAAATTGTGTGCATGGCAGTGACGGATCGCTCAGTAACATCACGAACCATAGTACAGCACATGCAGTCTGTAACGCATCATCCAGTGTCTGCGCGTACCATTCGACGCCGTTTACAGCAGAGTGGTCTGTCCGCAAGACGTCCATTGCTTTGTCTACCCTTGACGCAGAACCACAGACGTCTCCGCCGCCAATGGCGCGATGACAGAAGGATGTGCACGGCAGAATGTAATGAAATTGTCTTTACTGACGAGTCACGCTTCTGTCTGCAACACCACGATGGTCGCATTCGAGTCTGGAGACACCGTGAAGAGAGGATGCTGAACAGCTGAGTTATGCACCACCACACTGGTCCTGCACCAGGTATTATGGTATGGGGCGGTATTGGATATCACTCTCGCACACCTCTAGTACGCATTGCCGGTACTTTAAACAGCCAGTGCTACATCTCCGAGGTGTTGGAGCCAGTTGTCCTTCCTTACCTTCCGGGCTTGCTCACAGCCGTATTTCAACAGGATAATGCTCGACCACACGTGGCACGCATTGTCCAACGGTTCTTCGTCAATCGCCAGATTGAAGTGCTTCCCTGGCCGCCTCGCTCTCCGGATCTTTCTCCAATAGAAAACATGTGGTCCATGGTTGCTCTACGATTGACCCAGATTCCATCCCCAGCTGCCACAGCAGATAAACTTTGGCAACGTGTGGAAGCTGCTTGGTCTGCTGTACCCCAAGAACTCATCTAAAGTCTCTTTGAATCAATGCCGAGGCGTGTGGCAGCGGTGATCTCCAACAATGGCGGCTACTCTGGCTACTGATTTTGGCAGGAACCACACTTCACAGAAGTCTATAAATTTAATCATTTGATACTTGGTCAACATGTTATTTACAAAATAAATTTTCTTGTGATATCTCTTGTCTTTCTTGGTGTTGCAATTTGGGTGGCCAGCAGTGTAATTTAGCAATATTCCGAACTGATTTTCCACTACTATGATGAAAAATGATCCATTTTCGAATGCTGTTTGTTATTTCTTTACGACTACGAGCCATTTTTAAATAATAAATAGAATATTACGGAGTAGGTAAGCAAAAATCAAAGCCAAACGATATTTTAAATGCCACCACAATTCCAAAATAAAAATAAAGCGGCAGATGATAATTTTATTTATGAATTTATTCGAAAATATTTCAGTGTTCGATGACTTTTGTGATATAAAGTTTTTGTTACTTTTTGACTACTGGTTTCTTAAAAATAAAGTTTTACTATGTTTTCAAAATATTTCATGTACTTTTGTTAAGAATAGTTTATAGATCTTATTATTAAATACCCATTCTGAAATATTCATTTTAATTAATGGATAGGCCCCTATTTCATTGAAATTCGTAAGTGTACGAACACTTTTAGGAGCCACTGTATGTGTGTTCGGGTCAATGTCCTTGGACGGTCATTACTCCTCTGCCCGTGCGCATGTGCATGCACAAGCGCCATATACACTTCTTTGATCAGAATCAGTGATTTGCAACGATTTTTTTTCACAGTTAGGTAATAGCTAGAGTTTCGTTTGCTAATTGTTACAGAGTTGAATATAGATAAAACAAGAAAAGTCTCTAGTTCTTGTATTTTTGGCAACATTGAATAGGTGAAAGGTAATATGTTACCTACGTATAAGGAGGTCATGAAATTTTATAATTTTGTAAGATTTCAGCTAAAGCTTTAATCTGATACTCGAAGGGAGCCAGCTGTTTTACATATTGCAGAAATTGTTGCGCTGAGAATCGAAATTATATGGCAAAAAGCTTCAATTCCAATCGTATCCCACATCCGCATTATACAGTTGATAAAAGCTTACCATTCGAAATATAAAAAATTGATAAAATCTTGGAAACGATTGACTGACGATAAAAAAAAGACGATTTCCACACCCGTAGTAACAAACTATTTGATATCTGTTCTTGTAAGTGCAAATATTTTCTACAATGTAAGTGTCCAAAAGGAACAAAAGTAGCGAAAGAAGAACAAACTATTTTGACTGATCAGAGGACTGAAAGAAAAATGATTATTGGTAGTAAGGACTTTTCACAAACGTAAAAAATACAAAAACGAAATTGTAGAAATAGGAAGTTAGAACTAAATTATGCTTCTGTGACAAATACAGAGAAACGCAAGAATACAGAACTTTCTCCACGAAGCTCTGTTATATCGGACGAGTCAGAAGATACAATTGATATAGGCGATAATTTAGAACCGTGTTCTTCAAAGCTCCAAGTGCCCCAGAAAAATCTCATCAAGATCTCATCAGATCAAATCTCAGCTTGCCGTCTTTGTCAAAAACATGTGATCGATATGGCCTATCTGATAGAACTGGTGCAGCAATCGCGTCTGCAGTTCTTCATGACATTAAATCAGATGTCGAAATAATAGACAGATCAAAATTGCACCGTGAAAGAGCAAAAGAACGCACAGAAATATTAGCTAAATATCGAGTTTTCAGTGTTCCAGCTTTATTCTTTGACGGCAAAAAGGATAAAGTTTTGACGATAGGGAAAAAAGGTGTCAAAAAATAGCGCAAAGTGATGGTAGAAGAACACATTTCAGTTATCAAGGAACCAGAATCTGTTTATGTCGGCTACGCTGTCCCAAGTACTGGGACAGCTAAAAGCATAGAAATTTCTATATGTGACTTGCTTTCTTCTAAAAACATTTCAATGAGAGAAACTGTAGCGGTCGGATGGGATGGAACAGTTACAAATACAGGAAAAAAAGGTGGTGTTATACGTTTGTTAGATAAACGCTTAAATCAGCCTTCACAATGGATCATATTCCTTTTACACACGAATGAATTGCCTTTAAGATACCTGTTTTCATACTTAGATGGCGAAACTACTGGTCCTGCTTCCTATTCTGGTACTATTGGAAGATTACTAGAAAAATGTAAAAACAATCAGATTGTACAGTATGAAATGATAGAAAGCATGTTGCCGGATATTCAGTCAGATATCATCAGAGATCTAAGTTCGGATCAACGTTATTTGTATGATATTGCATGAGCTGTAATTAGTGGCGAGTGCTCTTTCGATCTAGCAAACATAGCTCCAGGAAAAATGCCACATGATCGATGGTTAACGAAAGCCAACAGGATAATAAGTAATATATTTACAGGATAATATATTTCGACGAGAAAACCGTCTGAAAATTTTAAACAGCTTGCCACGTTTGTTGTTAGAGTTTACGCGCCTGTTTGGTTCCAAATTAAAATGCATCCGTCATGCAAAGATGGGTCTAGATATTTTTGGAAATTGGTTTCAGATTCTCGATACCTTCCCCCTCAACTAAAAGAAGTAGTTGATCCTTTCATTCAGCGGAACAGCTTCTTTGCACATCCTGAGAATTTTCTATTATCGATGCTCTCAGATCCTGAAAAACTCGTTCGTGAATTTGCTGCTAGAAGAATCTTAAAAGCAAGACACGCGATTCATCATGGACTGTTTCCTCGTGTTTTTGAGGTCCCTAAAACAAATCTTAATGCCAAATCTTACACAGACCTTATGGATTGGCAACAAAAGTATTTCCAACCTCCCATTCTTAGAGACGTCAAGGATGAAGATTTGCTTTCGATGGAGGAAACAAAAGGAAGTGAATACCTTTTCTAAGATTTCCATGTAATACCCAAGCCATAGAGCGTTCAGTAAAGAGACTAACAGATGGTTCTATGCAGGTATGTGATAGAAAGTCCAGAGAAGGTCTCATGAATTCCAAAATTGAGTCAAGAAAATTGATGCCGAGCGAGATTTTAAAGTATCCTTTGACTAGTTTTATATATGTTTTGTGTTTTAAGTGAAGCTTTTTTTTATTAAGTTAGTAATCTTTTGTTCCTTGTGAGTCATTTTATTCTCAATAACTAATAGTTTATATGGAATTTAGAACAATATCCTCGTTCAATTTTCATCTGTATGCCAGCAAAAGTGTATATTTTCAAAGCAAATGCGCCGGTAAAAGGAAAATATTAATTAAAAAATTGTAATGCATTTTTTTTTTCCTCTATAGGTAGGTCAAACTTTTATCACTATTAGAAATAAAAATTTTTAAAAAAATATATTTTTCCCTATACGAGCGCTCCACCCTAATATATAATGTATCCAGAGGAAGCTCAGTTAATGTTAATATTATTTGCTTATCCCTGTCAGATACAGCTTACTTCTATCTTCTTTGAATTTTTAAAACTCGTTTTCTTAAACATTATTAGATATAACTCTATAGATATACTTCTGTGTTATTTTGAGTAACGCGAAACAAGTGTATACTTCTCATATATTGATCAACCCTTCAATTACTACTTGAAATTCAAAGATAAAAAACTCATGAGATGCGTAACAAGGATAACGTTCCTCAACCTTCATTAAATCTAACTTTGATGATTAAAATTAGTATAGTTTAGAATATTATCACATTCACTCATCAAAACCTGATACACCGAAACATCCTTTTCACGGCACATTAGTATTTGACAGCTATCCTCCCACACGATTAACATAAACCTAATTAATTCACGAAGAGCATTGTTCACGGTTTTTGAAGATATTTCTTCAAGAAACTGTCATTGATATTTAAATTTTACTTACATTTGTAGAGATTTTAAATATTAGAATCGTATTTAAAAATGTATGCATTATATATGTAATTCTCCTTTCTTCTCAAAATTCATACATACTCTTTGCATCTGCATCTGTGAGAGATATAAAAATGTAAAAACATTAGAAATCCCTTTTTTAGATCCGATTCTCTAAAAGTTATGGCTATTTCTGGTGTTATGTTCAGCTTTAAGTATAGCAAATTGAAATTAAAGCTTGAAATTAGATTAAAATATATGAATATAGAGTTACTGTGATTCAGTTACATGAGGGAAAGATCAATAATTACCCACCAGAATATTCTCATTTGTGATTCTTTAAATCATAGAACCGGGGACCTTTATTTGAGCAAATATTTTCATTGTAATATCGATTGTGTTATTGTAAAAAAATATATATATTTCTGTAGATTAATAGTACCAAAATAGTTTTTTTTCAAGTAAAAAACCATTTATAAAGCTTCTACGAAGTAATTAATAAATGGTAAGTGTAGTAATAAACTTTAAATCTGTTTTTCAAAAAGCAGATTTTTCAAGGATTTTAAATTTTTAAAATTCTCTATGCGACTTAATTTTTGTTCAAATTCATGAAATTGATAAGGAAGAATCCTGATACTGTTTACAAAGAAACTCGTTTGCATTTTACAATTCGTTTTCATTAAGGTAATTAAATTTGATTTATAACGTATCAAAAGGCAAAATTTTGATGAAAATCGGGATGGAATTCAGAAGAAAATCTATTAAAAAATAACTATTTAAGGGATTAAATAGTTCATAACCAGATTTGTTTGTTATACAGTTTAAAGTGATTAAAATGCAAAATTGAGGAAATATATAAAACATTAAGTCGCAAGGGTCATTTTAAAATTTTGTTTATAAATTTCAAATTTTTAAAAAAATCTTAATATTATAATAAGATTAGAAATTTCTTTTAAGTTATTCTATATATTTATAGCGAAATGTATATATTTTCAAAACTTCGTATCTTCTTGATTAAGAGAAAAAAAATTAACGTCCACCGTTCCATTAAAGCAGAATTCAAAAACATAAAAGGGAATTGCTTGAAATTAGCTATCTTTTTTAATGTACGTTTGTATATATGTAAGCTTGTTAATTCAGAGTTTTGAAAATGACTTTACTGTTTACAAAATTTTGCACTTATTTTTTAAAAAAATCAAAAATTATTTGGCATCAACCCAAATTTATTAAGTTACACAATAAGTTAAAACTTATAGCTCGCGAATGTTTTTCTTAAGCTCTTCCCCAATCTTTAATGCTATAAGTATAACATTAACTGTTCTTTTAAAGAGAATATGCAGTTTTTAATGCGTAATGAAATAAACTTGACCGAGAAATTCTGTGAAATTTTTCTAGACTCTCAGATATGATGGAGAGGATTGTACTGTGTATTTAAAAAGATAATTTCTTCTAATTAAAAGTTTAGAAGAGTTTGAGACACTATTTTATCTTTTACCAAATGGGAAAGATTTGTATAAAAAAGTTTTCTCAGAAACGGTATGTTGTTTCACGTGAAAAATTATCTCAGGAATTTAAACACATAATATGCACGCAAGAAAAATATGTCTTTCTTTATACATTATTAATATATATTAGCATATAGACTACTTTTCATTCTACTTTGAATTTTAAATCTTAGTAAATAGAAAACTATGTCACGGAATGTAATATTTTGCATGTTCTCTAGATAACCATGATTATCATTTTCCTGCTTATTTTTATACGATAAGAAAAGATTCATTATATGTAAAGAATAGTTCATGTTGTTATTAATTTAATAATGTCTTAAAATTTCCATAAAACAATATTTATTAGTTCCCGCTTAAAGTTGTTAATATTTTGAATATCACTTTTCTAATGTCCCGAGGAAATACCTCTATCCTATATGTTGATAACTGGATGTAATATAAACTTCTTCAACGAATAAAATTAAAATACATTAACTAAAACAGCATCTCACTAAATCCTATTATGTATTTAGAGTTATAGTTTGTATAGTAGAGAAGTCTAATTTATTATATGTACCTTAAACGAAATTAAATTGTCTTTAGTTCATTCTGCTTTAAACGAAAGGAAATATTTGAATTTTATATCAAAGTAACGAACAGAATAAATTCAATTTGTTTATGTTGGATTATCGATCGGATAGCACACTGAAAATCCTCACGTCAGTAACTCCATAGGGTACGAGAGAAACTTGAGAAATTAATTTGATAGTCCACGTCTTGCCACAATAAAATGCTCACAAATTTCTCACAGTCACGATTATGTTACTAAATTGTAATACTTTTAGATTATGTTACTAAATTGTAATACTTTTCTGAAATCACTGCATTATATATGAGTAATATATTTAAGATCCCACATGCATTTGTAAGATGTATATATGAAATATATTTTACACAATTTTTTACACGTGCTTTTTACAAAATTTGAATTACCGTAAAATCTCGACTATAATACACCCGAGTATAATAGGCATGTTTGATTTTGCGCGAAATTTTCGGAAAAAATTAAAATCCGACTATAGTACGCACCCATAACTTTTCAATATTTTATTTAAAAATTGCACAAATATTTGTTAACATAAATAAAATTTGTAATAAAAAGAAACGAAAACGTCAAATTCGGTAGAAAAAAAATTAAATTGCTAATTCAAAACAAACAATACTGTCAAATTATCGGTGTTAATCACTCTCACTAGAATACAGCTCATCTATTGTAGTTGCGTCCATATCATAATTATAGTTGCCGTCCAGGGCCTTTTTATTGCATGGGCAAATCGAGACTTTGCCCAGGGCCCCCTTGTAAGGACTTTGCCTAAAACTAAGACTGACAGCCTTTAATATTTACAAAATGCTTTATTGGCATTCTCGAATAAAAATCGGCTCTATACAATAATTACAAAGTAAACATGATTTAAGGATAATGCGCGGGATCAGGATATCCCGAGAGGGATACTGCAGGCTCTCCGTCTCTGGCACACGTCCGACGATGGAGGTTGTTCACACCTGTAAAAAAAAGGGTCATCTGCCCCCATTTACGTCGAGGTGGCGACTATATACCCTCACAAACGCCTGTGGGTGGTTGAAGCGGCTCTCTTTGATTTCCTTTCTGTAAACTGTCTTCAAACTATTCCGCGTCTTCCGCTAAAGGCTAATCGATTTTCCTCCGGACAGGCTTTGTCTGCAAGGAGGGGGGGATTTCTTACAGAAGACGGCTTCCTAATTGTCCGATGGCGACGCGGCGTCTGCCACAACTCGGTGACAAAACGACTGTCACCGATGAATACGGTAGGTGGATAATGGCCGTCTTGCCGCCAGGCCTTCTCAGGAATTCCGGGTGTGAAAAGAGGCACCAAGTCATTACAGACTAAATTCCTCCCCTCCCCAGATGTTTTTCTGCAGAGAGTTTCACCTGCAAAAAACAGAACAAAAACATGGTCCTTCTCAGGACAATTTCAATTATAAAAACTTTTCCCGAAGGCAAATGCACACCCAATTGACATTACGAGTAGACCGTTAATTTTGATCAAACTCTGGCTTTACCTTCATGAAAGAAAATTTTTAACTGTACTTCAAAGTATTATTTTTAAAAGCACTACAAAAGGAATTTATACTTAAAATTTACGCACTTTAAAATCTCTATTAAGAGAACATGCCGTAGCAAAGAAATTATAAAAATTACACAATAATATAACAAGTCATGGCAAAAAATTTAAATAAATTCGTATACTAATACATGTCATATCAAAAAAAATTTAAATTCATAGAACACTAGTACATACACATGACACTACATAAAAACATTATAACTAGTAAATCACTCAACTGGGATCCCATAATTTACCTTAATTGTGATCACATGACACAAATAAATTCTCAAATTGATATTAAACACAGTTACAATGAAACAACTTTACACAAAATAAATTAAACACAAATTCAAAATGGATACCTAAACTTCATACAGAACATATCATCACGGTTACTAATACACATGAAAATTTTAAATTTCTTACTTATCTTTTAATGCATTTAACACTTATCGTCATAAAACAATTTAATACTCGGCTTTCCGTAAATCCTGGATCAGGGAACTTAATTCGTTCACGATTACCTGTGATCCAATCTTTTCCATTTAAGTGGACAGTCATCAGTGAAATAATTTTAAATATTCATTTTATCCTACTATAGGATTCACAATCGATTTAGGGTCTAAGTTTTTCAGTACTGACTGACATAAAATTATAACAAAATAGCTCATTGGCTCATTCCTTATCAAAAAAAAAACCCACAAACTTCACATTCCTGTAATCACTTGGATGCTTTGACAACACTTACATTTATCTGTTGTCGTAACAACTCTTCAGACAAAACTTATCGATTTCACAATAAATCAATCAATTGCGGTATTCAAACACCGTACGGAGTGCATTTTGACTCCAATTACTACCTTCTTAGGTATACACAAAAACATACACATCTGCATTTAAAAGTTAGCCCATACCTTTCTGAGGCATTCTACTGGCTTATGCAACAAACAAAACAGAACATAAAATGTTACAATTGAACATTAATTAAAACCGATCTGAGGCATTCTAACACGGCATACATAAAACCGTCATATGGCGTTTGCCACTACAAAACCGTTATATTAACGTCAAAGGAATTTCACCTGAATTTTCCTTTATAGCAAAACTCAACTTCTATGGTCGAGTCGTTCAAATTTACAAACAATTACATGTTACAATTCATAAAAAAAACATTACTCAAACGAATACACATTAATTTCTGGTCACATTTTTACACTGAAACTACAATTAATCAACATACTTATAATATACATTTAAACTTTTACGACTAAACTTCGGCTTAGCATGGTGTTCGGCGGGAATTAACAGTGTTAAGACGTTTCTTATAATTCTTAACATTAGGGCATTTCCCATTTTGACATTTGTTACAAGCCGACACGTAATCATTTATATCTAAGTGACAATATGGCCAGTAAAAATACTGAGTTAATGATTCTTTCATCTTAGCAACGCCTAAATGAACATTAGTATGTTCGTGGCAGAGTCTTTTTAGTTTCTCTCGATACTTTCGAGGCACAATAAGCAGTTTTCTAGTGGTTCCATCGTTATTTTTTTTCTGGTAAAATAACATCTCGTTTACCACCACGTACTTACTTTCTTCGGGCGTCTTCTTTTTCGCCCTATCAAAAATTACTTTTAATTCTTCGTCCTCACTTTGTGCAACTCTGAATTCTTCGGGTGAAGTCTTTAATAAGTCGGGAGTAATTATTCGTTTCTCCTGGAGAGACAAGATAGTCGCGCTCTCTTCAGCAGGGATTTCTTTTACCGCTTCTGCTCCGGGGATCACTTGCTCTATTTTCGTTTTTTCATCTCCCGTGTCTAGTCTTTCTCTATCAAATTTTAGTTTTTCGGCCCGAGTTTGCACAGTATTTTTCACCGGAACTTCTACATTCCTGTTGATCTTCTCAAGCAAGGCTGCCGTTTTATTTCCTAACAAATAGTGTTTCTGCTCGAATTCCGTATTGCTGACAGCTGCTCTAGTTCTGGTGTGGCCCCATTCACATTTTAAATCGACCTCTGCTATAGGTAAGCAAACGGATGAATCTAACACAGGTGCACTGACATAAACGTGCTCTCCTGTGTACATATGGGGTTGTACCAAATTTTTAGAAATCAGATCAATGCTCGCTCCTGTGTCTCTCAGAATAGACGTAGATTTTCCATTAACGACTCCCTGACTGATATATGGAGTCATCACGCCACTCGAGTCTCCTCCACTAGTTTCTGTTGCCGCGATAATTTCCGTCTCTTTAAGTTTAGGACACTGCGGTCTCAGATGGTCATACGAACCACACTCGTAGCAACGGAGCTGTTTTCTTTTCTCAAAAATTCTTTCCTTGTTTTGTCCACTAGAAGCTTCTTTTTCCACATCTTTTTTTTCTTTCTTCTCTTCCTTAAAATTATGGTTATTTTTAAATGGCTTATTAATTTTATCTGTGGACTTTTGATTCTTTGGGAATTCTCTTGTTCGGAAACTGTCTTGCAAGCTTTCATACTTATCTATTTTTTCCGCTAATTCCAAAGGAGTATTAATCTGCATCCACTGCTCCAAAAAATGATCTTTTATATCGGCAGGTACCCGTCTCTTCATCTGTTCCGTTATGTGTAGGTCTCTCAGTATCTTAAATGTAGTGATTTCTAAATCTGCTATCCATTCATCATAATAGCCACTAAGCTCATGGGCATAATTCCTCCATGACTTGTCTGCGAGTTTAGGATGGCGATAAAACAGTTGTTTTAATTTTTCTGTATTCATCCTAAATCTCTGGAGAATCATCTCTTTTACGTAGTCATAATCTTTTGCCTGTTCTGGCGATTCTCTGGCCATCATGTTGGAAATTTCTGGGGTTAGTACCCCTAACAAATATGGCACCCAATCTTGTTTAGGGACTCCCGCCATCTCTGCTCTTCTCTCAAAATTAATTAGATACAGGCCCATTTCGTCCCGTTTCTCGTCAAATTTCTGTATGGTTTTAAGGAGCTGAATGTTCTGAGTTGCGTCTGCATCTCTGTCCCTCCCATTTCGGGCTCTATTGTCTCCATTAATTCCTAATTCCAGTCTCCTTATTTCGAGAGTAAGTTGGTCTTGACGAATTTTGTCTTCTCTTTCTCTCTCTCTCTCTTCTCGTTTCGCTTCTCTTTCTCTCTCTTCACGTTCCTTTCTATCTTCAATAATACGCTCTAGTGCGAGTCTAGCGTCTTCTTCGACGTAATTTTCGTTTTCTGTAACGATCTTCTTAATTTCGAAGACCCTAAGTGTATCGTCAGCTTGTCCTCCTAACTCTTCTAAAAGTTCTAAAAGATCCCCTTTCTTACCCTTATTTAAAAAGGACATTTTTCTAAATTTAGGGTTTCTAATTTTAGGATAACCAATAAAATTTTTCCTCAGCAACTAGCTATACCTTCCGACGGTATGTGTCCTAACCGGAACTAACAAGTTCAAAACTGATCAATTTTATACCGAACTATAATTTTAGCCCTTATGAACACCAAACTAGCACCGCACAATATAAACATTCACAATTTACTCAATACCTATCAAATCAAAATACCGAACTCTTATACAGAATACACGTAAACAGAATTCTCAAATTAATCAACGCTCTATATAGATTTCCAACACAGTAATACACAAATACTAAATTATCACTGTTAATATCAAAGCATAAGAAACTTAAATATATCTGTTACTATTAAAAGAAAAAAATACTAAATAAACACTGTTATTATCAAAAGCGAAAAAAATTCACTTTCTTTAAAAATAGAGAAAAACATACAGTATTTGCAATTAACAAAACACAGAAATTGGCTAAACTTATTGCAATTCCTAACAAACAAAATATTGGTTCTTTACTTGAACACTAATTGGTTACTCATTCATATACCATAAAAACACACAGAAATTGGTTTTACTTATCACAATTCCTAAAACAATAGTTCCTACTTAGAACTTCAAATGGTTAACTCATACACCATTAAAACACAGAAATTGATTTAAATCATCCAAATTTCTAATATAAAATATCAGTTCTTAATACGAACTCTAAATGGCTATTTATACATATACCATCTAAAAAACACAGAAATTGATTTAATTCATCAAAATTTCTAAAATATCAGTTCTTAATACGAACACTAAATGGTTAACTTGTACATATACCATTTAAAAAACCCACAGAAATTGATTTAATTCATCAAAATTTCTAAAATAAAATATCAGTTCTTAATACGAACACTAAATGGCTAACTTGTACATATACCATTTAAAAAAACACAGAAATTGATTTAATTCATCAAAATTTCTAAAATATTAGTTCTTAATGCGAACTCTAAATGGCTACTTATAAATATACCATTTAAAAAAACAATAAAATAATTTTTACTTATTGCATTTATACAAAACCATTATTTAGTTTTTAAATCAAAGCCAGAATCTGATAAAAAGAATCGGCCTACCTGTAATCCTTTCGTTCATCACTGATATCCTACCGTAACTTCTGACACCATTTAATAACAGTCTGTAAGGACTTTGCCTAAAACTAAGACTGATAGCCTTTAATATTTACAAAATGCTTTATTGGCATTCTCGAATAAAAATCGGCTCTATACAATAATTACAAAGTAAACATGATTTAAGGATAATGCGCGGGATCAGGATATCCCGAGAGGGATACTGCAGGCTCTCCGTCTCTGGCACACGTCCGACGATGGAGGTTGTTCACACCTGTAAAAAAAAGGGTCATCTGCCCCCATTTACGTCGAGGTGGCGACTATATACCCTCACAAACGCCTGTGGGTGGTTGAAGCGGCTCTCTTTGATTTCCTTTCTGTAAACTGTCTTCAAACTATTCCGCGTCTTCCGCTAAAGGCTAATCGATTTTCCTCCGGACAGGCTTTGTCTGCAAGGAGGGGGGGATTTCTTACAGAAGACGGCTTCCTAATTGTCCGATGGCGACGCGGCGTCTGCCACAACTCGGTGACAAAACGACTGTCACCGATGAATACGGTAGGTGGATAATGGCCGTCTTGCCGCCAGGCCTTCTCAGGAATTCCGGGTGTGAAAAGAGGCACCAAGTCATTACACCCTGATGCTAGGGGGCCCCAAAACCCCCTTGGTGTATGCACCTAATACTTGTAATAGTATGTATAGCCCATGGATAGTTCTTATTTTTATAAATGTTCGTAAGAGGGGGGCCCCCAAATAGCATCTGCCCAGGGGCCCCCAGCGTTCATAATCGGGCCCTGTTGCCGTCGTAATATATATATATTGCCATCATCATCCTCATTTGACGATACGAACAGCGAGTTCTGTTTGTGTAAAAGGAATACCTGCTTAGTAAGGTGGATGAATCACGGAGTGGAGATGCGCACGTACCCGTGCTGCGAGAACGTCTTACAGCTGCTGTACGTTCGTTTATCCAATGTTTGAAACTACGTTTTTGTTTTTGTTTTGTACGCGAGTATGTTACGCACCCTCATTTTCGCGGATTAAAATGTGAAAAAAAAGTGCGTATTATAATCGAAATTTTACGGTATATTTTTTGTCAAATACCTTGACTTGGAGTCAACAATAAAATTACATAGGAGTAATACTAGGGTGGTCCAAAAACATTAACTTTCAAAATATATTGCTCCACAAGGTATTATTTTACATGTAAATAATGCGCACAATTTTTTTCTCCAAAATAATAATATCCACAGGTCGCTCAAGCTCAAACTTTAAAAGTTCAAAATAACAAAGATATCTTGGAAGTTGTGGGAAAGCTCTTTTGGTGGTTTTGCTACTAAATGAAGCAGAAATTGTTTTTGCTCTTCGTCTTTTGTAAGGGTTTTATTATATTTTTGTATTAGGCTTATAGCTATTTCAGCATTGTCATTTATAACTTTCATTTTTAAGCACCTTTCTCGAAAGTCACAAAAGCACTGATCAATTTCCCACTGAGATGGTGATTTTTCTATGAAAGCTTGTGATTTAATTTTACCTCCTAATTTTCCATGGCATCAAAGAATTGTTCTGTCTTTTCAGTCACAAGTTCTTCGATCTTTACAATTTGCCCTTCATTTTTTAGTTCCAGTCGATAATCACGGGTAGGTTTTGGTGGACTATCAAGATTTTGTATCATTTTCATTTTTGTGTTAATGCTGACTATGTTATAAAAAAAGCTAATGCTATTAAGTGCTCAGATAAATACCATAGGTGTCTGGAAAATGACAATAATGCTATATTTGCCACAGAAGGATTTGGATATTTCTTCAGGTCATTTAAAAACTGAATATCATTGTAAGGGGCCTTAATAGCATGCGATGCTTCATTCCAATATTTAACATATATTACGCTCACAAAAAGGCACAATTCTGTAATTTTACCAGACTCTTCAGATCACAGCTTAAATTGTCCTCGAAAAAGGAATATTTTTAGTGCATAAATACCTTTAGCCATCCATCGAACGTGATGTGTGGGTCCAGGAGCGTGAAACGACTGATTATTATTATCTCCTCCAAGAAAAATTAATGATAATTGCATAAACTCTTTATAGTCATTCCTTATAGTTGGACATTTAAGTGCTTTTGGTAGAAATGTTAACATATATTCTCTCAGTTTAGTAAAGTTTACATTGTCAAATAATTCCTTATTTGCTGGATTATAAGCAGATTTATCTATTTCCGGCCATAAATTCTTAAAACGCATAAATATTACATTTTCTGGAGCTTCAGATGGGCCGCATATAACAGAAAACACACTGGATAGTACAATCTCCATTATATGGTGACGACATGTAACCCAAATAAGATCTGTCCCTAAATATTTTTGAATTCTGATGCATGCACAGTGTAAGGTATACACAAGATTCGATTCACAAGAATCGAACTTTTGAGTGAATTAAAGAAGCTGCTTTAGATATGCTAATTTCGGCATACGCGCTTAGTATAAATACCACGCAGCGTCATTAATAAAAAAGGGGGAGTTGTTGTTAAGGTTGAAAAGGTGTTATCCTGCGCTAGTGCTTAGCGGGCCAGAAGTTTACATGGCAGTACTGCTGGTTTGACTTACTGTTCGTGAGTATAAAAATATATTGTTCTTGAAAGCTGTGTTTATACATTCCGTACAAGTAGTACGCATGCTTATTGCTGTAAAAGCCAATTATATGTGCAACGAATTCAATAAACATTGTTTCATGTATAAACTGTGTTTGCTTCAAATTCAAATAGAGTGCCACTTCAAATTATATACACCCAAGTCTGGGTAGAAGTGAGCATAGAAACTCTATAACCTTTGTGTAAACCAGTATTAGCGGCTGTGCTATCGGACACCAGTCCTTTAATTTGAGATATAATATTCCATCTCTGAACGGTCTCAATACATGCTTTTGCTTGTAATTCTCCAGTTCCTCTTTCAATCTTCGGAATTCCAAGGAGCTTTTCTTGACCATTTCCTGAAACAATAACGGCAACTCAATCAACTTTTGTTTTTGATCCATCAATATCTGCTCAGTGGCGTAGCGAGAGGGGGCAAGGGGGTCTATCATACCCCGGGCGCCTCTCGCAGAGGGGCGCCAAATGGTCCCCAAGACAAACAAGATATTCCGGAAAATTTCAATATTTATTTGGTCGGCGCCAAAAAGGTATCGTGCCCCGGGTGCCAGCTATGCTCGCTACGTCACTGTATCTGGTAACATCTTACCATCCCAGTGTAATAATAGAGGTTCATCTAGAGAATTATTTTCCTGTTTCTGCAGCTTCTTGCCTCCCTTTTCTTCTATGTCTCCATACTGAACTTCGAGAAAGGGTTTTTGGAGAAATATTGTTTCCAAGTCAGCTTCAGCCACGAATGCAGCTTTCCGATCAGAAATATTAACACGATCTAGTGCACCTACAACTTCAGGAGACTTAAATATATTTTTAACATATTTCTTTTCAGCAGCTTCGAGAACTGTAGTTGTAGTATTGAGATCAGATTGGGGTGTAGATGACAGCGGTAGGTACTCTTCTTCACTTTCAATTTCTATCGATTGTGAAGTTTCTGAGTCTGATAATTCTGACATGATTTTTTCTACCCTAATTTGTAATTTTGCTTGTCTTTCTTCATATCGTTCTTACATTAACACTTTATTATCTTACCGTTTTCTGTTTCTTATTTCTTTTTGTGTAGTTTTCATGTCAACTCCACTCATATAACAACAAAAAACATCTTCTTTCTGCTTTTGAAAAAATTCTCTGTCTTCTTTGTTGCTATGTTATATGTTCTTTGAAAATATAAATATTGAGCGACCTCTTAATATTATCGGATTGGCCTGAAATTTTATTTACATACGTTTTGAATACAGAGGAACAAAATAGAGCTTGTGGAAGGAATATTCTTACACTTTTATTTTTTACATTATGTCATGGACAACCTTAGTGTAATACGTTACAAGTTTGTTACTTACTAAAAATCTACTTGGATGGGTGATGCTTGGCTCTATTATACCAAGAGGATTTAATTCCAACGTGAAAAACTATTGTAGGGTTCTAAAGTCTTTAAGAAGGCTTTTTTAAATTAAATTATTTACAGATTTGTTTATATTCTATATGTATGTATAGAGATTCTATGCTCACTTCTACCCAGACTTGGGTGTATATAATTTGAAGTAGCACTCTATTTGAATTTGAAGCAAACACAGTTTATACATTAAACAATGTTTATTGAATTCGTTGCACATATAATTGGCTTTTACAGCAATAAGCATGCGTACTACTTGTACGGAATGTATAAACACAGCTTTCAAGAACAATATATTTTTATACTCACGAACAGTAAGTCAAACCAGCAGTACTGCCATGTAAACTTCTGGCCCGCTAAGCACTAGCGCAGGATAACACCTTTTCAACCTCAACAACCTCCCCCTCTTTTTCTTAATGACGCTGCGTGGTATTTATACTAAGCGCGTATGCCGAAATTAGCATATCTGAAGCAGCTTCTTTAATTCATTCAAAAGTTCGATTTTTGTGAATCGAATCTTGTGTATACCTTACACTGGCCTCCCTCGAAAAAAAAATTAGGTAACTGAGGTCTGAACGGCTTCAGTTAACTAATTGAAAACGCGTGCTGGTCTGACTTTTTACATAATGGGTGGCAAAGCCAAAAAAAAACTTTCCACACGTTGTGTGGAGGAAAAACGCCACTACCATTTTACAAAACTAACCCCGAAGGGTCCAGGTGACACCATCAAACAGTGGATTTGCAGAGTTGCGGATACTGGGCTGGCCAACTGCGCCCTAAAAAACTTATTTTAATTTAAAGTGACAACACAATTGCACAGCATGACATTTTTTGACTGTTTGTATCTGCTCTTCCCCAATCATAATGCACATGTGTTGTGATTTGTGAAGTTAGTACATTAGTGGTTAATTGGTATATTGTGCAGTATGTATTTTTTTCCTAGTCACTACATGTCCCCTTCAAAAATTTATAAAACAACAGTATGCCGTTTTTTTTTCAGTGGCTCCCTCCTTCCCCTCAAAATGTTTACACAGTATATACAATGGGGAACTTCAAACCAATTTGGTTCGGTTTTATTAAAGGGTGGGAGTCAGAATAAGAGAATTGATACAAGACTTGTTCGTCATGAATGCAGCAACTTCCTTGCACCAGTCTGTCCAATCCGTGGAACCTCTCTTGATGGTCGCAGTCCTAGTAAAGGGGTTCGTTGACCGTGTGGGCATCCTTCGTGCATCAGGTCGTAGGTCCTGAGGCGCTGGTCCGGCTTGACGATGGACAGGAGGTCTCTTGGGAGGAGGCCAACCTTGCTGGGCGGCAGAAATCTTCCGTTTCCTGTACTTATGCAAAGGAACTTTAAAATTGTCATTCTTCCTTTTGATAACCTTGTGTACCTTATCAGCGACGCATTCCTCCTTTGATGGAGTTTTTGTAGTGCACACTTTACCTTTCTTCGTACTTTTGCTTGTATCGGTATTAAATTTTAATGCAGATTCTATTTTTTCAACAACCTGACTCTGCTTTTCGTATTTGTGCTTATACGACTTCTTGTTTACCGCCTTAATTACTTCAGTATTAGCAGTTTTAATGCTGGAACCTGAAGGCTCTTTTTCACGTTTTTTATCCCCCTTAACTTTAGTTTTATCCTCTTTTGACGAAAAAGTCTCTTTGAAACTTGCGACATCAGAATCGTTATCATTTAAATTCTTTAACACTGCTTCAGTTTTAGGAAGATTAAGCTTTTCGTACTGGTGCGTTTTAATGCAAACGACGTCTATAACTTCCGAAGCATCAGCTAAACTACTTACAGTATAACTCTGTGTCAACTTTTCATCCTGATTCTCAGTCTGGTTTTCATGTACTTTATTTAAAACCATATTATCAACCTGGCCTACAGCATCCTCATTCGGATGGAAACTTGAAATAATATCATCATTACCTAGCGAGTTCCTACTATCGTTTAAAGAATTTTTATTGTCGTCAACTAATAAGTATTCACAAACTTCCGTAACGCATACTTCGTCATCTACTAAATTTCCTTCATTAACAGATGTGTGAATATCATCTAAAATATCAGGTATAGCATTAATAGAAGTGTCAGATGATTTATTTTCTAAACCACTAGCATTAGTATCGGCACTATTTTCAGAAATTTGTACTGGAATTACCGCATTATTCCAGTTAGACTCACTTTCTTTATAAGCCACAAAAATACCCTGACTTTCACTATTCTCAAAATAATGATTACTACTAGGACAAAATAATACATTTGACCACACAGTTTCAACAGGTTGAACCATATCATGTGAATCAACTTGCCAGTGCAAGTAAGGTGCTTCCATATTATTTACTTTAAGAGCACTAATTTCATTATAACGCCGTGCGCTTCTATTATTTTGCCTGCGGTACTGCTTACGCTGCTGGTTTGAAACTCGCGAAAAATTTTGGCGCGGCTGTATAAAACTTCTCGTACCTGAATGACGGTGAGGAGTAGCGAAGAAATGGCTATTGTCATATTTAGCTAAAGCTTGAAGGAGGGTAACCTTGCTTGTAATTGTTTGATTATCTAAAAAATCTTGAACACTTGGCTTCAAACGTTGGATAACTATTTTTAAGAATATCGCTTCCGTCACCCCTTCTAAATATTCCTCACACTTGGAAATCTTTTCCGTAGCAAAATCTAACGCAGACTGACCTTCACGTTGCCTTAGCGAATAAATTTCCGCTTCAATTTCACTTTGATTAAAGGTCTTTGGAAAAACACTAAGAAACTGTTGCTTGAATGACAAATAGTCAAAAATCAGATTACTGCTTTGCATGCATGTGTACCACTGAAATGCACTACCTCTTAAAGCGGCTAGAGCAATTTTAAGTTTATCCCCCTCTGGGGTGCATTGTTGATGAAAGTAATGCTCAATTTTCTTTAGGAATTGGCTTGAGGGGCCGCCATTGAATGTGGCTTCGAATGGCGCAATTTGCTGAACTATAATTACCCGAGGAAAATTTCCAGCAGGATTTTGTTCTACAACACTCATTTTTAAATAGTATATAAGTACTTGCAACAATTTTATCAATATAAGTACACAGTACACAGTTTTTAATTTCAATTATGTTGTTCGTTACAAATGTAACGCTAACTACCAGGGTATATATATTTTCGGGCGCCAGTATAGAGATTCTATGCTCACTTCTACCCAGACTTAGGTGTATATAATTTGAAGTAGCACTCTATTTGAATTTGAAGCAAACACAGTTTATACATTAAACAATGTTTATTGAATTCGTTGCACATATAATTGGCTTTTACAGCAATAAGCATGCGTACTACTTGTACGGAATGTATAAACACAGCTTTCAAGAACAATATATTTTTATACTCACGAACAGTAAGTCAAACCAGCAGTACTGCCATGTAAACTTCTGGCCCGCTAAGCACTAGCGCAGGATAACACCTTTTCAACCTTAACAACCTCCCCCTCTTTTTCTTAATGACGCTGCGTGGTATTTATACTAAGCGCGTATGCCGAAATTAGCATATCTGAAGCAGCTTCATTAATTCATTCAAAAGTTCGATTCTTGTGAATCGAATCTTGTGTATACCTTACATATGTATTAAAAGAAGCCTGTAAAAGCAGTACTTTTTATTACATATTATTTTCTTCTGGTTCTTTTACAAGGTTCTTTGCCTTTTAAAAGTTATATTGACTCCAAATACAGAATATATTGAATCCGAATACTGAATACATCGGGCTTGAAATATTGCTAAAACTTCGTAGTAAAAAATATTCTCTCTAGTAATCGAAATTTGGAATGTAGTTGGCTGGTTTCAGACTCTTGATCTAGACACTACAAAGATCAAATAAGTGACATCGCAATCTATTAATAAGATAGTTACATTCATATGTAGGATATTTTAAGAACTTCTTCTGTTTAGGGGATATCCTTAGACCCTTTTTTACTAACACAAAGAGTTATAATCATAAAAGTTGCTTATATATTTATAATAATTACTTAATAGTAGAATATCACTTAGAGAGAAATTAGGAATAATATAGATATATCGGTCTCTCACCCCTTTAAAGTTTCCGCCTTGTTTTTATAAAAAGCATATTCCATTCCTATATTGAAATAAAAGGGCAGTGCAGGGTAAAAACTATGAAAGAATAGTTTCTATTAAAGGAAACTTCTAACATGGCATGAAACTGCATCGTGTTATTTTCTCTCATAAGTAAAATATATAATTCAGTTTTTCTAGGTCACCTCTTAAATCAGTTTTTATTCCGTAACCCAAGAATTAAGTATATTAAATATAATTCTTTTTCGACATTGTATATGCTTCTTTCTTAAAACTTTCTATCAAAATAAGCAGTAATTTTTTCCATTACACTCACATACTCATTGCGTAAAATGTAGCTTATACGTTCACTTCTACAGTCTGTCAGAGTTTTATTAAGCTAAATATTTATACCAATAATGCGTTCATCATAATGATAAGTATATAAATAATTGAAATTCCTTCATAATACAAAATAAATAATTCATTTAGTATCAAAAAATTCATATTAAAAAATATATATATAAATATTAGAGTTAATAACAAAAATTTATTGAAGCCCTATTTTACCACGCAATTTTATATGCCATGCGTCCTTTCAAAAGGCATAGTTAATCATGTATACATCATTAATCAAGATTTCTTTTAACAGCACTGTCACGTAGTCGGCTCTCGAGCAATTCTCAAATGAATTATGAATTTCTTGAGCTTTACAAGTGTCTAATTTATTTTGCACGATAATTAATTATGCTTAATATGCAATGTGTTCAGTCAATACATGATGTAATAGAGATAAAACACAAAATTTTCATACCTAGATTTTTCACGATGAAGTTAAATTCTAATGAATGAATTTATGGCATAAAAACTATCGATTTTTAAGTTTTATGAAGCATTTGTAGTGAACTGCAACTGAATATCACAATTTTTCAAGATTATCTCTGAGAGCTCTTAAATATGACAAATTACAGGATCTTTCCTTACAGATGTTTACAGGGCTAGCTGCCGAGTAATTTTTGTCATTCATCAAATGCTTGTAAACTTCTGTTTGAAAGATAGCTGTGAGCACATGTCTTTTAGCTATCATCGAAATTACATAAACATAAAAACATTTTTGAGTGTTCATTAATATTTTATACAAATTGTATCAAAATTACATAAATCCATACAGCAAAAATAAATTTAAACAACACTTTTTTATTAATATTTATTGTAGTAAGATTTGCTCAAAGTCCAATTTTTATAAAGATGCAATAGCTAATGTCACTACTCTAAAAAAATTTAAACTGAAATTTCATATCCTGTTAAATTTCTAATAATTTCAACTATATCAATATTTCATATATAAAAATTATAAACCATGATGTCGCTGAAGTAACACATATCTAAAAAACAGAACATACAAAATAAGTCACGTCATTGAAAAAAATTTATATTACTTATAAGTAGCCGATTCAGAATACATCAAACAGTTATTCTTTACACTAGTTTTTTCCCATTTCCATAAATGAGCATTAAGCATATACTTTATGTGAATATGGTTGGGTTTCGTGTGATATATCATTAAATTTTTTTAATGATACAAATATTACTCAATCCTATTAAAATAAAGAAAAAAAATTGTGATCATTCCGATGTTCAAAGAACAACTAAAAACTGTTGTAAATAAATATTGTCCAAAACTCAAGTACATTTCTAGATAATAAATGCCTCAGAAGACCTGGAATTAAATCCTAGTCAGCCAAACTCGAGCCCTTATTTTACCAACAGAACTAGTCCAAAAATGAGAAGAATTTTCATTTTTCATATCACATTCCTCTCTACTTATTTAAAAATTTTGGCAAGAAAAAGGCGTATTATGAAGTCTTCATTGCTGTTAGAAGATCCATAAATACCTTAATTCCGAGACTACTTTTCGACATTTTAGGATAAAGTTTTAAGAAAAAATCTTTGAAAACGTTTGTAAAAGTAAAAAAATATTTCAAAATTGAAAATAATAATCTTTTATACGGACTGTCAAAATATATCTAAGTAAAAACAATTTTTTTAATGCAGGTATTTTAAATTGAAAAATGTGTTATAAATTTTCAGTCTGTAAATGCAGTAATATGTTTTTCAATCAATGTAAAATATGATATTTTGTATTGCTGTGAATTTTAAGTCATAAAGGAATGTTTGACAGAATTATCTAGCTTCAAAACGTATAGCTATCGCAAGCTAAAATTTTTATTCCTTTTTGAAAACCAACGATGTCCACTGGAAAATAGATAATGACACCGATTTAGTGAACTCATGACGATATGGTGGAATGTATCAACAGCGTCTGAATTGATACTTTAATTGCAAGTATTGATATAATCACAGTTTACACCCGATTTTGCGGGTTAATGGTGGGATGAGTAGCACCCAATTTTATTGTATTTGTAAAATATAATACTGTACTTGCTTTTCTATTTTGTAATCCGTATGTACGTAATCCGTATTTTTTTACTTTTCTGAATCGCTGATATATTTTTATCTCATCCTTTACCAAATAAAAATCTTCTCAATAAATAGAAAACCGTTTTTGAAATTTGGATAGCGTTTTTAATATTTTATGTAGGTATTATTTTGGAAGAAGAATTCTGATTTTTTATCTGCATTGATAAAATCCACTCACGGATAACTAAGAGTACACTCTATTTCTAAAAGTAGAGCGAGATTGAACACCCCTAAATACTCTCGGCAATTATTAAAAAAAAATGGCAGTTTGTCCTCCTCAACCGAAACGGTCAGAACCCTTACGCTTTAGCAACATGATCAAAGTGCGAGCTATATCCAAGTTTCCTCCAGTTCCAAGGGTTTTTTTTTTAAACTACTACCCTTCCCGAATCAGGGTACCATCTTTCATTCAAATGGCATCAAACACAATTATTGTACAATTATCAAACACAATTCGAGGACAATTGTTCTACGAAGCTGTACTAAAAAAGTGAGATTAACTATTTTTAGAACTCCCCCTTCCCCTTCTAGAACGTCTATTGCCACAGAAATATAATCATTTCTTTTTAACATACAGCTGACAACAGTTTGAAGAAGGCGAGTCATCATCATAGCTATAAAATGGAGAATAGAGGTTTCCCATATTAAATCCCAGCGCCCCCTCCCCTCCCCGCCTAGCTCAAACTTGGAGCTTTATAACTAGAGGCATGCAAATAATTTTAATAACTTGAGGAAATTTTGAGGTGAAGACGCTGGTAGATGAGGTTTGGATTTACACTACGTGGTCATATTAACTGCTCTAATGAAGCTGAAAAAATTAATTCTATAACCATTCAAAGAAAAAATATGAGTTATAGAGACAGTATTGAAGTGGCTGAAAGAGAGATATGTAAGCCCCTGAAAGGTAAAAAGGTGACATTTAAAAGACTAGTTGTTAGAATAAATAAAAGATTTTGTTTTTCAATAAAAATCAATATTGTCTTTATAAATTTTATAGCCGTGAAAATATATATATATATATATATATATATATATATATGACGAGCCCGCTACTCACCCACTCCCAGCACGTCGTCTTACATCCAAACTTACTCTTTCTTAATCTATCTCTACATAATTATTAAAGTTATAGCAGTCAATGAGTTAAAAGGCCGGTGGCAAACAACTACAATTAATACATCTAACATAGTTTATTTTCCCAATAATTTCCTACCTGATTCAATCTGTTAATTTTATCAAGAACTCATCAAGCTCCCCTGCGATGCGTGAACGCACTGATCAAGAATTTCCCGCCGTCTGACCAAAATGCTATTGTCTTTTACCATCTAAAGCCATCACGCATGCGTGTGACGTTTGCACCGAAGATGAGGCCGATGCGGTCCTAGTTTTGTTACATAGATTATCTTCCTGGTTCTGCAATTTACGTGAATCAAGTTCACCCCGTAAAATAATTTCTCTGCGATGCCCTATCCCGATATCTCGTGAAGGGGCATCGCAGAATTTCACCATTAAAATTGTTAATTCCTTCTTTCTTTCTACACAAAAGCCCCCCCCCCATATTTTGGCCTTACGTTTTGGCCTTACATATATATATATATATATATATATATATATATATATATATACATCGGATTTTGCTTCATGCCCATTATTCAAACCATTGTAATCCGAACTAGTTGAACAAACCATCACATAAAACAGCAGTCGACTCCCGAAAAATCTCCATCTTCATCTATCAGCAGTCAGATGTGGTGAATGGCAACAATATCACACCAAATCTCTCTAAAATATCTTTATTAAATATCATACTAGGCTCAGCTCCATTAATAAGTTTCATTTCGTTCCCTTCCTATTCAAAATGGTTGGCTGTAGAGCAGAACGACCGTCTCAGTTAGTCATCCCATTGTCTCTGAAAATTTTCAACCCTTTACGATCAGCTTTTAAGTTACCACGCATCTCCCACGGTCAGATTGCGTCAGTATGACGCTTGCGCCGGCGTTGAGGCTGGGACGGGGACTGGCTGTCTCTCAAATCCAACCCTGCAATGCATTTTCTCCGCGATTTTCTTTCATTGCGAACCGAAAGTCACTCTCAAAGCCGGGTAAAAACCAACTATTTATTTCCAACTATTTATCTGGAAATCTGAATTACTTTGGTTTTTCTCGCGCCATGAAAATAATTTAATCTCGAAGCCCCCTTAAATTTAAATTAATTATTCCCTTCCCAACTAAGTTCTGACATATATATATATATATATATATATAAAATATATACATATATATATAAATATATATATTTATATATATATATATATATATATATATATATATATATATATATATATATATATATATATATATATGTCGGACGTTGATGCTTCTCGCCCGATCGAAATATATCTTAATCCGAAACTTGAGAACCATGATGTAGTCGGTGAACCGGTGGCGAGGACACTCGTCATACTTTAAACTCTCTAAAAGGTAATAATCCAAGCTTGAACAACACAAAGATCAGTCGGTACTCTTTCCTAAACATCTTTATTAAATTTTCTTAAGAATCTCAGCTCCATCAAACGTTAATTAAGAACCCCACCCAATTTAAATCCGTGCGCCTAACAGCACACGTCTTTTCATTGCTTAGTAATCCATGACTCTGAAATAAATCCTTTGTTCCCATCCTTTTAACCAACGCGCACCGACGCTCATTAATTATTCATATCGTCATAACGAACATGCTCTTTTGCTGAACGATGCACTTTCTTAGCGCCAACTCTTCAAGGCTAATCCGTCTACTAAAAATTCTCCCTGTGGTATATTCGAAGATCGAATCAAGCCGACCCATTAGTTCTATTTTCACTGCAATGCATTAAGCTGCTTAATTTGAACTCCCAGACTTTAATTGCTAAATCCTATATTTTATAGTTAAAATCCCATTTTAAGGTCGCGCGATCGCCCCCATATTTTATAGTGTTACAACTTTCCCCCTCCCGTAACCCTCAAGGCACGTGCACAATGGAGTAGCTGATTCCATGTGGAAAGTCTTCAGAAGAGAAAAATACTAAATTCAATTTCAAAGATTTCTTCTAACCCACTGGAAAAAATGCTGAGTCTACCCACACAACACAAATTAAATATTAACCCTAACTACTGAAACTCACCATCATTATATTGTTAACCCATTTATACCAACTAAAATCAATTTAACATTTACGATTAAAATAGGGCGATTATTCTCCTGAAGGCGTGCACAAAAAGAATGGCCAGTTCCCCGCAACACGTCTCCAGAAGAGAAAAACAACTAAAATTAACCTAATTAATCATCAACTGAAAATTGCCGTGCAGGGTGGTACCTTTCCCCCACACCAAACTCAGAGAAACCCAACTAACTTATTTTTAAAAATGACTTCATTCAATCACATTAAACTAACAAAATTTTCCCTAAGTATTTGAACATCTAATTTAAAAAAAACTAAAATTATTATTCTTTTTACTACAGTCGTGCACCTAACCCCATGGAGCTGAGAAAAATACAAGTTACATAAATGTCTCCATACGAGATCAAAAGTTGACACAGAATGATGTGAAAATACAACCAATATATCAAAATTAATTAGAAAGAATATTATATCAACATCATTAATAGAACACTAAAATTAAACTTAATAAACACAAAATAAATTGAAAGAAAATGATAATCAAAACTTTCTGTGAACACCCACATAGTTAACCGTAGCTCAAGAAAACACTTTGTGCCGAAGCACCTTGAGTCCATTACCAAAAATAAATGCTGAGTCCTGACTTTACAAAATAGGAAAAAGATCAGAGTTCTTGTACAGAATTGGTTGGTGTCACATAACTTCAAACAACATAAATTTATCTTTTACACTTTTATTAGAACTTAAAACCCTTCCTCAGATGTCTGTTAAGGTGGTCACACTCCACAACAACACTGGGAATTTTATTAAGAGCTTTCAGCGTATCATCGGGGATACCTGATTCATCCAAACTTCAAATTGACACAAACAAATCAATAGTGAAAAAATAACCCTCATACATATTTCAAATTCTTCAATATTTCAAAAAATTTTAGCTTTCACCATGATGTACAAAATATTATATCTCCAACATTTTACAAATCAAGAAAGCATGTCCCTACACTCATGCTTGTTCGAAAATTTTACAGGGAGACCTCCAAAACGCTGGCAACCAAGAATACACAAGAAATGAATATCAAATTATTAATACAAAAAACACAATAAGCAAATTAAAATGATCGACTTTAAGTGCTTTATAATCAAAATATACAATATTTATCAATATGAAAAAAGGCAATTAAATCATTCAGGTATGAAATTAACTTTCATTAAAACACTTTGCTATACATTTTAATACCATAAACTTTTCATTTCATTCAAAACCTATTTAAATACCCTACTCAAGTTTGAAGTAAATATGGTTGAACTCATGCTTAGTTCTGCTTCTAAACAGAAATTGATAAAATATGCTAACATACTCACATTTTAATCACAACTCACAATTCTATCAAATTCAAAATTAAAACCTCATACCTTGCATCTCGATCAATACAACTCAATTCCCTACCTCAAAAAACATTACTTATCAAAATAAATTTATCTTAATACAATAAAAATAAACTTATAAAATTATATCTGAAAATTTCAATTATTGTACAGGCTTGAGTACCCATTTTCAATGTACAGAAAATCAAACACACATTATTAAATCAATAAACTTAAAAAAATATTTACAAAATAACGAGACTGCCAACATCAACAAAATCAAAATGCACATTTAGACCCGATCATGTTTTAAAATTTTCATTAATCATACCAAAACTTATAATATTCTTTTTAACACATAATAAAATTACAATTTTCAAAATTTTACCAATATTTATTATTCATTTTCTGCTACCTAGCTTCCACCCCCCCTCCCGAAAACAAAACAGGCTTGACTGGAGTGATCAATCCCCAGAAAGCAATTTTCAACAAGTATTTAATTCCTTTAACAATATTAAAATTTTCATTTTTATTACAAATAGTTCCAAATTGCCGGACATTTTTTACTCAATTTAATTTGTCACCAGTTTCCAAAAACTTACACAGAAAACCACATTTTACACATATTAGTTATTAATAGCAAATTTAAGCAAAAGAATATTTAAAATTTTTAACTCCAAACATTTATTTTCTTTCAACAATTTCAACATTTAATTTCAAATTTAACCATTTAATTTAATTATCATCTTTATGATTTTAACATCTTTATCAACATAACTTTTCCTTCAACATTTCCTTTTAAACATTATCACCATCTGCGTATTATAATTTGAATGAAATTTCTTTCCTTTACATTTTTCCCATATCAAAAAAAAAAAAAAATATATATATATATATATATATATGTGTGTGTGTGTGTGTGTTGTAACGCTATCCCTTTTATTTTTTTATTTTTTTATTTTTTTGAACACAATTTCCTTTTATCAAATCCTTTGACCTTTTGAACTCGCCAGGCAGTCCCGGAGAGCCATGGAAAATTCTGTTTCACACACTCCAACGCTTGAAGAAAATTTTTGCGAGAGAGAAAAAAAATTTCCGCTGAAGTTTCAGATAAAAAAAAAATTATAATAAGAAGATGGTTCAACACACTCGAAACCGATTCATGGAGTTACGTCGCGGCCATTTTTTTTTATTTAATTGATTGCTGTCTCGATGAAAAACAATTTCGCCGCACAATTTACACAACGAAGACTCAAAATCTAATAATTCCTGGATGTTACTCGCGATAACTTGAAGCATAAACTTGAAACACTTTTAGAATGATGAGCAGCAGACACGAACTCCAGCAAGTTGAAAAATTTGTCATCAAAACCGCACAGTTTACATATTATGAAGATTTTTTTTTTTTACTTGTTGAATTTTTTGGATTCTTGAATTTTTAAAGGCTGGGTTCCCACAGCGAGAGCTTGCAGAATCGCTGCCGTCTTTTCTCGGACGTTGATGCTTCACACCCGATCGAAATATATCTTAATCCGAAACTTGAGAACAATGATGCAGTCGGTGAACCGGTGGCGAGGACACTCGTCATACTTTAAACTCTTTAAAAGGTAATAATCCAAGCTTGAACAGCACAAAGATCAGTCGGTACTCTTTCCTAAACATCTTTATTAAATTTCCTTAAGAATCTCAGCTCCATCAAACGTTAATTAAGAACCCCACCCAATTTAAATCCGTGCGACTAACGGCACACGTCTTTTCATTGCTTAGTTATCCATGACTCTGAAATAAATCCTTTGTTCCCAACCTTTTAACCAACGCGCACCGCCGCTCATTAATTATTAATGTCGTCATAACGCACAAGCTCTTTTGCTGACAATGCACATTCTTAGCGCCAGCTCTTGAAGGCTAATCCGTCTACTGAAAATTTTCCCTGTGGTATATTCGAAGATTGAATCAAGCCGACCCATTAGTTCTATTTTCACTGCAATGCACTACACCGTTTAATTTGAACTTCCAGACTTTAATTGCGAAATCCTATACTTTATAGTTAAAATCCCATTTTAAGGTCGTGCGATCGCCCCCCATATTTTATAGTTTTACATATATATATATATATATATATATATATATATATATATATATATATATATATATATATATATATATATATATAATGTCATGAAAATCTTTCAAAATAAAAAAACTAAATCAATTAATGTATTAATTGTAAACTTTTAATCTAGCGATCACATGCAAATAAATTCAGCAACAAAACGCATGAGATTTCTTACATAACATGCCATAGTTTCATAAATTAGTTTCATTTTTACAGATATTTTTATTAAACACTCAATAAAAAGACATAAAGAAAATAACCATTTTCTAGTCCTTGTGCTACGATGCGGTAAAAAACAGGACGAAAAATAAAAGCTCCAACTGAAATCCGGAAGATATTGATCATCAAATAATAAAATCAATGTCTTAGTGTCCAAACTGCTATGGTTAAGCGTAAAAAATCTTATACTATTTCGAAAATTGAACATCATTACATAGTTGTGTCATTTAGTAAAATGAAAAGTTCCAAAATACTCTACGATATTTTTCGTTATTGTTTCAGCCTTCACCTTGCCACTTCTTACATAAATTTCATTTGACTTGTTGCTGCAGGGGAAAGAAATGCACAGCAATATATCTGATAAATATGTTAGATTAAATGGAAAGGTGTTCGTAAATAGTTTCAGACTTTAAAAGCTCCTTCTCAGCTAAAGTATTTTTGAAGTAAAATCACATTTAAGTTTCCTCACTATATCTGCACGCCGCACACACACACACACACACATATATATATATATATATATATATATATATATATATATATATATATATATATATATATATATATGTATATATATATATATATATATATATATATATATATATACATATATATATATATATATATATTGTTAGTAAGTATCAGATATCTAAAATTAAACTCTTACAATCGGTCTTAAATTAAACATATTGTTACATGTATTCGTTCAGAAAAATGCTAAATAACAGATAAGACTGTGAATATCAGTGGAAGTATAAAGATTACTGTAGATTATGTGTCACACAATATTTAAATATTCTTTGAAACTTTCACTACCACGCTTCCGACGTCTCTACTAAAGCTACAGGATAAAAATAATACGAACATAAAAGTATTTATATTCTCAATACATAAAATTTATTTTAATATTAGGTTTTACGGATTCGTTACCATAAATCTTTACATGACTCCGAAGCGTAATGATTAGAGTACTAGTCTGGTCAGCAAGATGAGCTAGTTTAATTCCAGGAACAAGTCCAGTTATTTTAAGGAACAGAAAGAAACAGCATAAATTAAGATTTGTAATAGAGTTAGGGTCAATATAGCTTTTGAAGACAAAACTGTGTAACACGTAAAGAGGTTTTAGAGTTTCTACAGTATAAACTATTACATTTTCAGTTGTTTTAAATAATTTCTTGAATCATGTTCAATATCATCTGTAAAACTCTTTAATGGTTTTTTAAACTTAAATTTACCAAAGCAAAAAAAATTATTCATATAAAAGCAAAAACTCTACAGGGATTCAAACATACTTTTGATAGGAACTAAACTTCACACAAACTCTTTACACAAATGTAGATATGTGCTAACTTCTAGTACTTAAGTTACCATAAGAACAATATGGTCACGGATTTCTATCTAGCTTTGATAAATATCTCTAAAAGCTAGCGTGTACACTGGGGGCGTGGTTTAAAGTGATCATTTTAGCGTATACACTCGGGCGTGGCCGTGAACGAGTTAATTACCAGGCGCTAATGTGATTAAATTACTCGGCGTTAAAGCTTTTTACCAGGGCATTTTTTTAAATAAACCAAAAAATGTCTCCAAACAAATTATGGCATAATAGAAATTTAAATAATATACGTTTAAGGCAATAAAGAACTTCAGACTTAATTTTGTTTACCTTAAATTTTTACAAATGACGATGATGCTTACATTTTAACAGTATCTTCTTTAGTGTATGTGAGGATTATACATGTGCAGCAATTTCTCTTGATTTTTTACATTGTAGCGCTTGCATATAAAAAATTCTATGGTCTCAGTCATACACAGAATTCCCTTCGGCCAAACCATTAAAATAGTACAGTGCAAAATATGCATAAAACAGCACCATATGTAGCTGTGGCCAATTATATCTTTCAAAATACATACATTTATTCAAAGGTTGTATGAAATTATAAAGAAACTTTCCACCACGGCTAATGAAACCAATCAGTGAACAGAAAATCTAAATATTTCACTATAATGAACAGACAAAAAGTTTCAATTCGAAAGCAAATTGCAAATTCAGCTTTCTTGCTCAGGAGCAAAGAAAGAGAACGTCTCCACAGAAAACAAACACTAGATCGATGTGTAGGCGTTCTCTTGCCCTGTTCCAGAGGAATAAAGCTGAGTTTGTTTTGGAAATTTGTATCGAAACTTTTTTACTATTAATTACAGTGAAATATTAAAGTTTTCTCCTTCATGTATAAATTTGTTTTATTAGGGGGAAATGATAAATGAGATTAATTCGTTGCCACAAAGTGTATTTTTCCACTTAAAATGCTTTCCAATAAAGAAATACTTGCTTTATAAAGCATCAGTTTTAAATTTGTACTTGAATTCTATCAATTTCAGAAACTTTATAGTGAAATATTAATTTTTACTTCTAAACGCTAAGTGGCACTTAGACCAGATGAGAATTTTTGAAAGTTAGTAGCAGTATGAATGAAAAGAAATTAATACAGTAACAAACAAAATATACTGATGATATATTATTATGATACTATAAATAAGATGTATTTTTTTAATATTTAATGAATATAAAATAATTAAAATATACTAAAAGATAGAATCAGAATAATATGAAATAAAATTTCTATACATTCATTTTCTGATAACGCTTATTATATCGCTGAACAAATTATATTTACCTAATTATATTTATTTGTTAATTATATTAACTCCCTGAATCCTTCGGTAATTCAATGTTTCAGAACTTACGTTTTATATAAGCAACAGTCATATATATCACTACATATAAATCCAAAAACATATTTAAGATAATCCTTATTCACAATTTGCTGAGTTTATTTAATATCAATTACGCTGGTTAGAAAGTACGCTTGCTTTCATGTATTTCATTTGACAATGCAAACATAACTTATCTTAAGGAAATTAAGATATTAAGCGTTTGTGTATTATTTGATATTATTCTACAATAAAGCTTATGAAACATATAATACTGATACTGAACTTTTAAATTGTTAATACCATGTAAACATGATTTATTTGCAAAATATTTGGAAATTTAGATAAACATACGTGATTAACATACAATTATAACAAGATATATTATGGATGACTTGTGAGTTCTGACAAGTTCCAATAAATATTCCAAGCAGTGTACATACTTACTCGTATAAATATATTTAATATATCCAATGTAAAAGTTTTAAAATCTCTGAAATTTTTTAAGGATCTTTCCTTCAATTTATATGGTGCAATTAAATGTCTTTCAATTAGACTTTTCTTTTTTTTTTAACTGAGGCCTGTATGTAATTACTATTGCTTTACGAGTTATTGTTTTAAGATGAAATTTCTCTCTTTCAGCACAGAAAAACAAAATTAATAAAGAAACAGAAAAACCGTAAACTTTTGTGAGTCCTGGACGTTGTTGACAATCTATGTTGGACTGAGTTTCCTTCCATCGCAAGAGCAAAATCTCATGTAATAATTATATATTAATTTTTCACAGAGAGCAAAATGACTGTGAAGTAAATCTGTTATTCTTTTAAATCAAATTCCGGGTATTAAATGCGATTCCTATTTTAC
Source organism: Dolomedes plantarius (assembly GCA_907164885.2). Classification (NCBI taxonomy): domain Eukaryota; kingdom Metazoa; phylum Arthropoda; class Arachnida; order Araneae; family Dolomedidae; genus Dolomedes; species Dolomedes plantarius. The sequence goes on along the minus strand of OU015501.1, from coordinate 54,428,646 downwards.
AGCAAGGTCTACTATTGAATGCGGATTTAAAGCAAAACAAGTAAAATAAATAATACAGAAATGATTTTTTTCATATATTAAGCTGCCAAAACTGATAGTAAGAAGGTTAGTGTATTTATGCTTTTGCTGACTATGTTACGCCTACTGAACTCCTTGAAGTAAACAGAAAAGAACATTCATAAATAAAAAATGTCGTGAAAATTTCATTTCTTTCTCTTTAGTGTCTGTGAAGGGATTATAAAAAATATATGTTTACTATTCAAAACTAATCCATATGGATTTTAAAAAGATAAAAAAATCCTTTACATTGTTCTAAAAGAAAATACGTAATAAAGAAAAATAGTTCCGTTGATTTATCAAATTTTTTCCGTGCAATTTTAATTTCATTTCAATAAAGTGGAAGCGTTCTGATGAGAAGTCCGGGATGTCTGTCACTGATTTATGCATTCTAGCTTTACTGTAACCAGTGATGTTTGAAATTTAGTTTGGAATGAAAACTACCCATATCCAACCATAAAATACTTTGAAAATGTGAAAAATGTTCATTCTGAATGCTTATCGGGCAATTCGTAACGGGAGGAAATTAGGGTAAAAGGATGGACAATACAAGATGTAAGCAAAACAAACCCAGATCCCATCAACCTTTGGAAAGCTCAAGATATCGTTTTAGCAACATCTTTTGCTGTATTTTGGCTATTAAAATTCTCCCTTCGGTCCCTCGAGAGGATATGATTAAACATAATTTAATTCAACTCACACCTGCCGCAACGATTCCGCGATCTTAAGAAAAGTTTTGGAACCATACTTCAAAGACTTGACTCGAGATAAAAACACTTTTCGATTTACTTAACATACTTACCTTGGACTCTCTTCTTCATAATACACATTCAACTTGTTCCTGAGGGTTTTTTGGCATAAAATACTCCCAACTGTCCACTTTGTATGAGGTCAGTAATGTAAGTTGCCAACGTTCGCGCCAGGTTTCTAATCTCGGCCAGGACATGGAGGTTTCTGTACTATCATCTAACCATGAGTGACTCTGGATCACACACTGGGTGCAACGATAATAATGTTGCCAAAATGTTTTGCGGTGTATATGGGCGAATGTCCTTAGGATATGTGCCTGTCGCTTTAAAAAATTGTAAGATACACTCAAACGGCTTTTGTTGTAGACCTCTGTTTAAAGTATGTAAATTGTACAGTACAAATTCAGATAATCAAATACAAAGTTCTTATGATTTTATTATTTCTGTGGTAACGCAAAGGACCTTATAAAAGTTTAGCCTTGTGCAGAGTACGTGTTACAATAGCACAATGTACACATGTAGCACATGAAACCGTTGCACAACATTTTCAACTGAGATATCATAATTCTTCAAATGCTTTAACGGTAATAAAATAAAGTATCTCAATACATCTAGGCCTTTATTCAAGTTGTGTAGTTTTTAATTTTTTAATCGTAATTTTTAAAATTATTTTTATCATATATCTGTTTAATTTCACTTTGAAAAATCCTTGCTAGCAATTTATCTTCTCCTGGCATTCTATTCATCATTACGCCTGGATAACGCAATGAATAGTATATGATTAACCCTTCTCTGTAGAAAATGAGAAAGACAGCAGTCACTTAAAGGAGAAAGACAGCAGTTGTGATAATTGTATGTCTGGTTTATTATGACCTATACTCAAGAAAGGTTTCAATACATTTTTCCGCCGAAAGAAGCTTTAATTTACAGTATTCGAGTACTTTAATTTATAGTATGCGAGTGGCAATTTTATTTAATTATGTGGAATCATTTTAAAGTAATTTAAGTTCTTCATATTTCACGCTATTTCAGACTCTGAGAATCACATAAATATAGTAATCCATTCTATGCGCCTTTCCGCTGCTCGAGTTCATCAATGCACATGAAAATTCGCAAAATATAATGAAAGTTATAACTTAAAATTGATACGGTTAATTAAATTCAGTAATTTTCCAAATCTTCTCTGCATAGAAAACAAAAGTATTTTTCAGGGGATATGGAGCAAAAAAATTTGATAAAACGCGAACTGTCAGTAGCGTAGTTTTTAAGCATCAATTTAGAAAGCGTATTACAAAATATGCTTCTGTCGAGCAATCGTTAAGAGTTTCTGTCCATTTTTCATCGAAGTGCTGATAGGCCTTGTCTTCATTAGAAAACAATTACAGTTAAAGATATCGGGCGGGATGTTTGTCATAGTGTACAAGAAGAGATATATTAGGCCTATGTTTTTCAGCTATATATATATATATATACATATATATAAAGATATAGTTGCAAGCGATGACTGTGATTTATCGACTAAGAGATAATTATATTTCTGATGTTAGCTATTAGGGAAAACATTAAATGGATTAAGACGAACAGATTTGGTATCGAGAAACAATTACCATAAATTTCTCTGAAAAAAGTATATTAATAATGAATAAGATTCTCCTACTGAAGCAGATATATAAAATAAACAAAAAAGAAATAACGTAACGACTAAGAATTTCTTTCACTTAAACTTTAGAAAACAGCAATTTATATTATATTATTTTATATTATATATATATAGAGAGAGAGAGATATATATATTATTCCAATAAATTATTTTAGCAAGTTCAAAAGATTTAATGATTTAATTTATTCTATCAGATTTAACTGAATCCTTTATTTCAGAAATCCGTTATGTGCGCTTTTTCAAATTTCTGGGAAGCAAAGAAAAACATTCTATTTTTGAGATTACTATAGATTTTGGCTTTAAAAAATTATAGTATTAGCTAATATCTTCTCGAAGTGCATGTTGCCTTTAATTAATTTATCATAATTGTTACTTACGTTTCAAAAAAAAAAAAATTTTGCAGTTAGTAGGTTTCTGCAATTGAATACATTTTTTTTCTTAAAACGTAAGATTTTTAAGGCTAATTTCATATTTTTTTATTTGAACGCAGAATCAAACGTTAAGCAGCTAAAAACTAATACTACAGTAATTTTTTTTAAAAATTTTAAAAATAAATAAATAAAAACTCTCATTATAACGAGGATTATCATTATACTCTGTGTGCTTAAATATTTACATTAAGTGCTAGTATTCAATGAATTAAGAAATATCTTAATCCCTAGTATTCCGAAATGTAACTTGGTTGCTTGAGCTATTAGCAAGTTTAGCTTGTAAAATAGAACAGCTTAATTTTTACTTGTTCCCCAATACGTGGGAGTCTCAATGTTAGCTCTGTACCATTTTGTTGTTCTAGGAAAAACATCTTTAAATCGCCACCTGTTTCTCTTGTGCCTGGGAAAAGCCTCTTAAAATCAGTTACGTTTCTTGGGAAACGCAACCCCGATGTCACTAAAATTGGACTTTTTTTGTATGACTGCCCTTTTAAAAAGGACCGGATATTTCATCCCCGGAATTGCTCTTCTTTAGGGGTACTTTAATTGCCCCGTAAATTGCTGTCTCTAACAATAAATGTAGACTGATTGTCACCGATTTCCCCGTTAACAGCTTTCGGCGGGCGTTTGATTTTTGCCGCGTGGGAAAATGTCTTCCTTAGTCCTGGTAGGAGAGCTACGTCCAATTAAAAATCGGCGCATTTATACGTCAGCTTCGGCTAGACCAATCAGCTATTTGCGCGCCGGTTGTTCGCCTGCTTGGCGTAAGTTCAACTTCATTTTTGGTGGTGAATCGCCTTTTGAATCTAACCGGTTTTTTGTCCGACGCGACCTTTTTCTCGGTGCCGTTCTTGTAGGGTCCCTTCCGGCTGCTTTCTCTCGGTGTTTTCCCTTGGCGTTAATTTTAAATTATTGCAACCCTTCCTTCTCTCTTATCTACTATTGTCCAGTGATGAAATGAAGATATCAGTGAGCCATGTTTCTCGATAGAGATTAGCATCTCAAAAAATTTTTCAACTACACCACCCCACCAGATTTCACTATGCCAAATTCTGTGTAGGAGGCTACCCTTTTTATATTGAACTGATATGTTAGAAAAATTTATTCTTCTGATCTTTTTTGACCGGAATGGTCACATCCTTTTGTCTGGCTCATGTTGATTTGAGCTCACCGTAAATTATTTATAAATAGTCTCCGATATTATAATCACGAATTGGCTCAATGTTTTACTCGTAGAAAAGGAAAACCATATTTTTTTTAATTTTAAATGATTTGGAAGTTTCTTTTGATTACCAGTTACTACAACCTTTTATGTAGATGTTACAAGTGAATACTTGTGGTTATTTTTGCTATCAATAATAGCGTTGTACTATACTATATCGAATTGGCCATCATCCTCATATTCCATTTTTTCTGATGTATGGACGAATCATCTGTTTGTTCCTTTAAATTGTTGCTGAAAGACCATCATTTTTTTTTCTGTCCTGAAGCCGAACTCAGCGTGCCGAACGTCCCTTTCCAGCCTTTCCAACTAGCGGACTCCTTCTTCCGCAGGTAGAACATTTTTAGTGCCGCAGTCGAACATTTGTAGTGCCGTAGTCTTTCGTGCCCTAGAGAACTTTATCTGTAGCGCTGTACTCCTCCTGATGTCTTGGGACAATTCTTCAGCAATCAACCTTATAGAGATAGATGCCTTCTCCACAGACTTTTATTCCCTACGACAGATGATGTCTTCCTCCCACTATTTTTCCTACGACAGATGGTTCCTAAGTCCAGTCACTTGTACCTCATCTAGCTGGTAACTAAGTTTCCAATTTATTATATGTTATATTTACGTGATTAATTTTTTTTTATATTTGTGATATATTTATGCAAGCACAATTTTTTCTTATATATATATATATATATATATATATATATATATATATATATATTTTATTAAGTCATACCTACATATTGCAGTATTGAATATACCAATATGCTTTTTAGAGTGTTAAGTTAAATGTATTAGTGTGTAGTATCAATTTTTTCTCGTCATTCTTAAATATTTTATCTTACTGTGTCAGTTGCTAATGTTATATCGTATTCAGTCATGTCTAAGACTAGTTTTCAGTGTAGTATTACACCATTTGATAGTGATGCTGATCTGCTCGAATTTTTTTTTCGAACAACTAAATGACCTTAAAGAGCTGAACAAGTGGTCGGAGCACCAAGCCCTCACTTTCTTAAAATCCAAACTGATTGGCAATGCCCTCAAGTTTTTCATAAGTTCAGCTGAAGCTAAAAATTGCACTACTATTGATCAAATGAAACAAATTTTTAGTGATTTCTTCCAACCGGCCAACACTCATTCCTTACGTGTGGCTGTTAATAATATAAAACTAATGCCTGGTGAATCCATAAAGAATATAGCGCATCGCCTAGACAACTTAGTTAGGAAGGTGCATCCATCAATTAAAGAAAAAACTCATTTGGATTCAATCAAATATAATCACTTACTCAATGCCCTACCTGCCAGCCATAAACTAAAAGTTTTAGAGAGTGGTCTGGACTCTTTTGATGAAGCAGTTAAGAAAGCCCAGCTATTACAGGACATTCAGATTCAGTCGGAAGTCTTGACTCCGTCAACATCTTCACAGCCATTATATGCTGAATTAGTGGCTGAGGTTAATGCTCTTAAATCGCAAATGGTTGATATGATAAATCCCACTAGTCTTGTTAGTGAACCTTCCACTGCTAATGTTAATTCTAACAACAGGAATTATAGGTCAAATAGACCAGCTCCTCACAGACCACACTCTAAAAATTTTAGAACCAATCCTATGAAGAGAAATCTTATGTGTAACTTTTTTGGTAAAGTAAACCACATTATGAAAAATTGTTTTCAGTTAAAAATATGCTGTCAACAAGATCTGACATGCAATATAATATGAGTCATGGTAGAGGTCGTGTAAGACCCAATACTTATTTTAATAGCAGAGGGAATCAGAATTGCTTGATCCCTCGTGCAAATGCTTTTGTGCCTTCAAATGATCAGGGTAATCAAAATAATAGTAATTTAAACTGAAAATGGAGTTTCTGAACACTGAGGTGAAAAACTCCTTACTTAATGATCCTAACGTCTATTCTCAGTGCCTATATGAGGATGATTGCCCTCATGTGTTAAATGATAATGATAATGCTTCTTTCTTTTCCTTGCCTTTGGTGTACACACATTTAAATGATAATACGTTAATTTATCTGGGGGACTCAGGGTCCAGTCTATCTCTTTTTGATGAAACTACCCTTCAATTAATTAAATCCCAATGCAAGTATAGGTTAATTTCTCGAGCAGTAACTACTAAAACCATTAATTCCAATCTAAAATACTCTGCTTGTGTTGAATTATCTGTTAAATTTTTCAGAAAGTCATTCAAACACACATTTTTCTTAACTGACCTATCTTCTTCTAAATTTAATATATTAATTGGCTATGACTTTCTTAATAAGTATAATGTAATTATGGACCACAACATTAATGCCTTAACAATTAACGGGGAAACTATTCCATTTATTCAAAATTCTTTGGACAATACATGTCATTTAAATTCTACCGTTACTGTCTCATCTATTCTTAACGCTCCTAATTATGTTGCCAGAAACAATGAAACTAATGCTAATGTTCTTGTACAACCTTCTAATTGTTTGTGTGATACTGCACCAGAGAATCTTGTCAACCAAGGTAATGATATTTTAACTTCTAACAATTTTTTGTATGATCATGTTGATACTATGAATGCTAATGTTAAGTGTTTCAATGTACATAATAACCATTCAAATGATGACAAACTTTTTTCATGTGTTGCCAATGATAATTTGAATGATATGCCCTCTTGTGTTGTAAAATTATGTGAAAAGGTAATATTAGAGAGTAAGAGTAGCCAGTATGTCAAAGTTAAAACTAATGCTAATTTGAATGAATGTATGTTTATACCCAATGCTAAAAACCAGTTGAATTGCCATCCATCTTTACATGTACTTGATAATACTACTCAGGACTCTACCTTAAATAATTTCTACATATTTATGGAAAATAAGCAGGATATGCAACTTCATTTAAATAAGGGTTCTGTGATAGGACATGTTTAAAACCTAATGTTTACTCTGATTGTGAAACTGATTCTAATTTTAACTTTAATTCTTCCTTTGATAATACTGAGCATTTTGCTAACTTTATTGCTGCAACTCCTGATATTTTGCAGAAGAGAAAGGAAATGCTTTCTCCTTCTGATTTTAAACTTGACCATCTTTCTTTTGAGCAAAAACAATAGTTGTTACAAGTTTTGTCAACTAATTATGCTGCCTTTTCTAAAGATCTGTCCACCTTAGAGCATACTGACAAAGTTAAACCCCATATTTCACTTAATCAAAATTTCCCAATTAGGACTCTTCCTTTTCCAATTCCTCAAACTTTACAGCAAACTGCTTTGGATCAACTCAATGAGATGCAGTGTGCTGGCATCATTGAAAGAGGTAATGGTGAATGGGCATGTCCAATGCTTATGGTTAAGAAAAAATCTCTTGATCCATCTGCCCCACCAACTTTTCGGCTTGCTTTAGATCTTCGCTTACTAAATTCAGTCATAAAATCATCCTCCTACCCTCTCCCTAAAATTTCAACAATAATCTCTAATTTATCTAAATTTAAATACTTCTCCACCCTTGATTTCGGAAACGCCTATTGGCAAGTAGATCTTCCTACAGATCTCCAAAATATCGTCGCTTTCATCACCCCTTTTGCTTCATATTTTTCTAAACGTGTTCCTTTTGGTCTTAAGACAGCGGCGAGTACCTTTCAAAATTTAATTGATAATGTTCTGGAACAGGTAAACCTGCCAGGTATTTTTGCTTACCAAGACGATCTTGTTATTGGTACTAATTCTTTTGAGGAGTCCATTTCAAAAATTTCCAAATTACTTCAGGTTATTTCAAAATTTAATCTTACTCTGTCACCTCATAAATGCTCATTCCATGCTACAACTATTGATTTTCTACGATTTCATATGAAGGAAAATGCAATCTATCCTATTGAAAATAATATTACTAAAATTACTGCTTTTCCTGTACCTACTTCCAAACGTCAAGTTAAACGCTTTTTAGGTGTTTGTGGTTTTTACCGCTCACTTAGTCTAAATTTTGCAGCTCTTACTCGACCATTAATTGATATAACTTCATCCTCAGTAAAATTTAGTTGGTCTCCATTTCTTCAAAAATGTTTTAACAAACTACAATCCATTTTCTTTTCAAAACCTTTTGTAAAATTACCCATGTGGAATCAGGATTTTTATTTGAATTCTGATGCTTCTAATGTAGCCATTTCTGGTATTTTAATGCAAAAATTTAATGACAAATTGTTACCTATTTCCTATTTTAGCAAATCACTTAAGCTTGGTCAGAAAAATTACTCCACGTTAAAGAAAGAACTGTTTGCACTATATCAATCTATAATAGCATTTAAATACTACTTGTATAATAGAAGTTTCACTGTTTTAACGGATAGTAAACCTCTAATTAACTATAAGCATTACTCGTCTCCTATTGATATTGTCACCAGGTGGTTACTCGAAATGAGTGAATATTCAATTAATTATCAGCATATTCCTGGTAAACTTAATGTTTTAGCTGATTATTTTTCTAGACTCAACTGTGATCCTCCGTCTCAAAATTTGTTAACTAATCCTAATATTGTTGACAGTAATGATGTTTTACCTATTACTTCTGTAAATGCAATTGAAATTTAGTCTTTGACAGTTAATCATTGATAGTTATGCATTGACAATTATTCATTAACAGTTATTCATTGACATTTATTCCATTAGTATGTTAATTATTTTAACTGACACATTTTTTATTGTATTGCCACATAAATTTACTTTACTGCATATCTTATTGACATTCATGGTTACGTGCTCAAGTGATAATATTATGTTTATATTATTTGATGTGAAATTTATTTATTCTATTTGATTATTTCATAAATTTATGTATGCTAGCAAAACATTTACTACCAACTACTTTTATATTCACAAACTTTAGTGTAACATTTAATCCTCTCAGGATTTTCTTCTGTTAGTTATTCCACCCAAACGCTTATTTGAAATATGACTTTAATAACTTCACTATTTTTTTATGTTATTTTCTTCTTTGTGTTACCTCATTTTGTCAAATTTTGACAATTTGCTTTATTACTGATTGTGACTATCCTACACTTCATGTTTACTACTACTTCCTTTGTCTTTTTTCGATTGTAGTTAGTTCCATAGCCCTGCATTTTTTTGGCAATTTAGTGAGATGTACTCTAGTTCTTCAAACCACTTTCATTTTCATTTTTTTATTATTTTTCATTTTCTATTTTCCCCTAGAGTAATATTGCTACTTCGTTGTTTTCTATTTTCTTTTTGTAAAATTAAATTTCCGCGCGCAAGATAGGACGTCACCGACCTTCTTGGGACAGTCTCATGTACTTTCCTTTGGCCCAGGCATTGTACATGATTCTAGCTCTGTCTTGGTGTTGGAGGATCTTTAGATCAAATTTAATTTTATTTTTAACCTTCACTTGAAGTTAGGAATTTACTAAAGGCTAGGTGTCCTAGTCAATTCCTCCTTTGCCCAGCTTTCCCCTTAAATTGGAGTTTGTCTTGGTGCATTTTTTTTATTTTTAGCTCAGGTGTCATCTTAATTTGAGACATGCTGTTTGCTACTTCACTTTATTTTTTTTTACTTCCTTTTTTTTGTGCCCAAATGTTCATATATTTTATTTGACAGTTTGTGGTTACAATTGAATGCATTATTGATTGTTGAAAGCTCACACTATAAATCATGTACGTGTACATAAACGAAACAGAATTTATGTTTTATTTCAGAGCCAAAGGAGCCTGAATCAGAGCCATAGGGCCTGATAATATTTTTGTTGAGAGATTTTTTTTCTTTTTGCTATATCATCAAATTAAGAAGTTTTCAAATTCTCTTTAGAATGGGTTGTTTAACTTACTTCCCTGAAAATTATTATATTTATGATAATTATGATTTTTTCAGGTTTATATCACTCTGTGTGTAGATATATTTTATGTTAATGCATAAGACTAAATATGATATCCAACACTTTTGAAATTTTTAATTTCTCGAATTCATGGTTATGGGCAAATGTCCATTTAAATATACATATGTATACCTCAAGATTATATAATTTTTTTCATGTTACATTGTTTTTGCTACAAAATTAATTTATATTTTTCACTCACGAACGAATGTAAGTAGATTTATTGTTATTATAATTGTCAAGAACTCGCGAGAAGTTATCCATCATCATAATACTGCATTGTGTACTACCATTTTCTACTACTTTATGTAATCAAGTATGATATTTTTTTCATGTGTACTATGTGTTTGCCATCCCCATCACAGTGGAATCTTGTCAAATCTTTTTTTTCATCCCTGGACAGGAGGGAGTGTCTATAACGAGGATTATCGTTATAGTCTGTGTGTTTATATATTAACGTTAAGTGCTAGTGTTAAATGAATTAAGAAATATCTTAATCCCTAGTATTCCGAAATGTAACTTGGTTGCTTGAGCTATTAGCAACTTTAGCTTGTAAAGTAGAACAGTTTAATTTTTACTTGTTCCCCAATACGTGGGAGTCTCAATGTTAGCTCTGTACCATTTTGGTGTTCTAGGAAAAACATCTTTAAATCGCCACCTGTTTCTCTTGTGCCTGGGAAAAGCCTCTTAAAATCAGTTACGTTTCTTGGGAAACGCAACCCCGATGTCACTAAAATTGGACTTTTTTTGTATGACTGCCCTTTTAAAAAGGACCGGATATTTCATCCCCGGAATTGCTCTTCTTTAGGGGTACTTTAATTGCCCCGTAAATTGCTGTCTCTAACAATAAATGTAGACTGATTGTCACCGATTTCCCCGTTAACAGCTTTCGGCGGGCGTTTGATTTTTGCCGCGTGGGAAAATGTCTTCCTTAGTCCTGGTAGGAGAGCTACGTCCAATTAAAAATCGGCGCATTTATACGTCAGCTTCGGCTAGACCAATCAGCTATTTGCGCGCCGGTTGTTCGCCTGCTTGGCGTAAGTTCAACTTCATTTTTGGTGGTGAATCGCCTTTTGAATCTAACCGGTTTTTTGTCCGACGCGACCTTTTTCTCGGTGCCGTTCTTGTAGGGTCCCTTCCGGCTGCTTTCTCTCGGTGTTTTCTCATGGCGTTAATTTTAAATTATTGCAACCCTTTCTTCTCTCTTATCTACTGCTGTCCAGTGATGAAATGAAGATATCAGTGAGCCATGTTTCTCGATAGAGATTAGCATCTCAAACATTTTATCAACTAAGCACCCCACCAGATTTTTCTATGCCAAATTATGTGTAAATTATTTGTAAATAGTCTCCGATATTATAATCAAGAATTGGCTCAATATTTTACTCGTAGAAAATGAAAACCATTTTTTTTAATTTTAAATGATTTGGAAGTTTCTTTTGATTACCAGTTACTACAACCTTTTATGTAGATGCTACAAGTGAATACTTGTGGTTATTTTTGCTATCAATAATAGCGTTGTACTATACTATATCGAATTGGTCATCATCCTCATATTCCATTTCTTCTGATGTATGGACGAATCATCTGTTTGTTCCTTTAAATTGTTGCTGAAAGAACCATCATTTTTTTTCTGTCCTGAAGCCGAACTCAGCTGGCCGAACGTCCCTTTCCAGCCTTTCGAACTAGCGGACTCCTTCTTTCGCAGGTAGAACATTTTTAGTGCCGCAGGCGAACATTTGTAGTGTCGTAGTCTTTCGTGCCCTAGAGAACTTTATCTGTAGCGTTGTAATCCTCCTGATGTCTTGAGACAATTCTTCAGCAATCAACCTTATATAGATTGGTGCCTTCTCCAAAGACTTTAATATTCCTGCGACACTCATCCTATTCTGCTTTCTGTCTATCCACTTACTCATCTTCGTATTTCCTGTCCTTATTGCCCTCCACATCCGTAGTAAGCCAGTGGAAAATGTTATTCTAGAAACTTTCATACCGTATAATGTAGATACTCAGCTTCTTCATATCATCAATTTTTTTGTTATTCATGACTACTTTTTCAGAAGCGTGCACTCTTTCCGTAGGAAGTTCAGGAACGTTCTTGTACTTTTTTAAGGTGAACGTTGAAGACCTTCCGTCATCAATAAATTGGTTAACAACTTTTCCTTGGTTAGATTTGTTTAATTCAAATTGTTTGTAAGGTATTGTTTAAATGGTATTCTTTGGTTCTTTGAAACACCACTTCCAGATGTTTCATGCCCTTCCAGGTGTTTTATTCTGAACTAATAGGTTCTTCTTTCAAACTCGATAGTGAGAAATTCCCTGTATTTGTAAAATAAACTTCTTTTGAAAATTGAAGAACACCATTGATCTTAACACTGTACACAAATTATTTATTTCTTTTTTTTGAGGATGGGATTTTACTTGAAACTCTACACTTAATATCGATTATTTCTATCAATGTTTGCATATATATGTATATCTTGATTGTTTCTAGTATCTAACGAATAAAAGAATTCCTTATTTGATTTTTTGTTTCATCAGCAATAGTTAAAGTGCATTTACCTGAACCATCTTACTTTATAGACTTTGTAGCCTTCACCTTTCACTCCTGCTTTTCTTCTGGCATTTCTTGTATAGTTCTCTTCCTTTGTAATACCTCGTTTCCTTTTTGTTTGGGGTTCGTCTTCAGAACTACTACAAGCCATTTTAAAAAGCAAACTATCATAAAGCACTACGTAAAACCCTACAAAAAATTATAACCACAACACAGTAGTTTAACCTCTTCTTTTTTTTTGTTTTTTAATGAGGAGGAACTTGTCGTCAATTTTTCGCCTATACTACGTTGCAGTTGTCCATTTTATTATGGGGGCACCATATAGACGTGCAGCATTACTCCCTATAAACGGACGACACAAACGGAAGCATTTTTCATGGCGCGACAACGGGATTCGATCCGAGCACCCTCAGCCCCAAACACCAGCTCACTGTACTACAGGGCCGCCACAAGCCCAGTCAAAAACAACTCCAGTGCTGTCAACAGAGCAGTTTTGAAAATAGGACGAAAATTAGATTTACTGAAGAAACACGTTATGTGATGTCGCTTGTAGGGGTTTCTGCACTAAGGTTAATATGCAACGTCAATAATAACGCCTAAAAGGGGAATGGCAGTAGGCGGATCTCTGTACAAAAATATGCGTTTACGATAGAATACCCTAATTCGGTAAAAAAATAAAAATCAAAAAAAATGTCTGTTGATAGGTTTTTGAAATAAAGATTCAATTTGTAATTTCAGGAATACGAGTTTTTGATTTTGTTTCATTTTTTTACATCACGTTCAAATATTTTTTGCTGTAAATAATCTCCTCATTAAAACTTTAAAATACAAAGAAAAATCTTTCTTTGCTACATGATATAAGAAATAAAAAATATAGTTTGAATCGCCAGTTTTATAGCAAATGAGCAAAATAATAACATTTTATGCTACTAGAAATTCATAAAACTGTTGGGAAAATATTCAGCATAAACGCGTTGAGAAAAAAGTAAGTAAACTGATGATTTAAAAAATTTTCACGTTTACCAAACACAAAGTTTTTGCATTTAAAAAATATGTAAGCCTTTTTTCCCATTATTAAAAGATTTTTTCCAAGTAAAAATGTTTCTTTTACTTTCTGCTTATCATTTTGTTATCCAAACCGCATGTTGTAATTTTTTGTTTGCTTTTAAATACTCTTTAAATGGGTTATAAAACAAGCAAAATTAAATAAAGTTACGCTTTTCATTAGCAAAAAATCCGTGTTCTGGTACTTTCAGTTGCATCACTAAAATGTTACAAAATTAATAGCAAAATGGAGAGAACAATAAAAAATAGACGAAATTTTAGCTTTTGCTTTTCCGTATCACAAGTCGTATTTTGAAAACATGTTATGTCCAATTCATATTTTATTACATTTTATAGGTATAAATAATAGGTACATTTCACAGGTATTAAAAATTAAACATCAGTAAAAAACATGACAAAGTGTATAGGTATTTATTTAAGCATATAATTAGTAATTCTAACATCATGTTCTTATAATTGTACAAAAAGGTGTATTTAGATGATTAACTTCTTTCTGTTCTTGTTGTTTCTAATGCTCCCTGGGTGGAAGTTTCAGGCCAGGTCCATATAGGCTTTGGGCTGAAGTGTGTGGTTCCAGTTTAGATAGAGAACCACAAGGGTCAGTGACCGTCTTAGATGCCGCTACAATTTCGAATGAGCACCCCCAGGAGCGACATCTGTGGGATCGTACCCTCTTCCAACCTCTCTGACATCATAGAGGGATATTCCAGTCTACGGATATATCATGACCATATCCAGCCTAGACACGGAGGTATTTAATGGTAGGTGCCGGAATGTGATTCGAGGTTCCTCAGTACCGAAACCAAACGAAGACCACCGATTAACTTCTAGATGTGACTTAATAACTAATTTTATAATAAATGATTCAGTAAACTTGAAGGGTAAAACTAATGATACGTCTCAGTGTAAATCTACCAAAGAGACTATCTTTCAATAAAGAAATACTTTTGTTCAAAAGATCGTGATGAATGGTTCAAAATATAGTACACGCATATTCCCATCTATATGCACACAAATACAAGAGATCAAATTGTTTATCCGAAATATTTGAGGTATTTTGGTACCAAAAAACTGATAAACGGAATAATGGATAAGCATTTTTCATCATATTTCATAAATGCTTCCGCTCTAAGCTTTAAATGTGAAAAATAAAATGATTTAATATAAACAGTTTCGTGTTTAACTTTCTGAATGGCTTAAAAGAGATTTGGAATTTCACTGTATAAGGAAAAATTCCAAAATTGTTTGCATGATTGCACTTTGTTACATATGCAAAGTGTTTATAAATTAATCATTCCAAATCATAAAGAGTAATGGTTCTCAACCAGGGGCGTTACTCCCTGAGGAGGCGTGAGGGTTATTCAGTAAGAGAGGGGGCAGCGTGGATGGTAAGCAAACGATATGAGTGAAACGTATGTTACTTGCATTACTTACATATTTCGAGCCCCGGTATGGACGTAGGGTCCAAGAATCATCCAAAGGAGAGGGAGGGGTTTGCACATAAAAAGGTTAATAATCACTAATATAGAGTGATAATTCGTGCTTTCGGATACACTATGATTTAACACAAGAAAACATTTAATGAGGAAATCATTTTGTTTTAAGGAACATATCACCCGTAAAATTGTTTGACAATGAACACTGTCAAAGTACTCTAACATTGTCTGTACAATTAATACCCTTATACGAACTAATAATACTAGGAGCTTATATATATATATATATATATATATATATATATATATATATATATATATATGTATATATAGATATATATAGATATATATATAGATATATATATATATATATATATATATATATATATATATATATATATATATATATATATATAAGGGAAAAGAACTTGTTTCCTAATTTTATATAATAATCTGACCAAAAAGAATGTAATTATTAACTTCAAATTTTGAAACATAGTAAAAGTTTTATGTGTAGTATATTCAACAAACAAGGTAATAAACTCTTCCTAAAAGCTTAATTATAAGTATTAAATGTGATAAAGTCTCTTTTTATGCTTGAGTGATAGAGAAAATAAAGCTGGATTATAATCCCTGGTGTCTGCCAAATATCTCGTTAACATAGACTTGTTTTTTAGCACTCCTCTATTTAAAGTGAACGATTAACAAGAATACAAATATCCAAGGAGTAATTCTGTAAGATAAACATATTATTCATATGTTTTTGTCAAGATAAATAAAAATTCATCTGTTAATTAAGACATTCATTACAGTCTAGAAGCTGTCGAACTGCACAAAGCATTGTTAAACTTATACACCTTCTTTCATCTAAAAAGAGCTTGATTTATGTCTTTAAAAAAACTAGGTCGATGTAATTTTTGTCTCATTAAATAAATTTTTATGGAGGTGCAGTAGAAAATAAAATGAATTAAGAGCTGATTCTGTATGAGTAATGATATTTAATAGGGAAAATAACATTCTCTTTTTAAGGATAAAAAGAATTGAATATGACGTACTTATTTGATCTTTTTCTCAAAGACGTTATTGATTTTTGTTTAAAAGATTAATTATTCTGAAACATTTTTAAAAAAGAGTAATATGAATGAATTTTCTCCTTATTATAACGAGAAAGTTTTTTTTCGTGAAAGGAATGCTGGGATTTGTTTTTTAAGTTATAAAATTACAATCACTGGAGCTATAAAATTTTATTTACCGTAAATAATGTGGTCTTGGTGGTTTTTCAAGATTTTTCAATATATTTTTCTTTTGTGGTAGTTTTAGTTGTTTACGGCATCACACCGAAGGGAATTTTCTCGATACTGAGCAACGCCGACTTAGTGTCCTGAACAGAATAAAAATTCAGATTCCTCCTCCCTGAAACTTATGTTTCCACGAATAAAAACGCATTTTTATTAATATGTTGTAGTACCAATACGTTGTAGATACCAATATGTTGTAGTTCACCAAATATTAAACAACTGGATAACTTTTAGTCACCGAGTTCAGAAAGGCTGAATAGTCTTTTACTGAAGAATCGTTTACTTTCTGAGTACAAATGATGTGGCTATCAAATGTTATTCACTCTACTGGGTATAAGATGATGCGCATAACCTCTCTAAGGAATCTGAAATGTTTAAACAAAGAACGCTATCGGTTGGGTCCCGTAATAGATTGTCACTCCCACCACAGATTTCTTCCAGACGGAAGATTTATCGATGACACTAGTAAAAACAGGTTCCTTGAATCCCAGCCCCTCACATATTTACCTTTGATTTTTTCAAATTATAACTTGAATAGTTCCAAGAACAACAGTTTTGGTTTGAATAGTGTTTAATCCTATTTTCTTCTTATAGTTCATAGCAAACGAATTTGCATCGGGAGATGTGGCACTCGGGTAACCCACCTTTGTCAAAAAAGACCCATTGGGAACACCTCTGGAATAATGGTAGGAAAAGCTATCGCTTTTATATTCGATGTATTGAAATATCGCTGAATGACAGACTGAAAAGGATTATAAGAACTTTGATGATATCTTACGAACTACTGCGCTGCCACAGGTGTCACGTCTGCCCTTCATGGTGATGCCATTTTTCAGCGACTGGCATGTGTCTCTCAAGCCTAAGCTAGCCTAACTTTAAGTTTCAAGTTTCACTGATATCCTACGTTCCAACACCTTTCCGAAATCAGTAATGTGGTAAAACGATGACTGCGACTGCAATCTGTAACAGCAAAATGCTTGGTATTTTTAAAAGAAGTAAATTGTTTCGAAGACAGATATTTCTCTCACATTGAAAATAGTTTATACCTTCCAAAGTAATTTACTTTTTGGTTGTTTTCAAAAACATACTTTGACTGACAAAAACATACTGACTAAAAGAATACATGACTATTTTCATGTATTCTTTTTACACTTTTAAAAAGTGTTTGTAATAATAAAGAAAACTTTGTTTTGCTTTTTTACTCTTAGTCCTTTTTAAATCAGTTCAACAAGTTTCGGAGGTGCTTATTTCCCAAAATACTGTTATTTCAGTTACTGACTTATCAAGATATAAGACCACTGAAGAGAAATTTCAGCTTCATATCGAAATCAATTGGGCAGGAAATTACAATATACATGGATTCGTGCTGCACGGCCGAAATTCGTCTTTTGAAAACTAACGATTTTCCAAAATGGCTTAATTCATTGGATGTATAAAATTAGCAAAGGATTTATTTTCCAACGGGATTTATATTTAAAGTGGACGGTTTTCATATCAAGCATTTCACTTCTTTATTATTATCCTTTCCTTAGCATCTGCGTAAACGACAATCACATCAATAAAAATTCTCCTCACGCTTTTTTTGGACGACATACCCTCAACTCACGATAAGGGTATGTCGCCCTTGCCCTTGTTAATGAGAAACAGGGGCTTATTAAAAGGAAGTCTTGAAAGATTAAGTTAAATCCTGCAGAATGTCATGCTATCATAAAGGGTGTGGGCTTAACTCTACATAAACAACGTCAATGTAAAAACACTCAGTTATAAAATCCTTTATCGGAATCCTCCATGTCCGTGCCTAAGGCTCATTTTTAACTATTGAGGGTTTTCCAAAAATTTTCAGACTTACCTGAAACAATTGTCTCAAGGAACTGAAACCAAGTAGTCTACCCAGTTGGCTAACTTTGTTTCAGCTGCCTCTACATACCCTTTTTGCCATTGGCAATCCTCATCGATTCTCACACAGCTTTAAGATAACAGGGAAGACTATCATTGGGTCATCACTACAGGACGCCATCACTCCCAAACTTAATATAACTTGATGCTTAAAACGAAATCAATATCATTTGTGAATAACGCGGATAAGACTCAACAGACAAATCAGTCTATATACATCAGGGATGTCAAACTCAAAGGCTTCCTTGGGCCAAACAAACAAGGTTTAACTATAGGTGGGCCGCAAAAAAAATCAATAATAATAGAAACGTAGGTTTATTTACCTAATTACAGTATATTCAACATAAATGTATGCATTTTGTTTAATAATAGCAAAAAAGAGTATCATTAAAAAAACATTTAGCGAACTATTCCTATCTTATTATAATTCTGCGTCGGTTATTTTATTATATATTATTGTGTGCCAATATATTGGCCGGGTCGCAAAAATGTTCGTCGGGGGCGCATGCGGCCCGCGGACCGCGAGTTTGACACCCCATATGTACATCATATGAATGATATATTAGGCCCTTATGCAAAAATGAGTATTTTTTCTTATAAGAGAAAAATCCTTAAATCGTCGCTGCATTTTGACGTCTATTATTTAATAAAATATAATTTTGGAATAACCCTTACTGGAACTGAACACAATTAAAAACATTCATCAGTGATGTAATTAGACAAAATTTTAACAAATTGTTTTAGTTTTGTTGTAGTTGCTATCCTAAAATATCACATATATCCCCTGTATAAAAATAGTATTTGAAAGAACTTAATTGGTTGTTCATCTTTTGTACTTGGCGTTTGAATTTCTTCGGGTGACTTTTTTTCCCAATTTACTGAAGAAGACAATAAAAAAAATTTCAAACAGCTTTTGGGTATTTTTGTAGTAAATAATACTTTCAAAAAATGATCAGTCCTACCTATTTATTTTTCAATATATGAATTTATTTATTGAATTCGTTTGAGCTTGACTGGAGAACAAAATTTATTATGAACCAAAAAAATAGCTAATCTCCATTTAGAAACACTGAAAGGAAATCCCACATACAATACTAAAAGAAATATCTCAGTATTCATCCACTTAACTTAATGGGTTTTACTGATGAAAAAGTCATTCAACGAAAGCTTTTATTCTTCTTGTAAAGTTTTTCGATTATGTATCAACATATAAAGTTCTTTAACTTTAGTTCGTTTCCGTACAGAGGGAATGTTTTCTTAGTGAATTAAAATTGGTGTTTTGAGCATGATTCTTTTTATTTTATAGAGAGAGGATAACGTAATTTAAATGTTTCTTTTATAAAACTATATCATTATTACACTTTTAAAGATAAAAAAATATTTTTCAAGCTATTACTGTAAATTATTACCTATATTTCCATGAATATGTTCTAGAGCTAGAAACAAATTCTTTTTAATTCTTTAAATGGAATGGAGGATAGTTTTTTCGTATATAAACAGTTTAATCTATTCTAACGCATTCACGTATTTTGTTTACATATTTTCATTGACTGATTTGTTTTTCTGTATATTTGTTCTGTATAACTTCTTTTTAAAACTGTAAACAAAATTTTGAGTACTCGTCCTTGATAACTCTCAAAAGTTGTTTTGAGGGAAACATATTAAATTCCTTTAATAAATTCCTTGAAGTTGGACTTGAATTAAAATGAGTTGAGTTTTAAATTCTACATTATGTTATAAAAAGTTTAATAACAGGAAAATTTATGGCTAACACACTTAACGAAATTCCTGAAATTCATTTCTACGATTCGTCCCAAAAAAGTACTGCCATAATTATAATCTTATGTTAGTAAATTTCAGTGTTTTAAATACTTTAATTGTCTTTGCTATTTACAAACTTAAACTGGCAATAAAATAATCCTTTCTTATTTTCTTTTACTTTCCATAATTCAGCCACAATTGTAATCTATGACACTTCCCTAGAGTATTCCTATTTATAACTTCCCTTAAAAATTATAACTTCCCTTAAAAATTATAACTTCCCTAGGGACTGATAATTTTCATAAATATAATAATTTTTTCAACTCAACCCTACTGTTAAAGAAAGAGCATTATGGAGACGGAGCTGTCGGAGGTTATATGATTTGAAATATGCGGATTTCTCTGCCGATTATTGTCGATTTAAAAAGAAAATATATACATTTTAGTTTAAATTGAATAGAAAAAATATATATGGGAGCGCTAGATTAATTTTTTCCTTAATATTTGACATATCTGGACTTTATTATTTTAAATGATATTTTTTTTAAATGGTCGATTGTTTCAGACATTTCTACTCAGATTACAAACGAATGAATAATAGCGAATGTGTTCAAAAAAACGGATAGAACAGTTAAAACGGTGTCGAAAATTACATATTTCATAGATTACTATAATAGAAATTTTAAAGCAAAATAAAATTAATATATTTTACATACAAAAATTTAAAAAGTAAACAATAGAAATAAACAAAATTAAAATTCAAGCATAGACTGCTAAATCACTATAACATAAAACATATCCTGCAAAGAAAACATTTTCAATAAAGGATAGCGCAGAAGCTTCATATCCCCATAATGAAAAAACAAATAAATAATCCAACAGATATAGATAAAAAATTATACTAAAATAGACAAAAAACAAACAGAAATCAAGCACTCTGGGCATCCACGCACCAACGGCAAGATTCTGTATAAGTGCCAGAACTGAACCATAAAACGACAGAGGTAATCGACAGGTCTGGTCATCAGGGAGCCTAACCATGTCAATTACCTCAAGGGGAACTTTCTGACTAGGATGCAGGTAAGCCCAAAAGACATCCCAAGGCCCCGTGTCCCCCAAATAAGCAATTAGTCAAGAAGAAAATGAAAAGACAAACACAACTTACTGTATGGGCTCAACGCACCTTACAATCAAGCACACAAAAATCCTAATGCAAAGTAATCGGTGCCTACACACCCCAATTCCGTAAGTGACGGTTATGGCGAAACAGCAGCCAGTTCTATCCTAAAGGTTACGACATTGTAACATTACTATAGCTCCACCCCCCATTACAACTTAACCAAAAGAAAACACAAATACTATTCTAAACATCTTTAAAAATTCCTGAGTCTAAACGCCATTTTTTTAAACTTTTAAATTACCGAAATTTTTAGGGAAATCGTTTTTTCTTAAGTTTTCTTCGAAAATGCTACATGCCTCCAAAAAATCCCCAGCGTTGTTACATATGTTTTTTATTCTGTAAAGTTGTGAGTAAAAAATATTATAATAAATTTTATAGTTTAAGTTGCTATGGAAATTGGTAAAAGTAATAACCTCGAAGTTAAAATCTAACCTTTTATCATAAATCCCTATTTTTATTTCCCTATTTTGAATTTTAATTTTTAAATCCAGATAAGTCGCACAAAGATTATTTTCGTTAGTCCGGTTTAAAGTAAGTTCCTTCGGGTAGATTTGATTAAGAAACTCCAAAACGTTACAGTTAAAAATTATGAGGTCATCAATATATCTAAATCCGGTAAAATTAACCTTTAGGATACCTTTAGGATACCTTTAGGATACGTAACCTTTAGGATAGAACTGGCTGCTGTTTCGCCATAACCGTCACTTACGGAATTGGGGTGTGTAGGCACCGATTACTTTGCATTAGGATTTTTGTGTGCTTGATTGTAAGGTGCGTTGAGCCCATACAGTAAGTTGTGTTTGTCTTTTCATTTTCTTCTTGACTAATTGCTTCTTTGGCTGACTCGGGGCCTTGGGATGTCTTTTGGGCTTACCTGCATCCTAGTCAGAAAGTTCCCCTTGAGGTAATTGACATGGTTAGGCTCCCTGATGACCAGACCTGTCGATTACCTCTGTCGTTTTATGGTTCAGTTCCGGCACTTATACAGAATCTTGCCGTTGGTGCGTGGATGCCCAGAGTGCTTGATTTCTGTTTGTTTTTTGTCTATTTTAGTATAATTTTTTATCTATATCTGTTGGATTATTTATTGCATACAAAAATTTTCATATCTTCGGGAGTAAACATTTTATTTTGCGGACCGAAAATTTTCATGAATATAATATTTCTTGTACGCCAAACCTTCTGTTAAATAAAGTATCATATTGTAAAATCGCGTGTTGCTGAGGTATTAATTTATGTCGAAAAATGCTTCAAATGCTTATACACTCTTAGACATCCCCCCCCCCAAAAAAAAAAAAACGACGCACCAAGAAGGGGAAATGGAAATTGAACACAAATTGATATGCATACAGGTTTCGACGGAAAATGCAAAGTTTTAAAGTTTGGCGGCCAATGAATGAACATGTGACGCTGTAGCGCAACTTAACTGCGTAATTGGCAGGATATTAAAGAGGAAAAATTTCGATTCCAGGTCATACATTCTTTGCGAATTTCATTTCATGTACTCAGGTAGACAGTAACTATGCCAGTAACTATACATTTGTGCGAACAACATGCGCAGATGTCAGCATTTGAGAGAGGACGGGTAGCTGGGCTCAAAGAAGCCGGTTGGTATAATCGGCGAATCGATGGATTTTTTAATAGGAACGATGCCACTATTAGACGATGTTGGCAGTAATGGGTGAACCATGGCCGAACACAGCGTCAGGAAGGAAGCGGTCGGCCTAGAGAAATCACAGAACGTGAGGACCGAGCAATCGTCAGAGCGGCACTCACAGCCCCAGATTCATCATTATCATCGTACGTGCAACTGGTGTTTCAGTGACCGAAAGGACCATACATAGACGGCTCAGAGAAAGGGAGCTGAGCTCACGGTGCCCATTGCGCCGACTACCATTGACCTCTGTACACCGACAAGCTCGTTTTCAGTGATGCAGGGCACATTCAACCTGGATTGTCACTGATTGGAGTAGAATTGTCTTCGGCGATGGGTCCCGCTTCGAATTGAGCCCCGATAACCAGCGAATACGTGTCTGGAGATGCCCCGGTCAGCGGTGGGATACCAACCTGACTGTCTTCCGCCATACGGGCCGACAACCAGGAATGATGGTCTGGGGTGCCATTTCATTTCATAACAGTACCCCTTTGATGGTCATCGGCGGCAACCTTACAGCTCAGCGGTACGTCCACGATATTCTACGCCCCGTTGTGTTGCCCTTCATATCACGCTATCCTGGGCTTACATTTCAGTAAAATAAGGTCCGCTCGCACACGGCGAGAGTTTCTACTGCTTGTCTTCATGCTTGCTCAACTCTGCCTTGGCCAGCAAGGTCGCTGCATCTCCCCCCCCCTCCATTCAGCACCTTTGGCGCATTATGGGCAGGGCTCTCCAACCATCTCGGGATTTTGACGATCTGACGCGCCTATTGGACAGAATTTGGCATAATATCCCGCAGGAGGACATCCGCCACCTCTATCTGTCAATTCCAAGCCAAATAAACGCTTGCATAAGGGAATAACTGCCGAATAACTGCTTGCATAGGTGGACCATCGCGTTATTAACTTTTTCACTTTGTGGAGCTCTTTCTTTTGGATAAATCATCCAATTTTTCTCAAATTGTAATCATTTGTTTTTCTGTACATGTACATCTCATCTACCGATTTTCGTCCTATTCAGATAATTACTTCTTGGTGCATCGTTTTTTATTTGTCTAAGAGTGTACATAATTTTGCATCGTTCAACGCAAAGGATAAAACGCAAATTATACTGTGTCAATTCCTTGTCAAACGATGGTGAAAAAATGGAGGGGGGGGGGGAAATTAACTTAAGCTAGAATGAAATGACGGTAAGTAAATTATAAGTAATGGTATTAAGCAGAAAAACTAACATTTTCTGAATAGCGAGTCCAATAAACAGGCATTCATAATTAAACGAGGATTACAAAATTTAAAATGATTTTGTTACGCGCAGCTGACTATCCCATTATCTAATCACTGACGCGCCAGCGTCCTAATCATTTTGCCATTGATACCCTTCCTTAGATTATCCAATGATATATAAAAGTGATATATAAGAAACGTTTCTTCTCCTTAGACATCGCGATCGCTTTAAAGAAAATCGCTATTAAGAAAATATACTCTTAGTCTAACATCAGTGCAATATATATATATATATATATATATACTCGCATATTTATATATGTGTGTGTGTGTGTGTTTCATTTATGTTATACTATAATTATGAGGAACCTGAATATTTTTTACCTAGTACTTTATCGATACATGGTCGATGCTTCCAGACATGAAGTCGACTGCAATAAAAAAAATTATATATTTGAGAGTCCTTCTAAAAAGTTTGATCTCTAAAAAAGATTCCTATGTTTCACAGATCGAATTTTCGAAATCTTCAAGTAATAAAATATTATTTTGGGGCCGAAAATTTTTTATGCATGTGATATATTTTTTCACCTTTGGTGAGGAAACTCCTTTGGTGAGGAAAGAACTTCACATTGTAAAATCATTTGTTTTTGACTTACAAAATTTGTCGAGAGAATCTTTAAAGGCTTATATATAACAGTAGAGCGTTCAATGGTTATACATAACAGTAGAGTGAAGAAATAGCAGCAATAATCTTTATTTCTACGCAAAGGATGGCAAGAACTTTTTTTAATATTCTTTGTGTGTGTGTGTATTTGTTTGTGTATGTATGATTATTCATTGAAACCTCAATAGAATCACACTAAATACTTTTTAAGCTGGAAAGATGAATACAGAATGCTAAATATATCGTCATTTCTAATTTAACCTGTATTGCAAAAATATCCAAAAACGCTTGGCTTTCGCGAGTTCTGAACCCACGTTCTTCTCTAAGAAATGCCAGCATCCTGACTAATCTTCCCTCCCCACATTAATATGTAGGTCATTAAATAAAGTATAATGATTAAAAGAAGAATGTTCAAGACACAGATGCAAGATTAATTATGAGGTAGGAAAACATGCATTTTTATTTTGTTTATTCTGCAAAATATTTCATATATATATATATATATATATATATATATATATATATATATATATATATATATATATATATAATGTGGATTCTAGAAAATGTATTATAATTTCCTGTTTTCTTAGGAAGCAATGTTTATATTTGAATCATCTTCATTAGAAAACAATTTGTCTTAGAAACTTATGCATCATACCATCGCTGGCACGAATTATTCTTTCCCATCTATATTCGACTTTGTCGGAAGGACAATTTGTCTTGTACGTAAAATAAAGTTCCGTAATTAGTAGCAGGTGACTTAGATGTATAATATAGTCGCACATAGTAGCGGTAATTAACATACTTTCATAATATTTAAGAAATGAACTTAATGGATTGTAACAGTTAGAGTATTGGAAAATCATTATCATGGCAGACTTACACAAAACTTGCTGTAGATAATAGATGACATGTTATTTCTTTTCAAGTATACGGTTCTGATGCTAAACTTTTGAACAATTTGTGCTTATGGTATACGATGTTGTTTAAGCACAGTATTGTAAAATATGAGTATGTAAATCTTATTCATATCCCGATAAAGATCCTTCGAGACCTACCTTTTAGTCATATCAAATTAAATTGCTATCTTTTCCTAATTAATATCTTCAACACCAACTTTCTATTACCTATTTATCTCATAACACATTTTAATGCTGGTTAAGGAATCGACTCTTGATTTTTTAAGACAGTTTTTTTAAACTTTCCTATGTTTTGTCTTCACATAATAGGAGTGTATAGTCGTATAAAAAGAACATTTGTGGTATATGAGTATTTACACTTCACTTTATTAGCTACCTAATCGATGCGCTTACAAGTTTCTTGAAAAATTTCACCTCGCACTTAAAAATAATATAGCCTAATAAACTTGAATTTTATACTTTAATTAATCTAAATAGTACCATCGGTGACATATGAGTATAATACTACTTTCAATGAAAAACAATGAGCCAATTAATTAATCTTATAAGAAAGATAATTTAATCAGGCCATGTAAATATCATTTTTTATTTCTTTACTAATGCTTATCTTGGACCCAATCAGCTGGAACTTATTAAAACATATCCATAATAATATCTTTGGTGATAATCTTTCTGGAGCTTAATAGTCACAACATCAACAGACTTTGTCCATTTCCATTTTTAAATAATCAGTTGCCTCATAAGCACCCATAAATCTTTTAATCCAATTTAGCTATGCTCCTCTTGTTTTTTCTAATGAGTTCTAATCAATTAAAAAGATTTCTAACAATAAAAATCAAAAGGAGGCAATCCCAATTTAAATGTATTCTAATAGTAAAGCTTTTCTGTCTCTAAGTCTGATCTCTTGACATCTCAGAAGTGGTTTTATTCCTATATATATGAAATTGACCAGATTAATGCTTTCTATAAAAATGACCACATAATTTCAAGAGTTCTCTCAAGAAAAATAAAACCAAGCATTTTTTGGAGGTTATTTCATACCTATGTCTTACATATTTAGCTATGCTCAGAATTATTTACTTCAGAATAACACTTAATTTTTAAAACACATTTGAGTTCCTTATTTTAAATATTTAAAATTTATATTTTACTGTGGGTAAAAATTTTGAAAAGTTATAAATTATAAATATACAACAACCAAGAACAAAATTATTAATCAATACACCTGATAGGTTAACTAAATTTACTTATAAGGAGTATTATCAAATCATTTTCCCTTATCCGAGATTTTCCCTCGAGTTTAAACCTCCTACAGAAACGCTAGCGCAAGTTACTTTACCATAAGAAATGAGAAAATCTTAATTTTCATAAAAACACCCTGGTGGTTAGCGCTTCAACATTCATTATTAAGGAAGCCCGATTTCAGTCCCGACAAGGGCCACTGAATGGTACCACGCCAGGTATCAGCATGTTAAATCTGTAGGACGAAGAATCCCCCAACAGATAAGTATTTTTAGGACTGAGAGGAGGGTGCGAACACCCTAGATGTCATCACTGAGAGAGTTCAGTCTGAATTGTGGTGATACTCACATAGGGAACAATGTTGGTTCACCTAATTGGTGCTCCCACAGTGAAGAAACCAACAAATTCGCAGTGTATGTATGGTTGAATCTTTCCGGACAAATACCTACTGTATTGGGGATTAAAATCTTAACGATCAGCTACTAGCTGGTCACTTTATCAGGATTACACATCATTGGGTCACGTTTTGATCTCTACTGCGATTTTCATTGGCCTGAACTCTATGAGATATTGGCAGTGGGTGTGAGGAATCTGTGACTATATTCGATTAACTGTACTTTCCAGTTCTTTACGATATGATGGTTCTGGATCCAACTGCCTGATGCCCATTTTGACCTCCTCCCACAAATGCTCGATTGTATCGAAACTTGGTGACTGTGGAGGTCACTAAAATAGGTTCAGTCTTCGATATGCTCCGATATGCTGGGTAAAATGTGACCTTTGTGCATTGAAACATTGTCCTATTTGCAGTATCCATCTCCAGTGGGTAAACCATTAACAAATCTGGAAGTACTTGTGCCCCGACAATATTTGAATACCTTTTGGCTTCAAAATGTTCCTCCACGTGAATTAAGATGTCCAAATAATACAGGAACACATCCCCCAACCCATGACATTGTCTCCACCAGCTTGAAGTGTTGTGGCATTGGGATTCGGTTACATGCTATTGTATTTTCCCCCATTCACCACCTGCATGGTGTAATTGAAAACGTGATTCTTCGGACCACTTTACCCTTTTCCCTTCATTTACTGACCAATAAATGTGATCCCGTGTGAACTGTAGGCTTTTATCTTGTTAGTTGCAGACAGCAAAGAATTTCGAATAAACCTTCCATACCCTATATAGCGTAATGTGTGGTAAACAGTACGTTTAGTGACCATTGGAGTTAGTCCTTAATTAAAACTAGCTGCAATTTGACTGACTGGCGTCCTTCTGTAGGACTGGACAAGACTGGAAACTCCCTTTTCATCTTGAACATCCAATTTCCGGGCGCGACTACGTGTCTTATGTTGAGACCTTGTTTTTTGTTTGATAGCCCAGTCTTTATAAACGTGATTAACAGCTGTTCTCAAATACTTCTCAGGCGAGCATTTTCAGTGATACTCGCTCCACATCTTCTAACACCCACATTCAACCTCTGTTCAAATTCCGTTAAATCCCGATTGTTACTCATTCCTTTACAAGCAATACACCTCAACTATCTTTACAATCATCCAGTAATCCCTTTTTATTCCAGCTTAACATCAAGCTAATTTACAACAGCTTGACGTCATAGCTAATTTGCTTAAAATTGTCAGACAAAATAATATGAATTGTCATACTAAATTGGACATTCATTTTGATTAACTTTATACTATGAATATATGAAGTCAACGTTCCCTGTGTTGGGAGTAATATATTTAAAACTGAAATTTTTTTAACTCCTTTTCCGTAAGCTAATATTACTTGTTGCAGTTTTGTTATCGCCTTCTAAGACATTTAATGTGGAATCGGCGACTCCTGGAAGAATTGTACTTCTATATAAATCACAAGAAATACAATTTTCGTATTTTAGCTTAGCATTTCCCCCCGCAGACTATGAGATGAAAGTGACTTTTTTATCAGCATGGTTACTAACACAGTTATATAGTACACAACTTTTCGTTAAGGAAGATAAAAGATGTTTTAAATGAAAAACTACAAAAATTAAAATTAAGAAGATTAAATTTATTTTGATAAGAAAGTGTCTAAAAATAGTTATAAAAAACTGAGTTTTTTAACTTCGTTTATCATGGGGTATTAAGAAATTTACTTTTACTTTGGTTAAACTCAGTGGGTGAACAACATACTTTTTCGCACGTTGCATCGTCGGTAGCATGTAAATAAATGTTACTTTATAATAATGTCATTTTCCTCCAGTTTTAAAGTAGCTCTATTTGCTGAATGAAGTAAAGATTTGCTAATTTTCTCGTAAAATGATATCATTAAACTAGTTTATAAAAAATAAAGATTACTTCATAAATCCACTTGATGTTTTATTAATATAGAAAATCCCTTAAAAAATTAAACCCCATTAACTTTAAGAAGAAATCCAATGTGCCCTTTGAAAGTTTGCCTCTTAAAAGGATTTTCAATACAAAATAGAGATCATAAATTTCCATAATAGTATGCACTTAAGACATTAAAAAATCTGAATGCTATCAGTCTTGCATAATTCTGTATTCAGAGACCTTAATTGTCTAAATCTCTGATTCTGATTTAAATTTTAGTATTTAATCTAGTATTTCCTAAACAGGAATTATTATAACTAAATGTTTTGATCCTCCATTGAATATAAATTATTTTCAAGTCTGACGTAAACTGTAACTACACAATTTAATGGAAATTTTGAAATAAATATTCGTAATTAATATCTAAATTTGCATTCGTTTATGGTGTTCCTCAAATGCAGTTTGTGAGAGATATTTTATGTTATCCTCGGGTTCTAACATAGTTTGTTGTACTACACTTCATAATAATACTTGAAAATATACTTACTGAGAAACTTGTCTTAACTATAACCTGACAGCAATTTAACATCATCATCTCAGAATAGTTACTTGAGATATGTCAAGTTTTTGAGAATATGTATAGAATATTAGTAGTATAAATTGAAATACTCACTGCAGACATGTCATCATTCCTAAGTTATTAAGATCTTGAACAAATCAATTCATCGTCTAGTTATTTATTACTCTAAATTAGATTAGGGCTTAAAGCAAATACACTGAACGTTAATCCTTTTCATTCTATAAATGAATACCTTAGTAAATGCTGTTTGTTTCAAGTAAATATTTTTTTTCATAAATCTTCAGCATTAATTTTAATGTGTTAAAAAGTTTATTTCAATTAACACATAAAATAAAAATAAAACCTTAATTTTTAAACTTGAAATATTGATATTTTCAAGAGGGTAGTTTTTTCAGGAAGAAATTTCATTTTAAAATAATATAATCTATATACTGGTTGATTCGTTTATGATGTTGAAGGGCCATTTTTTGCAATAAAGGGCTAAACATACCGTAACTTATCATACCTGTAAATAAGCATAAAATAAGTATGAAATCTGCCTTTTTGAATAAACAGTCAACGCAGCTTCTGGACGATTTTAAATACTGGAATAACGATCTTACTTTGCCATTCTTCATTCTAGTTTTAGTATTTATTTTCTTCCTTTATCTAAAACGAGAAGCAAGAAAGACCCATAACCCCCTATATAAATGGGAATGAAACCCATAAAATTATATTATCGTTAAGCTCATAGGGGCATCTGCTTAGCAGAACATACATACAAAGAATAGATGAAGTATCAATTGATAAAACAAAACACATCAGATAACACACACAATAAAGGAAACAAAATTTGGGGTCATTTTGACCCTTAATTTTGTTAAATAGGTGTAAAATAGAAAGATTTTCTGTAATATTCAAATTAGATTTAAATTAGCCATAACTTTAAGAAAAGTTAAAAAAATATGTCAATTCTAATGCTGTTGAGCATTTATTTTTCGAAACATTTGACTTAACTGTGATCATTTAAACTCGAATTTTCGCTCCTCAGGATCGGCTCATCCATATTTTTTCTTGAAATTTCGTAAAAATGTCACCTACCTGTCTTAGAATTATGATACAGATTTCATGGATGAAGTAAAAAATAAATTCTGGATGTGTAGTAGATTTTAAATTATAAACGTGTAGTAAGTAGATGTAACTTTACTCCTTACAAATATTCCTAAATCGACTCTTAATTCCCAGTTAAAACGAAAAAATTATTTCGTTTTGAATATGAAAACAGATAATTGTAACAAAGCTCTTCAAATAGTTTATTCATAAACTTCTAAAAGTTGTTGTTTTTTCAATTAACTTTTTTTTTTCAATCGTATGCAAAAATAACCTTCCCAGGAGAGAACATTATGTGATAAACAGACATATTAGATTAAGCCATTAGTTAAGCTATTTTTTTCAACATAAAATACTGTAATACTAACAATTAAACTTATTTTACAGCATGTACAGAGTTATCGATAACAACCACACACTTTTTGTTTTCGTTTCTACAACGCATCAATAAAAAGAAATATAACAATGATAGAAAAGACGCTGTGCTACGTCTTTATTCTAGAAATAAGATTTCCTAGTAGCTCTGACTTACTGTTTTTTTCTAAAACGATTACAATTTTGTACAATAATAAGTAAAAAAATAAATTTAAGTTTTAATACAGATAATTAGAAATCATTATTACATAAAAATGTTTTTGCTAATGGACGTTTTACGCTTATAGACATATATTCAACACATATCCTATTAAAAAGTCCATTTGGACCTGAGAATAGATATCCATTAAAAAATAAATGTTAAACTAATCATTTTAAATCATATCCAATAAATTAGAAGACATAAAATTTTATAATCGATATCAGTTAAATCCTTAAACTGTAAAATTATCGCAAATCATACCTAATTGCTATAAAATCCTATAAAATGTAATTAAAGCTTTCCAAATGCCAAATTCTTTTTGAAAAATTTAGTCATTACAATTTGAGTAGCTATTTCAATAACAGTAAATTAAAACACTGAAAGGAAATAGATGATAAACGTGTATTTTAAAATATAAATCATTGAAAACGATCTTTTTTCATGTAAATATATGAAAACGGAATTTATAAGTACACTGCTGGCCACCCAAATTGCAACACCAAGAAAGACAAGAGATATCACAACGAAATTTATTTTGTAGATAACATGTTGACCAAGTATCAAATGATTAAATTTATAGACTTCTGTGAAGTGTGGTTCCTGCCAAAATCAGTAGCCAGAGTAGCCGCCATTGTTGGAGATCACCGCTGCCACACGCCTCGGCATTGATTCAAAGAGACTTTGGATGAGTTCTTGGGGTACAGCAGACCAAGCAGCTTCCACACGTTGCCAAAGTTGATCTGCTGTGGCAGCTGGGGATGGAATCTGGGTCAATCGTAGAGCAACCATGGACCACATGTTTTCTATCGGCGAAAGATCCGGAGAGCAAGGCGGCCAGGGAAGCAATTCAATCTGGCGATTGACGAAGAACCGTTGGACAATACGTGCCACGTGTGGTCGCGCATTATCCTGTTGAAATATGGCTGTGGGCAAGCCCTGAAGGTAAGGAAGGACAACTGGCTCCAACACCTCGGAGATGTAGCGCTGGCTGTTTAAAGTACCGGCAATGCGTACTAGAGGTGTTCGAGAGTGATATCCAATACCGCCCCATACCATAATACCCGGTGCAGGACCAGTGTGGCGGTGCATAACGCAGCTGTTCAGCATCCTCTCTTCACGGTGTCTCCAGACTCGAATGCGACCATCGTGGTGTTGCAGACAGAAGCGTGACTCGTCAGTAAAGACAATTTCATTCCATTCTGCAGTCCACATCCTTCTGTCATCGCACCATTGGCGGCGGAGACGTCTGTGGTTCTGCGTCAAGGGTAGACAAAGCAATGGATGTATTGCGGACAGACGACTCTGCTGTAAACGGCGTAGAATGGTACGCGCAGACACTGGATGATGCGTTACAGACTGCATGTGCTGTGCTATGGTTCGTGATGTGACTGAGCGATCCGTCACTGCCATGCGCACAATTTGCCTGTCATCACGTGAAGTGGTGCGCTGAGGTGGATGCGATCGAACACGCCGGTTCGTCATACCCTCCTGCATTCAACGATCATATATCCGCATTACAGTTGTTTGGTTTCGTCCAACACGACTACCGATTTCCCTGAAAGATAATCCACAATCTCGGTAGGCCACTATCCTTCCTCTGTCGAAATCGGATACTTGATCAAAAGATGATCGCTGTTTTCGACGAGGCATAATTGATCGTTTTTTTGAAAAACCACAAAAAAAACACAATTGCCGAACTTGAAATCGTCGAAATCTCCAAGCCTTAAATAGCGCTTTGAAGTGGCGCCAGAGGCGCGCGTGATGTGCGTATACGCTGAAATTCTAATCATTTGCATATCTGACCTCCGCTAATGCATGTTGTAAATTTCATGTTATTTGCATGTTTCCTTCAGGGTGTTGCATTTACAGTGGCCAGCAGTGTATTATAAAACAAATTTGTAGCTAAATTAGACTTTAAAAATCTGTAAAAGCAACCCCGCTAAGATTCATTATTTAGCTTATATGAATAATTTTGAAATCTCAATCACATTACTGATTTCTTTAAAATCATTAAAATCTATTTTCTTCACAATAAAGTTTGAATATTTATATATAAATACTATTTTCATATCTAAGAGATTCAAAAGAATTATTTAACCATTAAAAAATATGAAGAGAAAAAAAAAGCCACTTCAGGTTGTTTTTAAGGGCTTTCTCCTTTTTTAGGTATTTGTATTTTAAGTTAGGCTTTATCCTTGAAATTAACGAATTACATGTCAGTCAAACGCTGAAATAAGTCCTTCTTGATGTTATTGCAGGAGTGACTTTTTAACGCTGCGGACAACCTCTGAAACATAATATGTAATCCATAGACAATCTATGCTAAGAAAATTAACACCAGAATTAGTTATACAAGTGAGACAATCGAAATAAATCTTAATTAATCTGCTCTAAATAACTGCAAATTAATGTCAGCCGAATTTCTAATTTAAATTCGGCTTTTCTCCTCGGGTGCAGGATTAAAACACTCTCATACAGGAAAGCCAAGGCAGAGAAAATGGTGTCCAGGGAACAACAAAAATTCCATGACTGATGGAATTGCCAACACGAAAAGAAGATACCAAGGAATAAAGAAAACTTGAGAAACACAGAAAATACCAAACAAAATGTAAGAAAAATGGGAAAAATTGGTAAAAAATTGGACAGTAAACAGGATCAATGTCAATTGTTCTGTTCTTTATATTGATGAAGCTTGAAAGATAATTTTTCCCCTCCTTTTTATATTTTGTCAGATATTCTCGGGCCTTTTCCAAGTGTCTCTGGTTTTCATTGGTCCAGTTGTTACTTCTTTCCAGTTGTTATATAGGCAAGGGTAGTATACGAAAGTCTTAACAGATTTGCTGTTTTGGAAAAGCAACATTCTCTGGGGGCCATCTTATCAACCTTTCCTTACTCTCTTCACTTACACTATTCCTGGGAAGGAAGTTAAATTTGCTTTAGTAATTCAAATTTATCTTAATTTACCAGCATTTATAATGAATTTATTAAGATTTTCCTATTCTCTAGACTATGTTGGTTAAATATCAACATTATCACCGTATTATAATGGTAAAAATGTTTAACACATCTTGAAAAAACGATATTTTGTTCGTCTCTGCAACTCACAGAGATCAGATTACAACTAGAATATCAGAGAATCAGTTTTCACGTTCCGAGTAAATTTTTAAAAAATCATTGCTTCATAAGATTGAGATCGGGATACTTATCGAATGAAATAAAACAACGACAAGTACAAGCTTTAGCAACTGATTCAATGCTATGTTCGAACTTTTGTATCATTTTCTTAAATGCGAAGTGCAGTTACACATTCGAAAAACCCCATTCCTTGTATTCACATATTTTTTCTACAGCACTGATTTTACATAAGTTTGATCCCGTTATCAACCTTTTAAAAAGTATATGCAGCTTTATAGATTACACATGTACTTTTTTTCTCCCCATACAAGTAATGTAGCTTAGAGTTTCGAAAAAAGAGATGCTGAAATTTAGAAGTACTGTAATGTCTTATATTTCCTTTTCTGTAAAATACAAATTCTGAGAGCATTGAATATCCATTAGAATCTTTTATAGGTTTTCGCTAGCTGTAAACCAGATTCATGGGAAATATACACTTAGTTATCAATTGATACATTTTAAGCTTAACATTCAAGCTTCTTTTCCTACGAAAACACCTTATATCTTTTATATTTCTAATTTCCCTTTTCAGTTGTACTGACAATAGCATTATTTATTTTTAGCTACTCCTTGGTTTTATGTTTTATTATTTTATGTTTATTCACCCCGGATTTTATGGTTGGTAATTTTTTCAGTTTTGCAACTGTTGTGTCAGAAAGAAAAAAAAATAGATTGCAAGTAGTAAGGGAATGGTCCCTGGTAAACAAACTATTATATCATGTAGACGCCAACTTGAAGTACCAGCTGACTTTCGAAAGTAAGGTAGATTCATCACGGATGTTCAAGTGTAACTGGGATATTAAAATCTAGTTACGTGGAGAGATATACATATAAAGACGAAAATGTTTATAATATTTCTTCTATATATCACACTACTAATGTTGAATGATGATCTCTTCAGTTTTTTTGCGTAACACTTTACGCGTAAGACAAGATATAAGAAGGAAAGATGTTATAAAGTGTTAATATCTTCGAAGTTTGCATATTAAAAAGTTTTCTGCATTAAAGGGGTGGAAAATTGATAAAAGTGTTTTATTGCAACAAAAATAATGACTACTTGAAAAGATACTTCAAACTTTGAATCTGTTTACCAAACTTAAATTTAAAAAATGCTTTTTTCCCATGCTTGAACAGAAACTCTTGTACCAGTTATATATATTCATTGTTAACACATCCTCTCGTTTCTCAACATCCTAAGATAAATTGGTATAGAAAGTGGATTTGTTTGAACTATACCTTGTTTATGAGCTATATCCTATTAAGCAGCTTATAACTGAAAATAAAACTTTTAACAATATTTTCTTCTCATTAGATGTATATATATTTCATGAATGTTTTGTTCCAGATTACATTATAGGTGCCAAGTGTTATTATTAATAGCGACATTTTGCTCCTATAATGTTAAGTGGAAACATTATAGGACCTCCATACAATCTAGTCTGGAGAAATGAAACTGTTAATAATTAAACTATTTAAAATCGTTTATTCCATACATTTAGTACTTTTACTGGAATCGGTTGGACATATTGTTTATGCCTGACCGATAGCAGGACAGCCTAAAATCAGATATAAGTGCACCATAAGATTCAAACACCACCACCCACCACTTTCTCACTACTCCTGTTTCGTGCCTTCCCAAAACCCACGCCGTAAACCCTCTCATTCCACCTACAAATAATATGCAGCCTTGCTCTTGCAAAAAGAATTTGCCTAATTTTTCAAAATTTATTTCTCATAAATTTAAAAAGATCTATCTATTTAAGTTGCTAAGCCGACTTTTCGGGCAGTCCGTGAGAAAAAACTACTGCATCAGTTTACTTCATTTTGGTCTTAAACGAAAGATTTTAATCTGTAGATTTGTCAAATTTGGTTTTGTAACCGCAATCTATATATATATAACGCGTAGGTATGCGGCACAAAAATCGACGATATTTCTACAAACCGAATGGCAACGGCTGCAACTACTGGATGTAAACATTATCGGCAGTCCGCAATTTAAAACCACGTGAGTGTAGTGGCGACATTTGTTACAACCACTGATATTTTGGCAAAATATGTTTAGACCTATCAAATCCAGTGTTTAGTCATGAATAGTTGTATGTAGGTTTATCTAGAATCCGTTTTTTTTTTATGTCACTGTAGTATCTCCTACTTCTGAAATACTTAACTGTGTATATCAAGAAGTTTTACGAATATCATAGTTGTAATCCACACTATATTTTAGTACTCGCTAAATTTTTACTCCATTTTAAAAGTGAAGATATTTTCCCAACAATTTATTATTTTATATGATTAATTGGAGATATCTGAATTGTGAACAATAGTATATACCAGACGTGGGGCATCCTTTTTACCATTAGAGGCCACATGTAAATTAGGTACTAATAAAGGAGGCCGCATAAGGTGATGAACCTATAGATGCGACTTTTATGAAATTATTATAATTAGATATAGTTTTAACAATTTGGTGCATTATATAGAAAAATAACAAAAAAAATTAAGTCCTTATTTATTTATTATTTGACATAAAAAGTTACAATATAAAATATTTTTGTATTCACATAAGGGTAAAAACTTGTTATAACATTAATCATTAATTATTATTTTTTTGCAGAAAAAATAATACATTTTAACGTACATGGAGGCAGTCACAACAATAATAGTAAGAAAATAGTTTTTGTGTAGAGATCATATAACATGTCTGGTAGTATTGCTAAGAAACTCTGAGCATTAAATTACATATAAAGTGTAGTTAAAGTATCATACAATCAAGGTAAACGAAGCTCATTCGGATAAATATACAATTGTAGCGACTTTAGACAACAATTTCAAAATGTCAACTTTATTTTGGCCGACACTATACATACATTCATGCCGTTCTTTATTTAATTCTATTGATTTGGAAATTGATGTAATCTGTATATTTAAATATTAATTAATACAAGTGCTAGCTTTTATGAAGGCTGCAAGAGAAGATCACGGAGGCCGCGCGTTCCCCACCTCTGGTATATACAGAAAGTGATGTAATCCACACTATATTTTAGTACTTGCTGAATTTTTACTCCATTTTTTAAGTGAAAAAAATTTCCCCCAACAATTTCTTATTTGATGTAATGATAAAGTTGTGGCATAATGCCACTATGTAAAATTTATTACTCAAGAAATTAAAGACTTAATGATAACCGCTATTAACTTAACTTAATTAATATCATCTAAACGATTAATTGCTAGCTGTATTAATATTAATTTAAAATAACTAGTTTCCAGATACATATTGTATGCTTAAAGCGATTATACTGTTAATATCTACAATAGCTAAATATGTTTACATTTTTCAATAATAGAATCGATTACCTCATTCGAATTTCGCATCGCGATTCGATTTCTCAACTTAACTGCAAAAATAACTACTTCCCACGTGTGCAATAGCTTACATGTATTCATACGCCGATGTTTCCTAAAGATAATAACAATATAATCGCAGTTTAATTTCTCTGCTAATTTAGTCCTTTGATACAGCTATTATTAAATATTTATCCCCTTCTACAGACATTATTTTGTTGTTTATTCTAAAAGGAGATGGGATCTCTTTATCAGAGTAGGCACTTTAACCTAGGCTTGTGTGAACAGGTTCTGGGTACAAAAGGTTTGCTTCCCCTCCAAAAAAAAAAGGGAGCTCGATTTGTTAGCGACATGGATAGGGATTGGAATTTTGGAGCGTGTCTCCCCAAATTTTTGTCTTCGGACATATTGCAGGACACTGGCTGGCTGAAGGTGTAGAATGGTTTTTTTATAAGGAAGATAATAAACAAGTATTTCTCGAGAAGATCTTGTCTGTGCCAATTTCTTTCACTTCAGTATGCGTGATTCTGCTATTCGTCATCTACAGTGCTAAAGGGTACACAGTCTAAATTTTTTCAAGTTCCAATGATACAGTGTCTTCTTGCAAATTACCTCCTGCGTTTCGTGCTTGGTGTGTGATTCCAGTTTTATCTGCGAGTTTGATGCAGTTCCAGTAAACAACGTACCGATAAGAAACCGGTCTCCACGTGGCAGAAATCGATCCATCATTTACGAACTGAAAACCTCGACATCGTGGGCTTCTTCTGTTCAACGTTGCTCCAGTTTACAGAACTGTTTCAGTCTTTCGGTTTCCCACCTCCAATGCTCAAGTGGGAGAGACACAAGAGTCAAGAATTCCAACAAAGTAACATTTTCCGGGTTATCTGCATGTCAAGTGAGTTGATAAAAAATGAAGTTATTTAACTTTCAATTTGTTAATACTGTCAGAACATACACAACGTCTTATTGCAATGTACACATGTAAAAACCACTATACCTCTCTTTAATAACCTTTGAACTAATTTTGTTTTACCTCTTTACCACCACAATTTTACTTCAAAAGTACAGATATCTTAATTTTGAAAATCGTACA
This sequence comes from Dolomedes plantarius, assembly GCA_907164885.2. Classification (NCBI taxonomy): domain Eukaryota; kingdom Metazoa; phylum Arthropoda; class Arachnida; order Araneae; family Dolomedidae; genus Dolomedes; species Dolomedes plantarius. The sequence continues at coordinate 54,389,607 of OU015501.1, read as the reverse complement.
TACAAAGAGGGATGTAATTTTTAAAACCATTGGTGTTGGGTTTCTCAGTCTTATTTTTAACTCTGTTCTGAAATAATGGAAATTTTTTAACCACGATGTTTCAGAATCGGCGTTATAGTGAATTCAGCAATGATTATAAATTTTTTGGCTGAGCTCCCACTACTCCTTAACAACGTATATTTATGATGACAGGTAATGGTAACATTCCTTAGATATGTTACTTTCAGTTGAGTTGTTTTGCAAAAGAAAATATAAAACTAAAAGCGACCATGCTGGTCGCGCAGCGTCTAGTTTCTATTAATTAGCGATAATTTACAATTAAAAATTGATTTCTGCGCATGCTCAGTGGCATGTTTAAATTTGGCTTTCGAAACTCACTGTTTCTATGAATATTCAGTGACATGATTTATTCATAAACACTTTTATTCCGAGGAGTCTCTCTAGATCTCTCGCTGCCATTTTCATTTTTATGACAATTATGTTTGTGAAATATAAGATTAAACCTCATGAAAACTGTTTATTTCGCGCTGTTTAATTAGCGATTTTACAATTTAAAATTTATTGCTTTCTGCGCATGCTCAGTGACATTTTTATATCTGGCTTTAGATACTCACTAAGCACGAGGCCACTTAAACATATTAATTTGTTTCTGCGCATTATTAGGATTTTAAAAATTTGGCAATGATGTGTTGAGTAAAATTTGTGTATTATTATATTTATTTGCTATCTAGCCGTCATGTTTTGACGGGTACCAGCTAGTAATTTTTATGAATAAAAACTAAGTGTATTCGTTTACAGTTTTTCATTTATTGAATCCCATAATATTATACAAAAGAATTGCCAATGAAATATTCACTCCGTATTTTATTTATAACTGTTTTTGTAATTTTCCTGAAATGTAATGGTGAAAACATTTTCATGGAGATTCTCTTTCCTTGCCAATTTTGAATGAAAATATCTGAATAAAAGAAACCCCTAACCCATGCATTTATAATACACTGCTGGCCACTGTAAATGCAACACCCTGAAGGAAACATGCAAATAACATGAAATTTACAACATGCATTAGCGGAGGTGAGATATGCAAATGATTTGAATTTCAGCGCAGACGCACATCACGCGCGCCTCTGGCGCCACTTCAAAGCGCTATTTAAGGCTTGGAGATTTCGACGATTTCAAGTTCGGCAATTGTGTTTTTCTTGTGGTTTTTTCATAAAACGATCAATTATGCCTCGTCGAGAACAGCGATCATCTTTTGATCAAGTATCCGAGTTCGACAGAGGAAGGATAGTGGCCTACCAAGATTGTGGATTATCTTTCAGGGAAATCGGTAGTCGTGTTGGACGAAACCAAACAACTGTAATGCGGATATGTGATCGTTGGATGCAGGAGGTTACGACGGACCGGCGTGTTCGATCGCATCCACCTCAGCGCACCACTTCACGTGATGACAGGCAAATTGTGCGCATGGCAGTGACGGATCGCTCAGTCACATCACGAACCATAGCACAGCACATGCAGTCTGTAACACATCATTCAGTGTCTTCGCGTACCATTCGACGCCGTTTACAGCAGAGTGGTCTGTCCGCAAGACGTCCATTGCTTTGTCTACTCTTGACGCAGAACCACAGACGTCTCCGCCGCCAATGTTGCGATGACAGAAGGATGTGGACGGCAGAATGGAACGAAATTGTCTTTACTGACGAGTCACGCTTCTGTCTGCAACACCACGATGGTCGCATTCGAGTCTGGAGACACCGTGAAGAGAGGATGCTGAACAGCTGCGTTATGCACCGCCACACTGGTCCTGCACCGGGTATTATGGTATGGGGCGGTATTGGATATCACTCTCACACACCTCTAGTACGCATTGCCGGTACTTTAAACAGCCAGCGCTACATCTCCGAGGTGTTGGAGCCAGTTGTCCTTCCTTACCTTCAGGGCTTGCCCACAGCCATATTTCAACAGGATAATGCGCGACCACACGTGGCACGCATTGTCCAACGGATATTCGTCAATCGCCAGATTGAATTGCTTCCCTGGCCGCCTCGCTCTCCGGATCTTTCGCCGATAGAAAACATGTGGTCCATGGTTGCTCTACGATTGACCCAGATTCCATCCCCAGCTGCCACAGCAGATAAAGTTTGGCAACGTGTGGAAGCTGCTTGGTCTGCTGTACCCCAAGAACTCATCTAAAGTCTCTTTGAATCAATGCCGAGGCGTGTGGCAGCGGTGATCTCCAACAATGGCGGCTACTCTGGCTACTGATTTTGGCAGGAACCACACTTCACAGAAGTCTATAAATTTAATCATTTGATACTTGGTCAACATGTTATCTACAAAATAAATTTTGTTGTGATATCTCTTGTCTTTCTTGGTGTTGCAATTTGGGTGGCCACCAGTGTAGTTTCCACACTAACGAAATACTAGAAGAATCAGTCTAAAGGCAGTGAGTTAAGCATCCATAAATTGATTAAATACTGTTGAAATACACTGCTGGCCACCCAAATTGCAACACCAAGAAAGACAAGAGATATCACAACAAAATTTATTTTATAGATAACATGTTGACCAAGTATCAAATGATTAAATTTATAGACTTCTGTGAAGTGTGGTTCCTGCCAAAATCAGTAGCCAGAGTAGCCGCCATTGTTGGAGATCATCGCTGCCACACGCCTCGGCATTGATTCAAAGAGACTTTGGAAGAGTTCTTCGGGTACAGCAGACCAAGCAGCTTCCACACGTTGCCAAAGTTGGTCTGCTGTGGCAGCTGGGGATGGAATCTGGGTCAATCGTAGAGCAACCATGGACATGTTTTCTATCGGCGAAAGATCCGGAGTGCGAGGCGGCCAGGGAAGCAATTCAATCTGGCGATTGACGAAGAACCGTTGGACAATGCGTGCCACGTGTGGTCGCGCATTATACTGTTGAAATATGGCTGTGGGCAAGCCCTGAAGGTAAGGAAGGACAACTGGCTCCAACACCTCGGAGATGTAGCGCTGGCTGTTTAAAGTACCCGCAATGCGTACTAGAGGTGTGTGAGAGTGATATCCAATACCGCCCCATACCATAATACCCGGTGCAGGACCAGTGTGGCGGTGCATAACGCAGATGTTCAGCATCCTCTCTTCACAGTGTCTCCAGACTCGAATGCGACCATCGTGGTGTAGCAGACAGAAGCGTGACTCGTCAGTAAAGACAATTTCATTCCATTCTGCCGTCCACATCCTTCTGTCATCGCACCATTGGCGGCGGAGACGTCTGTGGTTCTGCGTCAAGGGTAGACAAAGCAATGGACGTCTTGCGGACAGACCACTCTGCTGTAAACGGCGTCGAATGGTACGCGCAGACACTGGATGATGCGTTACAGACTGCATGTGCTGTGCTATGGTTCGTGATGTGACTGAGCTATCCGTCACTGCCATGCGCACAATTTGCCTATCATCACGTGAAGTGTTGCGCTGAGGTGGATGCGATCGAACACGCCGGTCCGTGGTACCCTCCTGCATCCAACGATCACATATCCGCATTACAGTTGTTTGGTTTCGTCCAACACGACTACCGATTTCCCTGAAAGATAATCCACAATCTCGGTAGGCCACTATCCTTCCTCTGTCGAACTCGGATACTTGATCAAAAGATGATCACTGTTTTCGACGAGGCATAATTGATCGTTTTTTTTAAAAAAACCACAAGAAAAACACAATTGCCGAACTTGAAATCGTCGAATTCTCCAAGCCTTAAATAGTGCTTTGAAGTGGCGCCACAGGCGCGCGTGATGTGCGTCTGCGCTGAAATTCTAATCATTTGCATATCTTACCTCCGCTAATGCATATTGTAAATTTCATGTTATTTGCATGTTTCCTTCAGGGTGTTGCATTTACAGTGGCCAGCAGTGTATAATAGACTGAAAACAATTAAATAACGGGACAAAATATGCAATTACTCAATTAACTCTACAATGCGTGACTTTTTTTTCTTTTGCACTTTTATCATAAATATGTTCATTAATCATGAAAACACAAAAATACTAGGCAGAAATTAAAAGCAATTCCAGTCATATTAAAAATACATACACAAACTGTTTTTCTGATATATTCACGTTTGGTTACGTTTATAAAGATATAGGAAAAAAATTTTATCAATTGGCATTGCCATGTAATGTAGGGCTAAATGCATGACAGTATGTAATTTGGTATGCTAAAATTATTAAAATATTTAAAAGTTAAGAAAATTGGTAATATGCCGAACAATTTCAACTAAATATTATTGTAAATGCAATTCATAGATAAATAAAATGCAATTTTCTTCGCAATAGTATAAAAAAGATTTTATCGGCCGTTCTAAGAATATTTTGCTGCAAAGTAATTACTCAGATTCATTGTTCTAAAATATTTTCTTCTAGAGCATACGTATAATGATTACTTTATTTTTTAAAATTATGTATGTAATTATTTATGTTTGCCCTAGGGTATTTTTTAATGTAAAAGCATAACTCAATACTCCACAAAATCATCCTTTCACAAATACATCTTCTTTATGCGTAATGAATCTCTTAAGATATTTTTTTATCTTTTTAATCCAAGACTCATTTTGAGGTTTGCTGATGAGAAAAATTAACTCATACTTTATTTTTATCGTTATAGTAATTAAAATGTTCTAATCTCTGAAAATAAACCTGTTCTCTCATCAGCATGATTTGCATCAGCGTTTTCAATAATTGCAAAATTATAAATATTTCATATATTTCTTCATTTCTTGTGTAACGAAAAAAAATCATATTTACATATAAGCTATTACTGAAGTATTTAATGTATATTGAAATGTATATTAGGATAAAATTATAAAAACTGTTCTAAATGCATGCTCAAGGTCTATGTTTACCTTTCTTTTTAGATGTTATAACTAATAAGTAATATAGTTTTAGATACACTTTAAAGCAGAATTTTGAATGCCCCACCTAATTAAGATCCAAGAGGCTTGGAAAATTAAAGATTTGAGATCTTTTTTGTTATTGTTGTTGAAATTGGAGCATTTTTATGTCTGTAGACTAAAAAAATTGTATTAAAATCACTTTCTATTAGTAAAATAAAAATAAACGTAAGTTGCAGAGCATCATCACATTAAATTTGCAGTCAAATTTTATACTAAAGAAAAAAAAATAAGCTTCTTCTATTCTTAGCTGCCCTAGCCAGTAAGCTTGAACAAATGAAGTGAGTCAGCACTTAGCTATAACTCCAGCCACAGGTTTGGAATTATTAGCTCCATTGAGTCTCCATTGCACGGGATAGGGCCCTACATGATTGCTACAGCCCCACCCCCAGGTTGAACCCCCACAGGTGGCTGGAGACCGCAGCAGGGGGCCAACCCCCAAGCACTAATCCTTCCAAGCACCCAGGCGCCCCCACCTATTTCAACGGGAGTGACCAGAACTGTACGGGAACAACTCAGATCAGCAGGCGAGAAATCATTCAGGATGGCTGAGGTACGAAATAATTTAGAATAAATTAGTTTAGAGTAAATTAATTTATAAGAAATTCCAGAAAGTAGGATGCTCCAGATGCAAGAGGTGACACCTAGCGACACACAATTAGTCAGGGCGGTTGGAAATGCGACGCCGGATAAAAAGAGAACAAATGCCATAACATACTATAAAGTGAGTTTGTACATTTCTTAAAGGCACAGTCTACTACTTTCCACAACATAAAAAGAGTCATTTATCATAGAAAAAAAGAAAAGAGGGCAGTTTATTTATTTAGGAGAGGGTCTTTGACCGGAGGAAGTTCATTGTATTTTATTCTTTTTAGGGCCAAAAATGTATTTTTTTTTTCTCAACAGAGTCAAATTTTTACTTTATCGAGAAAAAAATAGAAACACTTGCCTTTTCAATAAATGTGAAACCGGTCCATTGTGGGCCTTTAGTACGGCATGTACTTTTCAAGGTAGAGAGTCTTCTACTACTTGCCCCCTCCCCCAGCTTACAAGCCTATACGAACCTGGTCTGGAAAACTTCCGGCCAGGCGGCATAACCAACAACAAATGGATAGACCTGACAGCTCACATGATTTGTTTTTATGATTTTCTCAAATGCAGTTGTTGGTGTATCATTACCACCAAAAGTAGATTTCTTTGTAACGTAAATATGAATAATTTAATATCGCACACATTTAAAAGGTATATTTTCATTCATTTATAAACACAAATATGCTGTGTTGAATATGTGAATAAATAACCAAACATTATAAAAGCAAATTTTGTTCATATTTTTTTCCTTTGTATTTGCAAAAAAAAAAAAACAAATTTATTGGGAAATGTATTTTTGAGCTGAGTTAAATATTTGTGCCAACAGTCATATTTCGTAAGAAAAATTTTAATTATTAGAAATCCATGTTTAGTAAAATTTAAATCTGCCAGTAAACAACATTATTTAAAAAACTATGATTCTTATTTAAAAACTAAGATTGTCTGGTTCTGCAAATTGGTACTTCCATCTAGTTTAGTCTCAACACATTTGTCTCAATTTTTCTAAAAATTCTACTTTTAACAAATTTCCTATTACCTTAATTTAATATATGTAGGAAATATTTTCTCGTTCATTTATATTTATTCAAAAATCACGAAAAAAATTTTCCATAAAACATACTAAAAATGTTAGCTAAAGCTACAGGAATAAATCCTAACCTCTAAGAAATATATATTCATTCATACTACTATTATTTTTAATTAATATTGCATTTATGCGATATATATATATATATATATATATATATATATATATATATATATATATATATATATATATTATTCGGAATTCCGAATAAATCTTGCTTTATACCATATACTTTAACGAGAGCTAAATTAACCGTTTGAAGTTTTAATCATTATGTAAAATCTGGTAATTATTTTCAGGGAAAATCCAATTTTCTGCCATTTGTATCTAAAGCGTATGCCTTAAGTGTCACAGAATTTAATGACAAGCCTCGGGGCTGGCTTTCAGGGAATAATATATCTTTGGGAAATGTTCTCCTGAGTTGATAGATTGTGTAATGTATTAGGAAAGATTTTTTGTAGTGGTTTTCAGAATGCATTCAGGCAAATTAGTTATTAGACTTTAGATTTTGTTAGTATGAAAATTCTCAGTTCACCATTCGAGACAATTTGTCTTGTTTAATCTTTCTCTATTAAGCATTTTAGTACTTTTGCTTGATTTCAACGTCATTTCATGCATAGTTATTTATGGGAATTTATATTACATATGCAAACTTATTGGGCTTTTCCTTTAGAATCGAATATATTCACATTGATGGAAAAGTCACTTAGTTAATGGGGCATTTTTAAGCTACTTAAATATCTTAAAGGTAATTATTTTTCCACAAGGAGTTTTCCACAAGGAGTATATATTGCATATAGAATTTGTTTAATTTATTGTATATCTTCTTTTAGTATATTTTCTTCCTCATAAAAAAATAAAATGTTTTTCATGCGCATTTTTTTCTTTCAAACAAAAGAACTATCTTATTCAAATGGATATTTTCAATTATAAATGTAGTAAGAGAGATAAATGCTATTGTAAAAAGTAAAATTTTTGAAGCATTATATTTCCTCATGAGACTCAAAGCCTTTTTTTTTAAAAATTTGCATTTTAAAATTCAACACTTTTTTATAATTTAGAGATGTCAGAAACATAAATTCAATTAGTTTAAAAAGTATTTGTTCACAGTTAGTTATACTCGTATAAAAGATCTTTGTTTCCTAAAATCCTTCAGTTCAATTTGTAAGACAAATAGTCAAATACCTATAGTGGAAAAATTTCCCTTTCCTATATAATTTTTATAACAATGAAAATTTACTTATATATAAAAGATATTAATCGTATATTTCCCATCACTTCAAGGTTCTGTAGGAATTTTTATATTCAGCTAACCTTTGGACATTTTACGGTATTATTTTACAGCCAACGCTTGGTAAGATATACTTTAGCTGAAGCCTTCATTGCATGAATTTAATTAGATTTTACGTCATTGAGATGATTCCTGTTCTTCTCAAAGAAGAATTTTTAACCCGATTTATGAAAGGAATTGTCTGAATCTCAAACTTTCCTCAAGAATCTCCTTTAAATACTTCGTTGGATTCATAATTCGAAACTGAAGAGGACATTTCATAAATTTAGGAGTGTTTTGTAACATCCATAGCCTAGTCATTACACTTCGGTGGGCTTACTGTCATTGTGTGAAAACGTTATCACGATGCAAGTTCGGTTTCGTTAGATTGGACGGTAAATTATTTTTTCTAAATTTCTATATATATCTAATGATTAAAACTACCCTTACTTACTAACGACGATCAAAAAACAAGAAGAAAACCTTCTCGATCTCTCACGTGGAGAAGCAGCTTCATTGGACGGATCACATGTCTTTTCCACGCTGTTCCTCGACACCCCCCCCCCCCGCTCAAAAAAAAGGCTGAATTTGCTGCTATTTGAGAAAATGTCTTTTTTCCTGGGAAAATATCTTTTTTTCCATTTAGGAGAAGATTTCCTAAACATTGAAACCGTGAATAATTAATTTTTTCATAGCTTTCTTCACACGTTTAATTTTTATTTAGTAAAGAGGTCTTCGTAAAGGGCAGCCATAAAATAATTTCTATATTTACCGTTATTGTTTAGATGTTTTCGTCAAACTATATTTACCATTTAAATCATTTTTCTAAATGATTTGAACAAAATTTTAGAAAATTTCACATTTTTCACATTACTTCGTTAGTAAAATATTTAGTGCACGGCACTCAAGTTTCAGTTCTCTCGAGAAAAGAGTCATAAACACTTAATGTGAAATACATTTGCCTCAATAATAGAGAAACACTTATTATGAAATAGATTTGCTTCTACAATACACAAAAACAATGTTTCCCCAACCTTATTCTTTCGGTGCTACTTTACTAAGTATTATGTAGAATGCTGTGGGAGTCGTGCATTTTGCTCTTGCCACTTATTCAACCACTGCAGCTAGAAAATGGTTATTTGGAACTCGTTAGTAATGGTAAAATAAACCAATGCCTCGAATGGATTCATTATTAGACTTAATGCTAACTTAAAAGTTAGTGTTTGACACTTACTTTAGTAGCTCACATAAATTAAAAGACGATTTATTTCGACTGCAGCAGCTGACAAAAGAAATGCTCCCACAAGCTTATGTATGGTAGAACAGAAAACGATGTAATTTCTCTTAGTTGAGGCTGAGTTTTCTTCTCGTCTTATTATAATAGTGTTAAATCATTCAAATGTTTCCAAAAGGAAAAAAATAACAATTTTTTTTTAAAGCGTAGGCACTTCTCGTCAAACATTCGCCTATACTATGCAGCAGTATACTGTCCATTTTATTATTGGGGCACCATATAGGTGGACAGCATTACCCGCTATGAAGGGACGACACAAATGAAGTCATTTTTCGTGGTGCGACGCTGAGATTCGATCCGGGCACCCTCAGCACCGAAAAACCAGCGCATTGAACAACAGGACCGCCACAAACCCCATAAAATTTAGTAATAAATACCAATATAACCTTTGATCATATTCATTCGCAATTTTTTGGAGTGATAGAAAAGAATGATATACATAAAAAATTTCTGATAAAGGTTCCACTTCAGTAGAATGTATATCTTAAGAGACGCAACTTAGTGCGTACCTACTATAAATTCTGTTGCTTTTATAAATGCACAGTACAAGTTCACTTCATTTCACTCTCCAGCTTTAGTTTAAAAATGGGAATTTTTTGGCCTAAAGCTACTACAAAAAAAACCTTTCAATTAAATAATATTTTTCTGTCTCATGTTACAGTTTTTCTTCTTATCATATTATTTTCTGAATATGCAGTTCACATGTTTTAATTAAATGATTTGCACAGTTTGGTAGCATTTAGTTTAACGTATCATAAAAGCATGATGTAAAGGCAAATATAATTTAAAATATTAATTTAAAACTTCACACATAATTTTTGCTTTTCATAAAATGTTTACTTTTTGTTTAGATTAAACTCCATTAGTTTTTATATGGAGCTTAGAAATTTGTAAACGTAATTCAAAGCCTCATCTTTGTAAATCCTTGTCTTTCACAGTTAACAATATGCATGATTATTCAAATAATATTTCATTTTACTCTGCAGTCGGATACATGTAATGCAGTGTTAAAAATCTATTTCTATATCTTAAAAGTATTTGGCAATGTGACAAAATATCATTTTAAATGTAAGAAGGAAATATCGGAGTCATTTATTGTTACGGTCACGTTTTTCAACTATTTTTCCAATACACAAGTAGTTGGTTTTACCCTCTAGAATAGATTTTAGATATAAAATATACTTATGTCTTTGCAATGAAGTGACGCTATGATATATCTTACACAGTATAATGAAAAGATGTTTTATGTATCGTATGATGTGAAGATATATTAATAAATCATATTAATACATTACGTCCACAAATTTGTATTAAATTCTTAAAATATATTAATTTTTATATAACATTTTAACATGATATAATATCAGCTTTTATCTAAAGTATCATCAAAGTATGATATAATTTTATATTTATTCGACTTTTATAAGTGTATCTACTTCAACATAATAAACCTCAAGTTAACTAATTATCTCTACAGTAAAACCGATTTAATAAAGTGGATCCATTCATCTAATTATCAATAAAGCTCTAATTATGACACTTTTGGCCAGAAGACATGAAAATCTTTGAATACAGATACCCGAAAGGATGAAGAAACCTCAAGGCATTATCGGTAATAATGTTAACAATTCTGTTAAGTCATGGAGAGAAATTTTTCTTACTTAAACCTGGAGAACATCTCCTTTCCAATATGGATATATATAATATGTAATGAGGTATATAAATAGGAAATTAAATCGATTTATCAATATCTGTAGCTGAATTATGGTAGTTCATCTACTTGCTAAACCCAATATTTGGAGAAGCCCATTACCCGAATTTTTCTTTATGATTTACAAAAATTCCAATAAATTGATTTTAATATTTTTCCGCCTTATACTCTCTGTGAATCTTGAAAAAATTTGGAAAACAGAATTTTTGATATAAAGTTTTACAAAGCATTAGGTCACTGAGCTAAACTTCTTGAACTGTCAAAGTTAATTAAATTGATTGATTTGAATTTTTAAAACCAAACGGAGATAAGAAAATTTTTAAAAACGTCATATAATATCTTTTGTTAGTACTAACAAAAAGAGAAGCTAACAATAAATCTTGTTTAAATATCAATACTATCTTATGTAATACACCAAGAGAATTACAAAATTAATCAGCATTAAACAACAAAATTAAACTGATGTCTTCGTCGAATTTTTTTTCGTCACCACACTGAACGCAAATAGGGAAATATTTTATCTCAGTAACAAAAGGTACGTGTGCCAGCATTTGCATTTGATACACAGAATCCAATCTTTTTTCCAGTTTTTGAAAGACTGCGAATACATAAGGTGTGCCTCTCCTCCTTTTGTTTTTTTTCACATTTAAAGAGTCAGTTATCGGTACGATGCTGTTATTTTAGATTTTTTTTTCTTCAGCAAAAAGTCCTTTTGATATTTTTTTAGAAATAGACTTTTATTACTTGTGGCTTTTCTTATCTCTTTCTGCAGTGATAACTTAAGTTGCGTAAACCTTCCATGACAACGGAATGTCATTTCTTTTGTTTATTTATTTATTTATTTATTTTGATTGAGTTGCAGTTTTTTTTGGTTCTGTATGTGCAGATGATCTAACCACCTCTGGTGAAGAAAAATAGATTTTTATTGATGATGGTTTTTATTTGAGAACTAATCAACAGATGATTAGAAGCAGCTGACATGGATTCTTTCGTAGTTACTGCTTTGAATCGATCAAAAACATATGATGTCATGAATACATATCTATTAAAATATCACCTTTGTAAGAGAAAATATGCATTTTTCAACACCCAGACATAACGTTTTCAACGTTGGTGATATGGTCCACTGCTCAATAAGTGCGTGAAAAATCCAAATCTTTGCACCATAAACTAAGCTCAGTCATATCATTGTCGAGTTCCTTTAAATTATCCTTTCAGTGCTCTTGCTCTCCCTTTATCATGTATAATGGTGAAAAGATAACAGGCAGAGGACTGAACAAAACTGGGGTTTTTCATATGAATCCAAGTTCCCACTTTTTGTCCGGCCGATTACGTGTGTTGCAATCAGTCAAATGAAATAAGCGACATTATATGTTTTCAAGTGGTTTTTGATGTTGAACTTTGTGGTGGTCTTGTGTACATTCATAGGGTATTTCGGGCCCACTTCTTACATTAATATGAACCTTGAATTTTTCACCTTTATTTTTACTTATTAATGGTCATCATACCATCAAAAATGCTTCTCTTCGGTTGTACCTTAACCTGCCACTTTTCAACAAAGCGATGCTTCTATTCAGCGAACAATTGTGGTCTCAAAATGGCTGACGGAGCATGACGATGAGGTGTCCTGTAAGGAGTTATCCCAATCACCTGACTAAAATTCCCTTGAAAATGCCGAAAAAGCTCCCTATAAATTCTTTTTTATTCTTTCCCTTTGGGGTTTCATACTACAAAAAATTGCATAATAGCAACTTATGTGTTTGACGTACGAAAGAGTGGGGATATGGAAGCGGAATGAATAGATGACTATTCACGTCACCTTTAGAAATGTAGAAGAAAGTATGCCTAGATAAGTTATTAATGGATTAAAAGCCAAAGGTAAACCAAATTATTAAAACTTAACTTTTATTTTTAAAAAAACTATTTTAATATTGTAATGTACATAATTCACCCTTTGTAACTAATCAAAATATTCAAATTAACATTCATCAATCAGAGATACATATAATTTGCATACTCTCCATTAATTATTACTTTTAAATTTGCATATTCTCCATTAAGTATTACTTTCAAATTTGCATACTCTCCATTAAGTATTACTTTTAAATTTGCATATTAAGTAAAGATTCAGTAATAATTTGGAAGAATATTATAATATGTTTCATTTCGTATTTTTAAATAAGATTAAATTGTTACCATCCATCCATCTTTGAAATTATTCATAAAATTAAAATTAACTTATTTATCTGTGCTATACTAAACAATTTCTATTACCTAAAACTTTATACTTATTATTATATTCTTTAAAAATTTACAACGTTGTTTCTGATTTACATCAAAATTAAAATTTAATACTAATTATATTATATCATTTTCTTTTTGAGTTCATTCTGAAGACTGTATGTCTATGTCATTATTATTACCAATTACTACAGATTATTATGTAAACAATTATATATCATCCCAGGATGAGTATTTCTTACTTCTTACTCATACAAAAATAAAAAAGTATTACTTGAAGGAAGAAAATAAGTATTTTATAAATTTGCCTACCTACAATAAAAAATTATATTTTGATAGTTACCACCTTCTTTTATACCATATTATCGTGTATCACACTACTCAAGACTGATGTTGACTCAAGGGATTCAAAATTTTGACGGGCGATTATTCCATCAGAATATAAAAAGTACCACGATAGAAAAAATCATCAAATAAGTCACATTATAGTCTCATTGTGGATCAATATGTATATAGTATGATCAATAGTAAATACCAAGAAATATTCATGAAAGCAACCTAAACTTTCGCTTTCGAAACTATGCCTTATTCTGAAGAAAGCACTACGATATACTTAGGATGAAGAAAAATTCTAAAGCGAACGAAAGAACTCACGGCTTACAGCACAAAAGCCTTAAAACTGAAAAAAATTAAAATTGCTTGTGGGAAAACTTTTTTCCCTTACTCTAATACAGTTTCATTTAAGGAAAGAGGTTTCCGTGTATCACGTACTTGGCTAAAAATTTTGAATCCAAATAAAAATTCTCTTGTCTTTCCTCTTTCAAAATCCCTGTGGATAATTTTGGTAGAAACCACTGAAAAGCACTGATCAAAATTACGGGGAAAAAATGTATCATTTGAAGATCTTTTCCTAAATTAAATAAATCTGTGGCGTAAATGCACTGAAACTTTCATCCAAATGTATTTATTTTGATCGATAGTTTGACTACTTCCAAATGAAACAATCATTAGGTTAGAAATAGTAAAATATATTAAGATACCATAAAGCACGTTTTTTATGTGCCGTCAAATGAAGCTTAAAATAGTGCAAATTAAATTGTGTGTTTGTGTGTATATATATATATATATATATATATATATATATATATATATATATATATATATATATATATATATATATATATATATATAATATATATTTATTTATAATATATATATATATATATATATATATATATATATATATATGGGGGGGGGGATACCTTTTGTGTGAAGGAGTATTTGCATTCATTAAAGGAGTAATCACTCCAATTGTCTAACAATAACAAATGTATATTTATTAAAGTATGGTTGAAATAGTTTAAAAGCGTCTACAGGTCGTCTTTAAGCGTCTGACTCTTCCCCGTCTCAGAGCCCGTCTATATCGTAGCAATAGCGAACAGTCCTTTTTCCCCAAAAAGAATCTCTCCTCTCCCAGACAAGGGGGTTCGCTAGAAGCGTGGTCATTTCCCTTTCAGGCACCTCGAATCTGCAGTTCTAATGGTGTCAGAAGTGGTGTGTGTGGGGAATTCGTATCACAGCTTGGCCATTATGACGATGACGCGACCCCTCGGCACCTTTCGTTGTTCGACGCAAAATAAATCCTAAAAAGAAAATAAAAAAGAAAACAACAGTATTTTGCATTTAAATGGTTTTCAGATCATTAGACCATGGTTTTATGCGATCAGCAGCTGATCTGGTCCTTCATGACAGCCAATCTTTTCTAGGTCATAACGATTGTTCGACCTCGCCTTTGCAATCTGATAGGGTCCTTGTCATGGAATTCTTGCACAGGGCTAGTATATCTATCCCTCTTTCGAACTTTATCATCTTCATAAAACTTCTCTTCTATTGTGTATGACTGTGATTTCAACTGGCTAGTTTTTGGGGCACTGGACAAATTTTTAGATTCTTTTTCTAAATATCCCTTTTTATTAGCTAACTTGAGAGCTCCAGCAATACCAAAATTAATATCTGGTTCTTCCTCTAAAATAGGTTCATTTTCTCTCACAGATATTTCAGCTAGCCTTTCATCAATGTCCACTTCATTCCAAGCTCCACGATTCTGAGCTTCTAATTTCTCATTTTGTTTTTCTTCTAAAAGCTCTCTTTCTAAATCCGTCATCTTATCTGCCTGTTCATCTCTGTTGTCCGACATACCACAAGTAGGAACTTCACCTAGTATTCTACAGATGTCCGCAACATAATTCAGTTCTATGTTGATTCCCTTAGAATCAACAGCAGCGTCATTTTCAGCAACATTAGTTTTATTAAGAATTTCAAGAAACTTTTCTAGAATAGTGCTCATTTTCCTCTCTTTCAACTTTTTTGGTTTGTTTAAAGCCCTGTACAGTTCTTTTCCACCTTTTTCTTCATCAATAACAGCAGACAAATAAGGCTTCTCAACAACTTTCATTTCAAGAGCATCACTCGTAAACGTTGGTTCATCAACTCCTTCAATTCTACTTCCTTTCCGTGATCGCAAATCTTTTCTATCATCCAACACTTCTGTAAGCAAATCGTCTGGTTTCAAAAGAAGAGTTTTTCGAATCTTCCTTTTCTTCTTTCGTTTTTTGAACTGCATCATATCCTCAGTAGTGTAATATTCATTGGCCACTTTCAGTTCAGGCATTTGAAGTGACATCTTATTTCGTTGCTTTAATTTCATTCTGATTAACTCTAATTGTTGGTCTCTGCTAGTATTATAAGATAGAGTAATTTCAGAACCTACCTCAAAGAATTTCTTTCTCTCACCATCAATTACTTCATCATACTTTGAAAGCATATTCTTTTCTTCAATATTCCAAATTCATCATACTCTGTTTCTTCATAGGGCTGATAATCACGTTTCTTTCTTTTATTTTCTACATTCCTTGAATAGCGTTCACTATCAATAATATTCCTATTTTCTAAAACATCCTCTTCCTCTCCAAGGACACTTTTGTCTTTTAAAGTTAGAATAATTGGTGTTCCTTCCTTGAAAACTTTAACATCATGAGCAACTGTAAGTCCTTTTAAATGTAGTGAAGTATAAGCCTTGATCTTTTGAAACTCTTCCTCTACTAATGCACCAACACCAAACTCTTCATCCATTTCTTCTAACATTTTAGCCCTTTTTTCTGCTCTTTCTTTTTCTTGCAGTAATTTATGATGTTTTGTAACCCAGTCATCACTATTACTCAAATGATAATCTGACAATAACTTCGCTTCGACTTTCGGTGGTTCCACTTGATTATAAGAACTCTGAAATGTACCATTTTCATCATTAAAAGTTGTGGCAAGTTCTTGATCTCCTAATTCTCTTCTATCGACATTTTTTTCATCAGGTACGTCACTTTTCTCAAGAGTTAAATCTTCTGAATTTTTGTTACATTCAAATTTAGTTTCCGCAAATTCTTTTTGATTTTCAACTTTCTCTACATCACAGACTTTTCCAGTCACATCACTCTCCTGATTGGATTGAGAGTCGTGATCACTGCTGCACTCGTTTCTAAGATTCGTGTTTTCTTTATCAAAATTTAAGTCATTAAAATCATTCTCATTAACTCCAACAGTTTTATTTGCTTCATCATCTAATTCATTCAAACCACTTTCACTAATATTTCTTTCTTCACATACACCACCTTCATTTCAGTTAATTTGATTTTATCTTCACTATTTTCATCTTCACTGTCATTCGCGGATGGTAACATGTCTGTTTCCAATCATTTTCGTCTAAATTCAACATAGAAATCTCAATCTTTTGTGATTCACAGCTTCCTACTTTCCTTCACACTCAGATACAGCTGGTTGTCTAGGGTAAACTACTTTTTTAATGACCGTTATAAATCTCCTTCTGGGTTTGAGTTCCGGAGATATTTCATTATCATTTACTTTACTATGTGCAATACAAACATAATTAACCTGAAAATTCTTACGCAAACCCGTTATATTTACATCTTCGTTACTCATGGAAAATTCAATTTGAGCCATTACATCCATTCCAATAACCATTTTGTTACACAAATTATTACTCAACACATAAATATCAGTAAACACAGAGTAATCATCAACTATTATATTAGCATTAAAATAACCTGAAGGAGAAATTTGATTTGAGCTGATTCCCATTAACTGTACTTTATTCTGGGTTAGTTTTGGTGATCCCATATTAACATAAGCTTCTTGATTAAGTATTGTAATTTCACTTCTGGTGTCCCAAATAACTATTGTAATCCCCCTTCCGGTGTTCCGCTGTCCGGGTCCCGTCTCAGAGCCCGTCTATATCGTAGCAATAGCGAACAGTCCTTTTTCCCCCGAAAGAATCTCTCCTCTCCCAGACAAGGGGGTTCGCTAGAAACGGGGTCATTGCCCTCTCGGGGACCTCGAATATGCAGTTCTAATGGTGTCAGAAGTGGGGTGTGTGGGGGGATTCGTCTCACACACACACACACACATATATATATATATATATATGTGTGTGTGTGTGTGTGTGTGTGTGTGATAATATTATTAACAACCTATAATCGCCCATTCTGAACTTTCTCTCCGTTCTGGTAACCCCTTTTTTGACTCCTTGGCGAAAACGCCTCGCCTTTCCACGCACTAACTTCCTCCGCCAAATCTGGCAACCTCTCTGAGATAATTCTATTTTGGCGCTTTTACGAGGAGACGCGAGCTGGCTCGGAGGTGATTAAGATGTGTTAATCTTTACGTCAAATAAACTTCAATTATTCGATATGATTTGGAATCTTTTTGTTACGGCCTCGATTGCAGTAATTTCAAGAGATGTCCATTCCGGACATCTCATATATATATATATATATATATATATATATATATATATATATATATATATATATATATATATGTGTGTGTGTGTGTGTGTGTAAAGAAAATGTGTAGCGAAGTACTTATTCAATATTTTGACATTTTTTTTTATACTTTTGTTACTTTTGATACATTAAAACTTCAATCATCCAGTGAATTTCTCCTAATGCCTCGGGGTTCCTTTAACAAGCAACTCAAGAAAGATTAATAAGTTCAATCTTATTAAGTATTATATAACTTTCTTTAAAACTTTGCTGGCTAGAGCACTTTTTTCAATGAATCTATATCATATGACATAAGAGAGATACAAAATACCACTGTGTATACCACTTTCCTAGATTGCTCACAATAGGAGAAATTATATACTTTGGAATACATCCTCCAAAATCAAATTGTGTATTTTTTATTTTTATCGTGGGTTAGAATTCTTGCTCGTGTATGCAAAAAATTATAGACATATTCAATGCTTAAAAAATGAAGCACGGATAATTACGTAATTATTTATTTCTATCAACTAAGATTTTGTTCAGTAAAAATTTTGTTAGAAAATAGGCAAATTTTGGTAGACTCGTTAAAATGTCTGTTGATTTTACGCTTACCTTAATGTTCTTAAAGGGATCATAAAAAATTAAGCATAGTATGCAAGATACTAACCATCATTTGATGGCAAAGTGATACAAGATTTCAAAAGTATCATGAATAAAACTCAATCGTTGCGTATACATTTATTAAAGAAGGTAAAAGGGTAAAAGAAATCTCCGTCAGAGCAAGCATAACAAGTAATTTATATGAAACATAATCTTTCGTAATTTTAATATGTTCTTTAAAACTTATCATTATGGTAGTTTCAGAAACTATTTTCGACAAAACCCTAATATTCGAATTTAATAAAATTCATTAATAATAAGTTATATAGCTATACATACATTTGAGATATCTACTCTAATTTACTACACTCCGTTTCTTATTAATGGTTTGTTCGAGAAAACATGTTCACTAAAGGTTTATATTTATATGGTATTTGCAATAGCTTCATTATATCAGACAATCTGCATTAACAAAAAAAACGAAAAATAAAAATTTCTTTTTAAAATCATACTGTTATGAGTATATACAACAATTTAAAAATCATACTATCAAATAAGAAAAACTGGGATCCATCTAATAAGCATTTATTTAATCAAACTTTGCATTTCACGGATAAGTAAGCATGATTATGAGAAGTTAAACAGTACGTTTTGCAGCCCTATTAGTTTCTTGCTTAAAATGTAACAAGCAGTACTTTAATTGATTATTCCAAAATAAATATAATTTTCTTGCCTGAATAAATTTCGCATAAAATGTCAAATTATTAAAATTTTCCGCTTCCCTAATATTTTCTAATATCACTTGAACTGTGGAAAAGGGATCTGCAATAAATTTCACTAAAGTACAATCTGACAAAGATGATCGATCTTTTCATATAGTTGTTATTCAAAAAACACTTTATCGTGAGATTCTTTTAGTCTAATAATTTGGAATACTCCAGACTTGAAATAAAGTAGAATCTGCATATAGTTGCATTGAATAGCTGCAATGTTTTCAATATACGCCGAAAACCGGATCTGCAAAACATTAAGTAGTTTTCTCTGTAAAAATCGTAATATTTTGTTGCAGAAAAAGAAGCTCCCTAGCTCAGTAAATAACAGTACTGTTTCTAGTTAAGTTGTGGCACTATGGAAGTATTCTTTGAAGAAATGCCTTCGAAACAAGAGAAAGTCTGCAGAAAAAAATGTTTCCTTTTTGTTCCTCGAGATACAGGTTGCTGCAGAATGAAATTCCACATTTCAAAGGGTATTGAAAAAGAACCAAAAAATTTACAGACAAAAGCTTTCATTTTTCAAAAGTACAAAAAATCCAGTTTTTTCCACTAGGTTTTGAAAATATCATCATGCAGATGTCACCCGTTATAAGCGATGCACTACCGAAACCGTTCTCTAAAATTCGTGTTTCCATCACTCTGTTGGACATCTCTAGGGTAATGGTGGTACCTTCCTCACGAAGAGTGGACTTACGGACATGTTGCACATTTTCAGGCGCACTAATGTTCAGAGGACGGCTACTTGGTTTTCTTGGTAATGCAGACCCACTTGCTTTCATGCTTGAAACCCATCGAAATAATTAGAGAAGATAAAATATTTTCAAATAAAACGTATTATTTTATCAGAGCGTGCCGAATATGTGCCTCTTTAAAATGATGTATGTTTAATTACGTTTAATAAGTGAATAAAACAATTATTTTATTTTTTATGCTTTGCAAAACAAAGTATTCATTTTCTAACTCCATATTTTGTAACTGGACATTCATCTTCATTATATATTTAAAATTATACCCGTATGCAACCAATTAATAACTGTTTATTAAGTTTTTATACACACACACACACAAACATATATATATATATATATATATATATATATATATATATATATATATATATATATATATATATATAAATATATATATATATATATATATATATATATATAAATATATATATATATATATAAATATATATATATATATATATATATATATATATATATATATATATATATATATATACTATATATATATATATATATATATATAAATATATATATATATATAAATATATATATATATATATATATATATATATATATATATATATATATATATACTATATATATATATATATATACAGAGGCTGTTCGCACATTTTTTAGACGATTTGGTAAGCGGTAATAAAAAATCGTTTACTGCAAAAGAAATAATTGCAATTGTACTATGTTTTTAAAAGTCAAAATTATCGTCTACGGCTTGAAAGTTTTGTTTTTATTCAAAATGGAGTTTTTAACAAAGCAGTGGTTCGAAGGCTACATTTATGCTCTTTCCGAAGAGAAATATGCATACTCCATTATCCAAAAACGATGTGAGGGTCATGGTTTTGTGATATCTAAAGCGTCGATAGGCAATATCGTCAACAAGAAAGGAAAAAAACGTCAAATTGGAGCCTCAAGTGGGACAAAAATACCAAACAAGTATCCAAGGAAAAAACGGACATCTTCGACTATTGCAAAGGTACGTTGTTTAATGTTAAAAGAAAATCCCCCTAGTCAAAGGACAGTTGCAAAATCATTAAAATGCTCGGTGTCCACTGTAAACAAAATGATAAACGTTGATTTAAATCTTAAGAAAGCGAAAAAACGCAATGTGCATCGTCTTCTTCCAAATCATATCACTGAACGCAGGACACGCTGCAGAATTCTATATGAGAAACACTTATCCAAAGAAAAATGGAAAATAATTGTCACAATAGATAAATCATCGGTGTATTTAAATGATTGCAACAAAAAAAGAGCCATTTATTATCATAAAAGTGGAGAAAAAAATTTAAGTACATGGTTCAAAGAATCGAAAGAAAGTTTTTCTAAGGGATTCATGATTGTTGCTAGTTTTTCTTATAATGGCAAGTTAAAAATAAAGAGAGTGGAAAAAATGTCAAGATTAACTCCAAATACTACCAGGAACATATTTTATAGCCAATTTTTCTGAATGAAATACCATTGCTTTACCCACAGTGCCATCAATCTGTGAGACTCCATCAGGACAAAGCTAGCAGTCACACATCAAAATCCACTGTAAATTTCCTAAATAAAATGGAACAAAAAACTGGTATCAAGGCCATACCCTTCACTAATATCCCTACGAAATCTCCCGATGTATCACCTATGGATTTTTGTGCTTTCGGACTTTTAAAATCTGCATTATCCAAACGTCGTCCCAAAACCCTTACAGGACTCTGGAAAGCTGTTCAGGAGGAATGGGATAGAATACCTCTTCTGACACTTAAAAAGGCATTATTATCCTGAAAATTGCGATGTCGAAAGATAGTTCAGAATAAGGGATGTCAAATAGAACATTTAAAACACAAGAATTGTATGTAATTTAGTTTTGTGAATACAATATACATCGTCTAAAAGATGTGTGAACAGCCTCTGTATATATATATATATATATATATATATATATATATTATATATATATATATATATATATATATATATACACTCATGGACAAAAAAATTAGCGCATTAAGAAGGAGTCGTCAAAATGAAACGAAATTTTACATACGTAATGACTACTTTGATATAAGCAAATGATAAGAAAATCAAAGAAAAAGAATAATTTATTTCAGAGAAAAAGGCAAAAGAACGGAGGAGTTAATACTCCGTTGGACCCCCTCTAGCGCGAATGCATGATGAGATACGATCGGGCATTGAGTCATACAAGTTCTGTATGATGTCTTGAGACATTTCTTTCCATATTTGCTGTAACCTTGCCTCTAGTTCGTTCAAACTCGTGGGATGCCCAACTAGTCGTCCCAAATGATCCCAGATATGCTCGATTGGAGACAAATCTGGAGATCGGGCAGGCCAAGGAAGGGTAGTAACAGTGCGGAGACAGTCTTGTGACACCCTTGCCGTATGAGGCCGAGCATTGTCTTGTTGAAAAATGGCTCCTCGGAGCCGTTGCATGAGTGGCAACACATGTGGTTGCAGGATTTTATGAACATACCGCTGGGCTGTCATGGTGCCACGGAACAATACTAGGGGTGATCGTGTATTGTAGGCAATGGTACCCCATACCATCACACC
This sequence comes from Dolomedes plantarius, assembly GCA_907164885.2. NCBI lineage: Eukaryota > Metazoa > Arthropoda > Arachnida > Araneae > Dolomedidae > Dolomedes > Dolomedes plantarius. Next base: position 54,366,953 of record OU015501.1, on the reverse strand, counting down.
AACTGTGGGAGCGATGTGTCGCTGTACAGCAAAGGCAGGATTGAAGCGTTCACCACGGGCTCTCCACACATGAACACGATTGTCATCACTGCCGAGATTGAATCTGGATTCGTCGCTAAAGACGACCTGGTTCCATTCCGCTGCAGTCCAGTTTCCTCGTGCGCGGCAAAACTCCAATCGGATGCGTCGATGGGTGGGCGTCAAGGGCAGCACACGCAATGGGCGCCGCGATACCAACTGTCCTTCAGCCAGGCGCCTTCGTATGGTTCGAGATGACACAGAGGCCCCTAGTGAAGGTGCTACCTGTGCCTGGATGGCGGCCGATGAAGCAGTTGGCTGTACGCGTGCATTTCTTACGATGTGGTGCTCTTCTCAATGACTGGTCTGTCGAGGGCGTTCTGAGCCTGGTCTTCGTGTACATGACATCTCTCGGGTCCACTGGGCCCAACACCTCCTCACAACACAATCAGAGCGGCCTAATTTACGAGCTACTCGCCTAGCTGACCACCCAGCTTCCATCATCCCGACGATTCTCCCCTCTCAAACTGCGACAACCTTCTTATATTGTCTTCGAACACGGCGTAATGGCATGTCTATCTCAGCTCTTCCTTTGTAAATGATTCAGCACACTCAAACAAGCTTTGGTTACCTGTTTTATATTCCACAGAGTACGATGTTCAACGCCCTCTACCGGCTATACGTAATGTGTAATCACGCTGCATTTCTAATCATTTGCATATCTCCCCGACACGTACCTTCATTGCAAGTTTCGTTACGATCCCGCAATTATTTCTTGGTGCGCTAATTTTTTTGTCCATGAGTGTATATATATATATATATATATATATATATATATATATATATATATATATATATATATATATATATATATATATATATATATATATATATATATATATATATATATATATATATATATAACAGTAACTGACTGACTCACTGACTGACATACGACGTACAGACCAAACTGCTGGACATAAAGGGCTGAAATCTTGCATGGCGATTCTTCATATATTGTAGGGGTGCACTAAGAGAGATTTTTGTTCTTAGATTTTTAAAAATTAAATTTTTAAGCTGTTTTTGTAACATTCTTTAAAGTTTGCGTTCAAAATAATAATCCGTGGGTTATAAAATTTGTATCACGAGCAAGATCATAAAAATTCCTTTAAAATGAAATCTTTTTCTAATCTTTACCTCCATTTTCTGATTTTTGGGGAAATTTTAAAGATTAATTTTTAGAATTTAATTTATTAAATGCTGATCACGTGGTTTCTTTTCTTTTAATTTTGCGTCACATGCATAATAACGAATCAGACAAAAAAAATTTCTTGCTAATGCGGCAAACGATTGGACATTATCCAAAAAATATTAACGTACAGTAAAAGAAATGTTCTTTAAACTGTACTATATTAACTGCACTATATTCTTTAATATGTTCTATTAGATTTTTATTTGTATATTTTTTTCTACATTATTTTGTCTATAAAAATATCCGTTACGATTTTTTTATAAATATGTTTTTTGTTTTTCTTACATCAGTTGCATACATTGATCGTTGTATTTGTTATAAATGTGTGTGTATATATATATATATATATATATATAAGATAAAGTTGAAAGAGAAAAACCAGTATGAGCACTAAAGCTACTACAGCCAGGAACCAAAAACATGAAAAGATAAGATTGAAAGAGGTTTTAGACAATATTTAATCTTCAGCGGTGTCAATACTGTCTAAAAACCAATGGATTGTTTCAGATAAGTATGATTTATACAATAAACATACTCAGACACCGTACAATCCATATGAAACAGAAGATGGAATAAACAGTGGCTTTATCATAGATCACCAAACTCGGCGCCATACAAAGTGAAAGTTAAGTTTAGGAGACCGCAAGTAGACTGACGTCATAAACATTGCAACCATGGAGCCAATGGAATAACTTTAGAAGTCTTACTAGGTTACTGTTTTATAGGACATAATAACCTAAGTTAACTTAGTCATTTATTATGACTAAGAGTTATTTATTATTTTAAATACTCGTTTTTATTTATTTTTTAGTAATTATTTAATAACTATTATCATTTATTTTTGTTTTACTAATTATTAGCAACAGAACATGCTATTCATTAAATCTAAAACAACCAATTATGTACTTGGAAAGACTATCAGGGTAATAATTACGTTTTAGCACTACTAACAAATCTTTTATATGTTTATGCCTATTGTCCTTAGAATATAGCCGATTTATTCTTACTAGTTGATTCACAATAATATCATTAAATACAGATATATGTAAGCAAGTTAAAAAACTTTGATATTTTACTATTTTAAACTCATATTCTGATCTTTTATCATAAAGATCAAAACTAAATTTACTATGAGGATTATGAGGATTATTTTATGATAAAATTTTTATGATTTTTATGTTTATATCTAAGAAGTTAACATTCAGTTTTTCTTGGCTATTTTGTACTAGTTCTAGATTTGGAGGGTAAAAATTTAGAGCTATATTTTTATTACTATTATTAATTACAATTATGTCATCTATATACCTAAATATTTAGTAATTGCCATTAACAATATTATTAATATTATCAACTTCCTAAAAATGTAAATATAAATTGGCTAGCATACTGGATGCATTTCCACCTTGTGGTACACCTTTAACCTGTAGGTATATACTATTGCTGTGTACTATATAATTATGTTTAGTTACTAATTATAATAGCCTATTGAAATGATTTAGTTTAATTTCTTTGTTTAAGTATTGATTATGATTTTTTACTAAAGTTATTATTACCCTATTTAAATCAATTATATTGATATTGTTGAATAAATCTTTGAAATCAAATGTGACTAGAGATTTACAATTATTTAACGTTTGTAGTTTTCTTACCAGACTTAAGCTATTATCAATTATTCCACAAACACCAGAAGTTATTACTTTATATATAGATAGATAGATAGATAGATAGATAGATAGATAGATACAGACCGCCCATATGGTATAGTGGTTAGCATTATGAGCTTCTACGCAGTGGGCTCGGATTCAAATCCCGAATAAGGCTTGGACGTTACAATGTTGTACCCTCCCTGGAAGCAATGCTGGCTCACCTAAATTTTTCTCCTACAGAAAAGTAGCCAACAAGGAAAAGGTGGTGAATAACAAAACGCGAATTCCTCATCGTAAGTGCCTCCGCATTAGGAAAAAAAATATGTATATATATATGTATGTATATTTTACATACTATATATATATATATATATATATATATATATATATTATATATTTACATATATATATATATATATATATATATATATATATATATATATATATATATATATATATATATATATATATTATATATTTACATATATATATGCCTGTAAATATCACAACAGAAATACTCTTTTAACACTTTGATAATAGAACAACAGAAGCAAAAATATTTATTCATAGCATGTCCTAAATAACAAAGACGATTTTGAACGTATGAATATTTACATTAGGCGTGAAAACTTCCATGTCTGAAAATACATTTAAGCAATCCTGAATCTTTTGCAGGTTATTTGCACGCAGCGTTAAAATTTTTTCTAACAATGTAGTACTAGCGTATTTCAAATATTGACAGACTTTCCAAATTCAGTGTTCTGTCATATTTCAAATATTGACGCACTTTCAAACTTCAGTGACATCGTATAACACTAGATAGAGTACACCAAAAAGAGATTTCAGGTGGGATTGATTGTAATTCGTTTTCCTTTTTTCAGACTTCATGCACATCAGTTTTTTATAACGCTACAAAAGTATTAGGTGCAACAATATCAAGCGATCATACAATTTCAAATCCTTTTCATGCTCAGTAAAAAAAAAATGATGAAAATATAAGGGTTCAGTAAAGGGAGTGTTTATTGACTAAGTTTTATGTCTTATATTTGTATTGACAGGAAAAGGAATAATCACTTAACATTACATCCTTTTGTATAGATATTAAATATATGAAGTATTTAATTCTACGATAGTTAAAGTCACTGCAAATTATTAGGAAAATGTAACTGGTGTTTCAGTAATAAACAGAATAATACTGGTTCATTCTGGAACAGAGTTCTTTATTTACGAGTAACAGCCTGAAAAAATTTAGACACACACACACATACATATATATATATATATGTGTGTGTGTGTGTGTGTGTGTGTGTGCGCGTGTGTGTGCGCGTGTGTGTGTGTGTGCATGTGTGTGTGCGTGTAGCCACGCGTCCTCCTATTAAATTACATTTAACGCGTATTCAAAATTATACTTTTAATAAAGCATGACCCCTATTCTAAATTGCAACCTAAAAATAATGTAATTAAAAATTTATATTATCCCGTAAGGCATGTGCAGATCATTAAAGCAGGCATTTGGAATATCTGAATTCAGTAACATCCCCATAACATCTTGTCAGAATCCGAAGGCCTTATTAAATTTGTATTCAGTAAATAAGGCATGTTTTCAAATTCTTCCTTTTTAATAAAACGTAGAGCAGTGCGTGATCTCGCAATTAATTAATCCTCGAGAACAACGATGTGGACACGTGAACTCCACGTGACTAAATTCATGCAATTAAATAATAAGTAATTTCGGGCCCCTGGTGGCAAGATCAGCAAACAATCATTTGATAATTGCCTGAAAAATGGACGACTTCTCTCTATTTTCTCTCCTAAAACTCCTTCTATGTAGACCTTCACCTCTTCGCACCCCGTCCTGTTGCATTCACGCTGCATGTCCAGTGGCCACTACAGCTAATGCCTTCTAATCTTACTGATTAATAAAATACGACTGCGTAATTTCTGTATCTCTTCCCTGGCTCCATGACTGTGTTTTTCTCTTAACTCAACGAGCGACTGGAAATGTGTGATTAATTCTTATTGTGATTATGATCACCATCACACACACACACGCATATATATATATATATATATATATATATATATATATATATATATATATATATATATATATATATATATATATATATATATATATATATATATATATACTAGCGGCCCGTCCCGACTTTGTCCGGGTTGAACAATTATCTATGTTAAATAGATATTAGGTAGGTATAATTTATTTTAAAACTTCATAGTATACCACATTTTTTGTTTCGTTCTATACTACTTTATATATTATTATAGAAGTATAGATACACATTGGTATCCCAAAACCAGAATAAGAGATGAAATATAAATACAAAAATAAAAAAAGGATTTTAAGTAAAGAATGTTTTTTTTAATTATTTTAAGCACCAAAATAATTTTCAAATTAATATTACGTTAGTTATTAATTAAAGTTAATTTTTTAAAAGAAAGAGGTGTGCTTGAGACGGTAGTTTTATTCAAAAATAAAAAAAGGAATTTTAAGTAAAGAATGTTTTTTTAATTATTTTAAGCACCAAAATAGTATTCAAATTAATATTACGTTAGTTATTAATTAAAGTTAATTTTTTTTTAAAAAGAGGTTAAGAGATGAAATAAAAATACAAAAATAAAAAAAGGATTTTAAGTAAAGAATGTTTTTTTAAATAATATTCAAATTTTTAAAAAATAATATTCCTAAAGTAATATTCAAATTAATATTACGTTAGTTAATAATTAAAGTTAATTTTTTAAAAGAAAAAGGCGCACCGGAGAACGGCTAGGTTCGAACCGCTAATGTCAGAACAGAAGCCCACCGCAATAGCACCACGCTAAGGATCGTTGAAAACTTCGGGACAAAAAGCTGTAGAGGACAATAGCGGTAACAATGGAGATTGTTAGAATTAAGCCCCTAACTTTATTTCTACTGATCAGATATACATAATATATAGCCTATGTCCATCTGGATTAATGTACCTTTCAAACAGTGAAAGAATTTTTCAAATAGATGCAGTGGTTCTGGAGATTACCCTCCACATACAAAATCCGCTCTCTCTTTATATATAAGTATATATATATATACTATATATATATATATTCTACGCACTAATAGTTTTGCTATATAAATAATAAGACAGTCACTCCTTTGTCCGTACTTAAATTATTTTCAATAAAAGTAAAAATTTTATAACGTTAAAAATTTGAAAAAATATATGAACCCGAAAATTTTTTAGCTATGAATTCTTAATTTGTCTTTGTGGGAATCGTATAGTTATTATTATGCTTTATACAGCTTGCACATTATATTTTACAATGGATCTTTATTGCTTTTTGTAGGTAATTTAGAAGTCTCTCTGATTTTAACACAGTACTCAGCTATACTGCCATCTACAACCGACCAGTTCCACTGATGAAAATCATCCTCTAGATTTTTGAATGAGAGAATCAGAGTGGTTTGAGAGCTATGGTGTGAATCTTTAATCACCACCTTTTTCGATTGCAAAGAGAATCCTCTTAATTACTTCAGAAAAAAAATCCTAGAATAGTTGCCATTAGGATACATCACATTGGCAGCCAGGCCATCTTCAGTTCATTTCGCTTAGTGAACTCTTATTACTAAGTATCTTGTTTGTTCTGTGGAAGAGGAGACCCTGGAACACGCCTTGTTTTTCTGCGCCGGAGAGATCATTTTTAGGATTATTTTAACTAATATTAATGCTCCTCTGTATTTTTTTCCTGTTTTGTATAGTTTTCGTTTAATGAATATTGCTTTTCTTGTGAACAGGAGAATCGAGAAAACGGGTCGCGTACCTAGTTGTATGTTGTAAGTTTTTGACGTTAACTCTTTTGTGTCGTGTACTTCTGGACTTATTAATCGTACCTTATTTCAGTGATCCCGAGTTAAAGTGACCTGATAATTGACTATAATATGATTCCTTGAGATTTGCAACTAACTCCCTTTGCTGACGAAGAAATGATCCACTCTAAACAATTATCAGCCAATTACATTGAAATAGGTAGATGAGCCTAATATTTTTAATAATAAAGAGATATTTTTGTTCAAAATTGTGTGTTGAAAATAGGCCACATATTTCCGATGCCCGATGCTTATATTTTGTGTCTGATGTACGTTAAATCATAAAGCTATTAGTAGTAGGAAATAAAAGACTGAAGGAATTTTTATTTGAAACTGAATGTTTTAAAATGAAGTAATTTTTTTAGAAGCAGAACACTAATCACTAGATGTTGAACATTATACCATGTTATAAACTTTGAGATATGTCTCATTGATACTTTGTGATAATTTATATTTAAAACTAACATTCATTTGTATTATGAAATACACTGTCTTTTTCTCAATTTTAAAACTCATTTTATGTTATTTTTATTTACTGCACCATACTTATAAAGATATAATTACTAGAAACCAAAATCTTCAAAGGCCCTTTCTGGTAGCAAAATCTAAAGAATTAATCAATGTTTATCGTGAAATATCGGAAAAGGTAAACCAAAGCTCTCCGTAAAAAAATAATCAATTGAATAGCTGTGAGCGTAAATAAAAACCAAGTATAAAAAGATTTTTTTCGCATCAAAAAAGGGAAGTTTGCAGAAATCTGATTTTTCTGAGGTGTTTTCCGTGTTATTTCATAGAAAACATTTAACAGAATACGATGAAATGTGATGATAGTTTCAGGATATTTGAGTTCATTCCACCAGGCTCTCTTTCCCTGTTTTATGTTCAGGCATTCGCTTAACCTTTTTTGACATTCAAGATAGATACCTATATATCCAAAAAGATCCGCTTTTTTTGTTTTCCCCCAAAAAAACGTCAGTGAAAGCCACTGACGGTTTAATCCAGTATAAGTTATTTAGCTCACACTCCCATATAGTATTTACTCACACAAATATAAGATAGATAGATATAGAGGTTAACAGATTATGATTAATGAAGCTGAAAGACTAACATATTAATAAATGGGGAATATTTTATAGGTGTATTAGTTAGTGTACTTCTCTCAAATTGCTCGATATATTAAATGCTACATATTAAGAAATTTTAAAGTTCTTTTACTTTACTTTAAATTTAGCTTAAGAGTTACTTTGTTTTCTCAATCCTTATCTAGAAATTGCCATTTTCTTGTACTGCAAACACAAAATTCTCGCATACCACTTTATTTTATATTGATATACATTGCGTCATTCTGAAGCATTCTCGAAGCCATTTCTATGAATACAGAAGTTAACACTCGAGGACTGAATAAGGATTCGGAATAGAAACTATAAAAGATACCCTTTGAATAATTTAGGAATTCCCTATTCGCAAACTACGAAAGCCAGTTCTGCTTTCTTTGCAAACAGCTGATCAAAAAATCACGTAAGAGCGCTGATAAAAAGGCGGAAGCAAAGGACGTTACCATTCTACTTCAGGAAACGTAGAGGAGTGGAAATTGATTACTCGAGAAATAGGAAAAGAGATGAGATTAGCGAAAACTCATACATTAAGTGAAGAAGGAAAAAAAGTGACGAAACAGTTGATAAATAAAGGGAAATTTCGTAATGACAAAAATATACATCTCCGGGATACCAGGAAGCCTTGGACCTAGGTTTCTCTCTTGTTGTGCGCTGCTTCTCAGCATAGCATAACCAATCAATAGCTGAGGAGCCCATAGCAACGGGAAACGTCGGTCCAAAGCTACCTGATAAGCTGGAGGTGTATATTTTTGCAATCAGCACCGCCCATCAGGGTGTATGCATTTTGTTAGTACGCCTTCAAAGATGAAAAAATAGGGGAAGATGATTTATGTTATTAACTATTGTCATCTGTAGAAGTGCTGGATGTTATAATTCGCCGAGGTTTGTGGTCGAGAGACTGTCAGTAATAAAACACTTATAACAACTCCAGAGGCAAAAAATAAATAGAGACTTTGAGGAACACTAAGGTGGCGTAAAAGAAAAATGTCTGTGTGGCCATTGATAACAATTAAAAGACTATAAATGTTGCAAGATAGAGGGTGACTTATTTTATAGCCCACAATAAAACTTTCAGATAATTGTCAAAGTGGTATCCGAAACGAAGATTATGGTGGGGAGGTACTTGGTAGACTGTGAACAGGAACAGTGAAATAAAGGACCAATTGGAGCAGGAACTTCTAAGGGAAAGGCAGCCCACAGTCTAATGACAGAAAAAGGGGCGGGCCGAAAGGGCCCCGGTAAGCGGACACCAACCTCTTCAAAAAAAAGAAAAAAACGAAAGAAGGTCGGCAGATTTCGTTTGCTGATCCCTGAGCTCTAACCATATGGAGAGCCGATTGCGCTGTCTCGGAGACTAGCGGAAGTTCCTGTAGTCTGACATGGTGATGTTGAGTATGACCTGATGTGGGCACCTGTCAACAAAAGCCTTCATCACTGAATTCTTCAACAGTCGTATGGGCCTCCCGAAAGATCCTAGAAATAATTGCTTTGACTGAATATTTTGTCTCTGCTTCCGATTTCTCATGTATTAAGTAATAATATGAAGGGGAACCTTATTCTATTAGTAATTTCACTTTAAAAGAATTTTTAGTATTGTCGAATAAATGTATTATAAAGGCCGATTCACTATGTTTCCTTGTATTGCTTGCCCCAATACATGCACGCATCAATTTGTTAAGGTTCTATTATAACCTATATCATCGTTTCGAATTTTACAAAAATTTAAGAAATAATCCATTTTAGAAATCGAGCAAGAAGGGCTGATAATCCTTTGCACTCTGATTCAATTTCTGAAATTCCCTTTTCCATACGTATTGTTACCACGTTTCGTTTTTACCACAAATATTGTTTATGGTTTTTCAGATGTGATTACCCAAGAGAATTGTTTGACTTTAAAAGGCTTATGAAAGCTACTATACACTTCTCAACTACGGTACTCTTGAAAGCAACCCATACCTGCTAAATGCAAGCATTATACAATTTTATTTCTGTCTGTAGTTTACACAGTAATAGTTATTATATTGATGGAACGTACATATAAAAATAAATATCGGGATTTTGTTTCCATTTCACTTAGCACCAATTTACGCATTATCTGTGATTCGGGATGAATTCTAAAATAAAATTCAAACTAAATATATTCCTAAACATTACGCATTGTAACAATTTTAATGTACTTTTACAACCTATTCAGTATTTTACTGTATAATAGACGAATGTCTACGCATAATTCCTACATTCATTAATTGTAAAGCCATATATCTGCGATAGTTCAGTCGCAAAACGAGAGAAAAAAATATTAAGAGGTAACATTCATACTTCCTGAAGTTCTGAAGAGTTTTGAAAGAAAAGGAGCAAAAAAGGTGTAAAATATGTAACTTCTAAAAAATTCAGAAGATTATATAGGCAAGATGCTTGCAGTAAAGCCAACTTGTATAACAACGAAAGACATTTTAGAAGTCAGAATTCGGAATTTGAATAATGAACTAGATGTTGAATATTTCATAAAGTCTATAAAAGTCAAATACTACCAAACAAAATGAAAAGTTTCGAGGTAAGGGTGAAAAAAGATCATGAAATACTTATAATGATCTGAAGCTGTGTGCTCCATTATGTAAGTTCGAAGAAGGGATTTTATGTTTCCCTTTCAACTCAGAATCTTTAATATGACGAAAGATAATGAATATAGAAAAATAAGTAAAAGTCGGTGTTCTTTGTAAAATATCTATAGAAAGAAAAGAAGAAATTTCTTTATTTTTATGCTACTTCCATTAACTACTATTATGTCCCTAATTAATAGTTTGAATTTAGAATGCAGTCAACAAAATTATCCCAGCCCTTTTTTTAAAAAATTCCGTATTTTACTATCTAGAAAGACAGATTTTCTTTAAGATTAATTTATTCTTGTGGAATAATTTTAATATTTTTTTTTACAGAAAATTTTAAATTAGTCTAGAAAAAGCCTTTTTTGTAATTAAAAGATTAAAACAGGTATAATACTGGACATTCATATCCAAAATAGGGTTAGAAATATCGAAATAACATGTTATGATACAAAAATTATAGTAATATTCTTAGTGGTCATAGTCAAAAGAGTTTTGATTTTTAATATACTTTTATACAATGCATAAAAATGACATCAACAAAAATAAACTTTATTTCTTTTTGATTGTATATTTATAGGAAAACCAGTTGTACCTCGTACCTATTTTAATGTTTTAATTTTTTTTTTCATCCATGTAGTACATAAAATATAAATAAATACTAGCTTTTGATAGTTCAAAATGTAAGTGTTAACCTGTAATTTTATTTATTTTCCCATTTTAAGGACAATTTAGAATTAAAATGCCTTTAGAACCAAGGTAAAATGCTACATTGTACCTTAGTCATACAATTTTTATTTTTATCACTCAATTCAAAAGTGTAAATTTCATCCTAACCCAAACCTGCATTAGGAGTTTAAGAAAAAAGCAGGTAACTAGATCAATTAATCTTTAATATAAACAAAATCAACAAATCACAATTAATTTTAAAAATTAAACATAGGTTACTCGGTTAAAAGCTGCAGCTCTGGACAAGCTTGTGGCTTCCAGTTTTCTTAAAATTTTGTTCTTATCAAAAAAATTTCAAAACTCCCGAAGCCAAAATTCCCCCGCCATTTGATATCTATCCCAGGATTTATCATATTTTTTATTACTTTCCTTTGTAAATTGTAATGTTAATTGGCGAACCTGTTATAAAGTTAACCCAAATTGAAGTTGACCAGCTCTTTGGATGCATTTGATAAGTGTTCCTCTTCATAAGTCAAAACTTGTTTTGCAATGTTGCAGTATTTTTGGGTATATGAAAATTCCTCACTCTAAAGCTTTTTATATTTCCCATAATAGAGTCATTTTAGATATATTAAAATGTTTAGTAGCTCAATTAATTGTCCTTTTTTATTGAGAACTAAATGATCAGCTTTCTCTATCTTTTCTTTTTCTAGACTTCTTCTTAACACGGAAAGCGCTACGAGACATGATTCTCGACTGAGGGCACTCATAAAAAGGAAATTCTAATAAAATGAAGATTAACCAGCAGGAGGTTGTACTTGGAACGTAGGAACAGGGTAAAAAAGAAACCCCGGTCCGAGGTACAACTGGCTGGCACTTCAAACAATTGTTCACTTCTGCAACCTTGATATTATGTTAAAGTCATGATTTTTTGAATATGTTTCTAATGGGTGATTAATTAAAGCATGACATTCGTTTTTCGTTAAAATGCTTTTATTGTCTCAAGAGAAAGCAAAATTAAATCAGCAAAATATTTACTTCTGGCCCACATTGAAACTTAATAGATGAGGTTAACAGCTAGAGTGTAATCAGATGATTTTTTATACTAGGCGCATTAAGTTGCTCTAGTGGCACATACATGAATTACGCCTACTATTTACGAAAAAACTAAATAAATAGATCTGGCAGCTGCTTAGGACCAAAGTACACCTGGTCCAAGGTACAACAGGTTGCCCCATATACAATCAAATACATACTTGGTGTTTCAAGAAATCTTCGACCAAATAAATTTATTGCCTCCGAACAATTTGATAACAATAAAACGTTCTAGGTTTTTTGACATTGTTTGAATTTTTCTTATCATCATTTTATTATGAATGGAAAACACCAAGAAGCTTACGCTTTTAATTCAGAATATATTTAATTCAATAAAATAATCAACCGGTACAATTAAAACAAATGTTTGGTAACAAGACATTAGTTTTACACAGGCCCTATAACATTACATAAACTCAAAAATTGTTTCTCCTAGTTGTAGTCTATCCTCTCGCTATTTTACCGGACGATGGCCGACTGGCTATCGTCGTAAGTAGGGCGCTGGCATTCGGCACCAGAGTCTGTGGGTTTCAGTCCCACTACTGGCATGAATGTTTGTAGCCGTACAGAATCGGCTTTAAGCTGTACGTTCCGGTCTAATTAGCTTTCGTGTAGCAAAAAATGACCGTAACGCTCTCAACTAAACCAAACCATACCAAACCTCTTGTTATTTAGTCCCAGTTAAAAAATAATTTGTTACAGTTCACAGAACAATTTTAATTTGTATGAAACATGATCAACGTCTATTTAGGAAGATGAAATCCACAAAATTTAAGTATTTTCAGACTATACAGAGGATATGTGACCAGACAGTATCAATCACATCTTATAGCATTGAATAACCATAGTAAATTGCGAGGGCAATAAAATAATAGTAAATTCTCTTCTAAATAAATCTTAATTAAAATTAGCTGTACCAGTTACAGGAGTACACAAAAATGTGCTTATACGGTTTTTAAATTTACAGTTTACATGCAAGGTTTAAAAAAACTAATACAGGGCTAATGCAGAGACACCAGAACATTCCCTAAATAAAGCTTTTTATGAAATCTATCTGAAAACTTCAGAGACACTTAAATCTCCACTTTTTGTTATACGATGTTCTATCTGAATACTAATGAAGAAAACATTCATTTTGAAATAAGGAACTTTAATTCATTGTTCTTTAGTCAGAATTAAGAATTTCTGATGTAGTTTTACTCATCTTGGAGGTGAAAAGGATATCAAATTGAAAATAAAATATGAAGATTAATCGATGGACTTAAAATTTAATTACAGAAGAGAAAAGTCGATATTTTGACTGAAATTTATAATTTCAATGTTTATGGGTAAATATGTAAAACCGGCTCAAATCGTACAAGGAACACTACATACCTCGGTGTATATTTGAGGCGGTGAAAGGCAAAGTGGTGTAGGTCAGTAAGTCAAGTGGTGTAAGTCTAAAGCGTTTTACTAAAAAAAACTACAAAAAAATTCCACTGTAAATTGAACAATTTATAATTCGAAATAATTATTATAATATTGCAAATAATAATTATTTGTATTTACACTATAAATTGAACATGGAGATTATATTTTTGTCCTCAAATAAAAAAGTTGAAAATGTGATTTACACCACTTTGCCTTTTACCGCCTCATTTACCAAGAGCATATATCTCTCAAAGGAACAATTGCGATATTTGTTTTTGATATTTTAATAAAGCGTGCTTTAAATATTTACACCTATCTGTTTTAATTTTTCATGCCCTATAAATTTTTATTTTAAAAAATAGAGCTCACATTGGAAATTATTTTCGCAAAGCAAGTTTTTATTGTCGTGTGTAAACCATAATAACTGCTTGATGACAGCTATTATGACACCTGAGAAGCATTTGACAGTCTATCGCTATAATTTGTTTAATATCCGTCTAAAAATCCCTGGACAACTGCAATGAACTTAATTTGTTCATCAGATCATCTTTCCCCTTAAAAGGGTAACTAGCAATAGCTACGTAAACATCAGTGCACGAAATTTCGCAGTGAATATTGAACATGAATATTGAACAACTCTATATGTGTAACTGCCTTTGCAGGCGCTCGCATAGTTTATTTATCAGGATCAAACGTCCTCTTCTTTACCACTGTTACCAACGTAGATATGAATGCGCTAAATACCACCAAAATCTCCAGTTCTTGAATAATATGTCACGGGTAAAAGTGACATTGTAGAGAGTAGAAAAGGATAATGAATGAGCCTGTGAAAAGGTCGGAAGATGAAGCAAGCTGGGAAAATAATAATCCATAGAAGAGGGTAGAAAGGAGAATATTGAGGGATCCTATAGAAGTAAAAAAGATCGTTACGGTATGAAAAGAAATATCACGAAGAGACGCCAGATGAGTAAGGCGGAACGAAGCAAGTATGGCATGAAAAGACATGACAGATGGGAAACGGTTAAGAAGAAGAATAGGTCTGTAAGAAGGTAGGAGATGGATAGAGAGGAGTGAGAGGCGTAAGAAAAATGACTTAGCCGAAATAATAGGAGATCGGAAGCGAGAGAAGAGCGGCAGAGATCAAATACGACCCCCCGGAAAAGATGCGGTAATGATATGGGAAGAAACGCTCCAGCAAGGTGGGGTGGAAACTCACAGAAAAAATAAGGGCCCAATCAAGAAAATATAGGAAGAGTTAGAGGCAGAGGAGACAGATATAAAAGAAGTGGGATAAAGATTACATGCAGAGAGAGAGATTTTGTTTGCCTAAGAAAGATGACCGAATGTGCGTAGAGACAGCCATTCCCCGACGAACGAAGGAGAGAGGCCCGACGGATTGACCCAGCGACCGTGTACGTGAACCTGAATTGGGAGCCCTGTTACGCGAAGAGTGACTTGACCCGACGGATGACAAAGAGAGTCCCAAGAACTGGCCGCTAGCCGAACGAGTGAATACCCGCTCCCAGGGGACTTAACGAAGGATGTCCGCCAGCAGCTAACTGATATACCCCCCACTTATGCTGTTACTGTGCGAAGTTCATCATGATTCCTGACGCGTGCCCAGGTCTACGAATGCAGCGTCAATAAAGGTACGTGTGGCAGTTGTTCATTGATCTTGTAAAACTGTGTATGCCTATCTAGAACTCATCCAGTAAATAATTAATTAATACCTCAGAGATGACTAAGTGAATTATATATAGTTGATGAAGTCCACTTGTAGTTATTCTAAAAATTAGAACACTTAAAATAAGGTTTTTAGGGCAATAATTGTGTCATATATTGTAATGTATTTATGTGTGTTAGTAATTTCAATAAATCTATCCATTTGCAATTTCAATCAGGTAATTAGATTATTTTATTCAAAAAAACACAACGCAATTAAAGAAGACGGTATTAATTAGGTAGTATGGTAAATGATTTATATATATATTGGCTATACACCCCAAATGTAGCTACCTCGATGATAATCATTTAATTAATAAAATAAACAATTTAGTTATTGCGGAACATTCTCCAAAACATTAAACCACCCATTATATAATAAAATTTGTTTTTGCAGTTCCCCATGACATCTGTCTAACAGCAGTGAAATTTTGGATTGTGCGGTCTTGCAGCCATGACAGTGACTGGGTAGGAGATGAAATAATTTTACAATTTTACGTGAAGTGAGGCTAGGATTGAAAAGATGCTGGAGTATGCAAATGGTGCTGAAACGCATCTTTATGAACGGCATAAATGAAGAGAAAACGATTTTCCCTATCAGCCAATAGAAGTTTAAATGCTAATTTTCCAATAATTAAGGATAAAAATTTGAACCGTTTCTCCTAAACTCCAGTCTGGTAGTTCACCAACTGAGATATTCCGGTGATGTAAAGATGTCGCTATTTGTAACGACCATTCCTCATCTTACTACCCTTTCTTTTTAAAACCTGCAACTCGGAATGTTGGCCTGAATCAGTGTTTCTACACTGGTAAATGTTCACAAAGTTTAATATAAGCATTGAAAATAAGACATACGTACTTAAAGGTGAACAAGCCTAAGGTGTTGAAAAACCTTTTTACGAAATGAGAGACTCTATAGGGATATTTTAGAATATATACTAGTCGCGGAAACATCTCTAGCCGGTCATCCCTATTCGACGGCCACTTCTCTAAACGGCCATATTTTGTTCAGAATTGATTAAAGACTCCAAAGAGTAAATTTAATGGAAGAAACCTCTTTTCGACGGCCACCCCTCAAAATGGCCACTTTTTTCGGAACCATCACTGGCAGCCATAGAGAAGTTTCAACGTATGTGTGTGTGTGTATATATATATACACTACTGGTCAAAAGCATTGCAAGTTTGAGAAATCTAACATTTTTTCAAGAATAAGCCCCAAAAATAATATTTTTTCAATGCAACTGATATTTTTTAATGCCAATATGTTAAATTAGTTTAAAGACAAGATATGATTAAGTTATTGAACAAAATAATTATTTAATTTTATAAAAAACAGCATACAAAAAATGTACAGGTTATCAGAAATCGGCACCCATTTTGGTTCCCCGGAATAAAATGAAATAAATAAACAATTCAAGTTCTTCTGAGCAGAAAAGATAATAAAGGAGTACAATTGAACTGAAAAGCATTTAATATGTTGTTGGGCTGCCTCTGGCTTTGATCACAACAGCCACTCTTTTTGGCATGGAATCCACAAGATTTTGTAACACTAGGTTTTGCATGAGTCCGGACTGCCTGGTTCGTACAGCAAAACACCCAGAAAGCCAAATGGTGTGGCCAAACGGTGTGGGCCCAGTGGTGTGGGGCATGTCATATAAGTCAAATGGACGACTCCACTTTGTACAGGGAACTATGAAGAGTGACCAGTATATTAGTGTGCTGAAGGATCGACTGCTTCCTAGTGCTCATGACATGTTCCCAGGGAGAAATGGGTATTTCAGCAAGACCTAGCACCCGGTAATACATCGAAAAAGGCAAGAAAAACTTTGAAATTAAATTAAATTTCATTAGAGTTCAATTCTAAACTCTGAATCGAAACATTCCTTATTTTTGGTTAAGGCTGAATTTGCAAAACATGGTATTAATGTTCTCCCATGGCCAGGAAACTCGCCAGATTTAAATTCTGTTGAGAATTTAAGGAGTATAATTGGAAGGAAGATATCTCAAAATCATCCCAGAACAAAACGAGAGTTTCAGGAAACAATAATTAATATTTGGCGCCATGAAATGCCGAAAGAAGTGTTGCAAAACCTTGTGGATTCCATGCCAAATGAGTGGCTGTTGTGATCAAAGCCAGAGACGGTCCAACAACATATTAAATGTTTTTCGGTTCAATGGCACTCATTTATTATTTTTTCTGGTCAGAAGAACTTGAAATTGTTTGTTTATTTCATTTTATTCCGGGGAACCAAATAGATTGCCGCTTTCTGCTAACCTGTACATTTTTGTATGCTATTTTTTATGAAATTAAATAATTATTTTTGTTCAATAACTTAATCATATCTTGTCTTTAAACTTATTAACGTATTGACATAAAAAAATATCAGTTGCATTGAAAAAATATTATTTTGGGGGCTTATTCTTGAAAAAATGTTATATTTCTCAAACTTGTAATACTTTTGGCCAGTAGTTTATATATAAATGGTGCCCGGCTAAAGCCAAAAACAGTGATTTAAATATACCAAGTTATTGACTTTTATACCAATTGTAGAATAATAACTTCGACTTGAGTCTTTTGTACAAAAAAATGTACTCTTGTATACAAAATTGATAGACTTAAGCCTTTTATACAAGTCAACATATTTTCTTTATTTTATATGAATACTAACAAACATTTAAAAATCCCTTTTTTACTTAAGACCTTTATACCGGGCACCATATATATATATATATATATATATATATATATATATATATATATAGATTTAGATTTAGATTTAGATTTAGATTTAGATTTATACAGGGTGTTCAAAAATTCGACATATTCAGAGGGATGATAGTAGGTATCAAGACGATCAATAATCACATAGGAATGTATTACCGGAAACACAAACCTGGCGCTGGAGGGTGCTGTTTACTTAATCGCACCGTACCTCTTACCAACTCGCCAGATGGCCGGAAATATCACATTTTTCTGGAGGAGGTAGAAAACTCAAAAACAAAACAGAATCACATAGGAATGTATGACCAGAAACAAAAACTTGGTCAGCTAGAGGATAAACAAAGATTAGCAATGTTGGCTTTTCATTTTTGCATCTTTGTTTATCCTCTAGCTCAGGGGTTCCCAACCTTTTTATAGTACCGTACCTGTACGTTGTAAACAATTTGATGACGTACCGGTAGATCAAAAATTTTGAAATGGAGAATAAAATGCAGTGGAGAACATTTGTAATAAAGATAAGTAACTTGGGATATATTTTTATTGCTAAACATATACATAAAATATAATAATCATTTTAAAATATATATAATTAGTGAGAAGGTTGGACCTGTTTATTATTAACTAAAGAAGTAATATCGGGCTCAATGTTCGTCAGTTTAAGGCGAAATTCCGATTCAATGTCCAGTAAAGCTCTATATTTGGTTTTCATCGCAGTCATTGCAGAAAATCCTTTTTCACATAAATATGTGGTCGCTAATGGCATTAAAAATTTTACTGCTTGGCAAGAAACTTCTCAGACACAGTTATAATTCGCAAACACAGTTATAGGCACAGATATAATTCGCAGGCGAGTGCCAAATTTTTATGGGGTGGTCATAGATAACACATTCAAGTGTAGACGGCATCTTTTGAGATTAGGTAAATCCCAATAAAGTATTACAATACAAATAGATAAACGACCCAACCTTTCGGTTATGCGTTAAAAGAAAAATAAAGAAAAAAAAACTAGGGGGGGGGGGGCTTGTGCTAATTGTGTAAAATACAACGAAATAGAACAACTATGAAATCGGATAATGAACAGCCATATGGGCCATAACTATTTTTCTTATGGCTCTTCTACAATAATAATCATTATAAAACTTATTCTTATTCCAGATATCAATATTGGTAGGTAAGCCTCTGCGTATATTATTAAATTGACTGCATACTATTATACAGTGGTCCCCCGATTGTTCAGCACCACAAGAGCAAGTGCTACTTTTTCCGTGAAACCTGCTTTGATAACTACTAAACGACCCATATCCTGTGATTGCTTGGTTTATGAAAAAATCTGCACTTAGCCTGTCAGTTTTAACTTGAGGAAAAATTTCTTTTACTCTAGTTCCAATAGTTGTATTGTTCCACCTATCTTGCCAGACGTGTTCCGCCATTTGAAATAATTTTGCTTTTACTTGGTTTCTAGTCCATTTAATTTCTTTATTTATTACTTCTAATTTAGTTGCTTCTTTTGCAGTCTGATCAACTGCTTCATTTTTATCAATCCCAATATGCGCTTTTATCCAATGTACTGCGACATTAAGTCCCGAAGTTTGAACTAATTTTTTTATGTTATCCACCATCTCACTTTTAAAACTAAGTGTATTTAACGCCTGTAACGAACTACGTGAGTCTGAATATATATCAATTGCTTTATGACCTTGTCCAATAGCATCTTCAATAGCCAGTTGTATTGCATACAGTTCAGCACTAAAGGAACTCACATTATCAGATAGCCTTTGGTTTAATTCCAATACTTTTAAATCCATAATATATTTATTAATACCTGCCCCAGTTTTTCCATTCATGCGGGAGCCATCCGTGTAATAATTAATATCAATAATTGGGATTAAATCAAATGTCCAGTTTATTGTCCGTAAGTCAGTCTCACGTTTTATAAGTCTGTTCGCCAATTCGCAATTATTTTTTCTAAATTTTCTATCTATAACTTCTATTCCTTGTTCCTTGTAATATATTTCAAACATTTTGTAGTCAATTTCAGCTCTGAGATCTAAAGGCATACATCCTGCCAGTACGGCCAATACATTCGTTGAAACTGTTTTATAGCATTTTTATAGCATTTTGTAATGCTCAGTAAGAAAGGTCTTTGAATTTTATTTAATAAATTATTTTGTCTTACTGTATTCTTGAACCAGAATGGAGCCCCATAAAGGATAATTTTTTCTATTATTACTTTATATATTTCTTTCAATATACTAGGCCTGAAACCCCAAGTCTTCTTACTGTACCTTGCC
Organism: Dolomedes plantarius; assembly: GCA_907164885.2. Taxonomy (NCBI): domain Eukaryota; kingdom Metazoa; phylum Arthropoda; class Arachnida; order Araneae; family Dolomedidae; genus Dolomedes; species Dolomedes plantarius. Next base: position 54,346,545 of record OU015501.1, on the reverse strand, counting down.
AGACTGTACATCACTCTAAGAGCCTTTTCCTGTACTTCCACAAGATTTTGTATAAAATTTTGGTCTTTATCCAAGAGTATACCCAAATACTTTACTGCTTTACAATATTTAATCCCATGCATACCCAATTTGATTGTTGGTTTGCGTTTGATTTGCCTTTTAAAAGCTATTATCGTGTAGAAACATTTATCCGTGTTAAATTTTAATTTATTATTATTTGCCCATTCTAGGCACAAGTCTAAGATCTTTGTCGCATATTGAGTAAATTTATAAGATACCTTACTGCTAATTGTAATAATCAGATCGTCAACAAATGCTTGCATTTTAATGTTTGCCTCTTCCCATTCCTTTTGTAACAGCGGGTTAATTACCAGTAGTCAAAGAATAGGTCCCAGGGAAGACCCCTGAGGCAGCCCAATATTATAATCCATTAGATCATTATTTCTTAGTTTAATCTTCCTATCATGCAAGTAGTCAATTATTTTATTATAGAGATTCTTACTTATTTTTAATTCTTTTAAACTTTTGACAATGCTATTTTTGCTGACTGAATTAAAAGCGTTACTTATATCTAAAGTTAGTATACAGGTATGTTCCTGTCTAGCTTTATTATACTCAATTATTCCTTTTAAATTGTGTAGGGCCGTATTAGTACTTATGTTCCTTCTGAAACCAAATTGGTTATCAGAGATAATTCCATTGCTTTCTAGGTGGTAAACCAGTCTTTTGGTTATTATTTATCCATCACCTTACCCAGTATTGGCAGCAAACAAATTGGTCTATATGAAGATGGGCTCTTTGGATCCCTTCCATCCTTTAAAAATGAAATAACCTTAGTTATTTTCCAAACTGCTGGAAACTTCATTTCCTTCCAGATTTTATTATATAGTTTCCATAAGAAGTTTCTATCTGCCCTATAAATTTCCATAATTATACTAAAAGTGACCCCATCATAGCCAGGCGCTTTATTCATTGGCACTTCCTCTAGAATTAAGTCTACTTCTCGTTTCGTTATTTCATTATCTTCAATTTCCCTCTCATCATCTTCTTCAGTCTTAAAATGATACGATGTAAGTGCCTTTTCAATATTATCTTCTGTTTCATGTATGACACCCTCGTGATCTACGATACTAGCTATAACACTTTGGTTCTTGTCTTTAATGATATATTTAACTTTACCATGCGTATCTTTAACTGTAAGATTCTGAATAAACTCACTAAACGACCTCTTTTTGGCCTCTTTTAACGCTCTCTTATAGCATGCTCTTTCAGCCTTGAATATCAGCATTTTCCTCTGTCTTTCCACTATATCACTCTCCCTCTGTGCTATCCTCGTAAAGCTCTGACTCTGCTTCTTTTTATAGCCAGGGACCTACTCCACCAATATGCCCTCTTTTGAATTCTGCCACCTTTTTTCTTATGTTTTTCACATAATTCCACTATAATTGTGTTTAATTCACTTAAAACTTCTCTTGAAGAAAAATTATCTAGCTTTTCTGAAATTATATTAATTTCTTTCTTTAAATCTCCCCTAAATGTCATCCAGTTTAACTTTTTGAGTTCATATTTTTTTCTCTATAAGACCCTGTATATTCCTTCCTATTTCTAATTCAAACATAATAGCATTATGATCCGTTAATGTGAAATCATCACTAACCCTCCATTTCTTAATTTCCTCTTCTGAAATCCCTATGGTTATGTGAAGATCAATCCAGCTTTGCCCGAAAGGCCCGTTATAGGTAGGTTTACTATTAGGAGTATTATGTATCACTGCATTATATTGTAATATTGGATCCACTATAGCCTTTCCCCTTGTATTTGTTCTTCTTTGACCCCATAACGTAGATTTTGCATTAAAGTCGCCGAGTATTAGTATTCTGCTTTTCTTAAGTTTAGAAATAATCATATGTAATTGTGACAATTGTGGTTTTGTACGCTCCATGTCTTCGTTTGGAGATGGCGGCAGATACAAGGAAATAATAACAAGTTCTATATTGGCTAAAAACACTTTGACTGCAACAAGGCAATCTGATATGAAAACATTCATATATTTAAATTTCCTATTGACCAAGAGGGCAATTTTTGGTTCTTTTCCATTATACACATGCCAGTGCGTACTAGGTAAATTTATAATATGATCTCTATCCCCTCTTACAACATGGGGCTCATTTATGGAAACGAATTCAATTCGCTGCTGAATAATATCCTCAGCGAATTGTATGGCAGCAAAAAAAGATCTATTTAAATTTAAATGGGCGAATTTATAAAGAAACAAGTTAAAATTTCTCATAGTCAGTTCTGCTTTGTAACTTTCCCACCTCCGTACAATAATATCGGCACGTCCTATCGGTGGGACTATGATTTGTTGCGATATTTATTTCACTCTTCGTATTATAAAGTTTACAATTTACACATTGTAATTCCACTTTGCATTCACCTTCATGTTCCTTAACACCGCACCCCCTACATATCTTATCATTATTACAAAATCTTACATTATGTCCTCCTCGGTAGCAATTAAAACATATTTTAGGTTGTAAATATTCTCTAATACTGTATCGTCTCCATTCTAATTTAACTCTTTTCTCTTTCATTATATTTTTAAAAGCTGTTCCGTTCATGTCAACAATTACGTTTTCTCCTTGTCTTGCTTTGTATTTCCTTATCACTTTTACTTCACCATTCTTCAACTCTTCAATTCATTATGTTCTACAAGTTTGTCACATAGTTCTTCATTTCCCAGCTTTTCAGTTACTCCATATATTATCACCTGAGGCCTTCTCTTTGATGGCTTTTCTATTCTGTAGTTTCTGATAAATTTGTCTTTGTCCTAAATTTCCTTCATTATTTTTTCTAGGTCTTCTTCTTTGTCAGTGCCTATAATTACCCCACCTCTGCTAATTTTCCTAAATATTTTTACTCCTACTTTAATTTTTACTGGGTCTATTTCACTTTGTACCGCTGACTTTGTTACCTCTGAATCTTGTTCAGTTTTAGGCACAATTGTAACAACATGTACAGCTCCGTCTTGTCTTTTTCTAGATCTACTTCTGGATCTATCAGTAACTCTCTTTTTTAATTTATCTGCATAAGTTTCAACTCTTTCACTCATTCTACGCTTCTGTAGTTCCTGGTACATGCCTCTTTCATATTGCGCATAGCATTAATGACTCCTAAATAGGCCCACCAAGCTGTTCACATCTGCAAGTAATTTACTTTTTTCTAATGTTGAACATTTACTATATGCAATTGTTATTTGTATCTTTTCATGCAACATATTTACTGCATTGTCTCTCTCAGCGAATTCCTGTTTGTGTACTACCTTTTCATTATCTCTCTCTCCCTCCTCTGTTGAACTACCTTCTATACTCTGCACTGGTACTTCTATCTCAACAATTTCTTGGTTTTTCACGTCATCTTTAGTAATTTGTGTGAGCATTTTATTTATCATGCTATCTTGCTCACTATCTCCCATTATAGAATCTATATCCTCTATAGTGGCTCTAACCAGCTCTCTAATTTCCTCCTCTTTTTGCATTAACGCCTCTGGTGTTCCTAAGCCCTGTTTCTTTTTATCTTTAGACCCTTTATAGATCTTTGATCTGCTCGGCATACCAATTTCAGCCTCTTTTCGTATATTTCGCTATCTGGTTTTGGTTCCATTGTTCCTTTAGTAACAATTCCAGATTTTTGTTTCTTTTTATTCTTTCCGATATTCGGTGTTTGCATATCCTCTGCTCTCACATTACGAAGCACCATTCCAGATACATTAGTTCCAGTTCTAGGTTTGTTTTTATCACTCATGTCACAGAAGTCACTTAACCAATCGTACTACTCTGCAAATAGATGATTATGCCACCTGAACGTTATTACCTTCTGTAAAATTATACTAGATGCTGTGAAAAAATTAACTATTGAAATTACAACCCTGTTTATGTATATGACTCTTACAATTTGAAGGAGAGATACCGAACAGCTCGTTCGAGTCACCCAGTACACAGAAATCTCTAATATACAGAATACAATACAACAAAACGGCCAGACCTACCTTGGCAAATAGACATAACATAATACAGAACGATATATTTAAACTACCAGTAATCCAAATGACAGAAGGAGCAGAGTACGCAGAACGGCACGAGCCGCTGCCGACTATTTATGTGACGGCTTCCGGGAAAAATAGCTGTTTATACGACCTTCAGACGCCCTTGACACGTGAATCTTCAACACCCGGGCGGACCCCGAACGCTCGCCGGGGGAGAGCGTTTCTATAGCCGCGGCACTCAAAACCCTTCGCCGTCACCAGCTAGTCCTAATACGTGCTTTTTTTTCAAAGTCCTAATAATTCGATAATAAATAGTCACACAATAATAAAATTTGTACCCACGTACTCCACACTTCAAGTTATTAACGAATATACACAGAAAATATGCATTTAAACAATAATACTATAAAAACACTTCAAAACAAGAGCTCTCGAAAACCCGACCAACACTCATGAGCGGAGTGTTGGCACTTTTAAAAAATAAAGTATTACAACATAAACAATGGATAAGAAATTCCAAACTAAAATATTAAAACATATGGATTATTAGTTATTATAGTCATTTATTTTCTTTTTTTGTAATACAGATTTTTAATAGATTTTTGTTTTAAATTGTAAAATCATTCGCGTACCGGTAGCTGCTTGTCCGCGTACCGGTACTGGTACGCGTACCCAAGGTTGGGAACCACTGCTCTAGCTGGTCAGGTTTGCGTTTCAGGTCATACATTCCTATGTGATTCTGTTTTGTTTTTGAGTTTTCTACCTCCTCCAGAAAAATGCGATATTTCCGACCATCTAGTGGGGTTGGTAAGAGGTACGGTCCGACTAAGTAAACAGCGCCCTCCAGTGTCAGGTTTGTGTTTCCGGTCATGCATTCCTATGTAATTATTGCTCGTCTTGATACCTACTATCACCCCTCTGAATTTGTCATTCGAATTTTGGAACACCCTGTATAGTAGTGATAGGAATTATCATAGATGGTTAAATTTTGGCCTTAAATTGTGGAGGAGTCTAACCATAGTAATTCTGAGGCATTTACTAGCCGAGTCCTAGTTAAAATACATCCGAACTTATTCCATATACCAGCTAAAGGTCAGACCTGGAATCAGTTCTCTGTACTATACAAAATATCAGATCCTTTTAAGATGATTATATTTTGCATTTTTTATACAATAGGCGAAACAGGAAAACATTAATTACTAATTTTAAAAAACCATGAACTTTCTCCGTTGCAGCTAAACGTGGTTATTGTTAAATTAGGTGTCTTTAGTGAAAATACACATGTTAAGAATGTATCAGATGCAAAATACAGTTGTATAGATGTTAAGATATGCCTCGAAGCAAAATTGTTTAATTGATGGAATAATCAACGGAAAATTCAAGCCTTAGCCAATATGGTATTTCGTATAACATTTTATGGCATTCGTTACACTGAAACAGAAGCATTATTTCTCTAATTACACATGGTTGCAATTTAATCTCTCAATTATTTATTATATGCAAAATATCTTTTAACTGTTAAGACATATTAACAATTTAATCCGAAACACAAGCATGTTTGGTAAAAATCTTAATATTTAATTAATCCCTTCGAATTGATTTTAATTTACGCAAGTAAATTTAATCCCTGAAAGATACTTTACGACGATAAACATAAAAAGAAATAGATAAATGTAAAATATTAATCATTTTAATGAGGTATTAATTATTTTATCTTTGAGTTAGTAAACAAAGTAATCATTAATTTTAATCCATAATTTTAATCTAATTTGAATATTCATTTGTTTGTGTTCACAATATATCTGAATAATTTTAAACATCAGCAGTTTTGAAAATTCTCGAAAGTTTAAATTAGTGACAATCAAAATGTATTTAAGGGGTATCTAACAATTAGAAGTAAAACATTAACGGTATTTATAAATATTTTAAACTTAACTTTATGTAGTGTACGGAAATCAAAGAAGCGAGAAAAAAGCACTTTTTGTAAATGAGACTATGAAAATGACCTATGAAATGAGGGCTATACCAAAAGATACAAAATATAAACACGTCAATATTTTTCATAGGAACCGGTTGAATTAAGTTGAACTTATTGCTGTATTTAGCGTTTCAAAAAAAGCAGCAGTGGGTCTTTATTGATTTAATTTAAACTTCTTTATAATAATAGTAACATACTTTGATATAATTACAAAGAAAATAGAGTTGGAGAAGTCTAAACACTTGTGTTCAAGTAAATACTTTCAAATTTAAAGATTATTTAACAACAACGTAACGTTTTCATTAAGATATAGAGAATAGAAGAATCGTAACTGTGTATATTGTTGTTCAAGAAATTTTATAATTTTATCATTTAGAGGAAGCAACTTTTTATTAATCTGAATTATTTATTTATTATAGCTTATATTTTATACGAAAGTAATCAAAACCTATCGAATATATTAATGTGGGACGAGTACTTTACTTAAGATATGGTCACACGGATTACAAAAAATTCAATAAACTCACGTGCGTTACACCCGGGGAGAAGATGTATCCACCAGACCCTATAATGTTAGATAAGCATGATAATAACTTCTGTATATAGTCTATTCTCTTGCTAATATCTCCTAATTAACAGAAGTTGTGGTAGATGAAGCACTGAAGAGCAGAACAATTTCTTTGAATTATCTTAGAGTTTCTACGAAAGTTAATCATAAGAAGTAAATAATCTTGGAAAAACAGAATAATTAATATATATATATATATATATATATATATATATATATATATATATATATATATATATATATATATATATATATATATATGTGTGTGTGTGTGTGTGTGTGTGTGTGTGTGTGTGTGTATATATATATATATATATATATAAATATATTTATTTATATATATATATATATATATGTATATATATATATATATATATACATAAAGAAAATAACAAAAACTTTATTTATTGTACGTATATAGCATAGTAGGAAGGTAACTAAATTTGTACGGGCTAGTCATTCCATGCTGTTTCAAGTCTATGCCACAATTCATCAATTGTAGTGGCCGGAGAGCGGTGTCGGCCCAGTCTATCAGCAACCCATGACCAGATGTGTTCAGATGTTGGTGAGAGATCTAGAGAACGTGCTGGCCAGAACAACAGTCGAACACCCTCTGTGTCGAGGTAGGTCTGGACTCGAAGGTAACATGTCGTCTTGCGTTATCTTGTTGAAAGATGACAACTCCGAGGCCTCGAAGATAGGGCACAGCCACCGGCTTTAAAATCTGAGAAATGTAACGCTGGTTGTTTAGATTACCAATGATGCGAACTAGAGGTGTTTGGGTCGTGTACCCAATGGCTGTCCATACCTTCACACCAGGTGCAGGGCCCGCAAGACGATATCGAATGCAAGCAGGCCACGTGAGTTCTCCTCGATGATTCCAGAAACATCTACGTCCATCATGATGCTACACGCAGAACCGGGACTCGTCTAAAAAGACGACGCGGTGTCACTCCTGTATCCAGTTTTATCGATGGGCGCACCACTGTCGCCACGCGTCTCTATGCTGAAGTGTCAAGGGAAACCGCAATAATGGTTCGCCATGCAGACAGTCCGTGCTGCTCCAGACGTCGTCGCACTGTCCGTGCGGATACTTATGCTGCAAACAAGCCCATTTTCTGACTCAAGGTCCGTGATGTGGCTGTGTTATCCTTCTAGGCCGACCTGACAACATGTCCGTCCTAAGCGTAAATGGCGTATCTCAAAAACTGAGAATTTTGGGTATGAGCGTTTTTGTAAATGTACATCCCGCACCTGGTGAATATTGTAGGATTTAATGTTTTTTTAGTTTTTCTTCGTTATTTAGTTATTCTTTTTTAATTTAACAGGTTTTTTAAGCAAAATTATGTATAATTTTATATTTAATTGAGATACGCCCTTTTCGCTTAGCAAAAATCACTAAACACCAGTTCTGCCTTCCTAAGCGTAAAAGGGCGTATCTCAAAAACTGAGACTTTTGGGTATGAGCGTTTTTGTAAATGTACATCCCGCACCTGGTGAATATTGTAGGATTTAATGTTTTTTTAGTTTTTCTTCTTTATTTAATTATTCTTTTTTAATTTAACAGGTTTTTTAAGCAAAATTATTTATAATTTTATATTTAATTGAGATACGCCCTTTTCGCTTAGCAAAAATCACTAAACACCAGTTCTGCCTTCCTAAGCGTAAAGGCGTATCTCAAAAACTGAGACTTTTGGGTATGAGCGTTTTTGTAAATGTACATCCCGCACCTGGTGAATATTGTAGGATTTAATGTTTTTTTAGTTTTTCTTCATTATTTAATTATTCTTTTTTAATTTAACAGGTTTTTTAAGCAAAATTATTTATAATTTTATATTTAATTGAGATACGCCCTTTTCGCTTAGCAAAAATCACTAAACACCAGTTGTCAAAAGACCTATCTCAACTATTTTACCAGAGATCAATTTTTCTGTTAAAATAAATAAAACATTTTGATACATAATTCATCTAATTAATGCACATTAATAGCATAACTTTGTAATATTACATTATTAATTGAAAAAAGTTAAAATAGATTGTTAAATATTGGTTTTTATTGCAAAACAAGGATTAGGTAAATAATAACAATACAAGTATTTGTGTTCCAAGATAGTCTTTAGTTATTTCCAGCATAAATTTTAAGAACAAATAAAAATGATACAGAGATAATAATTATAAACAACAAAGTTAGTTGTGTTTTCAACATTCTGGAAGTTGTTCCCAAAACTGCAATCTATTCTTTTCAAAGAGACCGCCTAGGTTCTTGAATTTTCTTCTTTTTATCCGCAGGAATTCCGTTGCACTTTTCTTGGCTTCTCGGACCTGGTAGCTTGATATTCTTGCTCACTTTCACGTTTATAAAATTTAGCTCGATGAACTCTGGTTCATCAAAGTTGTTTTTGTACTTTAAGGTTTTTAAACCTCTTGTAAATACAACTTCCACCATGTTTTGTAGCTACGGCCTCGGGTTTGTGCGGCTCAACTTATAAGTTGCAGAATAATCTTTAAACAAAAAAATTTTTTCAAGTCCATGGGTAACACCTCTGTTCTTGGGGACGCATTTTTTACTGCAGTGACAAAATCTTGAAAATCGTAAACTTTGTTACCCATTCGTTGCATAGATTTCTCAACTCTATGGTGGAACGAATCAGCAGCCGTAAAGGTGTGGCCCGGTTCAAAATATTTTATTACTATTTCCGAAGCAACGATCTCTTCTGAATTTATTATATAAAGGAAAAAAGAAAAGAGTGACCAATTCTTATTTTGTGATGCATAGTTGTCGAGCCACAAAGTTATTTGCTTTGCGTCTCGCTTCGACAACAAAAACTGGTAAAATGTGCTTATCAACTCGTCTTTGCTTCTACCAAAAATTCCTTCATGCCATAAAGCAGCGAAACTAGGAGAACTCTTCTGTTTTTTCCCTACAGGAACAAAGCTCTCATTGTAGACAACAATGTGATTGGAAAATACTGCGGACATGAACATATCAAGACGTGGTAACATTATTATTTTTTATATGTCTGTACAGTATACTACAGCATCTTTGTTTTCTTCTTTTTCTTTATCTGCAGAATACCTAGTACGAGACATGTTTGCTTTATCTTTGTGACTTTTCCATTTTTGACATACTTCACAGGAATCATCAATATTATTTTTTGAATGCATCTTGCTGTGTATGTTGAACTCTTCGCACGATTCACATTCTTCATGGCCCAACTTCACAATCGAAATATTCATTTTTCTTGCAACTGTGCGATATTTCTCATAGGAACACAAGTTACCATATTTTGATTTAAAGTCATTATACATCTGAGTAAAAGAGACATCACTAAAGAGGCACAAACGATTAGGAGCATGCTCCCTACGGAATGTGATATCGTTGGTTGAAACGAATTTATGTGCGGGAGGATAAGATCCTCATTTATTTTGTTGTGAGGATCATTCGAACCCCTTTTATCTTTTTTTGCAACTACTAAATTTTCTGAGTTGCTTAGAAACAGTTCGTAAAACTTTGCCATTATTTATCATAACCTAATGTTGTGAGAAAAAAAGTTTTGCAAACTCTCTGAGTTGTACCATTATGATCTTTTAAGGAGTACTGGAATGATTGATTTCTTCTAAATTTGACAAAATTTTGCACTGTTCTTTGCTTGATAGGGATTTTAGAAACATGATGCAGCAAAAATGATTTTCTCTCAGTCGAGTCAACAATTTTCCAGTAGTCTGCATTTATAAAATTTCTTCTTTCTATTGATATTTTTGTTGCACACTTTTGTGCACATGAATCATCACAACCAACTTTTACATTATGATTTTGTACAACCGAGTCAAATTAATTTCTTTTTCTTTCTTCAGGCGGCGTGTTATATTTTTTCTTTTCCTAATGGTACCTTTTTTGGTATAGTCAATATCATTTTTAAAACCATTGGTATCAACATCTGTTTCATTATTTGTTGGTTCTACAATATTCAATTCTCTACCATTGTTAGATTCTGTCAAGTCCACTCTAACTGGCTGTAATTCATAAAAAGCAATGTCTTCATTGGATAGTTGGCTATTATTTACATGTTCGTATGTGAAATGTTGGGCTAAATCATTGTCATTAAAATTGCTTTGTGCGGGAGTAAAAGATTGTCCAGCTTTATTACAGAGTTGTCTTTCTTGAATATTGTCAAAATCATTACAGTTAATCCTACCTTCATTTTCCTCCAAATCTGACATACTATCACTTCTTATACCTGGAATGTAGTCAGGGTCAACATTATCAGCATTTCTATCCCTCAACAATGATCTTCTGTTTGGTTGCTGGAAAAAATCCTTCGTGTTTTTGTTAAAAGCAGCCAATACCATTCGTTTACCCCGAGACAATTCCATGATGTTCTGAAAAAATAGCTACTATTTTATTAAACTGGTCAGAATTATCAAAAAATAATATCTCGATACTTTTTGTGCCTATTTTCTTTCAACAAAGATAATGTGCAGTTTTGAATGTTTCAACTAGTAAGGCTTATATAAAAATTTTTAAATTAAAATTTATCTTAATTTTATTTGGTCTGGTTATTTCAATTATCATTTATTACAATATGAAATTAAATAAAATAAATGCATATGTTTAAGCACAAATAGGTACAAATCATACTATTATTGATTGATCAAATTTCATTAGTAACTACTAAATTAGTAATTACTATCATCTAATAAATAAACTTGTATTTACCTCTTATAAGTTTCTTTAGTTGAATATTAAGATTAAATAGTTGAAAATATAACACCGTCAAACACAACTTTCCATAAGCAACCGCCTGTTACAATAACAACAAAGCCTTATGAGTAACCTCAACTGTCTAGACAGTTGTTCCCGCGAAAGAGTATGGCGGGAAACAGCTGGTTTTCTTTAGAATAATAGTCATATTCATAGTTACGGCCATTTTGCTTAGGAGAAAGACTGCTCTTTTAAGTTTTTTGTGGTAAACCAAAACGGCGTAACTCTGAGTTATGCCTTTTTGGCTAAGGAAACTGAGATACGGTCATTTCCCTTAGGATTTCAACAGGTTTTTGAGATACGTCTTATTTCTTTAATGATTTTTCGACTATTTCTAATAAGATACGGACTTCTTGCTTAGGAATAAGGTCAGGTAGCTCACAAATATTACTAAGCAATCAAAAACAGAAAATGAAAAAAAATTGAGATACGCCCTTTACGCTTAGGAGGGCAGTCTCGTGGCGTTAGTGGAGGGAGGCCGTTGAGATGCTCCTGCATACGTTCAGTATGGCCCTCCTGAACCGATCCGATTCCATATTCGCATGACAGTCGTTGGATTTCGACAAATTGGAGTAGCAATATCGAGGAACGATGAAATGCACTCTCAATAGGCCCACGATCCTGCCACTATCGAATTCCGACACGTGCTGGTAGCCGTGTCTCCTTCTTATACGAGGCATAACACGATTTTCTCACTAATAACCAAAATTCAATACGATTTCCGAATGAGAAACCCGCTACGTAACTTTCCTTTTATACAGACCTTAAGATGTCATTTTTCTCTTCTGCGCCGTTCGATTGCTCGTAATGCTAATTGTATATCCAGCATCTTCTTCCTTTCATGAGAATTTGACGTTTGTATAACCCTCGTCCATGGTGGTGCAATTTTAATGGCCAGCAATGTGTGTATATTATATATATATATGCAGGTTGTTATTAAAATAATGGAAAACACATATCAATATTAGTGATGTTTATGAAAGTGCTTCGTATTCCCTAAAACACTAAGTCTACGGACCAGCATTTTTTATAGAATATAGTGTATACCTTATTCTACTCTAAGGTAGCAGTAATGAAACTATGAGCATCAGGCTCTTTGGTGTATAGCGTAAGATGTCAAACCTTGTAGACCGTGCAGAGAGGGAAAATTGTTTAATCGCGTCTAACTGGAGTATCTGTTACAACATCCCCCCGTGGGTTTGGGTGTTTACCGAGCAATGATGTCGGAAGTCATGACGAAATACAGAGTGCACGAAAAGACATCCTCTGTGAAACAGAATAGTGGACGGAAGGGAAAGCTAAGTGAAGAGATTGACGGGTGTTGAAGCGCATTGTGATATCAAAAAAAGAAGACAACTTCAGCCAAAGTGACCGTAATCACCATCGTAGTGACCGTAATCACCATCGATGGTCGTAGTGACCATCTTCATCTGAATCTGGAGGCTCCAGTATCTGCCATTACAGATAAGAGGAAACTTCACAAACAAAACATTTACGGCAGAGTAGTAATTCCCAAGAAACTTGTAACAGATGTGAATACAAAACGTCCTCTACAGTGGTGCCACGAGCACAAGTCCTGGTCGAGTGATACATCGAAATATGACATTTGGTTAGACTAATCATTGTTCACTTTGTTCCCCGCAACAGGACGTACGTATGTCTGAAGAACACCTACACAAGCGTACGATCATGCTTGTCTCATGCTAGCTGTCAAACATGGAGGGAAATTTCTTAGGGTTTCGGCGGCCATCTCATGATTTTCATCTCATGATTTGTAACCCTGAAAGGGAGATTGACTGGGAATGACTGTGTCAAACTTTTAGCCGACAAGATCCATCCTATGATGCAAAAATGGTTTCCTGCAGGAGATGGCGTTCTCCATGATGATAATGCTCCGATCCATACAGGTAGACGTGTCAGGTCGTAGTTTGAAGAACACCTTATCTGGCCCGCACAGTCCCTATTCCTCAATATCATCGAACTGCTCTGGTCTGTTTTAGAGAATAAAGTCAGGAATCGATCTCCACCAACAGAATCTCTACAGGAACATTGACGATTTATCCATAAAGAATGCTATAATATCCCATTAACCACTATTCTTGACTTGCATAGTTCAATTCCTTTGTGAATTCAGGTGGTATTAAATGCCATAAATTGTCCTATGCCATATTAATAAAGAATCTCATGTTATTCCTAAATGTTTCATTATTTTGATAACCACCTGTATGTATATATATATTTATATATATATATATATGTGTGTGTGTGTGTGTGTGTGGTTATCTCTTTCCCTCTCGATCTCTGTGTTTGTGTATTTTAGATTCAAATAAAAAAATCTGACAAAATAATATGGGAATACGAAACATAAAATTATATTAAGCGTTATCTCAAATTTATCTCCCTGAAGAACGTTCTCTAAATCTCTTTAATTAGATTTTGCTGTAAAATCAGAAATAAATCATTCCAGAATTTCTATATCTGTTTGTTTTTATATTTTTAAAATTTTCTTCCGTTTATTTATTAAGTTACAAATAACAATTTCTCCTTGCAACAAGAAAAAGAACATTTATATGATCTCATTTTTTACATTTTTATGCAGAGAGAAAATTAGAAAGAAAATTTATTATTCTCTTCATATTTTTATCTGAATTTCAATTGCATGCATTATTTTGCATTGAAATAGGAATGCTGGAAGGTTAAATAATTTAATACAATTTTATAACATTTTTGAAAGAAGAAAAGAAATTGCTACTTTTTATATCTTTTAGTTAAGCAAGAAAATTCTCAGTACAATTTATTTTGATTTTAATATTTTTAGTGGAATTCAAATTCAAAGTGTTAGTTTTTTATTAAAATTCAGAACCCTCATAGTCTATACCATCTAATTTTACTAATCAGTGAAGGCTGTCATATGGGTCAATGCACTTTAAATTGAGTTGGCCTCTTTTCATCATAAATCATTCACATCATGATTATAAAAGAGTCTAGAGAGCTAATTTTGATCTCTTCAGTCCTTTTTTGCTTCCTGTGCTGTAGCAATTCTTTTCAAAGACATCTGTATTGTGTTAAAAAGATACAATATGTAATATGTTACAAAAAAACTACCTCCAAAAGCGTTATGGTGTTCTAGTATACCTAATTTATTTACGGTTGGTCTATTAACTTATTCTTGTTACTGCTGCCTTAAACCTAATAGATGTAAAATAGGGTATATTATATTTTCCTCACTCCCTTAAAAGAACTTTAATGTGATAAATAATCCACCTTTAATAGCTAAACCCAAAAATATATATAATTTTTTTTATTTAATGCCTTATGCAGATTTCTTTGGACTCAGTTTTTTTACATATGAGGACGAGTTAGAGAGAGAAATGCTTATCAGAGCCATGTCTCTTTTTAATTTCACTTAGACAGATGCATAAAATATCACATGAAAAGCTTCAAAGCAGAGACAAAAAGAGAGAGAGAGAGAGAGAGAGAACGTTGATAACATACACTATCTGGCCAAAAGTATCCAGACACCCCCCTAAAGAAGTGGATCTGGCAGGTGACGTAATTTGATGCGTAACCGAAAGCTATAAATTGTTGGTAGGGGTTGCCAGGTCATATTTATGCGTTTGTGAGACAATGAGTAAGTCAAAGTAGCTTAATGACTTTGATCGTGGCATTATAGTGGGATGCCACCTTGTGGGAAATCAGTTCGTGAAATTTCGGACATTCTACAGAAGCCAAAATCCACTGTGAGTGATGTAGTTGTGAAGTAGAAACATCGAGGAAGTGAAACTGCAGAAAAAGCGAAGTGGCAGGCCGAAAAAAAATTAGTGAACGCAGCCGTAGAACTCTGAAAAGGGCAGTGAAACAAAATCGCAAGTGCTCGTTGATTGAAATCACTCAGGAGTTCTAAAGTTTATCAGGCGTTAGTGCTAGCAGTAGGACTGTTCGTCGAGAGTTAAAAAACCTGGGATTCCGTGGTCGTTCAGCCGCTCACAAGCCGAACATCACTTCCCAGAATGCGAAGCGTCGATCGCAATGGTGCAAAGCTCACCATCATTGGACTGTGGACATGTGTGAAATGTTCTTTGGAGTGATGAATCTCGCTTTACAATCTGGCAGTTACGTTTGGCCTGGGTTCCTTAGTTCCTGTGGTTGGAAACATGAACTCTGAGATGTGAACAATGGACAATGATGCTCTCCCAACTCTATGGCAATATTCCGGCGAAGGCCCATTTCTCTTCCAGTAGGATAACTGCTCCATTCAAACATCGAGACTTGCGCATGCATGGTTTGACAAAATAGGGGTTCAAAAACTGGACTGGCCTTCTCAGATCCCCGATCTAAATCCCACTGAACACCTGTGGGATGAATTAGATCGCAGATTACGTAGCCAGCCAAATCGACCATCCTCACTGTCAGCACTCACTTTAGCTGTGATGGACGCCTGGAAGTCAATTCCTATGGACACCTATCAAAAACTGGTGGAAAGTCTCCTCAGATGTATGCAGGCTGTCGTCGATGCAAAAGAAGGACCCAACATCATATTAATATATGCCTCAGGACTCTCTGAGTCCGTACCACTGGCGTCTGGATAGTTTTGGCCAGATAGTGTATTATAAACTACCCCGTTCTTATCGGTAAAATGGACAAATATGATAAATACTAAAAGAGTGATTAATGAGGAAGATTATAATCAGCCTTTTTTCATCAGTTGATAAAGCCAGTTCCTCACAGTGGCTTTAATTTTATCTATATATGCAAAGTATAGTTAGTATAGTTCAGACATAAACTATACGAAGTAGTTTAAATCAGTGGTGTGCAAACTTTTTTCGACTCACCTCCTCAACCCACTACCTTAAACAAAAAAATCACTCGACCCCAATGGAAATTGTTAAGTAAGTAAAATAACAACAAAAAAGGGTGTAGAGTGACAAGCCTCCTCCTGGTGCACCCTGGGTAACGCAAAATCTGTCACCTGCCATTTACTGGCTTCCTTCCTTTTTTAACTTATCCCGTACCTTCACGTAGTTCTACTGTTGCCACCTTTAACAGGTCTTTTAACAGGACCCGATTGTCTCAATGCCCATTTTTTTAAATTGGACCAAAGCCTCCCCGGCCTGCTGTCTCTGCAATTCTGGACACTCGAAGGACAGTTGCCACATTGACACGTGCCCTGCACATAATAGTTTTAAATGTACTGTTCAGAAAATATTGTGAAGCCAGTAGGTTAATGACTTAATTGTTAAAGCCTTGCATTCGTGATAAATAAATAAATAAATAAATAACAACGAAAATGCCTCGATTACCTTCTTTATTTTTTTGGGGGGGGGAGGCAAATATCATGCGACTGAGACTTCATATCTAAATACTAATATATATTTTATTTCATTTAGAAAAAATTAAAAAAATTAAAATTAAAAATGAGCGTGATTTCAAAATTATAAGCTTCATATTAAATTGTAGAAAAATATAAACTTCATTTATTTTATATAAAACTAAAACAGAAAAAATAAATGATAACAGTGAACCTGGACTTCAGATAATAACGTTCAATATCTGATAGTGCTACCTCGTATAAAATTCCGGTCAAGTATTGATTATTGTTTAGTTTTAAAGCTACTAATTTTGAAAAGTCAGTGTCTCACAGATACGTAAAAGAAATGGAAGCAATGTTAGTATAGCCTTTCGCTGATGGACTTATCGTAAGACTGTTTAACATCTGATTTAACAATATCATACCACATATATTTATTCATAAAATATAACTAAAAATATTAAAAATATGTAATAATAGAAAATTTGAAGCATATTGTCAATTAAATAATTCAGTATGATATAACTCTTCTTCAAACTATCCGCTACCCCTCAATTTTGTAGCGAACCCCCCCCCCCCCCAAGGGTCCCGACCCACAGTTTGTGCACTACTAGTTTAAGTTATAGCATTTCTATCATTTTTCTTGCATAATATTGCTTACAATTAGCAAAATATCGGGCATTCTTATTCTAATTTAGGAATAGCATTTCAACAAGCAAGTCCGTGTAGATACTTCTTAAATTTGTAACCAAACTTTTTTATTTTTTAAATCAGTGGATCGAGGGTAAATAGTCTTCTTGCAACTGCTTTTTCTGCGCAAATAGTTTCAAAACTGGATTCATGTAAAAACGCAACCTTTCTTAGTACGTTGCAAAACCTATGTTGAAATAAACAACAAGCTGGATATCTATGTAAGGAAAATCTCAGATTCCCTCTGATTACTCTCTCTTCCCTTAATTTCTCTTTGTCTCCCCCTCTCTCTCCTTCCCAGTCATGCACCCTCCTTCTCTCTGTCTTGGAAATTGATTCATAAAATTTTATGAGCAACGGAGGTCTCTCCCTGAATATGTGCTACACTACTATGATTGTGCTTAGTCTATTTCTCCAGATTGCAATTACTTACTAAGGGTTTAACTCCTGAGGAATATATATATATAGGTACGTTTAAATCTGTGCGCAGAAACGAAATACTCTGTGAATGGTTTGAAATTCAGCTATGCAGTGGAAGCATAGTTTCTAAATTCAATATGCTCTTTGTTTTTCACTCATAAATTTAGATGTATCGCGTCTTCTCGAGAACAATATTAAGCACATAAAATTTAACAAACCATGTAATTAAGAAAATATTTTTCAGACGCTAGAGTTAAAACAGAAGGATAATTTGCTTAAATAATTAGTATTGACTTTATAAAGATATCCCAACTTTGTTTAAAATCTTCCCAAATTGATCAATTAAAGTAACTGCTCATTAAAACTAATCCAATAAAAAATAAAATGTCACATTTCAGTGCTCTTGCTGAAACCATATCAATCCTTTAATTTACTATCTTCAGGGCATTCAGTTCCCTCGTTTACTCTCAAAATATTTTTCCAGCTTATAAATTTGTTTCATTAAATATCCTAATTCATAATTTAACTCGCATTATTCCTTCTGTAAATATTATGCTCAAACAGTGTGAAACTTCGGTCAATTAATTTTCTTTACTTTAAAAGACACGGAGAAATGCTGCCGCATTTGAAGACGAATTCTTAATTAGAGACAAAGGCATAAATAAACAACAAACTTCCTTCAAAGTTTGAATCTTTGTTTTCTTGGTTTCAAAGATCGTATATGCTAATCATCGTTTATCTGAACTACTAATTCTTCTCGTATGAAACTACTGCTTTCACACTAATATAGACGTTGGTAAACAGTAATTCGTTGGCTCCTCAAATGCATTAATAAATTTAACCAATATATATGCAGTTAACGCTAGGGGGTGGAATTCATGCAAGCCTCTTTAATTTTAAAACGTAACTAAAAACCATGATACAGCTTTTGAGGAATTTTTGAGCACTTAGAATTTAATATTTATCCAAAAGAGGCTTCTTCCCCGTTTACTTACTTTTAAGGCTTTTAAAAATTAAGCTGTAGAAAGCCAATTTAATGAGCAGAAATTTTCTAAAAATATTACCTAAGGTGATTTCAATTTACAGGTGCTCGAGTAAAATAATAGAATATAAGTGGCGAAAATTAGTTATTTAGAATCTATGTTTTTCATTGATGTTCTCGGAGATATAAAACGAACGAATAAATCTTCTTTGCTTGGGGGGAATGTACGTACAAAATAAGAGCTCATAGAAAATAACGATCAAACTTTTCAATTCAAGCACATAATTTGGGAAAATTGTCACATTAAGGGAACTAACAACAAAACTAAGCCCCCATTTGTCATGGCTGCAAGCATTTTTTCTCCATAGTATCCAATCAATTAGTTTCTAGAATGCAGACTTCTAGTTGAATGGGCAAGGTGTTTTGTGGTTGTTGTCCTAATCCATTTAAATGTTAGGTTAACAATTTAATATATCCAAGGAATTCAGCTACCCAATAGGTGAATGTTACAAGGTAACAAGACCACATTCTAAATAAAATATCTTATCTTTCATGGGAAATAGAAAATGACATCAGTAAAAGATAAACGAGGAATGGCGACAAAAATTATGAACCATGGAACATATTTATTTTGGGGGAATATAAAGAAAATGGCTTAAGGCCCCAAAACTTCAGAATGTTCGGCATTCTATGCGACTATGAAAATCGGTGGATGAGTCTTGAATCCCCATTCGAACAGCACCGTTTTCAAAGTCCAACTGTTTCGCTTCATCTTAGGCATCCTGAAAACCACCCTCTCTGCTCACTGTCCTGTTCTCACTGAGAGATTCCCTCTTGCAGGTGGCTGATGAGTTTTGCATCTATCCAGCAGTCCACCAAATTTGGCGAATAGCTCTAGGCAAGTGGCGAGAAACACTGCGAAAACAAAGCGACACAAAGAGAAGCGACTATGCATGTGTATCTCGGGGAGGCGAAAAGTATTCAAACTGGTAGCGTGATATACCAACCCTTTCTCCCTCGCACATCGGAATTTCTCCGATACGGAGGGTAGCGTTCTTAGCGTTGAAAAAATAGGTTTTCGTTGAATACAGTGCCATAGTCAAGGGGCGGTATTCACATTTATGTGGTACGCGCAGCTGTTAGGGGGAAAATCCCATAAGAAAAAGATAGTTTTAAAGGGTGGTACAAAATGTTACGACAGTGAAGATCATAGTAAGCCTGAAAAGTGCAGCAAGAGCTCAATAACTGTCTTGAGGGTCACGTGTGGGGAAAAAATTACATTATTCAGATAAAAATTGCATTCAGTAATCATAACAGTTAATACAGTGTAGTAGTTCATAAGATCATACCATTGTATCTCTCATTAGGTACAGTTTAATTGTGAGATACTAGAAAAGTATCAGAAATTATAAGTAAACGCTCATCATACCGATATTACAGAGTATTAAGATTCCAGATCAGAATGTTTCTCCCTGACAGTCACTGGATTACTCCGTTTGTCAAACCGCCATAAGCACGGGTGCGGTTGTTATTAGTTGCGACAGAAATTTGAGATTCTTCGATACACTTTGATACACGCCGTCGGACAGTTGCAAAGTTGTGAAGCAAAGGACCACATAAGACGGAACTTTCGGATCACAAGTGCCACTTGTACTCGTCTTAAAGAGCACCGAGTCTTAGTTGAAGCGCTCTTAATTTTCCAGTCCTCTGCAATCGACTCATCTTGAAATGTCTCTGGGCGGGGAGGTTGCAAAATGTTGTGAGACTAGTGAATATAGGGTATTGTCACTGCTTTAGGAATACAGTTCGACCCACCTGAGATATCAATGAAGTTTGAAGCTTAATTTTTTTACCAGTATTTAACAGAAAAAACAAGAGTTGTCACTTAATGGAAAGAATGAGAAAA
The DNA here is from genome assembly GCA_907164885.2 of Dolomedes plantarius. Lineage (NCBI taxonomy): Eukaryota > Metazoa > Arthropoda > Arachnida > Araneae > Dolomedidae > Dolomedes > Dolomedes plantarius. Next base: position 54,325,886 of record OU015501.1, on the reverse strand, counting down.
TTTTAATACGGTGTCGATTATAAAGCTGTCTCCCTCACAGGAAGTATTCTTTGATGAAAAATCCATTAAAGAGACTACAGATTTTCCTAGATGATGTGCATTGTACTTCCAAAGCATACCGAGGGTCCGACATAGCAATAAAGCCCTACTAGGAATAACCCCTCCGGCGCACACCACTCCACGCACGACACGGACAAGAAAACCCACACGGCAGACGCACAGAACATGCCCCACACAGCAAGAGGAACAACGGGCGAGCAGTAGAACAAACGGATGCGAAAAAAATGAAATAAATTTAGAAGAAAATATGCGCAAACCTGCTCTGGTAGACGAAACTCACGGAAAGCCTTCGCAGCACAAATGGCGGAAAAGAAATGGGAGAGGGGAAAAAAGAGCCCAAAGGACGACAACGTAATTAATGAGAGTGATCGACTCCGCGAAAGCCAAAAAGAACTGAGTAAAAAAATAAATTCATAAAAGCCAAATATACCAAAAAGTGGGACCAAAAAAAGAATTTAGATGACGGCATCGTTACAAGAACAGGACGAGGAGAACGACTGGCCTAAATTTGGAATGGTCGATTTAAAGAGGAGACAGGCGTAACCTTGGAAGCAGAACCAGCGACTGAAAATAATTCTCATCGTCACTGTGCAACCCACCCTGCTGAACCACCGTAAGCCGGCGTGTCCAGCAGTCGCCGAACGAGGACCGTAGCCTCTAGGGTTGGACCCTCTCTATGGAAGACCCAGCTTACCTAGCAAGGCTGCAGTCGACAGGTCAGAGTCCGAGGACAGGACCAAATCTCCTGACTTACGCAAACCCCGTGCCATTTTGCTCATCATAGCAGGCCCTAAACTTAACCCTGCATTACCTCTGGACTCCCTACTCATCACAAGTGATGTTCATCTTCGGGGAATCCTAACATTAACGATCTGGACCATTCAGATCAACTAAAAAAATTCTACATCAGGTACTTTCCATGGTAGACATAAGATCATCTTCAATGCTTTAGAATTCACCTCAGCGGAAGTGCTGATCAGGGTGTAACTTCGGTATAGTTTCATGAAGACAGCAAACATTGATCTCTTGTGATTTTAAATAAATTCATAATTTACCCTATTCGTTCCATTCATTAGTTCTTTCCAAGTAGATATAAGCGAAGCGATACAACTTTTAAACCCCAATAATCATCTAAAATTTCTGTGTATTTGATATGATCGTGATATCGTCAGTAAATCACCCATGAAAATTTGGATATTTTCATTTCTACTCATTATGATTATTGAGACTCAATTTTTAAACGTGCAAATAACTTTAAGAGAATCAAACTTATGTGTTATATATGTAAATTAGAGAGCAAACAAGGATAATAATAAAAAAACGGTTAATAAATATTACCTCAAACGACACTTCTAAGTGCATCTGTAAATATGTAGTAACACTAAAATGCAAGTTTGAGATAAAAGAGTGCTCAGTTATAAGTATTTAAAGGATAGTAAACGTGACAATCTTGATCTTTCAGTCATTTTTATAAGATATTGAGCTTAAAATTAACGCAATTTCATGAAAGAATGTGGGACATTATACCTGTAGAAAGGAGAAAAATTTATGAGTGTTTTGACGGTAAGTAATAAAACCATTTTATTCATAAGGTATATCATTTATCACTTATCTTCCTGTAACATTCAGGAGGTTCATTCGAAATTCAGTTTTATGATATTAAATATTCTCAGATAGTAATTTTTCATATGTCGTCGATCAGCTTATCAAAAAAGAAAGTTTATATTTTATTTCTTCAGCTCGGTATAATTTCATCTTCAGAGATTATGGGTTATTTTTCCTTTTTAAATATAAATCTGAAAAGAAAATGATTAGGAATAAATTTAATTCATAAATTTTTTTGTTTACATAAAAGAGTGTTCCGAAAAAAAATATTTTGTGACTTGTTACCGAATATAATTTTCATTTATATGCTTGTTATAAATTTTTATTTTATCTTTCACAGGATATTAACTCCTTATACAATATGATGAAGTTAAGAGATTTAAAAAAATTCAATCTAAGTTACACAAAATATAATTTTTTTTATGATAGAATTTTAATAAAATCAATTTAAAGAAAAGCATGAATTTAGAGGATCTTCCTATTGAAAAATATGTTGTGAACCTCTGAAACACTTTTGTATGTTCAACATCATAAAGTAACCTAGAGTGAAATAAAAGCTCGTAAACAATTTTTTTTTAATTTAGTATTTAAGTATTACATAAAGAATTTTTGTTTTAATGAGGATATATGATTTTTTCTACAAACAAAAAAATATTTATCTGATACCTTAATTTTTAAGGACATAATAATAATCTATTAAATGTTTAGTTAGAGTTTTTATTTTAAAAGTTGTTTGACCCAAATGTGTCGCCTCTTTTCACAGCTAGGAAGTAGCAAGCAGAGAAGGGGCATTTTCAGAAATTTGTTTACTCTGGATTTTCAAGTAGAACCTATGTATCTCATCAGTAATGAGTTATCCTTTTCACAAACTTCTATAATGGAACTATTTTTAGGTTGTTTCGATGTGAATACCCTTGCGAGGGAAGAGCTCGTTTCTTACCGTATTGAAAATGCCAGTAATTTCCTAATTATAATCAGCAAGGAATGCATTAAATCAAAGCAGCACCAAGTTATTAGTATGCAAAAGCTGTGAAACACGGGAATTTACAACTTATCATTTGTATGCGTGGGATAGAACTTTTTACATGTGAAGAGCATGCATAATCCTCATCAATCTAGTTAGTGTAAATATTTCTTTTTCATTCCCCTCCACTGTTCATTTACTTGGCCAGTAATATGAAAAATTTTATTTCGGTATTACCTTAAAAACATTTTGCTTTTGAATTCGAAACACACTTCTCGATGCATGATAAGGTAGAACTTGCAAACTTCCCTTTCGTGTTCTACGCCTACTTTTTCACCTAGAGGAGTTTAAGATCGGTCGGTAATTTGGATACGATGACGTTACCGCATTCACTGAAATCGCGGAGCCTGCACCCCGTATTTATTTTAGAAATATACGCATAGGTTTAGGGGCCTCAGACAGACACCAGTTGCATTTCGAAAGGCGCATCCTGAGTTTTTTTTAACCGAGAGGGTGCCGAAGAAACGATTCCATACGACGTCATAGCCTATTTCGCAGAGGTAGTGGAGCACCCCTGCGGCTGGAATTTAAAAAATGGAGGAAATTCGAATATGACTGGAACCTGGGGTCACACAATAAACAACAGTGAGATGAAATCACCGACTGCTCCGTTATTTAGGGGGTTTTTTTCTAATGCGGATTTACTTGTCGTTAGGACATTCACCTTTGTTATTAACCGCTATTTACTGGATACTTTATTATGGGAGCACCTTATAGGTGACCCAGCATTGGTTCCTATGAGGGGACTACACGGAAACTACCAAGCCTTATTCGGAATTTGAAATGAAGCCGACAGCTTGTCAGCTTAGAACGCTAACCACTACACCATATGGGCGGCCTGTTATTTTAAGTTCGGTCGGTAATTTCGATACTATGACGTCACTGCAGTCACTGAAAATAAAAAGAACCTCCACTCCCGTGTTTAGGTTATAGATATACATAAAGGTCTCTAGGCCTTAGGCAGATGCCGGAAGCCCTAGGAAAGTTGCCTGTAACGCTATTTTCACCGCTAGGGGGGCGAAGAAAAGACATACTCGTAAGATGGTAGTGCCTATATAGCAAAGATGGGGCAGCCCCTTGCGGCCCGAAATTTAAAAACTGGAGGAAATTTGAATATGCCTGAGACTCGGAGCCCCCCGACAAAAAACGGGGAAGTGTAATAGACATAACAGAATATACGCATAGGTCTCTGAACTTTAACACATGCACGAAGAACTTGGAAAGGTGTCTATAGAGTTTTTTTCCCCGCTAAGGTGCCAAAGAAGCAATATACTCGTAGCACGTCCCAGATTACATCACGGAGTTGGCGGAGCCCCCTGCATCCCCTGATATAAAAGTGATATATATCCTTTAAAGACAACTCTTTAGATTTAATGCCTCTAAATTGCGGTTTATAATGCTGTTCAATGCCCCAAAATAAGTTTGGGTGGAATCTAAGATACACCATCAGGGGAAAGATGTTATGCCCTGCTGTTATAAAATGGAACTTTACACTAAGAATTAGTTCCATTTACCTTAACAGTCTAAACATATCTGTGTAATATTTTCTTTAGCAAACTCAGTCTGACTTATCTCACGTCAGATTGTTTCCCGATGTACCATAAGTACACTATAGTCATCAATCGTCACATTTATCCACAGAGGCATGCAAGAAATCTCTCTCAAGATAGCTATTTTGACCTCAGATCTAGTGTTCAATGTTTTTTGTCATCATTTCATAAAATAGATAGACATAACTTGAAAATATACTTTGGATTTTGTGAGTCATTGCAGAAAATAAAAATGTCGGGAAATATAAAAGTATTTGTTTCTATATCCAACAATTATTGCATTATTATGCTTATCCGTATTAGGATGTTCATCATTAGCTGGAAGAAGATCTAAATGGTCTGAATTTTATGATCTAATTAAGATTCGATATGCAAAAACGGCATTCTCAAGAGCCGCTTAGTATCGGGTCTTTTCGCTGGGTGTCAAAGAAAAGATACGTCATCCAGATACATTAGTGTTGACGATTCCGGTAGCCTTATAGGAAGGATAACTTGAATGTGCTGCGGGGTTAACTAAGCAATCAGAGAAAAAATATATGCAAAGGATAAACGTACTGATAGATAATCAATATGGTTTCGTATTACCGTTTATTGTGTCCTTATAGGCAGGGCTAGATTTGAGGCGGAACGCGGCCCGGAACGGCGTTCCGGTACCTCTCTTTAGGTACCTCTCTTTATCAATAATTTGGATACCACCCACACACCCCGGAAGGTTACCGTTCCGGCACCTCTATTCTAGAAATCTAGCACTGCTTATAGGTATAACAAAATGGAGAGGAATCCATGCATGTGTATATTAACCCCCACATGTACAGTAAAAATAAAACAGGATATTTGAGTTCGAATGTAAATCATCAGAATCATCGTCATTATAGTGGATCCAACTAAAAATAAGGTGATTTTGACCGGGAGTTAAGTTTCTTCTTATGAAGAGTATTGAAAGCTTAATTCAGGAAGATCCCGTCATGGCTTGATGGTCAGAAAATCTGTCTAGCCAGTAGATTTATGTTCCATACATCATTCTGTCTGATGTATTTTTTATAGTGGTGCTCGGGAAAAGTCCAAAGGGACTTCAACTGGCAGTCAAGGTCTGCCTTATCTCTCTTCGTCTCGGGAGAACGTAAAGATCATTGGTAAAGATCTTCATTTGGCATAGTTTGCAATGGTACAGTGCATAAGTTTGTAATGCATATCTTAGGTGAGTTAAACAGAAAATGTGAATATGAAGAACATGATACGGTTTCTCGCGGCACCTTTGAGGGCTTGCTGCAAAGAGCACTGTTTATTTTCCTCTCACGGGTCTTCCTTTTTGCTTTCGGAAATTCGCAGGTGCAAAATTCGGAAGGAAAATTCGGAAGTATCGCAGATCTGTGTCGCAAGATCAAATGCAAGCACAGTACTACGCAATGATCAATTGCAAGTGTGATCAGTGCAATAAGTTGGTAAAACAAATTTACCGCTAGCTGTATAAACCTCGAAGGCGTAGAAGGGATGTTCGCTTCACTCACATATCCGCCTCCGCTACGCTACGTCCCGAACTGTTACATCACATGGATTCGTCTACCGGCGGCTACACTATGAATCTGCTGGCAATATTAATCAATAAAATAAAATAACATTTTCAAAATCACATTCATTGAGAGCTTACTCTCACTGAATCAAGACTAAATCCTCACAGACCTACGAATAAACAGTGTATTTTCTCCATATCCACGACAACGTCATTCAAACCCATCCGAATATCCTTCCGTTCACACAACTCCCTTTTCTATTACATAAGTCGCATTCGAAACCATTCGATATTAAACCATTCTTCATACAAAAATCTGTTACATACCTGTTTTCCATGAAATCCATCTTAAACATCAACTTAAATCAATCCTGTCACTTATTTTGCCCAAGCTACTCTCTGGAAGACACAATACAATACAAAAAAAAAATCGATCCACTTCAGAGTGAATCCTACACCAAAATCTGACATGAAATGCCGCATTTAAAATTGTTCCACGTGGCAAGTTTCTTTACATTGTCAGAATAAATCACCTGACAAAATCATGTGATAAATGCTTCACAAAATAATCACGTGATAAACGCGTCTCGAAATTAGCAGTAATAACAATATTGGCGCCATATCACCTCAGCTTGGCGACCGGATCATGTTCTTCATATTAACCCTGAATAATTTTAATAAATTTGAATGAAAGTTAAAATATTACTTGCTGATTATTTATAATTAAAGTGGAAATTTCCAATTAAATGATGGTACGTTCTGAGTTATATTTATAGTTCAATTGATAAAGGTGTTTGATGAATTTACAACTATAACAAAACCTTTTAATTACAATACACACATTGCAAATGACTGCAATGTGCCGTAAACTTGATGGCTCAAAAAATCTCTCTTCAATTCGAAATTAAACATTAAACACATTACTCTATTAAGTGTTATTGCAGTGTTGAAGAATTTATCGTCTCTCCTTAGTTATATCAATCTGACATAAATATACTTGTCTTACGCGCTGATTTAGTTTGTATCTACAACTTTCTAATGAAAATTTTCGTGTCAGTAATCGAGACACATTTAAACTATCCTCTCTTGAGAAATTTTCTTTGCTATTTCTGAACTTTCTACATTATCCAGATCTTTACATACACATACTTTGAACTGGTAATCATATTTTAAACAGCATGAAAACTAATTGAAATTACTTTGACTTCACATGACATGCGAAAAATGTTGTCCACATCTCTTTGGAAGATAAATATTTAATTACCAACATCAGTTTAAATAAAGAATGATCTTTCTTCAGCGCTTGCCGCCTTATTTTCACCATTTCAACAAGTCATTAATATTCGTTGTTCGAGCGTTGTTTATTTTTCTAAGAAAACAGCCCTTTGCTAAAGTCTAGATAGCATGCTCATATGCTACAATTGGCTGTATCTTTTCAGTGAAGATTTATTTAAAGTAAACACTTAATACTTTAAAGAAGAAATTCGAGTGAAAAAATTGTGTCTATTAGATAGATAATATCTCTAATTAAATGTCTTACTTAAGTATTACGTAACATGCAATTTAAAAACATTACGCATTATTTATTAGACTTCATGATTTCTAAAACTATTATAATTCTTTTCTTAGGTAAATCCTTTAAATAGGGTTTGACGGAATAGTATAAAATAATGTAAGAATAAAATCTAGAAATAAGTTTATTGGAATACTATCTAGTATTAGCAAATAACTGAATGAAATATACGAATATACTATATTTTCTACACTTTTGCTTGAATTTTGTTAGGGTTACTTTTTGGAAACATTTCAAATTATACACAAAATATTACATGTGGATCAGCAATTTAAGCTTCTTTCTGTTGAGATATTTAACAGCTTAGTAATTTTTGCCAATTTCTAAAATCCAGTGATATGAAAAAATACTCTGTCTTATCTCCAGGTACCATAGCACAGGTAGATAATATTTATTTTGCTTGCATGCACATGCATTTCAATGTATCCGAATAATTTTCTAAAATACTGAACAGACTTATTACACAGATAAATGTTGTGTTTGGTTATTTTGTGCCTAAATATTGATTAATGCTATTAGAAACTATTTCAAATTAGATCATATTAGTTTTTTATGTCCCCTCAGACATCTACAGCAAGAATGTATGCGTTTTGTTTATGCTTCCTTGGCTTTGTTTACATTTGTAAGTAGGTTTTAAAAAACAGCTGATGCTAGTCATTATACAGATGCAAAACAGTTTTTGATCAGATGAAGTGACCGTTTAGTTATTTAGGTTTTCATATATTAGTTAATATGAAAAAATATCTCGCAGTCTCATTGGCCTGGTGAAATGAATGTGAAACAATTCAATACAGCTGGAACACAATACTATTCAATGAACCATGAAGTGTACATTTTTCTCTTTGGCGCATCGAAAGGATCTTAAATTCATAATAGTTTCTGATTTTTCAAAAGAGAACATTGATCATAGCATTGGCTCTATGAATACTGCTAATTATCGTAACTCTTAAACTTATCCAGATATTTGCACAAAAATTGAACCATCGATTAAGCAATGATACAAGTTTTAACTCTCTACTACATCTTTAACTGACAAAATGGGCAAATATATCCCAAAAAGTGTAAAATTCTGAAAATCTTGCTCTGATTTAAAAACCTTTTCCACATTCCCCTAATAAACACAATACTGAAAAAGAAGTTGATAATAGAAGGAATATACATACACTCTTTTGCATATTTATCCAACACTTTTTGTTATAAACTCAAGTATAGATCTACATATGTACTGATATGGATATACACATCTGTATTACTATCGATAAGCATATATCCGTCGTCAATGACATACACAACAGTTTTCTGTTCTCACCTTTATAAGTAGGTCTTTAGTAGAGTAAAGCTGACAAAATTGCAAAGGATTCAGGAATTTTTCACTTGAAATTATTTTTAATGTTTTGCTGGGATGAAATACACTTTTGCAACTCTGTAATCACAACTAACTCTAAATATAGATCACTCCTGATCTTTAAAAGAAAATACAGTGGTCGAAAAACTACGATAAAAGGCATCAGACAAATGACATTTTTTCTGAACAGAATAAAATCACCTCGCTACTTCAAATGAAAGCCAATTTCACGTGTGTGTTACCTCTTTGTACACATAAGTCTACTTTTTCTCTTTTTTTTAATCCTTATCTCCTTTTATTCAGCTTCTCTTTTATGTGCTACAGCTCATCTGTGCTTTTATTGTTCTAACTTTTGGTTAACAATATATATAATTAAATTCTATCACCAACGGGAATGTAAAGCATTAATACTCATAGAAATCTTCATCCAGTTTTAAAGACATTAAAAGGCTGCTTCAAAAAATTCATGTTAATAGTTCATATCTGATTACATGTCTTGGTTTTGCAACCTTCCCTTGTGGAAAATGAAAACAAAACATTTCTTTAAACTAGACGTTTAATAAGGATTCGTAAAAAATGTATAAAAACAAAAAATTGAATCTCTTATATAGTCCTTTAATAGATAGTAAATTTTACACCCAGTTTACATATTAGTTACCCTAATTACCTTAGTTACATTTCCCTGGCCCTAGTCGACTGCTGTCATTTCAATCGTAATCTGTAATCTCATGTTGAATTTTTTTTAATTAAAAGATGATGGTTATTTATTCTTAACGAAGAATTGGCATATGCTGATAATATTTATTGAAATTTTATATTTTTTCAAACAGATATTGAAAAATCCCCCCAATATTTTCATTGCGTACATTTTTTTCTTTCAAAATTATCTGGAGCTTCTTTTTATCAACATTAAGGAAGTTGTTGCAAAAGATTGTGATTCTGAGGCGTTGCCGATGAAAAAGAGGTAAGTGCCAAAATTTCCGAAAAGTGTTGGAAAAGGAGGTAAATACCTATCTCGTTTGGTTTAGTTCTGGGCTAGGCACTTACCTTCTTTTCCCCGCCATTAGTCTTGAAACAAACCCTGTATTGAAAAAATACTTTTCGGAAATTTTGGCACTTACCTCCTTTTCATCGGCAACGCCTCAATTACCTTCCGTCACGATTGCATTACAGTAAGCAATTTTCTATGGGCATACTTTCTCTGATGGCTGTTTAAATTTATTTAGAGTACCAAAGTACATTTTCTTCTTCCCGAATGGTATAACAAAAAACATTTAAAGATTAATTTTTTTTCCGAAAGCTTTACTTCGATTGTTCTGTATATTCGCCTCATCTCGCACTATTTTCAAAAGAGCAATTTCAAATTATCTCACTACGAAGTTATGAATGATAAACACGCGTAGCACAGATTTTTTAAGGGCTTTTTTATATTAATATGAAAACTTGATATTTATATTTTCTGTGCATCCCTATCTGTTAAAGATAAAAAAATACATTCGAGACATCAGTGCAATATGGTCTCAGTCCATCTTCAAACTAGACTTTTTTTAAATTACCTGAACTTTTCCACAAACGTAGATCAGTCACACATTTACACTATCGAGATTCAAATCTCCTTATACAATCATAAACTCCTTCTAGGGCTGCAAATGTCTATTATTGAATACAACAATTTTTTAAATTGAAAACCCTTACATTTAATAAGAAAAAAGGTCGAATTAGTATAGTACAGGAAAATAAATTAATACTTGTACAAGTTCAAACCCTTTTAAATCATACATCATAATGCCATTTACTTCCGAAGACATTTGCACATAAAAGCTTCTCTCGTTTTTCAAGTTTAATCCATCTCCTCTTACAACAAACTGGCATTTAAAACAGTTATGCATACCGTAGGTTCAAAATAAATATACGAATTACAATATTTATATCTGAATATTATAAATATTTTGCATTTGGCTTGAACTACTCCACTGTGATGCAGTTTAAGCGAAGAAGAAAATTTCAGGTATATTACTAAGTTACTAGTCTTATGATTGAAAACAAAGATACGTACAGTACGTTTCAGTTGTAAAATACGAGGATGATTCAAAAAGTAAGGTAACAAGTCTTTTAACCAAAAAGTTTATTCATGAAATCCAAAAGATACACAGACATAGCTAAGCATTTGGTACAGATTATTTTTCAACATAGCCTCCATGAGCATCAAAACATTTGTTCCATCTGTAAACCAATTTATCGAAACCGGCGTTGAAGAAATCAGGGCTCTGGTCGCTGAGCCACTTAACGACGACGTCCTGAACTTCGCCATCGGTTTGGAAATGCTGTTCTGCCAGGTGCGTCTTCAACCACTCGAAAAGATGGAAATCGCTTGGTGCGAGATCCGGGCTGTAGGGAAGGTGTTTCAATACATTCCATCGGAAGCGCGGTAGCAAAACATGTGTATCCGAGGCCGTATGCAGGCGGGCGTTGTCTTGCAACAAGATGTTCTTCCTTTCTGGAATCCATTCCACCAAAACCCCACATGCTTTCTTGACATAACACTTTGTCCGTAAACTTCCACTAGTTGCGATGAATTTCTTCTGGGGAGCTTTTCTTGAAACACAATCTTATTACACTTCGCACTTCAATGGCTGACCATGTATCCGTCAACGCCTCCATCTTTTATCTCAAATTTCGGAGCTTTACGGCACTACTAGCTCCATCTACCGATGGCATTTAATTGCTGTAATCGTCTGTTGCACCTAGACATGGAATTTCTTTCGATCGAGAAAAAAGTGCACATGTGAGAGATCTTGTTACTTTACTTTTTGAACCACCCTCGTATTTAGCTTATCGAACCGTAAAGAGCTACTTTATTTACCATGGTGTGGAAAAGTTTCTTACAAGAAAAGAGCAAAGACTTAATTCGTTGCTATAGATACCTCACCTTACTGCATCATTTTATGTAATCAAGTCTTAAAAACAAGCATAATATCAACTCGGGGAAATTTTGAGGATCAAACTGAAATAAATATTTATTTTCAGTTAACAATGATAAATTCATATTAATGTGAGGCTCCAGTGTAATGTACACATTTCCGCTATATTTTTAAATGTATATTTAATATGCTTATTTTATATGAATTTAAGAAGGAGTCGTCAAAATGAAACGAAATTTTACATACGTAATGACTACTTTGATATAAGTAAATGATAAGAAAATCAAAGAAAAAGGATAATTTATTTCAGAGAAAAGGGCAAAAGAACGGAGAAGTTAATACTCCGTTGGACCCCCTCTAGCGCGAATGCACGATGCGATACGATCGGGCATTGAGTCATACAAGTTCTGTATGATGTCTTGAGACATTTCGTTCCATATTTGTTGTAACCTTGCCTCTAGTTCGTTCAAACTCGTGGGATGCCCAACTCGTCGTCCCAAATGATCCCAGATATGCTCGATTGGAGACAAATCTGGGGATCGGGCAGGCCAAGGAAGGGTAGCAACAGTGCGGAGACAGTCTTGTGACACCCTTGCCGTATGAGGCCGAGCATTGTCTTGTTGAAAAATGGTTCCTGGGAGCCGTTGCATAAGTGGCAACACATATGGTTGCAGGATTTCATGAACTTACCGCTGGGCTGTCATGGTGCCACGGAACAATACTAGGGGTGACCGTGTATTGTAGGCAATGGCACCCCATACCATCACAACAGCTGTGGGAGCGATGAGTCGCTGTACAGCAAAGGCAGGATTGAAGCGTTCACCACGGGCTCTCCACACACGAACACGATTGTCATCACTGCCGAGATTGAATCTGGATTCGTCGCTAAAGACGACCTGGTTCCATTCCGCTGCAGTCCAGTTTCCTCGTGCGCGGCAAAACTCCAAACGGAGGCGTCGATGGGTGGGCGTCAAGGGCAGCACACGTAATGGGCGCCGCGATACCAACTGTCCTTCAGCCAGGCGCCTTCGTATGGTTCGAGAAGACACAGAGGCCCCTAGTGAAGGTGCTACCTGTGCCTGGATGGCGGCCGATGAAGCAGTTGGCTGTACGCGTGTATTTCTTACGATGTGGCGGTCTTCTCGACGACTGGTCTGTCGAGGGCGTCCTGAGCCTGGTCTTCGTGTACATGACATCTCTCGGGTCCACAGGTCCCAACACCTCCTCACAACACAATCAGAGCGGCCTAATTGATGAGCTACTCGCCTAGCTGACCACCCAGCTTCCATCATCCCGACGATTCTCCCCCTCTCAAACTGCGACAACTGCTTATATTGTCTTCGAACACGGCGTAATGGCATGTATATCTCAGCTCTTCCTTTGTAAATGATTCAGCACACTCAATCAAGCTTTGGTTACCTGTTTTATACTCCACAGAGTACGATGTTCAACGCCCTCTACCGGCTATACGTAATGCGCAATACGTAATACTGCATTTCTAATCATTTGCATATCTCCCCGACATGTAACTTCATTGCAAGTTTCGTTACGATCGCGCAATTATTTCTTGGTGTGCTAATTTTTTTGTCCATGAGTGTACATTGAAATTTGTTTTACCTTGTATTAGATGTTTTTATAAAAGTATCTTACAAGATTATTCTAAATTCAGGCTAAATTTCAGATATAATATGTAAGTATTTTCGTAACAAAATTTATGTGACCAAAACATTTCCGTCCAAACTCTCTGATAAATAAACAAAACAAGATATATTTCTTTCCTTTTCCTTGGTAGAGGAAACTTCGACAGTTAACACGTCGTCAAGTGAAGCAATATCGGAAAGCTATTGAAATGGCAGATAACGATTCTCAAAGCGTATTTGCTCTCACCGCATATTTTCATATAACCCGTATTTCCTAGAAATGTAATCAAACAGAATGATTAATAATAACAATTTATGTATTGGAGAATTAGGAACAAAAACGTATTTCAAGATATTATATTAACATTTTGTACTTCTTTGTCTAAAATAGAAACAAGGAAAATACTTTCAGACATTAAAGCTATGAAATTATTAATTATCACATCACAAATAAGAGATACGTACGATTTTATAGTGTAAATAAAATTATATTTTTATCTCCAGAAGCATATTAGTTTATTATTTAAAAGCATTCCTTAGAAAGGGACAAACCTATTTAATAAATTTCTTTTTCATAATTAAATGCATAAACAAGCAGAAAAAATTTGAAAAAATTTGACTTTATTATTCGTTTAGGTACATTTATTTTCTTTTACTTACCACTGGGAAAATATCTTCAAACCTATATCGATGGGTCAGAAAATTAATTAATGAACTATACTAAAAACTTAATATTGATTTCTCTCTGTTCATTCCAAGATTTTTAATACAATAGACGAAATAACATTCATCTCAAAATTATTTCTTACGATTTTGGAGAAAAATTTTTTGAGGTAAGATTAAATTAGTTGACGTGCTCAGTTATTTGTTATCTCTGTTATATACTATCATACTTATATCTGTACCATTCTTTCATGAAATACAGTTACTCACATAATATTTAGCGATGTTACAGAATAGCTTCTTTATATCCTGATTTATTATGTTGTACTTTCTTTCTTGTTCTAGTGATAATGGACTGATTAAACAGTCGATAGCAATATATTGTAGTAAAACTAGATAAAATTGTGACTGAGTTATAATAACAATGAATGTCTTAATCTCCTTCCAAAACTTTTCAAATCTTTTCAAGAGGCAATTATTCTAACTTAAAAAACGTTATATTTATAGCATGGAAAGTAGATAAAAGATATTCTCCCGTGCAAGAACATCCCACATAATATAATACATAGATATTTCCTTCATGAAATTACATTCTATTTAAATGATACGTAATATATATATATATATATATATATATATATATATATATATACACTGCCGTCCAAAAGTTAAGGTACAACATGTTTTCTAGTCTAATTTAATAATGAATGAACATAGAAACAAGAAATTTGGACGAAATGTGCATTAAACAGTTCTTTCTTAAATGCGACAAAGAAGTTTACACAATTTATATAATTTACATGAGTTATAGCAAAAAAGCAATATTTGCTCAACTCCATTATTGGATAACAGTATATCACAGTTTTATGTGAAAAAATGTCATGGAAACAGAAAAAATGGTTTCTAATAAGGAATATGTACACCCCTAGCTGTAATGCATTGTCGGCTGACTTTCCATGCTGCCAATTAAATTAATGGACACCGAAATGGAAAGCGAAGACCAGACAAGGAGTAAACCTTGTTCCAGCTCATGTAACGAACGACCTTGGAGTAGGACTTAAAGCAACAACGTGAGTATCAAGGTAGACCCAAACATGCTCTATCGGATTCAGGTTTGAAGATCGAGCTGGCCATTCCATTCGCTCCAAACCGTGACCCTTAAGATGATAGTCTACAAGTTCAGCTCGGTTAGATCTTGCATTATCATCCATTATAATGAATTCGTTACCAAAAGCAGTGGCATATCGGCAGACATATTGATCAAGGATCTCGTCCCGATATCTTACACCAGTCAGAGTTCCTCTATGGAACACATGCAGGTCAGTGAAACCATCGAGATTCCTGCCCTAACCACAATTCCACCACCTCTGTAATTGTTTCTTTCAGCAATGTTGGATTGGTTGTATCTGATGCCTTGTTCACTCCAGATCAGCAGACGCCCTGAACTGCTCTTTGGTGTGAACCTGGATTCATCTGTGAAGAGTACAGCAGCCCATTGCTGTCTGGTCCAGGAAATGTGTTTTCTTGCCCAACATAAACGGGCTCTTCTCTGTCGTTGGTTAGATGGGGCACACACAACTGGTCGTCTTGCATAGAGACCACAATTGTCAAGGCGTCTTCGCACCGTAGTAGCGGATATTCTTGTCCCTGAAGCGGTAAAATGATCTGAAACACGCTGAGGCACAGTAATGCTTCTCCTTCTTCGGGCCGAAAGAGCTAGAAAGCAGTCTCCCGCAGGTGTTGAAATTCATGGTCTGCTTGGAACATGTCTTCTAGACATAGAATCTTCTGTTGTAAACTGATTCCACAGTCGTGGGACCACACTTCGAGTCGTCTAGCAGCATAACTTGTGACAATCCCCTTTCCATCCATCCGATCGCCCGCCACCTTAATGAATCGGGTAAACGACTTCTCTGAGATATTGGTAGACTCTCCTGGGTACTGTCAACGATACTGCCTACAAAAATTGAAAATTAACAATCATTCACAATACTTATACACAAAGTCAGGAAAGTTTGATTTTTCCACATTTTCTCTTACTCTTATGTAAGTGACAATTCTTTAAAACGAAAGTGGTGACCAAGGTTGTTTTGCATAAGTTTTTTTAAAGTTCGATACTATCATTCATATACACTATGAATATTATTGTTACTGCCTTTATTTTAATGGTGAGCTTCGAAAAACATGTTGCACCTTAACTTTTGGAGGGCAGTGCATATATATATATATGTGTGTGTGTGTGTGTGTGTGTAATGCTTAAATATGGGGGGCGATCGCGTGAACTTTAAATGGGGTCATTGTTAAGGAAGAAATAAGAATTATCAATTTAGGACTGGGAAATCATAAATATCGGGATAAAAGCATCGCGGGGAAAATAGATTGCATGGTTGGATTTGATTGACAGCCATTCTCCTCCCAAGCCTCAACTTCGGTGCAACCGTCATACTGACGTAATCTGACCGTGGGAGATGCGTAGTAACTTAAAAGCTGAACGTAAAGGGTTGAAATATTCAGAGACAATGGGATGATTAACTAAGATGGTCGTGCTGCTCGGCAGGCACGCATTTTTGGATAGGAACGGAACTAAATTAATTTTATTAATGGAGCTGAGCCTAGTATGAGGTTTAATAAAGATATTTTAAAGGTATTTGGTGTGATGTTGTTGCCACTCACCACATCTGACTGCTGGTAGAAGAAGATGGAGATGTCGGGAGCCGACTGAAGTTGTAGTTCTAAGAGGTTTTTGTACTACAATGGTCTAAATTATGGGCGTGAAGAAACAAAATCAACATAAGTCGTCCAGGATTATCTACCTGTGACGGATTTTGGAAACCATGAAAGTATTAAATAGACAGAATTTCCTCGCATCATCAGCAGAGTAAATCTGGCTGAATATTTTTTTGGAAACCCGTTCCAACATCTATTTGTGATTTTAGTGCTGAAGATTCAACATGGCCGCGGTTCGCCGTGTTCTTAAAATTTACAAGATCGGAAGGTTTCTGCTTCGGAAAGATCCGTGTGACGACCAGTGAGTCCCGTTGTCCTCTCCGGGACTGACAAAGATTGAAGAGAACTGGAATTTAACGAATACATTGTTCATCAAAGGACATAAATATATTATGAGTAACGTTGTTAAAAGAATGACAAAGGTTTAGGTAAGAATTTTGAACAAATTAAAATAAAAGGTAAAAATAACGATTTTAAGTAAAAAAATTTTGTTAAAAATGATAAGTATGATAAAATAATTTAAATGGTTAAATTTGCAATAGTAAAAGTTGAGGGTATGAATTATTGATTGAAGTTATGGTTATTGATGTTTGCATAATTGAAAGTATTAAGATTCCTTCTCGCGCCTAACGCACTTGACTTCGCATCTTTGCGATTTTAAAAAAACTATCTTTTTAAACTTTCTACTAGAAACTATTCTGTGTAAAATTTTGGAAACTTTGGTGACAATTTTAAATTGAGTAATATATGTTCTGACACAATTTGAAATTATTTGTAATAAGAAATGAAAATTTTAATGTTGTTAAATGTATTGAGTATATCTTGCAAATTGTTTTCTGGGGATTGATCACTCCAGTCAATCTTGTTTCGTTTTCAGTCAGGGGGGAGGGGAGCTAGGTAGCAGAGCGCGGGATTAATTCGTTGATAGTAGACGTGCGCTAGCCGGGTCCGCGGGTTTTGTAAAATGGCGAGCGCTAAGATATACGATATTTTGGATCAGTGGTTGCTGACAGATGAAGAAATAAACGTGATTAAACTGGATTAATGTGGGTTTCTTGAGTTGGACAGCCTTCCATTACGCCACCGGACCACCATTGACTGCAACATCAATTAATATAACGGGCGTGAAACGAAGCCCGTCATATATATATATATATATATATATATATATATATATATATATATATATATATATATATATATATATATATATATATAAAGAGAGAGAGACAGAGAGTGAAAGTGTACTGAGATAGATTCGCAAACTTATGTGTATAAAATTTGTAAGACTTTCATGAATATATATCGTATTTATAAAATTTCAGAAATACTAGTATTCTTGTGAGAAATAATATCCTTCATTTTTAACAAGTGAAAAAAAAGTTCTTAATTTCCCACCGATTAAAATTATACAAGTTTTTTCAAAACTGTTTTAATTATAACAAGGAGGGAAGCTTTTTTAATGTATATTTTGGAAATATTTTATTAATGTTTTATAATAATAAAGATGAAATTTATTAATGATCTTGAAAAAGCTGAATCAAACTTATTATCAAAGCTATGAAATTTTTTTTGATATTATACAAATAAAATTAGGACAAGAAATTTCAATTTGCAATGTTTATTACAAAGAAGAAAAATACTTTCTTTTATGTTCTACTTTTTATGATTGTTTATAGTATTGTTTTATATGTATTAAACTGAAAATTTACAAATACTTTACAAATTTAATCAGAAAAAAAATCCATAGGAATTAGAATAGAAATTTAGAATATAAGTAATGACATTCACAGCAAATTTGAATAGGTTTAGTTCATTAGGGTTACCTGTCATTCGAGTATGATACCCTACCTTTAAGCAGCAATCTCTTATTTTTGTCATATAGGATGTCTTATAAACAGTCCCTCCAACATACGGCAGTTAATTAAAAGGAATTGGTACGATAAATTGACATAATGAATCGATTTCAAAATCCAGTCTCATGATTTAATCCGAATTGTGTTCATTTATTTGTGCAGTATCGATTTTTGCAGATATTTCTTTACAGATGTAGCGTTTTCAATGGGATACATTCATCATTATTAAAAATATATTGATTAAAGACAAGAAAAAGCTGGATATTCTTGAATTAGTCAGAGAAAAATAAGTGGGGGACAAAACCCTTGTGACTAACTTTAATTAGAAGTAGGGATATATTTACGTTTATTATGTTTATTTTTATTTAGGATGAAGTCTTTTAAATATTTTAAAACAAAGCCATCCAATTAAATCGCTGATTAAAGGACATACGTAACTTTGTTATTCTAATGTAAAGACTTTCAAATAATCACTAACACAAAATTATCTCACAGACTGATAACTTACTATCTAAAATACTGCGAAATCGCTACATATTGCTACTCTGTTTGTATGTTTTAGTCCTTTCGACATATATTGCCTGTTTAGTACTTGAGTGCTATAAAATGATCGTAGTTCTGTCAAACAACCGCATCAAGCTTTGCGACATATTGACTCACCTTGATGTAATAAGGACGAGATATATCAGTGAAATTCAGGAGGAGTGAATTCGATGACGCAATAAATGTTCAACATCATATGTTATTTTCAAATTCATTTGGAAATTAGTTTACTTTAACCAAATTGTAAACTTGATAATTTTAGATACAGTCATCTTAAGACAGAAAGAAGTGGTACAACAAATAATTAATTAAGATTCCTCTTACAATGCTTAAATGTGTATTTTGTCTACAAGTTCAAGGGAACCGATATCTTTACACTATTAAGTTAAACTCACATAGGAATTTTATGCATGCAAAGAATATTAGGAGCATGCGTTTTAATATCTTTTGACTACATAAGAAAGATGTTATTCTTAATGAAAGAAGTCACGCTAGGAAATGTGGATCATTCGTAAATGGTAAATTTATATATTCGATAGTACTGAACACACCGGCTAAAACAGGAAGAGCTAAAGAATCTATACTAAGCAAAGCAAGATTTTTTTTTAAATAGTCTGTAAAAATAACATGTTTTCAGTTAATTTTATTTATTCTTTACGTTACAAAATACTAGCTTCGTTCCATAAAGTTATGTAAAGACTACACTCTTACATTAGTTTCCATTTGTCTACATTTCTTCATTTTTAATGTGCAACTTGCTAGCCTGAACTTTGAAAACAGGATTTCTACTTTCCAAATAGATGTACTTTAGTCATCATTTTAATGTGCCTTACAGTCTAAGAGATAGGATCTTTAATCCTCGATCCAACTTAATTCGGGCTTAATCCTCGATCTACTTAATTCGGGCAAGAGTCTCTATTATGAACATTCTGGAACAAAATTATCAATGTGTCCGTTCCTTTTTCATCACTTTTAAATTTTTCTTTCATTTTCTATTTTTTTAGCATATTTATCAAATATTTCTTCTTTAAAAAGTAAAACAAGAAAAGTTCGGAAATTTAACACAAGACCATTTGCTTTGTGAACATGCATGCGAACCACCTAATCTCTAAGCCATGTCATTATTAATAAACTCTTACAAAGATAGATGATTAATTTATTAACAATAAATTTAACAAGATGAAACAATTTAAATTAAGAATATTTTTTAACGTGGCAGCACTTATCTAAAAGGCGCTCATCCTTGCACACCGTGAAATCTACCAGCAACTTCAGTTGTTTAAGAAACTGAATGCCTGACACATTTCTATTTTAACAACCCTGGTTCGACAAATTAAAAATAATCGAAAATGCAAGCGAGGTATGAACTGGAATGTCAACAATTCAGGTACATTTTCATCTGTTGTCTTACTCATGTCTTTTCATAATATTATTTACCTAAAATTAAATTTTGAAAAGTCGCAGATCACTTTTTCTTACACCTAGAAATTGCGTGCATGGGACATGCGTATCGAAATATACTCTTATTGGTTTTTTCCATAATTTTTCACATTTCAGACTCCTTAGATGTATACAAATTAGTCATAAAGAAGCATTTAATATCTTTCATGTTGTTATTCGGGGAAACACAAACTGTAACGATCAATGTCTTTTAATTGATGGTAATTTACACTCACAGATATCGCCATATTTTTCACTAGAAGCCATATTTTTATCTTGTTGCAAAAAATTATTTTTATCAAACATCTTCAGGAAGTGGGGAGGGGAAAACAACAAACAATCCAACCTTTCATTCATCGCAACTGGCCCAGTTGTAGTAGTGACAGACGGCCATAATTTGCTTAATACATTTCCGCCCCGTGACGTTTTTTGATGGGAAAACCTCTGCTAAAACTTTGTTCCTAGTTATTATTAAGCTGAAAGTTCTTTCATGTTCTTGGCTAGGATACATCGAGAAACATTGTGGAAATCCCCAGTAATATCTATTAAGAAATGAAGGACATCTACTTTCAAAAAGCTTTTTATTCACTAGTAACTTTTACTTGACAGCAGGTCATTTAATTCTTCTCGTAGTCACGCAGTTTAATTCTCAGAGGAGTATTAGAATCTAAAAACTCTGCTTCATGCTTACAAATTTCTTAAGTATTAATTCATACGGTTCAGTGTTAAAGGGGCCATATTAAGCCCACTAACCCTTTGAGGGGCGCCATTTGCACAGTGCAAACGCCTAAATCTAGTCCTTTTTCACTTGCATTCAATGTATTCCAGTTAAATGAGCAGAAAAATGGCTAGTTCTGCCCTCTGTTATCAGTTTAAAGAAGTAAAAACATTTTGCAAACCTTTAATTGGAAATTTTTCAAGATTTGTTTAGCTTAAAAAAATAGGGAAAAATCTGCTCCCTGCAAACTGTGGATGTTGATGCCCCTGAAAAGGCTGAGGGAGGAACCAAAAAAAATGACAGCAGTCCTAGCATAAAGATAATGAGAAAAAAATTACAGTTAAATGTTACCTAAGCATGCATTTTCAGTATCTGCTATCTACTGCTTTTTTAAACAATAATTGTTTTATCATTATTTATTTTCAGTGCAGAGTTAGATTGCTTCGTATATAAATATTAATTCTGTCTTTAATCAAACTTAATTTGACACAAAAAAATTTCACTTCTAAACTTGCCGCTACAGAAAAAGGCCATTTGATTTATAATGAAACCCGAACATATGCCTACAAAAGGAATTCTATGTCACACTCAAAAACGATATAGGTCCTTCGGCTTCAACTCTTTACATCCCAAGAAGCTGAATTTAAACCAAAAAGAATTGGTTATAAGCATCTTTGAAAAATACATTATGATTTATTTTCACTTTTACAAAGTCATAAATCAAGAAAGAGCAAAACATAACTGCTAGAAAGAATTTTGCTCGAAGAGAAAGTGTCCTTTTCAGCCGATAAAAGAGAAAAAAAGAAATAAGTACGGGTGAATTATTTCATTTTAAGAGGACAGATATTTCATATAGTTTCAGTGCAAGAATCTTAAGATGATACATCATTATAAAAAAATTAGAATATTTTACAGAATGTTCATACTAATGTAACGAATTTAATATTTAAACAAATAACTAAACATTCCCATTTTCAGAAAAAGGATTTGTTTTATGATATATTATCATTTATATTAGTCATTTTCTAGCATATGCATTTTAAAGCTTTTAATTTCTTGCAAAAGTTTCAAAACACAGCTAAAATTTTAATTCCGTTGCATAAAATGTTATATTGAATTATATATTTACATCTAAAAATATTTTAAACGGTAAATATGTTCAAACGTTATAGAAATATGCGTCTTTAATTCATTTCATACTCCTAGTTTTATAATACTTTACACCATAAAATCAGATAAAACCACCCTATATTTACCGTTTCAAACATATGTAGGAGTCTCTTTTTTTAGAAAAAAGTTATAATGAAGCTTTTATCAAAGTATTTGTCCAGATTTATATAACTACTAGCCGGGCTTCGCCTAGCTACGCTCAAGCCATCCGTGTAACATATTTATGTACTTCGGGCCCCACAAAAGAAAAAAAGGCCTACAAATGTATTAAATTCACGTCAATAAATTCCGTCAATTTTCATTCCCGTCGCTGCCGACAAATGGCTGCACCATACTGGATTACTGGATATAGATGATTTGATTTCTCAGCGGGGGAATGATTTTAGAATTAAAATATCTGTAAACCTATTGAAGTAACAGAATAACTGTAAGCAGAAAAAAATTATCAGTTTTCAAAGCTCTTTCCAAATATGTAATATTTATGTACTTTCGTGAGAAAAAAAAACACCGATTTGTGCATTTGTCGGCCATTTTTTTGGATGGGTGAGACCCGGAGACGTTATGGTCACGTGATTCGACAAAGCCCAAGACACATACGTCTGTTACTTTATTTATATAGATAAATTTCATCTCATTCTGATTTTTTTCTTTTTGAACAGACTCATATTTCTAGGAATGTATGTTAAATAACTGAATTTAAGTCTACAGTAAATTTTCTAGTTTTGAATAGACTCTATACTTTTTTAGAGTATATATAAGTCTAATGTGTCGCTGATAGTAAAAACCGATTTTTATCTAAACACTGAAGAACTTTTCTTTCTCTGCGAGAACAAGTTATTTTGAAGTTAAATAGTGCAATAAAATTGTTTCCATAACACCGTTCTTTCCCTTTTACTTCATACATTTGAAAAATATACTTAATAATAAACAATTTTCCTTAGTAGTTTCTACGTTTCCACGATTTATATTTTGTGTTTTCAAATTGATGGTGCAACTTGTTTCACTTACTTTGAATTTTATCTTCTAAAAAAGAAGGAAAAGAAATACTAATACTTAATTCCGACATTTGACAGAGTTCCCACTAACACAAACCTTATGTGCAGACCACTTATGAGATTTATGAGATCCTCCATCTGTTTTCCATACACTATCTCACTTGTCACTATGTCCATATGTCTATGTATAAAGTGAGATTTTTCTTTTATAATTATGTTCATTTCGTTGCTGCTGCCGTATAATAAACCACAAGCATTATTTTCAGAGAGAAATAAATTGATTATGAAAGTATTCACCTTTTCGACCTATTTTGCGAAGACTAGTTAAGGGCTTAATAGTCAGGGCTCCTAGATCCTAGAGGTATTATACCTGAGGGTAAAATTCGGCAATACTGCAGTGAGGTTGAACTTGCTGCAGTGTCAGCATTGCAGGAAATATGAGTTATATTCTCTACATCTGTTTCAATGGGGATCTCGGGGCCTTGGGGTGTCTTTTGGTTATACCTGCATCCTATTCAGAAAGTTCCCCTTCAGGTAACTGATTTGGTTAGGCTCCCTGATGACGAGGCTAGCAGTTACCTCGAATTCTTGCTTAGTTCCTGCACTACTACAGAATTTTGCCTTTGGCGCGTGGAGCCCTGAGTGCTTGTTTTCTGTTTGTTTTTTGTCTACATTCTTCCTATAATTATCTAACTCTGTTGGATTATTTATTTTTTGTTATATTTATCCATTTTCAATATGAGGATTTGCTGCAACTGCTCCATCTTTTATTGAAAAGTTATAAGTTTCCAACGCTAGGGTAGGTTTTAAGTTAATTTGTTTGGCAGTCTATGCCCGCTTTTTAATGTTTTTGTTTGTGTTGAATTATTTATATTATTATACTTTATATTCTCTACAGTTTTTCAAGCCAGTATCAGTATAATAATCCCCACACTAGAACTATTTGGTTTTCATTCGTTTTTAAATTGCAGTCTGTTTTAAAGTAAATCAAAATTGTGTTCCTATACCATTATTTATTCTACTAATCCTCTCTCAAGCAATAGATAGAATGTGATGTAAAAAGGACCATTGATACGCCCATAAGTACTCGACTAGTTCAGTTAGCTCTCCTTTTGCAAAAGATGATCGTAGCGATTCCAACCAACAATCTCCTTTGCTGGGTTCAGTAAGATCCATTACGTGATAATGACCCCATGAAGGACCAAGTGTATTGAGGTACTTTCCCAAAAATGGAGAACTAATAATGTGCATTGCTGTGGAGAATAGTGATTCATTAGAGAGTGGGATTCGTTTTAACGAAATAAGGGAAGGGAGAAATAAACTCCCACTAAAAGAAAATTTCTCAAAGAGAATTTATTTAATTGAAAAAAACATTTTGAAAATTTTTCAAATTAAAATGTTTGTGGCATATAACAACCTCCTCCATTCCAGACTGAGGCATATAAACAAGAGTCACGTAACATTGTTTCACAACATGCCTGAACGGAGCGATCCCAATTCGTATAAATGACAAAGATTTGAAAACAAAATGTTGAAGTTATTTACAAATACAAGCCATAAGAAAAAAATTTATAATTTTTTCAAACACGTACAGTAGTTATGCAACCCTAGAAAGGTTAAAAATTTTTAAAAGGGGATATTTTTGTTATAAATTATATTTTTAGCCCCATTAGCATAAGCTTCTAGTCAAAAAGAATTGTTTATAAAAGATGTAATTCCTGGCAATAATTCAACCCAATCGTGTTTTCCTTCCTCATGCAATAAATAAATACCGCCTAAACTAAAACAAAATGAAAACCCATCTTTCTTGGCGACACACTCAAGTTGTCATCCTTGAGAACATATATTAGTAGTTCGAGAAACTAATTACGAGAAGACTTTATTGACTTTTGGCGACATGGATTGATGTTGCGCGATGACCCAGCGGTGAATATTAAATCACTAGTTTAATTAAGAATAAATAACACATCTTCACCTCTGAAGTTGATTTCAGCATGGAGTAATATTTGTAGTAAGTAAAATATTTCATCATTATCTCTCCTTAATGTCAATAATTATTTAAAAAAATAGTAATCTTCATGAATGGTACTGCATTAATAAGAAATAAATTTTGTAATATATAAGCAACATACGGGCATTAAATTCTATATTGCTGTTTAGAACTCAATTTGCTCTACATCTAGTTAGAACTATCACTAGTTAACGTTATTTAATACTAAAAACATATAAATAAAACGGCCTAAAATGTATTCCAATCCCTGAATTCTAAAGTTAAATACCTCTAGTAATCAAGAATACTTCTCTGCATAAAAAAAAATTTTAAAAACAAAAATTCAAAAATATCAAATTGAAATACTCAGTTTTCAAACAAAAGATCTCAGTATAGTCTTTGGTTACAATTACATTTAACAACATAATTACAGCAGATCATTCCATAATTGTCATAAAAACTTAAGCAATTTTTAAAATAATCGCGAAAATCCTTAAAATAATGGAGAAATTTTATGCCTTTCAAGCATACACTTCATAAGAAAATTGCATATGAAAGGGAGATAATAACAGCAATTTCAGCTCTAATATCACATTCAAAAAACTTTCTCAAATTTTTATCAGTAATAAACTTCTGGTTTCCAAAGAAACTATCCATTATCTTTAGGGTGGAGAGCAATGATTACAATCATATTAAAAGATAATGTACGATAAATATACAAAAATGTTTCTACTTCATATGTTTTGAGTTTTCTAAAATAGACTTCCCTTCTAGTTCAGGAGAAGCTAATACGAAGATATTGGAAAATAAATGTAAGATTCCCAGATCTTTGGCTCCTCTTCTTGCTATGCGATGGAACTGTATCTTGTTCCCAAATTAGTAAAATCCAAACAAACCTGTCAAACTAAATAAGGTAAACTAAATATAATAGATCTAACATAGATCTAATAATGACATATTACATTTATATTTTAAAAGTTAATGAACATAGGTTGTAGTTAGTAAAAATTAAACCTTTTCCGGCTACTCTTGGTAATGGCTTATCAGGCTCTCCAGATTTCAACATTAAAGCTCTCTTTTCTAAAAAATATTATATTGCATTTCATTAAAACTTATATTTTATTTAAAGTTACATTTTTTCACACATTCGTTGGAGTACAATTAACTGTGTTCTTGAGAATTTAATGTGACGATAAATGAGTAGACATGCTGTCACCATGATCAGCAAATGTTTCTCGATTCCCATAACAATATAATTTTGAGCGTAAGCACACTTTATCTTTGTTTACTCCTTGTATCTTCGATTCTCTTTCCATGTTAATCCTGTCCTTAATGTGTATTGGCTTTTATTTTGTTATGAAAATGTTGCCACACTTTAGGTGCACTAAGAGTGCGAAGAGAAAAGAGGAAAATAAATTTAGCGTAACCACTGAACCATTAAAGTTGTTTACTCTTCTTATATCATAACTTGGTTAGTTTTATTTATTTATTTTATGTTGATGTAATTTCTTTTGAGACAAATGAAAGCATCAGATCTTACATGAAATTTTCATTTTTTAATATCAATGTTCAAGAAACATTCATGTGAACAACTTCGCAAAAAATTATAGACGTTTTAGGAACATAACGTTTTTTTTATTTCTTAGGATACAAAAAGTTATAAAATTGAATGTTTGAAATTCAGAAATTGCAACACACAAAGTTTCCAGTTCTAGGAAAAACCCGTTTCATAAGTAAAATTCCTCTTTTATAATTTTTCTAGTTCTGTCTTGCAGAGATGAAAGTTTCCCTAGGTAAACAGCAAAATTAATTGTATGCTATAAACTGGTATGAAGACATAACATTCTAAATTGCATTTATTCAGCATTTGCAATTCGATTTCCTACCACATTATAACATATGTTTCATCTCATTTAGCGTATGATAGTTGTTGTTGTAAAAGAAAGCTTCTTTTCTATTTAAATTTACTTTTTATGATCCTAGTATATTTCAGTCACCCACAGAAATCACAGATGATCACCCTGGTTTTATACTCTTTAGTTTTTGTCAAGATAATAAAGGACTTTTACAGACAGTACTGGACTTTAAACACACTTTATTTTTTATTGTCTTCCTGTTGTTTGAACGCTTCTCAGGGAGATGCGTTTTCACACCGACTTTGGGATGGAAAATGCAAGTAAACTCAGTAAAATCCATTGACAGTGATTATATCCAAATCACAGCTTCATAATGAAAAATATAGTACTATATCTTCAAAGAACTCTATTAAAAATAAGAATTCAGATTTTTTTAACAATACGACAAGACTAGTTTTTCTCTTCCAATAAAATGCATTTCACTGGTAAAAAATTAGTTTTCTTTGAACTACCAACAATGGTTCGCAACTATTGTTAACATTCTCAAACTACGAGTACGAACAATACGCGTTTTCAGTTTTAACGTTCAACTAAGATATATTTGCAGACATCCTATTATAGTCCCAGTACAATTTCTTTCTATAAATATTATGCTTTACAATAAAAATGGTTCAAGTTTTAATATTCCTCAATTTGGTATTTACTTACTACAAAAATATGCATAATACTTTTAATTTTATGCTGCAGTTAAAAAAATGTGTATATTGATCGACATATCTTTTTTGAACGTCGATTGTTATAAAAGTTTTAATGAGATACATTTTACAAAATATAAAACTAAATACGGACTTATAAATTTGCATATTTCTTATGCAACCTTTCTAAAAGCCTTAAATTAAGTATTTTAAAACTTACTTCAAAGACGTGTAATTACTTTGAAGCCGCTCTAAAAGCCCCTCCGTGGTTGATTTTAAGTAGTAAAAAAAATTAAGACGGAGAGCTCTCAAATAATTTCCATTTCAATAAATTACATACCAATCTTCAAAGTCAGAGTATTTAAGACCTCTAATGAATTAGTTTTAATTCTTCAGAAATCTTAATTGATGTGGAATTTTCAATATATTATTTTCTTACCATTCGATTTCAAAATAACTTTTAAAAGCAGCAGTTCTAATTAATGATTTGTAATTTTCTAAATTATATGCATTAAATGCACAAAACTCAATTAGAATCAATCAGAAAATCAGAAGAAAATGAAAATAGTAAAAGTTCTATGTAAACAGTTTTACATATTTTATAGTATTATGCATAAACGTAAAGTAAATGTATTTTCGTGTATTTCAATTAGTATAAATTTTTATGCCATCCCTAATCTAATATAAAACTGATCCATTTGGTTACTACATTTTCGAAACGATGACCACATATGATTACTAAACAGCTTGAGAGCATTAAAGGTAAAAGTATTTTTTCACCTTAATCCAACTTTTGAGTAAGTGAAAATGAAATTTTCATTCCAGTAAAATCAATCTTTATATCATGTTCATAAACAAACTCCTCTGGAAGCGATTCAACTGAATGGGATAAATTATAAATAATTTTTAAAAATTAATTTTCGAAATGTGGAATTTTTGCACACATACCGGTTTTGTGTCCTCATGAACCTTGTGCAGTAGTTAGTTCAAGTTATTGAAGCAAACCCCTGGATTTGGAACTGATTTGAGGTTAGAGAAACTCAAAATGGTTCTCATTCACTGGTTTTTAAAAAGTTTTATGAAATTTAACTCTGGGAAAAGTAAGTTTTCAAAATTTTTAAGAAATTAGTATTCGACGGGGGGAATTTTTTAGATGCTTGCTTGTTTAGTGTTTTGATGAGACATTTAGAGTAGTTTAGTTCAAGTTAAGCATAAGGTTTGAAACATTTAAAAAAATAAACCTATAATTGGATATTTCTTTTACTGATTGAGCGTTAGAGAACCTTATAATCACTGTCTTCCACCAGTTTTTTAATAAGTTTAATTTATGATGAAATTTGACTACGTAAGCTTGAGTGAGAAATTCATTGAATTAGGTTTTTATTCCACATTTATGTAAATACAAGACGAATCTAAGAAAACGCCTGAGTAATCAGTGGAAAACGTTGATTTTTAAAAAGTTTAACAATATTAAGGAATATTTTTCATGGATTTTAGATGGAAAAATTAGATATAGTTTTCTAAAGACACAATCAAAGAGAAAGATAACAGTGTATTAAGACTTTATTAGGAAAAAATAAAGTATATCTTAAGTTTCATGAGGAAAAAAACAATTTTTTTTTGCTTTAGCATATCCTTGACTTTTTTTCTACTTTTTTTTATTTTGAAATAACACATTTAGAATTTTAACGCACATTTTCAAAATGATCTAATTTTTAAAAGAGCTTTAAATGAGACATTTAAATAAATATCTAAAAACCCACCTTATTTATAAACCACACCATCAATGTTTTTATAATTAGTTAATTTTTTGTGGGTTGGAAAGCTGCTTCATTAGAGACAAGTCACTTTTCTTCCCAACTGCCAGTTTTATGTTCATCGGCTATCTATAAAAAAATTCTATGTCCTTTTGAATATTTGTCGAACTGCAAAAAATAATAAGTCATTTTGGGGGCAATAAATAATAATGTAAGATAAGCAAGTAGAATAAAAACTGTAAGTTTTCTCTTAAACGGCCGTTTCAGCATTTCAGGATACCTTAAGTAACGCCAACCTTCAGTTGAGGGGCTATTACACAAAATTTATGAGCGTAATTCATGCAGTAGGAATTTTTATGTTTTAGGGGGATTTCCAAAGCATGTCACGAACACAAAACACAATATCCTATAAATGCATTTTCCCAAAAAGTCATTACTCCCTTTGACATATCACTTTAATGAGAAATTACCAACAATGGAAGGCAGAAAAAACTTCCTTTTCTGCAAATAACATTGCTGTCATAAAAAAAACTTCAGACATGTGTGATCCTAAAAACTTAAGTTGATTGTTTTTAATTTTGTGCTTTAAAATGTCTGAAGCTTTAAAATGTAAAGTTGATTTAATTTAGAAAATGAATAGAGTAGAATAAAATGGGTAGTTCAATTTTGGGATTGCTTATTTCTGTTTTCAAAGCATACATTAAACAAAAAAAAATATGGATTCCTTCTCCAACACAACACAAATGCATGAAAACAACTAGAATATAGAACTCTTTCTTGCACTTCTGCAAACTCTGAGAGAATATCTGCACACGTAAATCTGAAACTCAGTGAAATGCAAATCCAATAAAGGTTGTGAGCAATAATTTGCAGTACAGGCTTAAAACCAGTTAAATATTCAAAAGGGGAATGCAGGCAACCCATGTTTGGTTTTAAAGTAGGTCTTTTGAGAGAGTATTTTATGACAAAATTCAGATATTTTGCTAAAATATGCAAATAAAATCTCTGACCATAACATTCAAAGTGTAGCTTCGTATTTTAATGTGATTCGGCATCCTCCCGTTTAATCTAATTACTTAAAAAAATCTCTCATTTTATGATTCAAATACTGCGTCTTGTATTCGTAATGTATTCATAGTGATCACGTATTTTACAAATATACGAAATTCAATTTCAACGTCTCGTTTGAATGCGAAAATTTATTCATAAAAAACCTTTTTTTCTTTCTATGAATGTCCCATTACTACAAAATTTTGATTTGAAAACAAATAATTCTAAGATATTTTTATTCAAAAAGTATTCCATTAACCAAACTTTTTTTTTTTACATTATGCTCCATATATCCTATTGCGACGTTCTGCCCGAAGATTTCAATTAAATTCATTTTATTCATTTTAACTCAAAAAGTATTTATAGCGAGATTAAAGTGAGTGAGAGAAAACATATGAACAAATGTGCATGTCTCTATATTTTCTACTAACGCTTCATATAAATAAAGTTAACAATAACCACTATTTGCGTACTTTAAAATATGTATAATTTTAAATATCAAATTATACGCACTTCTGGTGAAAGTTTTATAACAATCTTTAAATGGCTTATTTTTTGTCCTGGTAGAACAGTGATTAGCATATCGGCCCTGAATGTAAAAAGATTGCGCATTCGACTGCAGTAGAAATCAAGGTACTTTAAGGCTAATTTGTTTTCCTTTTACTGGGATCATTTTCAAAAAGTTAAAAAAAGCAATGCAACATTAAGAATGTAACTTTTACTGGAATTCAAAAACTATTCTAAAGAACTTATAGTCCTGTCTCTGCGGCGCCTTGTAGTTTTAATTTTAGTTTTATCAAGGTACTTTTTTGACAGACCCTTTTAAATACTTTGAGAAGATATCTACAAGCGAGACAGTATGTACATTAGCTTAAGAGCACATACAGATTGCGACAGAATGGACTCCCACGTATTAAAGGGTAATAAAACAAGGACGAGTCAGTTTAGAGAAAAAAAGCTTTATATATCTGAAAAGTACTAACAATCTAGTTCTTTTACACCAGGTTTTGAAAATTACATCACTCAGGTAACGCATGTTAGTTGCGATGCACTACCGAAGCCGTGTTCTAACGTTTTCCATCACTGTGTTGCTCATCTCTGAGGGGAATGTCGGCAAGTTCCTCACAAACAGCGGACTCGTGGACTTGTTGCACATTTTCATGTGTTTTGATGTTCCGACGACGATTACTTGGTTTCTCTGGTAATGCAGACCCACTTTCGCTCACGTTTGAAACCCATCACAGGATTGTTTTTCGAACAGGAACAGCATCAATTACATTGGGTGTCCTAAATGTCCTTTTTGTCGCGGTTACAGAATCGTTGCTCTTAAGGAACTCCTTGATAACGAAACCACGATGGTCACCAGACTAACTCAGGGTGCTTACTGACAACAAGAAAATCCACCCTAAATGTTTCACTTTCCACGCCGCCCTACCCCCTCACACCCTTACCAGTGACCTTCAAAAATGTGGGAGTCCATTCTGCCTCCTCCTATACTAGTAGTGTTAAGTATCATGTACTTAGGAGCCACCATGAACCATAGTAACTCCAAACTGACTACATTTCTACTTTTGACACGTTTTCCAAAGATTTCTATTTCCAGGTAACATTTAACATGAGAATATGAAAAATCTGCAAAACGCCCATGAATGCTTTTAAAAATGGAATGAACTCTCAATGAACATCATGCATCATCTCAATGAACATTTACATGAACATTAAGCAGAGACCAACAGAATTCAGGTTGTAACGCCAAATATCTAGTTGGGAGAAAAAAAGGCATTTTAACAACTTGAGAAAAAAAGACAAACAAGGTGAATTTTAATGATTCGAATAATTATTGCACTTCCCCCCATGTCTTGGTTACATTCCCTTGAATTTCCTGTGCTTAGTTTGAAACCTTTTAAGCAGTATTTTTCAGGTTTCCTCTTCTCAAATTTTATCTTTAACGTTTTATATCCGCCTAGAAACCTAACATTTTCATTAATTACCTAAACTTGCTACATTAATTCTTTTCAAACATGATATATAAATGTGTGTATATTGCAAATGTGTGTCTGTTTGGAAATTTATCTATGCACTTACAGTTGTATGCTATTCAGTAGCTATATTTGAATATAAGTTAATGCGTCTAATAAGCTTGTGAGTATGAAATATTAATGAACCATATAATATTAATATTATTCACTAGTTAGTCTAAACAATTAACTGTCGTTATCAATTAGCTTAAAAACAGAATATATTTTATCTCAGACACACACACACACACAGCTATATATATAATATTTTGATAGTAAAAATATATCTATTACTATACGATTTTACGATTATGGGAGAGCATATTCTAATTACTTTATACTGTTTTTCTCCAGACGTGGCTGAGGTAGCTTCTATTCACTGATCTATGAATAATTTTGTTACAACTGGACACCTTTATCATTTTTTGTTTTGCCCACATTATTCCAGAGCATTTTGCATCGAGTGACAGGTGTATCCGTCTCCTGAAAGATTCAAATTACATCATGAAAGTTTCCAGTTGTCAAGAAGGATTATACTTCTTGCACAGCAATGTTAGTTAAGTGTTAAAAGTAAAATTACCATCTACATTAAAATTTGTTGAACCAATGTTTACTATAATGTAGCTTCAATCGTATAGTTCCTTGCGAAAAATCTTGCCGAAAGCTTGTCACAACCCGTTGATTAACAGAAGGGAGAATTCAAGGTATCCGAACGTTCTGGTGAAGTAACACGACATGGAATTGAGTTACTTCAACTGGAAAAAATAAATATCTACAGTTATCACGAAAGTGCCTCAGGTGTAATTTCTTTTGATGTTGTACAAGGAATGTTATGAGCGTGGTGGCCCAGTTGGCAAGAGAAGCGGGCCAGTGTTCTGAACGTCCCTGGTTCGATGCTCGTCGTTGAAAATCCACCGCCGTGTTCACTAATAGTGGCCGGGATACGTAAAATAGGTAGTGACTGTAATGTCCTCCAAGTTCTCAAATTTACCTCTGGAGGTGCGGAGTCAAGTGTTCCGGTCCCGTCACTTGACTCGGTTCAAAATTACGGGACCGGTCATTTGGCCAAGTCGGACTCCGACCCTTGTGGTGCTAATTCAAAACAAGAGCTGCCCCTTTTCAGCCCAATAGCCTATTAGAACCTGGTGAATGGAACCTCCAACCAGGGGGCATTAGCAATAACCACAACAAGGATTGTTAGGATCGCTCTGACTACTATACAAAAACATGCCCGAATTAAAAATTATAACAAATATTATTCGAAATAACTATACAAAAACATGCCCGTCAGGATTTAATGAAATTCTATGAATTATTCTATTACTGTCAATATGTTTCAATTATTTACAATTCTTACAATGGAAGAACATGTTTAATTGCGAACCAGATTGAAAAACCTTCGTAGAATTTTACAGCGGTGAGAGTGAAATACTTAACATTTTGTTGGTTATTCACTTTTTCTATTCCCGAAAGCCATTGTTGGTTAATATTTACTTGGACTGATTATGATTACCTTACAAGCCTAACCATTTAGCAAATTGTTTGACAAATTGTTTGACAAAGTCATGAGATCATAGTCACTCAGATTAATTAATATCAATTAAACTCCACTAGTTATAACATGTCCCCATATCATCTCTATCAAACACTTCAACTACAACTACCTAATATCGGATAAGATATTGTGTAATATATTCCTGACTTAAGGTATGAATTTCTATCTATATAATCGAATTCATTCTCTTCGTAAGATGGTCTTTTTATTAGGGATTATGTTTTGTCACAAGAAATGATCACAATGATTTTTTTCTCATTTTATATATCCTATTATTGTTATCTTCCAAATAAGTATTGATTGATGCAGTAGCATGACATTATCGATTGAAATATATCATAGTAATTTTGCCCTTTCCCTTCATGTTACTAAATAATCAAGCGATATTTTAAAATTGCATTTCTTTATTTCTTGTTTATGGAAATCATTCTTTAAAAAATACTTCCCACACTGATAAAAATATAATTTAATAGTTCCTTTATTATACAAACAAAGAACATTTTATCTATTTAGTCTGATACTGCAATACGTCAGATAATATAGCATACAATTTAGAATAAATCTTGCCATTAAGCTATCAGCCATTAAGCTATAAAGTGATAAAGAACTTTCATTGCAACTTAGGATTGGCTGCACGGAAATGAACCTAATAATTATACGATAACACCGATATATGAACGATTCGCAGATAATGTGTCCTTACTTCCATTTCCCTTCATACAGATACATTACACTCAGGAAGTTAAAGACGGTTCAGAAGTGTTATCGGATTGTTCGTTAGACGCAAAATGTTTCCTTTATTCATGCACCAGCACATTCGATAAAGCCAAATATAACCGTAGAAAGTTGAGTTCTAACGTACATATTTCACATGCTATAAATCTCTTTAATGGCCTGAATAATAGCGATTTCTTATATGGATTACCCACTCTTACGGTGCATAAATATTCTAACTTATACATTTTCACAAAAAGTCTGAGGGGGAGAAAGAGAAAGATTATAAATGCATGTTACGAAACAAAATCGGTTAAAGAAGTTTTCTTTGATATGGAATATCAATTACTCCCAAAATATTGGTACTTATTTTCACATTTTATCTTTTTTCTATATATACTCTCCCATTCATATTTCAATCTCTCGATCTATATGTGGACAAATAGATAATAAAATGCATAGATATAGCTGCATATGCACTTGCATAATGTGTGTGGATGTATGAATATACATATATGAGTGTGTGCTTGCACTTGAGCACGTGTATGTATATATATATTTGTCTGTCTTCATGCATGTTTATATATTTATATTAATGTACTGTGCTTGTGGCGGTCCAGTGGTACAGAGCACTGGTTTTCGGTGCTGAGGGTGCTCAGATCCAATCCCAGCGTTGCGCCACGAAAAAATGCCTCCATTTGTATTTGTCCCTTCATAGGGGGTAATGCTGTCCGCCTATATGGTGCCCCCATAAAAAAATGGACAATGAAACAGCGGCGTAATGTGTAACAAGTGCTCCCGCATTGGAAAATATATATATATATATATATATATATATATATATATATATATATGTATATATATATTAATGTACTTCGAAAGTTTATGATGCACACTCCTACATCCTGAGATAACTGGAATAAAGGCACGTGGGATTATGTAAGCTCATATTTTTTCCTTTGGATTAATCCGATATAAGGCAATCGTCACCAAACTAATCTATAAAATCCATTTGGTCCTTTATTGTTCCTTGAATTTGGCAACAAGTTTAGAAAATGTATTTTTTACTAATTAAAACGAGATAACTGAATTATTTCCTCTGAACGCTTTCTTAATTAGTAAGAACAATGTATTAGATTTTAAAATGAAAAGAGATAGTGCTACTATTGAAAATATTAGCAGTAAATTTGTGATAGAAGCTTGATATTCTCAACTGACGAGACGCCACCATTTATCCATAGAACGTACAGGCAAAAGTCCTGCTGGAAGGACCTTCCGGAAGTACTTTTGTATATGGGCTTCTTTTGTTCACAGCATCCTGCCAGTAGGACGCCCGATTTTGTCTAAGGTCCTTCCGGTAGGACGTCAGTCCTTCCAGCAGTACTTGGCGGTATTAGACAAAATCATCACATTTTTTGGCCTCTATGCATCTGATCTAGGTATATATCCTACTTACAGTTTTAAAAATTGAATAATACAAAATGTAGGTGTAGCTGAAAGATTGATAAAATAGACAAAGTTAAAAGAGAAATGAAACATTTTATTTATGTATGAGGAACAAAGGTAACTCGAGCATATACATTTTTAGTAGAAATCCCACCATAACACTTTGTGTTCAAGAAATTATTACCAAATTCACTTCCACTCCAAGCATTGTCTATGTTTGAGCCATCAAAATATGTGGCCGCAACAAAAATACGTAGTACTCCTTATACTATCGGTTGCGACATCGTGTCTGGAAATGAGAAAATTCAATTCTTTGTGTATAGCATAGAGAACAGCTGTTTTGTCCCTTCAAAATTCAGAGTTGCCATATTTTTCCACCTTTTATTTTTATTCTGCCTAATTTCTCCCGCTGACTTCAAATATCGTACTTAAAAGCTTGGACGAGGAAGGGAAGTTGTCGAAAACGCCTGTGCTGGTAGACTTCAAGTAGGCTTTACATGCTAAACGCGATTTTTAGGTAGCAAACTTCCAAGTTTTCAAAAGCTTCGTAAAAAATGATGGAATTAAAATTTTTGACTTTTTTGCGCTAGCTTAAAATTTTGTACACTTTCTAGTGGTAGTACCATCCGTCCTGTCAGAAGGACGGTAAACCCTCTATAAGCTCAGGAAGATGTGTCCTTCTGGAAGGCCCTTGTACGTTCTATCATTAAAAGTTTAAGGAGATACTAGTGGGTTGTACTGACCATTTTGTTAAACACCAAAGCTACAAACTAACTGCTTTTGTTTCACTTAGAAAAATCTTTTTATTTAGTGTAAGAGGAAAAGAAATATAAACAAACAAGATCTTACAGTGGCGACGGATTTCTCCTAATGTTAAATATAATTCATAAGTTTTAATAATGTAGTCATAAAACCAAAATAAGTTATATGTATACACGTATATTTTTTTTCCAACTCAGCATGTAATTTGTCGACTACTGTTATTAATTCCCAATCTCGATCTTATTTCTGTTGATCACCTGTGGCATTAATTCAACAACTTATTCGAGATAGAACTCAGGGATCGTCCTCGATCCCATTGCAGTAAGAGAGGTGACCCATTCTTGCCGACACTTGTTGGATTGTTGCTGATTTTATGCGCACAAGGACTGCTGCTGTCATGCAAGTAAACGGTGGACCGAATAACCAATGGTTGCTGCAGCAAAGCCATTTTTCTCAAAACATTGTAGTGTCCGAATACTTTTGATAATACAAGGGCGGCCATTAATTTTCAGGACTGATCTAATAACTCCAGAAAATATTTCATGAAATGCATACCCATTTAATTTGTTTTGAAGTCACTCCCACCTGCCGTAATGTACTTCTGTGCTCGTCTGTATAAGTTTCGGAAACAACTTTTAAAGTCCTCTTTCGGAATGCTCTTTAACGTGGATGTCAGTTTTCTTGATGGCTTCGACATCCTCAACTCTTGTTCCCTTCAGCAAATCTTTCAGTTTTGGAAACAAGAAAAGTCTGCCGGTGCTAAGTTCGGAGAGTATGGAGGATGCTGCATCTCCACAACGTCATGCTGGGCCAATTTGCTGAAGGGAACAAGATTTGAGGATGTCGAAGCCATAAAGAAAACGCTGACGTCCACATTAAAGAGCATTCCTAAAGAAGACTTTAAAAGATGTTTCCGAAACTTATACAGCCGAGCACATAAGTGCATTACGGCAGATGGGAGTTACTTCGAAACATACTAAATGGGTATGTATTTCATGTATTTCTGGAGTTATTAGATCAGTCCTAGAAATTAATGGCCGCACCTTGTACAAGGTATGCATACGCATACATATTAAACCTTTTAAATTTAGAACAAACTTAGTAAATTTTGAAATGATTAACCCAATGAAAATTATAATAAATTTTTATTTTTAAGTTTATGAAATCAAAATACGGGATTTTTTACCGAAGAAAGTTTCATTAATATATTTCATTGAAGTTATATTATTATTAGTTTTAACACCATCATACAAACGAATAAAAAGGGAAAATTCTTACGCAGCATTTAGAGGAATATTAATCTCACAAGTCCTCAGATATCAAATCTTAGCCGCAAATCCTATCTCCGAAAATTCGGTAGCTTCAAACAACGCTAAGGCGCTGCTTTTAGGAAGCATAATAACAGGCTTAACTTATTCCGTCAGCTAGTCTCAATCAATTGTCGTACTTTCCCATTCTTCATACTAGCTAGCTGATTTCTCGGTATTCGATGAACTATAAGAAGTATGGAATAAGTTAATAAGCAGTGGCTGCTCGGAGAAATTCAAGTACTACGTGTCACAAAGCCAAAAGAGATGAGACAGCACGTTATCTGATACGTCAGAAATATAAATGAAAGAAAAGGCGAATATTTTGCTGCATTCACCAATGCATATGCCGTTCTTGAAAATTGTATGGTACTTAATTAAATATTATTGTCTTTTTACGCCTATTGATTGAAAAATTTTCTGTATATAGAGATCCATTTATTGCAATGAAGCTTATTTCTTTTAATATAAGCAAACTGCTCGTTCAAATGACAAAACAGCAATGGAAAGTATTAAAGTCAGATAATGGAAACCCTTTTCAGAAAAAAATCATGGGACCATTGCTGTGTATTTCTTGAAGTTTCGATATCTAATCCGCTAATCGTTAGAAAAATAAATTGCAACATTCTTGTACACTGAAGTGAAATGGCGAACGTAAGAGAGAATATTAGATATGCAATAAAGTGATCGATATTTACGATTTAATAAAATGCAGGAAATTGGTTTATATATGTGTGTGTATGTGTTTGTACATCTTATTTATCAAATATCATTCCCCATTCAAATTTTAAGCATTTCCTTAAGTGAAACATACTGATTATCTTTCTTACATATTTATAAAAGTCATAAATGCGAATTGCTTGGTTTTACACTGCATGTATAAGCTCCATTATTCATGTGGTTATATATATATATATATAATATACCACGATCATTTGGGGAAGATGTTAGGATAAATTTCGAGAATATAAGTTAAAAAACTATTTTTTTGTAAAAAAAAAAAAAAAACTGAACTAGCTACAGCGGGGTAGTTGTTATAGCATATACTTTCCACTTGATTACCAACCTGTATTCATAACTTTTTCACATGAAAAATGATCTTTTTTAAGTATAAGAACCGCGTATACTAGGATACTAGTGATTACACCAAATGTCTCTTCTATTTTGTTTTACAGAAAGGATTTTTTTTTTGTAAATTCACAAAAGAATTTTAAGCGTAACCAAAATAAAAATGTCTGTTGTCTTAAGGAACAGTAGCTCCATTTCAGTACACCTTAACAACTCCTGGATAAATTACGTAAAAGAAAGGAAGAAAAGAGTTCTCTCAAAGAAAATGTGTCCGCATATACACTCATGGACAAAAAAATTAGCGCACCAAGAAGGAGTCGTCAAAATGAAACGAAATTTTACATACGTAATGACTACTTTGATATAAGTAAATGATAAGAAAATCAAAGAAAAAGAATAATTTATTTCAGAGAAAAAGGCAAAAGAACGTAGGAGTTAATACTCCGTTGGACCCCCCTCTAGCGCGAATGCACGATGCGATACGGTCGGGCATTGAGTCATACAAGTTCTGTATGATGTCTTGAGACATTTCGTTCCATATTTGCTGTGACCTTGACTCTAGTTCGTTCAAACTCGTGGGATGCCCAACTCGTCGTCCCAAATGATCCCAGATATGCTCGATTGGAGACAAATCTCGGGATCGGGCAGGCCAAGGAAGGGTAGTAACAGTGCGGAGACAGTGTTGTGACACCCTTGCCGTATGAGGCCGAGCATTGTCTTGTTGAAAAATGGCTCCTGGGAGCCGTTGCATGAGTGGCAACACATGTGGTTGTAGGATTTCGTGAACATACCGCTGGGCTGTCATGGTGCCACGGAACAATACTAGGGGTGACCGTGTATTGTAGGCAATGGCACCCCATACCATCACACCAGCTGTGGGAGCGATGTGTCGCTGTACAGCAAAGGCGGGATTGAAGCGTTCACCACGGGCTCTCCACACACGAACACGATTGTCATCACTGCCGAGATTGAATCCGGATTCGTCGCTAACGACCTGGTTCCATTCCGCTGCAGTCCAGTTTCCTCGTGCGCGGCAAAACTCCAAACGGAGGCGTCGATGGATGGGCGTCAAGGGCAGTACACGTAATGGGCGCCGCGATACCAACTGTCCTTCAGCCAGGCGCCTTCGTATGGTTCGAGAAGACACAGAGGCCCCTAGTGAAGGTGCTACCTGTGCCTGGATGGCGGCCGATGAAGCAGTTG
The DNA here is from genome assembly GCA_907164885.2 of Dolomedes plantarius. NCBI lineage: Eukaryota > Metazoa > Arthropoda > Arachnida > Araneae > Dolomedidae > Dolomedes > Dolomedes plantarius. The sequence continues at coordinate 54,285,125 of OU015501.1, read as the reverse complement.
GCTGTACGCGTGCATTTCTTACGATGTGGCGGTCTTCTCAACGACTGGTCTGTCGAGGGCGTTCTGAGCCTGGTCTTCGTGTACATGACATCTCTCGGGTCCACTGGTCCCAACACCTCCTCACAACACAATCAGAGCGGCCTAATTGATGAGCTACTCGCCTAGCTGACCACCCAGCTTCCATCATCCCGACGATTCTCCCCCTCTCAAACTGCGACAACTGCTTATATTGTCTTCGAACACGGCGTAATGACATGCTATCTCAGCTCTTCCTTTGTAAATGATTCAGCACACTCAAACAAGCTTTGGTTACCTGTTTTATACTCCACAGAGTACGATGTTCAACGCCCTCTACCGGCTATACGTAATGTGTAATCACGCTGCATTTCTAATCATTTGCATATCTCCCCGACATGTACCTTCATTGCAAGTTTCGTTACGATCTCGCAATTATTTCTTGGTGCGCTAATTTTTTTGTCCATGAGTGTATATATACACATATATATGTGTATGTGTGTGTGTGTGGATAGCAATGCCAGTATAAAAGAAGCGTATTAAATTATCATAATATAAATATGTGCATTTGTGATTAGGGTATTCTTTACATATTTCTGACATGTTTGATTATTCAAGTTAAAAATATCTGTATAACAGGTGTAAATAAACAACAAGCGCATATGTATGCTATGAAAATTAGTGTTAACAAAAAATTGTTGGAAGAATTGCAGTTTCAGTTAAAAGAAACAAGTTATTTGTTTTCTTCGTGAATTTTGAATCTTTCCCTGTTCTTAAACCTGTACAATTTACCAGATGGTTAACTAATTAGCTACTTTGGGAATGCATAGAAACTGGAACTTGCGTTCAATTTAGTTGTGTGGTCATCTTGGTACAAACGGTAGGTTGAAGTGTTTAGTATATGTTATTAATTTTAATCATAATTCGTCAGTAATAAATATAGACTGTATATATTTAAAAATTGTTTTATGAAAAACTCGACTTGCAGATTTACAGAAAAATATTTTTCTAGTTTGTTAATTAAATTTTAACTGTTTAGTAAATGATTTTTTGCACTTGTTTGTTAATTGAGGCTTTACATTCTTTCTTACCTCTAGAATTATTTATTGCAGTTTTAATTTAAAAAGTTCAAGCAATATTTCGAAAATTTTGATGAATGATAGTAAAAAGTCGAAGCAAAATAAAAAAGTAAGCATAATAAATGTTTGCCCACTGTGTGCTATTTCAAAATATATGCACGAAGAAATACAACTAGCAAAAAATTTCTCTCCCTTTTATGTGTTTGCATTTTGCTTTCATGTGTTGCATTTTGATGCGACTTTTTATGTAATATAAACACGTGTTTGTATTAATTGAGGGTTATACGTATGATAGAGATCTATTGGGATGGATGCTTTTAGAAAAGAGAACTTAAAGGCCCCCTTAAGTCCTCTTATATTTTTCATTCTCTTATATTAATCATCTTATATTATTTACAGGCCCCTGAATGGCAGAAAAATCTCATAAACATATATACAAAGTTACGTTACTCTAAATCTATTAGCTTATTTTTCTCCTCCTGAGTTAACCATCTTGGCAAGAGAAAAAACAAATTAGTAATGATTTTAGGTCCTTATATTATGTATACTTGTGTCTAATTCCTATCAGAAAAATGCCGTTAGTGAAATTTGTGCGATATTATAAAGAATTTGTATATATTTATTGATTTCTTACAACTATGAAATTTTTTCACGTAATCTTTAATTTATCAGTCCCTTTCGATTTGCACTCATTAATATCATGAATCAAGTTCCATATCTCTTCTTGCTTTTCTGCAGTAATACGATGACCTGTAAACATTGTAGTTCTCAGACTACAATAGTCACTTACGGCCTCGCCACAACTGAAATGGGGATTATGTTCTGGTACTACTCCAATTGCTTTGGCACAGTGACCCGTAACAAAAACATCCTCGACGGATATTCTTTTAAGCCTTTGAGATTTTTCATAGAGAGCTTCAACAATGTCACTTGATATGACGTAGCCAGCTCCTGCTAGAAAAGTGGGATGTCCATATGGTAGCGACAGAACTGGTATAGCTTTGTTTTTCTTCATTTTAATGGGAAAAGCTGCGTGAGTTTTTATACAACCTACAATCCAACGCTTTTTGGACTGCCTCTCCTTCAGGAAATTAGACAGCATTTCCGTATTGATAAATATATCATCATCTGTCTTCATTAAGAACTTTACCTGAGAACAGTAAGAAGAGAACCATTTCAAAGCCATTACAGACTTCTGTGTTAAATTTTTATAAGAATCAATAAAATCTCCTTGAACAATGTCCCTGTAACTCATGCTTTCTTCATATATCTGTTTCTGAAGACGCATATTGTTATGTACCTTACCAAGAAGAAACACCAATCCTCCACGTGTGTTGTTCAAAACTTCATCATTTCCCCATGTGTTTCTAATAGCTATTCTTTTCTCAATATTCTGCGGCGAAGAACTGATGACTATGAGGTATAAAAATTTCTGTTCAAGGCAAAAATAAGGTTCATTGATCAAAAACCTTACAGGAGGACTATTCGTAGTTTTATCTTTTGATACAGATTCATACTTTTGTTTCATTAAACTATAATGTAGATTCTTCGTCCCACTAGTTCTTAATTCATAATAATCCCGTTTAGTAGTCGGTAAGTCATCATACTGCGTAACTCTTAACATGAAAAAAAATCCCATTAAAATCAACGAAGATGTGATGAACACTAAAGCAGCTTTCCTCCACTGATACAGTTGAAGCCATACCTTGAATCTAAAAAATAAAAGAGATATTTCTTTTAATATAGATACTTGCTATTTGATCCCTCATTTACTTTACACAGCATAGTATTACTATATAAAAAACATAATTTTCTTAAGGAGCTAAAAAGTACGTTAATAAATATATTTATACGAAATTAACTATCATTTAAGAATAAAAAATGTCAATAAAGAATTTTTGCAATGTAACGAAATGAGTAGATGTATAAACATGAAGCATTTGTTTTATGCATTTTACACAAGTTATTACGTAATATACGTTAGTTATATACGTAAATATACGTAATATACGTAAGTTATTACGTTATTACGTAATATAGTTACAAGTTTTACGTAATAGTATTGTATATATATATATATATATATATATATATATATATATATATATATATATATATATACATATATATTGCTTTTAAGCATATAGTTCACACAAGAGGGGTATTTTCTCATAAAAAAAAATCTATTTCTAAAGAAAATAGCTTCGCCTACTCTAGTTCTATTGTATTACAGCACAATAGAAACCAGTGATACCTGCCGTAAAGATATGACTAAACTAGGATATAGATATGACCCAATATTTTTCCTGACAAATTAAGATAATAACTTATGAAGTCATGACTGGATCATGAATCAGACATTCTGGTCACTAGATGTCTTAAATGTTCTCTCTATTTACTGGTGATTTGAGAAAAATACATAATTCTTTACAGTTTAGTTTTTCCCAGATCAATATAAAATTAAATAAGAAGAAGTATTTTATTACAATAAAATGCACCCCATTTACGTTCTACTATGCAAAGAAGAGATGTTTTCGGCGAAAATCTCC